>CM062816.1:1154931049-1156131049 GCA_031772625.1 Pinus tabuliformis
TGCAGCAGGATAGGGCTGCGCGGAGGTCGATCATACCTTTTCACGGAGGTATTGAAGGACAGAACAAAGGGCTCATCCTGCAAGCCCTAGAGTGATGCGACCTGCATGAAGGCAGGGATAGATGGAATTAAACGACATCACAACCATCTCAGGGTGCGGAAACATGGTTCCAGCATCCCCCCATACTGCTTCGGGTGAGACTTTGGTCCGTGCTCCACGGGCTGATGCCGAAAGGGCTAGTAGTGTAGGGATTTGTTTGGCTAATTAACTCTGAACCTAGGTGAGACCCCCTCAAGCCAACAGTTACAAATTTGGGAAAAGGGTTGTCCAAGGAATGGTGAACAAGTCTAAATATGATTCCCAAACCAAAGAAATAAATTGATGGTCTATGAATCATTGGTATGCCTATTTCCATAATTTATACAAGTCAAACCACAACAAGTATCATGGACATCCCATTCCCGGTCGATTAGAGGAAATTCATTTAGGTTTATTGGTTAGGAGCCCTCTATAGGTTGTGGGTTAGGTTTCTTATTATTGATTTTAAAAGGGAACAAGAAATGATTGAGAGTTACATAGTAGAAATGTTAGTGGAAAGTATTAGTAAGCTTTGCAACTTCCATTGGTATGAGGTTATGGATTTCTCATGTCGATCTCTTGTCCTTGAACATACACAAATGAAACTAACTATCCCTTTCCTAGTTTTATGGTAAAAAAACATTTTTTGGACATGTAGTGGATTTCCACTCGATGAAACCCCATGGGAAATACATTCCCCTTATATTTTAAATTTATGTTGACATCATGCTTACATAGGTTACATGTAAGCATGATAGTTGGATATCATATGGATACTCAGTCTACTTATGTCAATTCCACCTATAGCACCTGGCGTACTAATCTTACATCACATTTCTTCATCTTGATACTACAAACCATTTTCCCGATGGGGAGGTGTCGGTAGCATTTTTGAAAAAGGTGGGTGGTAAATAGTTTCATTCTCATGTTCATCTAGAAATTTTCCATCATGATGCCATTTCAAAACCACCCCCGGTTAATTTTTTACCACATTTAGGGGGGGCCGAAATGAACAAGAATGATCAATATTAGATTTCTTATGATTTGAAAATATAATTTGTTCACTAATTACCCATGTTGTAAAATGGGTAGTGTTATCCCTCTATAATTTCCCAAGGTTGTGGAGAGAAACCTAGTGGTAACCACAAAACCACTTGCAAAGCTAAGATCTAGCCCTTCCAGCTTCAGAGAGGGATCTCTCTTTTGATTTAGATTTTTGATTTAGAGAGGGAATCAAATGACATCACAACCATCTCAGGGTGAGGAAACTTGGTTCCAGCATCCCCCCATACTGCTTCAGGTGAGACTTTAGTCCGCGCTCCGCGGGCTGATGCCGAAAGGGCGAGTAGTGTAGGGATTTGTTTGGCTAATTAATGATGAACCCGAGTCAGGCCCCCTCAAGCCAACAAATGGTTCCGTTAACAAGACCAGAATTTGCATAAGAGATGTGTGGTGTCGTATCACTGGAATTCAACTAAGAAGGAGATTGGAGACTGGTTGGATAGGAAGATCCACGAATTTGCAGCATAAGAGAATGGAAACCTGCGACTAAAAAAGGAACAGTGGTTGGACAGATACCTGTATACCGAGATCCATGAGATATTTTTCTTCTTCTTCCCAATTGAGCTATACGAGTGGATCACAAAGCTAGCAGGTAGCCAAGGACGGTGGAATCTTGACGGTCCTATTGTGTGGACCCCAGAGCTAGTGCAAAGGTTGGAAGCATCAGAGGATAAGATCATCCGCGCTGTTGATCATTGGCTTGATCGCATCATAGGAGGATTTGTAACTGAATTTGTAGTCGATACCTCAGTCAACTACAGCAAGGCGGAGCAGTGCTTTTTCAAAGTACCACGAGGTAGGTATGTAAAATCTTTGAATACCTAGATTAAAATGCTATTATGTGAATAATGGGTTATGCAACTACCTTGATGTTCGGAACTATGTGTAGTGGAAAAACTTACAGGAACGAAGGAAAAAGGGGTCCGGAGTATAGTCCATTTATTTCATATCTGAGAGGTGATGAAGAAGAGATAGGAAAGGTTTCTCCGCGAAGTGCTATTCAATTAATAAGATAAGGATTCCTGCAAATACCATCTCCACCCAAACCACCTCTAACCTCACCACCATCGCCTCTAACTTCACCCCTACCACCTCCATCTCCACCACAGTTTAGTATGCCAAATATGGTGAAGCTGTCTTTGTTCAAAGGCTTGGGAAATGAGGACCTGGACCAATTTTGGTTCATTTTGAGGGTTGTATGGGAAGCTGAAGGTGTTATAGATGATCATCTAAAGAAGGCGACACTAGTTACTACTCTGCAAGATCGCGTGCTAACCTAGCATATTAAGTACTCTAATGATAACCAAAATGCTGGAGTGGTAGACATCCAGACAGTTCACTAAATAGAGCATTCAATAGGCCTAAATCTGAGGCACAGCCGATTGTGGGATTTAAAGAAATCGCGATGCAACCAAGTGAGATGCCTTGGGAACTAGATCAGAGGTTGAAGTGTACAATACGTGAAGCCAACATGAATTTGACAGATGGACAACATCGCGATTGGTTTGTGGCTTCGCTACTACCACACTTAAGGGTCACGCTATCACAGCAAAAGATAACACCTCAGGCGGAGGCCTTGGAGATTGCAAGAGACTACATGAAACTCTAATGCAAGATCCAAACCTAGGGGTTTAGCAGATCCATGCGCAGTTGAAGAATCTATGCCTTGAGATGCAAAGTTTGAAGTAAGACAGGATAGCTCGACCAGAGGTGCATGAGGTGGTATGGTACTTGAAATGTAAGAGCCAGGGTCATGACAAGGACCATTGCCTGGTCTTTGTGAACTACATTGCAGGAGGAGGACCGATGTCTTTAAGGAGAAAAACTCAAGAAAGACCTAGCACGGGGTCTACATTGTGGTGCGCTATATGTCAAGTAGTAGGAAAACATGCCCATGGATAACTGTCATTTGCTGCAAAAGTTTGTATAGACACCGAAACAGTTGTTTTACAACTTTTGTAGGTCGGTAGGACATGATGATCGTAATTGCAGGAGTTATGAGTTGATGATGGATAGAACACCCGCCTATAGGGTTCAGGCTAAAACACGCCCCCTGACCAGAGCGCAGGGATGGCACGGACGAGACCGAGGTGGAGGAGGACCTAGTAGAGGTCAGGGACAGTTGATTTTCTATAATTACAAAGGACCAGGACACTATGCCCACAATTGCACTAACCCAACAAGTCCTTCGTGCAAGTATTGCACATTGTTTGACCATGAAACAGAATACTGTCCTACACTGATAGCTAGGACATGTGACAAAGGGACGCTACCACCTCTGCCAACTTAGAACCTGCAGATGATGAGGTTTGAGCCACGAAGAGGATCCAAATATAAATATTGTGCTCAAAAGTGGAATCACGATAGGAGATGACAAAGGGAAACAACCAGAAGACAGTACATGGATTCGAAAAGCTTCGATGAAGGAGGATGAGTTCGATTTGGAGCATGGACGTGAAGCCTTCATGGAAGCTAAGAAGAGATTCGTTTGCGTCTCCACCTCAAGAAGCAAGGATAAGCCTGAGTAGGAGATGGACTCCTCTATGTTCACAACTTTCCTGGAGACTTATATGAAGTTATTACGCAATAGTAAGGTTGTGAAAGGGTTACAAGAGCTCATCAATAGTTGTGTTAGAACTACTCTAGGTGAGCCACGTGTAGTATGAAAGATTGGCAACATAAAACAAGGACGAGACGGGAGATTAGACTAACCACGCAGATAGGAGAGTATGAAATGGATCAGGTGATTTTTGACCTAGGGTCAAATGCGAATGTCCTACTAAAGCAGACTTGGGAACAGATGGGGAGACCCACGCTGCAATGGTCTCCAATCCAACTAAGGATGGCCAATCAACAGAATATCATCCCCATGGGGTGGCTATAGGGGGTGACTATGGATATTGACGGAGTGAGCACGCTGGCTAATTTTGAAGTAATAGAGATAGTGGATGACAACAATCCCTATACTGTCCTCCTAGGAATTCACTGGGCCACTAATATGAATGGGGTAATTAATCTAAAGAAGTGAAAGATGATCTTTGAGAAGAAATTGCTACGTGTAATAGTACCTCTAGATCCTGCTGAGGGATCGCGCTATGCTGAACTAGTTCGCGATTATGAGAGTGATGACGATTTGGGCTGTAAATATAAGATAATAGTGTGAGATCAAGATTGGGTGAATCCCACTGTGGATGGATAGAATACATGGGATCGTGAGAGCATCGGCAGAACAGGTTACATGAAGTGACTACACTGAAATACAACATGATGACTCGATCGTTGCATTGTGTGTCCTCAGAGGTAAGAAATCTGCCTACTTATGATGGTGTGAATGAGGTACATATCTTTTTGGATGCATTCGAAAGGGAGTTACCAGAAAAGCAGTGCTTCCAGGCATTGGATTGGGCACTACATGCTATGCCTACAAGATGGTGGGGTACACATAAGGGAAGCTTTGATAATTGGCGCGAATGTAGAAGGATGATGAGAACACAATTCAAAAAGCCTAAGATGCGAATGATAGACAAGTATGATGGGCAGGATGATTTGCGCGTGCATTTGACCAAATGGACCCAGGCTTATGGAGAACAACCCAAACTTAAATGGGTGCACTTATTCTGTCACACCCTAGATATTGTCCCAATCAACTAGTAGTAACCAAGCTCTACCATGGGGCATGTGAATGAAATATCCTGCGTGAGGGATTCATGATGACATTTAGTTTTGAGGAGTGGTTTGACAGTATTGATGAAGCGCTACATGAGGTGAAAGAAACAATCTTTAGGATATCGCAGGATCTTTTAGACCTGATTTAGCCTGAATGGGCTACTCAGTTGAGTCACGTGCTAGAATTTTATAATGTAACTGTTAAAGAGGAGGATGAGGATCTGCAGAAGATTAACATTCCACAAATAGAAGGTCACTGCAAGGTTAAAGGACCACAGATTTAGAACCTTGATATAACCATGTCGTTGAAAATGAAACAAGTAAACATTAGTACGGAGGCAGAACCCAAATTCAAGAAGATTGGAGACTGTTGAGATGATGTGATGGTGGATAAGGTCGTTGAATTTTTTCACGAATACCAGGATTTATTCCCTACCAAGTTCACAGATCTGAAGGGGATAATCGGGGACCTAGGTATGATGAAGATCACATTAAAGCCTAACATGAAGCCCGTTAAGCAAAGACCTTACCGTCTCAATCCAAAATATAAGGAGAAGGTCCACTTAGAGCTAGAAAAGATGCTCGTGGTAGGCATCATTGAGCTTGTGGAAGAATCTAACTGGGTAAGTCCAATGGTGGTACAAGAAAAGAAGTAGAAGGATGAAATAAGGATATGCATGGATCTCATAAAGTTGAATGACACTTGTGTACATGATCCTTTCCTAACTGCATTCACTGATGAATTGTTGGACAATGTAGGTGGCCAGGAAGCATATTCCTTCACTGATGGGTTCTCTGGGTACCACCAGATCAAAATTTCCCGGGAGGACAGGAGCAAGACTGTGGAGTACTAAAGAAGGTATGTTTCTGATGATTATTTCAGTATCTTTTCATTAGAACTTACAAACCTTTTGCATCATGAACTAGGAAAATGATAAAGAATTGTAATAAAACATGTGAGATTAATATGCAAGACGAAAAAACTGACAATTGTCATTTCCTTATGTAGGAAGGAGGAAAAACGAGAAGTTGTCGTTCCAAAGGAAAGGACAAGGATGGGTTAACCTTTGTCCCTTTGACGGGAGACCGTATGCAACAAGGCAAAGCAAATCAAAGCGAATCAGCCCAGGAAAGGAAGTGGAGATATCAACTCGGTGCAGGAGAGAAAAGAAATGACTGAGGACTAATGGTTCGGTGAATCCCTCAGGATCAGGGATCACTGTTTTATCTATTTCTGCACTTAGATATCTCTGCCGTCACCCTTATAAAAGGGGCAGCACTATTAGCTCGGGAGAGGGTTAGATACGGTTATGATTTTATGCAATTTCTTTTAAGATCAAAACTTTGATCATCTAGTCTCGTTAAGAACTGGTTTATTGTAATTCTGCTCTATGCGTTAATACAAACTTGGTTACTATTTCATCTTTGAGTCTGGAATAACTTCAAGCGGTGTGCCCCTGGAGGCTAAGGGCCCGGCCCTGAGGACACTTGCTCCTTTACTATTACGTTTGGTTTATGCGTGGTTTTCTTATCGACATTTTTTGGTAATCTGATGTGTTTTATAAGTTTTCATCACATGCTCTATTATTTTTAATTTATTAAGGTTTCTACAGACAGAACTATTGTATTGACTCTACATCATATTACTATTCTTTTAGGAGTTGATATAATACTGCTAGTCTTTACAGAATACTGTTACTGTTCCATTACATAGCCTTTGTGTTGTGAACTTGTTCATTAACATTACGGAATTCATCTTGGAAGTTATGTTCTTTGCGATTGTTGGATTTATGAACAATGTTGTTCTATTTTGAAATGCAGTTGTATTCTTTCTAACTGAGATCGATACTTGGATCAGATTACTATTTATGTGTACTATATGCGTATATGGTTTTCAAGTGTTGTTCCATAATTTATCAGTAATCAGTGTTGTTCCATTGGTGTGTGTTATTCAATCCGCCCTTAAGAGTGAAAGATTGTCGTTTGATTCCTGTAGATTATTGTTAATGCATTTGATCTGATAGACTAAGATGTTACTTCTTGTGAGACTTAGTTGTTGTTCTATTTCTTAGCTGCTGTTCCATTTCGGATTTGCTGTTCGATTTCTTAATTGTCGTTCCATTTCTTGGTATTGGCGTGAAGAACGATCTCAGGCTGTAGTGTGCATTGACATCTACTGTCCGGCTCCCAGATCCCCGATCTGTTCTCTGATTTCCTTTTCCATCAGTTTCCAAAGGGATGGGTTATTGCTACCGAACCCTTGACTGATAAGTTGCTTAGTCTTTTGAATGTGTGATTTAATATTTTGAAGTAGTTAAGTTGTAGACAAGCATCCGTTTACTCTTTCATTTCTGAACACTGTACTACCAGCATTACTCTGGCAAATGATAGCCTCAGACTGAGACACTCTTTGAAATAACAAAACGTTCCCAAATTGACATATTAATGTGAGGTAATTAGAGGTGAAAGAGACCCTTTTTATAGCTCTACATTTTGGCGCCGTTGCCAAGGAAAGAGTGTAGCCATTTGTTCTTTTTTCAGAGTAGTGTACGAACCTACTAGGGAAGAATTGGGTTTTAAAAACGGAAGGAGCATGTAAAAGCCCTGCTCCTCTTCCCGATTTCCTACAGATTTGCTATTGTTTTGCTTGAGTAGAATTTAGTAGTTAATTTGAGTGCATGACTAAGCAGAAAAAGCCAGAAAAAAATCCAAACCTCTATCCAAGCCAGAAAAAGCTAAGGGGCCGGTGACCCTTGGCCGACCAACCTTCATAGACGAAATCTACAAGAAAGCAGAATCTCAGCCCTCAATAGGACCCAAGAAAGTCATTTCTAAATAGCCTACTAGTTCCCTTCAGGCCATAGGATCACCATCTGTAGCCTTTGCTGAGGTGCGTAGCCAAACTGAAGAGCAGGACTTTCAAGAAATTGAAAATTCTACTCCAGAACTATTGCAGGAACGGAATTTCAGTAATCTTTCTGAAGGAGGAGGAGAGACAGGCGAAACCGAGGAACCGAGATATCCTCTCCAGACAACTCAGCCATTGAACAGCCCGAACAAGGGAAGTGCTGCAAAAATCATCTTTGAAGAAACTCAATCTCCTCAGACATTAGGAACTCTCATTATCCTAGATAGAGGAAGTGCTAATAAAACTATCCCTGTTAAATCCATTCCCTCTCAACCTAGGAATACCCTCCTAGATATTCCAGAAGGTTATTGGCATATATTCGACCCAATGGCTCAAAACCAGCCAAACACTCAAACCTCTACATTACAATACCCCATAGTGGATTCTGCAGCAAATGCGCCTATGAAAGCAATCACTCTTCAACATATCCCTACATTCCATGGTCTTACATCAGAAGACTCGGATGCATTTCTATTTGAATTCGATGTGCTATGTAGGGGATATGATTACACCACCAACCCCCAGAAACTAAAGCTATTTCCCTCTACACTAAAAGGGGCTGCTTTAAGATGGTTTATGGGATTAGGTGGCGGGGTTATAAATAATTGGGATCAAATGAAAGAATATTTTCTAAAAAAATATCAGGACTAGTGCATGTCTAGAGAACTGAAGGACGAAATATTCTAGATGATAGCTAGACCAAACGAAACATTAGAGGAGTATGTGGAACGTTTCCAATATAATCTACAAAGATCTCCTTATGCATCACTACCTTTACCTGATAATGTGTTAAAAACAACATTAATAAGGTGCATGAAGGAACAATGGATTGAAACATTAAACATTATAGGAAAAGGAGATATTTATCAAGAAAATTTTGCTAACATTATTGATTTATGTATCAGGAGCTCGAGAGGTAGCACAATAGTAAAACCAGCAAAACATGATCAGTTTGTAAGAGATAATAAAACTTTGACAGAAGGAGTAACGCGTGTAGAAATTGGAAATTTATTGGAAAATTTTGAAACTGATATACTAGGGACACTAACTACACAACTTCATATTATGCAGGCCAAACAGAAGAAAATGGAGGCATAACAGAATTTGGCAATCTTCTGTCCCCGATGCAGGAAAAAGCATAGCCATAAGGAGTGTCCACTGGATGCAGTCCAAACATGCACCATCTGCACAAAAGATCACCGTACGGAATGCTGTCCCTCACTTCCTGGATTGAAAGTAGTATACAAAGGAAGCAAAAGAAGAGCCAGAATCGATATATTTGCTCAACCAACGCCGTCAGTGGCAGCCGAGACAATCTGGTATGTTTCCAGACCCAACTTCTTCTTTTAAGCCTCTGCAGTATAATGCTCAACAATATAATATGTGGCAAAGTCAATCCCAATCCATGTTTCCAAACTGGTCACCACAGTCGTTTCCTTCCTCAAACCTGTGGCTGAATCAGGCAATCCAATCTGATTAGCTGAATCTTCCTTATACTCCACCATATTGGCAAAGTAACGCATACCCACCGCAATGGACTCCACCTACTTCACAAAGTTCAGCCTGGCAGGCAAACTGACAGAGACCGATGCATCAACCAGTATGAACCATTCCGCTCCCTCAACCTACACTACCAGCCTTACAACAAAATCCCCAGTCTAATCTGAGACCGCAACTCCCAGCCCAACCCAACCCCAATCCAAATAACATACTGGTCCAATCTGTACAAATCATAAAAACACCAGAGATAGGAGCCAATCTAAGGGAGTGTAATGATCTTCAGTTAAGATCTGGGTGTACTTTTGAAACCGAGGGAGATAAGACAGTTTAGGTTGAAAATGAGTTACCCAGAGAACATCTGTCATAAGAAGAGGATGTGAATAAACAACAAACTCATAACCAAACAACCACATCCTCTCCCTCGTTCCCAGAACGATTAATCATACCTTGACCTATACAATATCCTGATTTTGACATTCTGGGAGAATTACAAAATTTGTACATAAAAATTCCATTCCTCCAAGCCAGTCAAGACATCCCGATATATGCAAAAACTATCAAAGAATTGTGTGTAAAGAAACCAAGGAGGAATATAAAAAATAATCCAAGAGTCCAAGTAGTTGGCACTTTATCTGACTTATTATGAGGAAAAGAAACACCCATTAAATACGAAGACCCAGGAAATCCAATAGTAACTGTGCAAATTTATGGTCAGACCCTTCCCAATGCCTTAGTTGATCTAGGAGCTGCAATCAATATCTTAACAACAACTACTTACCAAAAGCTAGGTATTACATATGTAGAACCCACCTCTACCTTGCTAGAATTGGCTGACCGATCTGTGGTTAGGCCAGAGGGCACACTACATGATGTCATGGTCTCTGTTGATTCCTAGGAATATCCAACTAATTTTCTGATAATAAATCCCAAAACCCGACTTGATGGACATCCATTGATTTTAGGTAGACCTTGGATTGCCACTGCCGATGCTTATATTGGCTACCGACAAGGAAGTATTACCATAATCAGAGGACCAAATATCAAGAACTTAGTTCTATATCCTCCAATGCAGCCAAGTGTCACAATAATCAAAACTAATAGGCACCCCGTATCATACCTTACTGATAACATTAGATCTCCATTAACTATACAAGAGGCACTTGATTTCAAAGACCAAATAGAAGACGATGCCATTAGTAATTTTATTAGTCAAACTGAACTCACATCCCGTACATAATGTCACATGATAAAGGCAGCATTTGATAATGAATTAGAAGAAGATCCTCTTAAAGATACACATGATCAAACAATACCTGATACCTCTGTTGCAAATAGTAAAATTGTGGAAATTGAACCGGGAAAAACCTTAAACATTAATGCCAACCTCACATCCGAAGACGAAATGAAGCTCATCCATTTGTTAAGGAAATATAAAGAATAATTTGCATGGGACTACCCTGATATGAAAGGAATTGACCCCCAATTATGTACACACCACATTTATATAGAAAAAGATGAGAGACTTGTTCATCAACCTCAAAGGAGACTTAATCCTCATCTAAAAGATGTGTTAAAAGCCGAACTTCAAAAAATTTTAGATGTCAATTTCATCTATCCTATCTCTGATAGTAAATGGGTCTCTCCGCTTGTGGTGGTACCAAAAAAGAATGGGAAATGGAGAATCTGTGTGGACAACAGAGAGCTAAATAAAGCAACACAAAAGACCACTTCCCTCTCCCATTCATTGACGAAGTATTAGACACTTTGGCAGGAAAGAAATTCTTTTCTTTCCTGGATGGCTTCAGTGAATACAATCAGATTTAGATTGCCCCTGAAGACCAAGACACAACTACTTTTACTTTTCCTTGGGGAACATTTGCCTATCGAGTTCTACCTTTTGGCTTATGCAATGCTCCTGCCACATTCCAAAGGGCTATCCTTAGCATTTTTGCAGATTTAATAAATTGAGGACTTGATGTATACATGGATGACTTTACACCATACGGAGATGATTTCGATCCATCATTGGATACCCTAGAAAAAGTCCTACAACGCTGCATTGCTACTAGGCTTTGTTTAAGCCACAAAAATTGTGATATGATGATGACTGAAGGACTTATCCTAGGACATTATATTTCAACAGCTAGCATTCAGGTAGACCCAGCCAAAATCCAAATAATTTTGCTTCTTGCCACTCCTACCACTCAAATAGAGGTACGTAGTTTTCTTGGATTTTTTGGTTATTATAGGAGATTTATAGAACATTATTTGCACATTGCTGCACCTCTGTATGCACTAACTGGTAACGTTGATTTTCTTTGGACAGAAAAATGTGAACATGCTTTCCAGGATCTGAAGAAGCTTGTGTCCACAGCCCCAGTCCTTCGAGGACCAAATTGGGATTTGCCATTTCAGATATCATCTGATGCCTCAGATACAGCCATTGGAGCAGTCCTTGGGCAGGAAGAGGATAAAAAACCATATGCAATTTATTACATCAGCAAAAATTTATCCCCTGCTGAATTAAACTACATTGTTACTAAAAAAGAATTTCTAGCTGTAACACATGCTGTCAATAAGTTTAGACATTACATTACTGGATATCATGTTATCTTGTACACAGATCATTCTGCCATAAAATATTTAGCAAACAAGCCTATCACAAACGGCAGAATAACTAGATGGTTGATTTTATTGTAGGAATTTGATATTACAATCAAGGATCGACCTGGCAAAGAAAATCTTGTAGCCGATTTTCTCTCAAGAATTCCAAAGCCAAGCAATGCAACAGCAGTTGAAGACCAATTTCTGGATGAGCATCTGTTTTCTGTGGCTGTTCAAACACCCTGGTATGCTGATGTTGCCAATTACCTAGCAGTAGGTAAATTACCAAAGCATCTAACCCCTAATGAGCGGAAACAGATTTTTCAGCAGAGTGCTCGATTTTCTTGGATTGGGGGCTATTTCTTCCATACAGGGGCAGACATGCATATCAGGAGATGCATTCAAGAAGATGAAATATTTGACATTTTAAACGCCTGCCGTGATGGACCATGTGGCGAACATTTCGCCGATCACAGAATTGGACATAAACTGCTGCAGACAGGGTATTATTGGCCCACGATTTTCAAAGATGCAAAGAAATTTCTCCAAGCCTATGACAGTTGCCAGAGAGCAAGACGCCCTAGTCAGTCTGATGAGATGCCTCTGAAACCACAGCTAGTCATCAAACCATTCGAGCGATGGGCTCTTGATTTCGTTGGACCAATTAACCCATCATCAAACCAGAAAACATATATTTTGGTGGCAACAGAATATGTCACCAAGTGGGTTGAAGTAGAGGCATTTCCAAGAGCTACAGAGGACTCTGTCATACAGTTCCTATTCCATCTATTTGTACGTTATGGCCTTCCAAGAGAAATAATTACAGACGGTGGACCACAGTTTGCTGGGAACAGAATAGCTGCAACACTCAACAACTAGCCTGTACAGCATAAAATCACTACTCCATACCACCCACAGGCAAGTGGGCAGGTAGAAAGCAGCAATAAAATAATAGAAGAAATCCTAACGAAAACCATTGCATCACATAGACGTGATTGGGCTGCCAGACTACCTGAAGCACTGTGGGCTTACAGAACAACATGGAGAAGCACCACTGGTTACTCACCTTATCAATTAGTGTTTGGAAAACAACCCATTTTCCCCATAGAATTCGAAATCCAAACATTACGAACAACACAGGAAGTTGGCTTAGATCTAACTGAGGCACAGATTAATCGATTACAGCAAATCAATGAGCTGGACGAAATTAGGCTCTTTGCACTTCAAAACACTGCCCTGATCCAACAACAGTGAGCTAAATGGCATGATGCTCTCATTAAAAGTAAATTCTTCCACGAAGGAGACTGGGCTCTTTTGTACGACTCAAGGTTTCAGGACTTCCCCGGGAAACTCCAGACTCATTGATTGGGACCACACAAAATCCAGAAGGTACATGAAAATGGGACCCTTACTCTAATCACTATTGACGGTTTTGGATATGCCTTCAAGGAAAATGGCCACCGAGTTCGTCTCTATCACAAACCACTCACTCGGGAGTCCTTCTACCAGCAGCTACGCCAAGACTCTGATATGGAGATTTTGGGGGAGGAAGAGAAGTCTTCCTCACCTATAATTCATTAAGGAATTTATTTCTTTTTACAGTTTGTACATAATTTTCTTGAATCATTTTTGTACATATTTTTGAATCAACGTTTTGCCGTTATTATTTTTGTTGTTCCTTTTTTTCAAAAGAACAGCATTTTCTTCTGGCTGTTCCTTTTTCAAAAGAGCAACCCCCTTTGGATCAGCCGTCATTTTGTTGTAATTTGGTTCTTTTTCTTTATTTTTGTGTTTTGTTGTTCCTTTTCCAAAGGAACAACATTTTTTATTTTTGTTGTTCCTTTTCCAAAGGAATGGCATTTGTGTGTTTTTGTTGTTCCTTTTCCAAAGGAACAACATTTTCGATTTCTGCTGTTCCTTTTCCAAAGGAACGACATTTGCCTGTTTTGCTATTCCTTTTCCAAAGGAACAACGTTTTTTATTTCTACTATTCCTTTTCCAAAGGAATGACATTTCTGTGTGTTTTGTTGTTCCTTTTCCAAAGGAACAGCATTTTCGATTTCTACTGTTCCTTTTTTAAAGGAACGACATTGGTATGTTCTGTTGTTCCTTTTCCAAAGGAACAACGTTTTCGATTTCTATTGTTCCTTTTCCAAAGGAACGACATCTGTGTGTTCTGTTGTTCCTTTTCCAAAGGAATAGCGTTTTCCATCTTTGTTGTTCCTTTTTCAAAGGAACAACATTTGCATTTTCTGTTGCTCCTTTTACAAAGGAACAACATTTGTGGTCTTTTATTGTTCCTTTTTCCAAAAGGAACACCACTTGCATGCTTTTGCTCTCCCTGTGAAACAGCTTGTTCCTTTTGCCGTTCTAAATTGAGGATGCTTATTACTCCTGTTCTTTCAAGTCTTTTAGAATACAGCTATGCACTTATGCAATGGATACAAAATCACATCATACTGAAATCAATCAATCACAAATCGCTATCTTTATAAGAAATTGCTCTGAATTGGTAAGAGGACAGAAGGAAGGACACGCTTATTTATCATCTTTTGTTGTCATTGTTCTACTAATTCTGCTCTGATTGGTTATCTTTATCATGTTGATCCCTTTTAATCCTCTTTGATTATTATTTAGGAATAAGAGCAAAGGGTTTATATCTTCCTATTGAGATGTTAAGACTTCTTCCACCATTCCTACTCTTAAGGAGTGTTGAACCACCCTTTGTGTATAAATAGGGAAAGTACTTTATGAAAAAGAAAGAAAAAAGAGCAAACATGACTTATAAGTTGTCAAATGCAGGATAGGGGGTCTCATCAAGAGCCAGCCTACCATGATCATGAGGACGAAAGCGAAGTGGCATTCCCACTATGGCCACCACACCAGGGATATGGTCCAAAAGGTATATCAATTAAACAACCCTTGGAACAGGAGGTCTCATCACGAGCCGGCATGCCCACTTTTCACTCCTTCCTCGTGAATGGCATTATGGCTAACTAGTCACCAAGCCAGCATAATGGCCTACATTTTGACATCACACAACATTTCCTAAGCATACACAAATGATCATGGTTCCATGGGTGAAATAAACAACTCTGCCAAGGTTATGGACACCTGTCAGTAGCAGAGCACTGTTAATGGTATTGAAGTCACATTATTTACACCAATAGGTAGCTATTAACACCCTTATGTTTCTTATACCTTAGTAATCAATCATATATTATTTCCCGAACCATATAATGCATGGACATCTATTATTACCAATCATGACAGAATAGTTGATAATGACTGCATGAGATCCGTTTCCATGGCAGATGTCCTATCCCCCAGCCTCGCATCATATCACAGTAGTTTCTTACGTATTAACCGATCCAACTCTATGCCTAGATTTCGATAATTCGCTGCTTTTGTAAACATGGCATATTGCCATACGCTATTCCTTTATGACTCTACTTCAGAGTGGGCACTGCTCCTTTATTTGACAGTTGGGACAGCCTATCATATTGTGGGGGGGAGGTTAACCTCATCATTCCCTGGATTACATGTCAGCCCACTATTCGGGAAGTTGTGAACTGGGGTATAGCACGACTCAACGGTATACTATTTTTTTTTTGTTTTTTCTGCATGACTTGTTGTTCATAAGCCATTTCTATTGTATCCTCTGCAGCATTAGATTTTGAACAAGTCTTGCATCTGTCAGCCTCAATGTGTTTCAACAGCATGAATAGCTGCCATTCCATTGAGAGTTTACAGCGAAACCATGGGAGGAAGATCGATTCAGAGAGAACCGCAGGCGTTAACAGTCTCTGTTGCTGCCTAAGAAATCCTGGCAAGAGCAGGGTGGCTAACTTATCTCACCCGCTTGTAGGAGTCTAACGAGACTGTGGCAATTGAATTCTTGCAGAACTTGCAAGAAGATCACTCCACAGTGGGGGGAGATGCATAGCAGTCACCGACGACATAATCACAAAAGTCTCGGGACTGCTAGCCACTGGACCTGTATGGACGTTAAAAAAGGAGAGATTGCAGAAGGTTATAGAAATCTTCTAGGACGAAGGCCAGAGCCTGGAAATTAGAGGAAAGGGGTTTCTGCCAGCAGCATTAGGAGAGTCGTGGGCAGAATTAGCAAAGACCATTCAAAGCTACATCACCTGTGAAGGCAGAAAAGACGTGGTAAGACCACGACATCTCAAACTCTTAGCTGTACTAAAGCGAAAATTCTCTGTAAATTTACCTGCATTTTTGAATTCGTTACTTCATGACGTTGCATGGAGCATAAAAAAGGCACAACATGTAGAGTCAGTTGTTAGTCATCATGGGTTGATTCAGTTAATAGTCAGCCATAGCCTCACCCAGCAGCAAAGCAGCTGGAAAGAGCTAATTGCCATGATCAATGGGGGATTGGCCGCACCATCCCCAAAATATAAACATGCCACCGGTACACCCAAGCATCCAGAAAAACATAAACATGCCACAAGTACACCCGAGCATCCAAAAAAACGCAGGAAATCAGCAAAGCATAAACATGCCACCGGTACACCCGAGCAGCCAGAAAAACGCAAGAAATCGGTCCAGCTAGCATGGCTACGAGGGAGGCTGGAGAAGCCCCAAGAAAACACCAGCCAATCGGTAGAAATAGAAGATGAGAAACCCCCACGGCCAGAAGGGGAGGATGATGAGAAAGGAGTGCAAGAAGAAGAAGAAAAAGAAGAAGAGGTCGAGCAATCTAAAGAGGAAGAAGATAAAGAAGAAGAATCCGAGCAATTCGAGCAGGAGGAGGAAACAGAACAGCAAGAAGGTAGCCCATTGCAGGACCCAGTGGGAGAAGATGAATTGGCCAAATTTTTGGCCAATATGGGTGAATATGGCCAACCTTCCAGTCCATCAGACCTCCACGCTGAAAATAAACCCCAGGAGGAAAATGCACCTGAAGAATCACATGCAAAGGAGGCAAAAGAAGAGAATCTGCCTGTTCATGATGAAAAGATGACAGGAGATGCTAAACAGGAACAATCAGTTCCTAACCAGAAGACACCAGAAGAAATTCCGGAGGAAACAGGGGCAGAAAGAGAGGTCGCCCAAGAAATAACAGAACCAGTTAGGGTTCTTGCCACGAAAAAGCCAGAGTAGAATAGTGAAGAAACACCCCAGAGAGAAAATACAGGAATTAGTCACAGTCCAGGCCGCAGTGAACAGCCTATTGTTCCTTCTAAGGAAATTGCAGAAATTAGGGAATTGCGAAAGGAACAACAGAGATTACTAAATATAATAGTCCAGCTCCACCAGCAGATTAGGATTCTAAAAGCAAGGAAAAGGGTAAAAAGGACTTCGGGAAGGAAAAATGTGACCACTCTAGCAAAACCCCTCAAGGCAAAGGGGCGGAGGACCAGAATCCATCCTGCTGTTCAAATCCCAGTCGAAAACCAGGCTACTGTTCCAAATGATGCTGAGAAACAGACTGCTATTCCAATTGAAAAGGAACAGCAATGGACTGATATCCACGTTAAGATAGAAATGGATGAGATGTTGACCTGTGATAAGGAAATTCAGATGGAGGCACCACTTTCGGGAGTGATAAGGGTTATGAACTCAAAGCAATGCAATAGGAAAGTTCAAGTAAAACTCCCGGCCTCCACTGCTGCATGGAAAAGAGATCCAAAAATGGTAGCCCTATGAAAGGGTTTGAAGCAAGCTGAGCAAGAAGTAGAGAATCTTAAAGAGCAAATGGTCCCTCGAGAAGGGTATGAAGAGCTACAGCAGCAGCATAGGAACGTCAATCTATCCGAAAGCTAGGCCTTTAAAGGGTGGCGAAGGGAACAAGAGAAAGTCGCGAAGGTAACTCGTAGGTTAGATATAGTTATCAAGTATATGGATACCTTATGTTCTTTATACAATGACGTCCTAGCATGTAGAGCCCCTGCTAAGAATTATGCCTTGTTTTTACTAGAATGGTATTTGCAATTAAAAATAAAGGCTATTAAAGCAGGTGCTCCCATACAAATTAACACCGTCAATGATTTTATAGACTGCTGTAAGCACTACGGGGTAAAAGTCCAGAGACTACTGTGTGAGTTCTATTTACATAACCTTGTATTAGACCAGGAGACCGAGCTGAACCCTGGCCCTTTTGTTGGGGATATCTAATTGCATGCATTTATTGTAGAAATTTTGAATAATTTAACACATATTCACAGAGATTATCCTGATCATGTACTATTGCAGAAAACATACACAATACATAAGCTCCTCTACGTTGATCATCAATATAGCAGCATCAATAACAATAAAACATCAAGAGCATTCACACATTAACACAGTATGTATCCCGGGGAAAGCATCTCGCTAAAAACCCCAACTATCTGTATATTAATGATTGAGTCATGTAACATTACACAGCATAATACTTCTCACAAGTATCTTCACCTCTGTTACACACAATACAGCTCAGATCTGATCTCCAAATCTCTTCCACTGCTTGCCTGCCTCCACTGCTCAATACCTGCTCAAGGACTGGTGAGAATGGCTCACCAAACTCGTTTTTCACCTGCAAAATAGTCACTCACACTTTTTTTTGACGTGAGCACAAGCTATAATGTGGGAAAATACGTGAGCAAACTCATTGGCATATTCAATCCTTTGATTGTGCAAGATCTGGTGCACAACTATAGTCACAACTGATAGCAATCTGATTCTCTACCACTTGTCCCTGTTGAACTGAACATGCACTGACATGCAACTGAGTTAACTGATGTATTCATTAGTTGTATTATGAGTTAATAACTTGTGAATTAATAACTAATTCACCCAAATCATCTCTAGTCTATTTGCCAGTTAGACTAAATACAACCAGTTTAACAAAGCTAAACTGAACACAACTCCATCAACTCCACAATCAACTCCACCAAACTCAACTGATTGAGTTCTAACTGAAGTCATGCATGCAAAAACTCAACTGACTCATAAGAAAAGCGTATTTCCTTCTGACAGCTGCATGTGCCACCTCTGTAGCTCAAACTGAAGTGCTCCAAGAGAATAAGATTAAGTTTATAGTCCAAATATTATTGTGAGATAATAATATTTGACTTTTCTATTTTTGACAGCCAGTCTAAAAATAGACTTTGATCACTCACACTGTGATCACTCACACTTTCATCAAAAATAGAAGTCCATCTATTTTTTCCCAACTTGATCAATCATCCATAAACAACAACCTGCAATCCATAGACATGATCCATATGTCTAAAAATAGACATAGTCTAAAAATAGACTTGCGCCAAAAATAGCCTGCGGGCCCACTTAGTGAAGGCGACTCTTTTCATTAAGCTCCATCATCTTGTTGCAATCTCAACACTCCCTCTCGACAAGATATGGATTATCAGCAACCCCTATCCTGCCTTGATGCTACTCGAATTTGCTCTTGGTGAGAGCCTTCGTCAGAATATCAGCATCCTGATCCTCCATTGGAATGTACGAAAGTAACATGATCCTCCGCTGCACACAATCTCTGATATGATGGTACCTGATGTCAATATGTTTAGATCTATCATGAAATACAGGATTAGCTGAGAGTTTAATGCAACTCTAGTTATCACAGTAAATCACAGTAGGATCCAAATGAGAACCGAACAAACCAACTAGGATCTTCCTCATCCATATAGCCTCGCATGCAGCCAAACTTGCTGCCATATACTCGGCCTCCGCTGAACTGAGTGCCACGGATCTTTGTTTCCTGCTGTACCAAGAAACTATTGTCGATCCAATACTGAAGACCCCTCCTGATGTGCTCTTTCTGTCTGTTGGGCTCCCTGCCCAATCTGCATTCGTGAAGCCACATAGCTTCACCTCATCCTCCTGTCTGTACCACAAACCATATCCCGATGTGCCTCTCAAGTAACGCAATACATGCTTGCCCGCCTTCCAGAAGAGATTGGTAGGCTTAACCATAGCTTGTGAAAGCTGGTTAACTGCATAGCATATATCAGGTCGTGTTTTGACCAAATACATCAGCGACCCCACCAACTGTCGATAAACAGTGGCATCCACTTCTTCTCCTGAAGTGGCATCCTCCTTCCTCCAACCTCTAGGAAGAGGAGTATCAACAGGCTTGCAGCCATGCATGTTGAACTTCTCCAGTATCTCCCGAGCATACTTGCCCTGAGAAACAAACAGTCCACCACTGCGCTGCCATATTTCCAATCCTAGGAAATAGTGAAGGAGGCCCAAATCCTTCATCTCAAACTCTGTAGCAAGATCCTTCTTGCATGACAGTATCAATAGCTCATCACCCGTTAGAATCAAATCATCAACATACAGTACAATGATAAGCAACTTACCCTCCACCACAATCTGGTATAGGTTCGGATCCGCCTCGCTCTTGGAGAATCCAAGTCCTGTGAAATAGTTGTCTATCCGTGTGTACCAAGCATGTGGTGCTTGCTTCAACCCATACAACGCTCTCTTGAGCCTGCACACATGCGACTCGCTACTGAAGACTTCAAAGCCTTCGGGTTGCTCAATGCACACCTCCTCCTCAATTTCTCCATTGAGGAACACAGTCTTCACATCCATCTGATGAATATGCCATCCCATCTACGCTGAGAGAGAAAGAATCGTCCGTATGGAAGAATACCTTGCGACAGGTGCAAAGGTCTCCTCATAATCGATCCCCTCAATCTGTGAAAAGCCTCGGGCAACAAATCTTGCCTTGTACTTCTCCACACTCCCGTCAGCTGCCTGCTTAACTTTGTAGATCCATCTCGAACCCACCACTAATTTCCCTTCCGGTCTAGGAACAATCTCCCATGCACTGTTTCTGACAATAGAATCATACTCCTCCACGATGGCGTCTACCCATGCGGGATACTCCACAGCTTCCTCGAAAGAGGATGGCTCAGTCACAACACACTTGCTCATAAGAGCCATGTATCTAGTGTACCGATCAGGTGACTGTCTCTGCCTACGTTGGGCTGTAGGTGGTCCTACAACTTTCTCTGCATCTTGAGCCAGTCGCTCAGCTTCTGTCAAGCGCTTTTGCCCTCTGATGGTTGGCGCTGCATGAGTGGTCTCTTCCACTCCATGAACCTCATCCTGTGGCTGATCCACATTCTGAAGCTCATCCTTAGGAACTAATAGCTCCTCATCTACATGCAAGTGTAGCTCCCTCTCAAGCGAACACTTCATGGCTTTCTCCTCCTGAAATTTTATATCCCGTCGCACAACAGTTTTACCACTGTCTGGCAAATACACACGATAGTTGTGGGGCGTATCAGTGTACCCCACAAATATTCCAACCTCTGTGGTCAGCTCCAACTTCTTCCTGGCATCCTTCGTCACATCCATGTAAACGTTAGCACCAAAAATCCTCAAATGAGAAAGATCAGGCTTCTTACCAGAATAAGTCTCCTCAGGTGTACTCATGCCAAGTATCCTATGAGGACAACGGTTCTGCACATAAACTGTTGTATTGCATGCTTCCGCCCACAAGTGAAGGGGTAGGCCCTGATCATGCAACATTGCCCGTGCAGCACCCACAATCGTTCTGTTCTTCCGCTCAGCTACCCCGTTCTGCTGTGGGTTATGCGGAGCTATGAGCTCTCTACGAATCCCTTCTGTCTTGCAGAAATCCTTGAACTCGTCCGAGATGTATTCACCACCATTATCGCTCCTAAGAGTCTTCACCTTCTTCCCCGACTCCTTCTCGACCAGTGCTTTGAATTCACAGAACTTTGAATATGTCTCGCTCTTCTTCTGCATGAAGAAGATCCAGCACTTACGAGAGAAATCATCAACAAAAATCACATAATACCTGTGTTTTGCTGTCGAAGCAATTGAGAAAGGTCCACACACGTCTGTGTGAATTCTCTCAAGGATCGTCGTGGTGTGACTATCCTTCTCGTGAAAGGTGGCTTTCACAAACTTCCCCAAAGTACACCCCTTGCACTGATCTGACTGCGCAAGTGTGCCTTTAGGAAGCCCTGTAGTGATCTGCTGCAGTATCTTCAAGGCTCCATGGTGAAGTTGACCCAATCTCCTATGCCACAACTCGCCATCATCCCGGCTCACCAATCCTTCTGCCTTGCCTGCCATTGCTGCGCATCCATCTACATGCAACTGATAAAGGTTCCTCACTCGAACCCCTATCTTCCGGGTCTCACCAGTTGTCTTGCTGCACAGGAAGGCCTTTCCCTCGCTGAAAACAAAATCATACCCCTTGTCTTCTAACATCGCCACTGAGATGACATTCTTCTTCAATCCTGGAACATGCATGACTTCCTTCAATACAAAGGGTGTACCAAACTCCCTCTCAAAGGAAATGGTACCGATACCGGTCGCACTGTATCTACCATCATCGCCCATCTCGATGTGCACTCCAAGATCTTTGTCCTCTAGATCAGAGAACAAATCTCTATCTCCCGTCATGTGAAAAGACGCACCACTGTCCAAGAACCACATTGATCCCATCACACTTGAAACCAAGCATGCGATCAATGAAAAATCAAGCTCAAACTGAGAAGCTAAGGCCTCTCCCCCTGCAGATCCAGCAGCTGGCTTGTTCTTCTTCTTCTGCGGACAATTTGTGGCATAGTGTCCGTGCTGGTGACAGTGAAAACACTTCACCTTGGACATATCCTGCTTCTTGCCTTTCGCACCAGACTGAGAAGCTTTCTTGCTCTTCCCTTTCTTTGATTTGGCAGCCAAAGCACAATTCTCTTCATCAGATACCTTTGGTGAAGATCCATTCTCACCTTTATTGTTTCTGAGTTTATCCTTGAGCACCAGGTCGCTCTTGCTTTGGAATAACATTTGCAATCCGTTGAAAGACATTTCAACAACACTGCTGCAAATTCGATTTTCCACCAGCTCCAAACTCAACTGCTTCCGATGTAAAATTCGTGAGAACACAATATTTCTCGTACAGAGATTGACTGTATGGGCATTCACCGGATATCTCACCTTCCAAAGGAAGGATGAATCCAAAGGCTACCTGGCCCGATTACAGACTCTGCCTGAAGAAATAGAATGTAAACACTTCCTGAATAGTAGATCTGATGATCAATCCTCGCTTGATATCCTGTAAAAATCTCTTCTACAAATCAAGCAGCTCTGATACCATGTAGAAATTTTGAATAATTTAACACATTCACAGAGATTATCCTGATCATGTACTATTGCGGAAAACATACACAATACATAAGCTCCTCTACGTTGGTCATCAATATAGCAGCATCAATAACAATAAAACATCAAGAGCATTCACACATTAACACAGTATGTATCCCGGGGAAAGCATCTCGCTAAAAACCCCAACTATCTGTATATTAATGATTGAGTCATGTAACATTACACAGCATAATACTTCTCACAAGTATCTCCACCTCTGTTACACACAATACAGCTCAGATCTGATCTCCAAATCTCTTCCACTGCTTGCCTGCCTCCACTGCTCAATACTTGCTCAAGAACTGATGAGAATGGCTCACCAAACTCGTTTTTCACCTGCAAAATAGTCACTCACACTTTTTTTTGACGTGAGCACAAGCTATAATGTGGGCAAATATGTGAGCAAACTCATTGGCATACTCAATCCTTTGATTGTGCAAGATCTGGTGCACAACTATAGTCACAACTGATAGCAATTTGATTCTCTACCACTTGTCCCTGTTGAACTGAACATGCACTGACATGCAACTGAGTTAACTGATGTATTCATTAGTTGTATTATGAGTTAATAACTTGTGAATTAATAACTAATTCACCCACCTCATCTCTAGTCTATTTTCCAGTTAGACTAAATACAACCAATTTAACAAAGCTAAACTGAACACAACTCCATCAACTCCACAATCAACTCCACCAAACTCAACTGATTGAGTTCTAACTGAAGTCATGCATGCAAAAACTCAACTGACTCATAAGAAAAGCGTATTTCCTTCTGACAGCTGCATGTGCCACCTCTGTAGCTCAAACTGAAGTGCTCCAAGAGAATAAGATTAAGTTTATAGTCCAAATATTATTGTGAGATAATAATATTTGACTTTTCTATTTTTGACAGCCAGTCTAAAAATAGACTTTGATCACTCACACGTTCATCAAAAATAGAAGTCCATCTATTTTTTCCCAACTTGATCAATCATCCATAAACAGCAACCTGCAATCCATAGACATGATCCATATGTCTAAAAATAGACATAGTCTAAAAATAGACTTGCGCCAAAAATAGCCTGCGGGCCCACTTAGTGAAGGCGACTCTTTTCACTAAGCTCCATCATCTTGTTGCAATCTCAACATTTATTTCATTTGGGGTTAATAAAATTAAATGGCTTAAAGCCTATAATACTTTCCAAAGGCAAGAAAACGGATTAGATTTGTGGGTAAGGGCTGAGCCTAGGGATCCAGTACAGTTGTGGAGAGCACATAGAAACCTCATGAAGACTCCAGGTGTAATTGAAGCATTAGGACCCATGAATGAGGCACTCATTCGACAGGGATTAGAATACTTTTTCTCTATCAAAGACCCTGCCATTGATGTAGCTAAATTTCGGTATCAAATATCTAATCCGAATATCCAGCTCAGGGAACCGTTTAAGTATGAGAATTTTAAATTAGCTGCCAACCGCTTGCACCTCTATGGCGAAATCGTTTTGAGGGCAGGGCCATCCTAGTTAGGATATAGGTTCCGGAGTCCAATTATTTTGCACCCTGCACCCGGATACCAATCCCTGTATGAGATGCCTGAGGGTCAGACAGGCCATTTCTTTGAATACCTAGTTACGCATCATGGCTGTAGGCCTCCACATGAGATTCCATCTCCAGCCTATTCTCTCACTACCTTACATGTCAACTACAATGTTTTCATGAGGGCATGAAATAGGGTAAGCAGGGGGGTGTGTGGAGTACTAAATAAGGTATGTTTCTGATGATTATTTTAGTATCTTTTCATTAGAAATTACAAACCTTTTACATCATGAACTAGGAAAATGATAAAGAATTGTAATAAAACATGTGAGATTAATATGCAAGATGAAAACACTGACAATTGTCATTTCCTTATGCAGGAAGGAGGAAAAATGAGAAGTTGCCGTTCCAAAGGAAAGGAAAAGGACGGGTTAACTGTTGTCCCTTTGACGAGAGACCGTATGCAAACAAGGCAAAGCAAATCAAAGCGAATCAGCATGGGAAAGGAAGTGGAGATATCAGCTCAGTGCAGGAGAGAAAAGAAATGACTGAGGACTAACGGTTCAACGAATCCCTCAGGATCCTTGATCCTGAGGGATCACAGTTTTATCTATTTCTGCACTTAGATATCTCTGTCGTCACCCTTATAAAAGGGGCAGCACTGTTAGCTTGGCAGAGGGTTAGATACGGTTATGCTTTTATGTAATTTCTTTTAAGATCAAAACTTTGATCATCGAGTCTCCTTAAGAACTGGTTTATTGTAATTCTGCTCTATGCATTAATACAAACTTGGTTACTATATCATCTTTGAGTCTGGAATAACTTCAAGCAGTGTGCCCCTGGAGGCTAAGGGCCCGGCCCTGGAGGACACTTGCTCCTGTATTATTACGTTTAGTTTATGGGTGGTTTGCTTATCGACGTTTTTTGGTAATCTGATGTGTTTTATAAGTTTACATCACATGATTTGTTATGTTTAATTTATTAAGGTTTCTACAGACAGAACTATTGTATTGACTCTGCATCATATTACTGTTCTTTTAGGAGTTGCTATAATACTACTAGTCTTTACAGAATACTGTTACTGTTCCATTACATAGCCTTTGTGTTGTGAACTTGTTCATTAACATTACAGAATTCATCTTGGAAGTTATGTTCTTTGCGATCGTTGGATTTATGAACAATGCTGTTCTATTTTGAAATGCAGTTGTATTCTTTCTAACTGAGATCGATACTTGGATCAGATTACTATTTAAGTGTGCTATATGTGTATATGGTTTTCAAGTGTTGTTCCATAATTTATCAGTAATCAGTGTTGTTCCATTGGTGTGTGTTATTCAATCTGCCCTTAAGAGTGATAGATTTTTGTTTGATTCCTGTAGATTACGATTAATGCATTTGATCTGATAAACTAAGATGTTACTTCTTGTGAGACTTAGTTGTTGTTCTATTTCTTAGTTGTTGTTCCATTTCGGATTTGTTGTTCCATTTCAGATTTGCTGTTCGATTTCTTAATTGCTGTTCCATTTCTTGGTATTGGCGTGAAGAACGATCTCAGGCTGTAGTGAGCATTGACATCTACTGTCCGACTCCCAGATCCATGATCTGTTCTCTGATTTCCTTTTCCATCAGTTTCCAAAGGGATGGGTTATTGCTACCGAACCCTTGACTAACAATTTTCTTAGTCTTTTGAATGTGTGATTTAATCTTTTGAAGTAGTTAAGCTGTAGACAAGCATATGTTTACTCTTGCATTTCTGAACACTGTACTACCAACATTACTCTGGAAAATGATAGCCTCAGACTGAGACACTCTTTGAAATAACAAAAAGTTCCCAGATTGACATATTAATGTGAGGTAATTAGAGGTGAAAGAGACCCTTTTTATAGCTCTACAAAGACAACATTCACGATTGAGTGGAGTTGTTTTCAGTACACGGTAATGCCGTTTGGATTGAAAAATGCACATGCGATCTTCTCGCGCGTAGTTGTGGTTGTGTTCAAGGAGTTTATTCAAAAGTTCCTAGAAGTATATTTTGATGACTGGACCATGTTTGGGCTGGTTAAACGCCATGTAGCAAGCTTGCGCCTGATGCTAGATACCTATCGAAGATACCAGATCGTGCTCAATCTAAAGAAGTGTCTGTTTTGTGTTCCTTTTGGGAACCTGTTGGAGCATGTGATTTTCAGACAGGGACTAATGGTAGACCCCACGGAGATAGCAGTGATATTGAACTTGGAAGCACTGAGGAGTGTAAAGGAGTTGCGTGCTACCTTGGGACATACTAGATATTACATAAAGTTTATCAAAGGCTATGCCCAGATCACTGCGCCTATGGATAAATTGTTGAAGAAGGATTTCACATTCTGCTGGAACGATGACTATAAGAAGAGCTTGAATATATTGAAAGAAAAGATGGTCACCACAGAAATTCTAGTCTTCCCAGATTAGAAGAAGGATTTTCATGTACATGTCGACACATCATGTATAGCACAGGGAGTAGTAATGACACAGGCTGGGGGAGAAGGCTTGGACCATACTATCGTGTTCACAAGCCGAAGATTATTCAAAGCGAAGAAGAACTATTCCACCACTGAGCGCAAAGGGCTAGCTATGGTGTATACGCTCCAGAAGTATAGGCACTACTTGCTGGGAGGCCATTTTAAGATGTATACGGATCACTCCGTGCTAAAGTACCTGGTCAATAATCCTGTGTTTAGGGGGAGAATTTGCAGGTGGCTCTTATTGTTCTAGGAATATGATTTTGAAGTTGTTGTGAAGCCTGGACAACTGAATGCAGGACTAGACCATCCGTTACGTATCAAAACATGGGAGGAACCCACTAACCTGGAAGAAGGATTACCTGACGCACAACTATTTGTAGTGTGCGTCACGGGTGGTCATTTTGAAAATATAATATATTTCCTAATGACATGTACTGCACCAGAAGGATACACTGTCCAACAAAAGAAGGAATTAGTAGTAAGCGCAAAAAATTTCTCTGTCATTGCTGGGAATCTGTACAAGATGGGGACTGATGAGATATTGCAATGGTATGTACCTAAGTTTGAAAGAAGCAACATCCTTGCAGACGCTCATGGGGGAACCGCGAGAGGACATTATGCAGGGAGAGACCGCACAGAATATTCTACGTGCAGGGTTGTGGTGGCCAACCCTCCATCAAGACTCAAACACGTATTGTAGGGTGTGTGATGTCTCTCAAAGGACTAGCAAGCCATCACAGAGGGATGATATGCCTTTGAATCCTCATATGACATTGCAACCCTTTGAGAAATGGGCGATAGACTTTGTGGGCCCCATTCAACCCCAAGGAAAGATGAGAGTGAGGTACATTATCACCGCGACGAAGTATTTGACTCGTTGGGCAGAGGCACAACCTGTGAAGGATTGCATGGGCATGACTATCGTGAAGTTCCTATTTGAGCATGTCCTAACATGATTTGGCTATCCAAATATCTTGATGATTGATCACAGTATGCACTTCCTGAATGAGACGATCAATGCATTGACAAAGGAATTTTAGGCATATCACTAGAAGACCACGCCTTATCACCCGCAGGATAACAGGACGATGGAATCATTCAACAAAGTGCTTGAAAATGTATTGACCAAGGTTTTTAATGCTCAGCAAAGTGATTGGGACCTACACATACCTGCAGTACTATGGTCTTATCGAATGACATGCAATAAGTTGACTAGACAAACCCCCTTTAGGCTCGTGTACGAGGTTGAAGCGGTAATGCCTATGGAATACAACGTGCCTAGTTTGTGCATAGCAGAGATCATAGATATGATAGATCATGGAGCCCTGGAAGAAAGACTTGCACAACTGGATGAACTTTAGGAAGAGATATTTTAAGCTAGATTTCACCAACATGCCCAAAAGCAGAGCGAAAAGGCATGGCATGATCGACATATTAAGGTACATACATTTAAGGTAAATGACCTGTTTTTGTTATATGATAGTAAGTTTGATAAATTTCCAGGAAAATTCAGAATTCACTAGTTAGGGCCCTATGTTATTAGGGAAATTAATGATGGAGGAGCAGTACAGCTAGTCAAATTAAATGGAGAACCATTCCTAGGAAAGGTGAATGGCAGTCACTTGAAGCCATACACCGGCAGCCCAACCATGTGACTAAATGAAGGTAGCATAGTCTCAGGACTCCAGGTAGCTGAAAAGAGGCACGAGACTATAAACTACACTGTTTGAGTTGGGGAGCTGCGCGATTGGAGGATTAATCTAATAACCCCCCCCCCCCCCTATGAGTGACTTCAGTTAAATATTTATTACATGAAGGTATTACAGACTCATGTGCTGGTGTGTGTCTATGTTATTTAGGCAACGGATTGATCAAATTGCAAATACACAAATACTTGAAATGGAAAACAACAGAGAAATACAGTAAGCCATTAGAAGAACACAATAATTTAATAAGGATTTCACCCTATCCTCCAGGACTGCGTCTCTGGTCTAGTTCTCAGTGGTGGCCTTCTCTTATTGTGTCTTAAAGTAGAGAATTATAATGGAGGAGCTCAATGTGAGTCTCCTGAAACAGAATTTGCTTGGCAGGGTGGTTCTTGGATGCCCCAAGCCACTAGAGTATACAGACTCTTTTCCTTACCAGCTCTATGACCCTTCCAGTCATTAATGGAGAGAGCCCAATGTGGTGCTCAGTCTGGACAGATCCCCTCAGGGTATAGCTTGAATCTCTCAAGCTCTCTGGTGCTCAATGTTGCCTTTGGTCAGCTCAGCCCTCTGCCTTCCATTCTGCTTTGCTTCATTATATTTCCTTTCTCTGTTCTTCCTTTCTTTGTTCAGTCTTCCTTTCGGTGTCCCGTTCTCTTTTCTTTCTGCTTTGCCTGTGCATGGCTTTAAGGCCATTCGAGCTCATGGATTTTCTTTCCCTTCCACTTCCATTGGTTCACCTGCTATAGCTTCGCTTGGATTTCCCTGTTTCGACGTCATCATCAAACTCACAGGGAGTGGCCACATGTCCTCCTACCGCTGCGCCAACTCGCTTCATCGGTTCGGTTTTTCCGTTACGTCATGGAATGAGTCTTCTACCACCTTGGCAGTCAAATCCTATCCTCCGGGGATATGTCTTCAGTCTAGCTCTTAGTGGTGGCCTTCTCTTATTGTGTCCATGAAGAATTGTCAGAAGGACCATGACTGTATCAAGTCAGGATAGACATCAAAGGATTAAGAAACAATGATCAAAAAAACCTCTGAATAGTGGCAGTTAGCAGCCAGCATGGAGCAATGAGGACCTCGGTCAAAGCACGCTAATCGAGGCCCATGGAGACTGCGCAGGAGGTGAAACTAGCCCCTGGGAAGCCTAGATCGGGAAACAGAGACAAATTTTAATCGCGCATCGTTGGGCAAAACCCTTCAAAATGGGAAGGCCCCAAGCACTCAATTGCGTGAAGAGCCCGAAAAACCGTGGGGAAAAGGCTAAAGGTCAAGGCGGGACCCGTGCTCTAAAAAACCGGTAGTATTGATCAGGGGAACCCTCAAGCGGTAAGCAGAATTGCCAAAAACAGAGCGATTCCACTCAGCACCCGATGCATGGCAAGCAGAGGAGAGAGAAAACCACCGCTAATCGCGCGCTAACCGTCGAGCAAATCAACCGCGCAAAACGTGCGACTGGCATCAGATCTGGAGGCCCCAAATCTAACGGTTGAGATTGCGCCCGATGGGAAAGCGTAATTTATAGGGGGATTAAGCCATGATTTATAAGAATTTGATGTCTTATTTGACTGCCAAGGTGGCAGAAGACTCATTCCACGATGTAACAGAAAAATCAAACTGATGAATCGAATTGGTGCAACTGCAAGAGGACATGTGGCCACTCCCTGTGAGTCTGATGATGATGCCGGAATAGGGAACTCCAAGCGAAGCTGTAATAGGCGAACCGACGAAAGTGGAAGGGAAAGCGAATAGCCATGAGCTTGAATGGCCTTAAATCCATGCATAGGCAAAGCAGAAAGAAAAGAGGATGAGACACCGAAAGGAAGACCAAACAAAGAAAGGAAGAACAGAGAAAGGAAAGACAGTGAAGCTAAAAAATATGCTCAAGATATAGACTTTAAAGATGTATATGCAACTTTGAGTCAAGGAAAAAGAGTAGAAGAACTGGATTATCATGTAAAGGACCGACTCTTATACCATTGTGGGAAACTCTACATTCCACAAACTGAGAGAGTAAAGATAATTAGAGAAGCACACACTTCCCTGATATCAGGTCATTTTGGAGTAAGTAAAACAGTTGCACAGCTGCAAAGATTTTGTTATTGGCCAAAAATGAATGAGATAGTTTCTAGATATGTAAGAGGATGTATTGTGTGCTAAAATCAAGCACAGCAACAGAAAACTAGGCTTGTACACTCCTTTACTAGTACCTTCTCACCCTTGGGAATGTGTTTCCATGGATTTTGTTGGAGGACTTGTTGAGAATGCAACAAGATAATGGAGCTTAGTGGAAAGAAGTCACCTTCACTAAGTGGGCCCGCAGGCTATTTTTGGCGCAAAGTCTATTTTTAGACTATGTCTATTTTTAGACATATGGATCATGGTCTATGAGTTGTAGGATGCTATTTGTGGATGATTGGTCATGTTGGTAAAAATATGTGGACTTCTATTTTTAGACATATGGGCAGTTTCTATTTTTAGACTGTCGGGCTAAAAATAGAACAGTCGAATATTATTAGCTCATAATAATATTTGGACTATAAACATTATCTTATCCTCTTGGAGCACTTCAGTTTGAGCTACAGATGTGGCACATGCAACTGTCAAAAGGAAATACGCTTTTCTTATGGGTCAATTGAGCTATTGCATGGTGGACTTCAATTAGAACTCAAGTTGTTGAGTTTTGGTAGAGTTGATTGAGGAGTTGATGGAGTTGTGTTCAGTTTGACTTGGTTAAACTAGTTGTATTTAGTCTAACTGTAGAATACAGTAGTGATGAGTGATGTGAATTAATTGTTAATTAATTCACTAATTATTAACTCATAAAGCAACTAAAGAATACATCAGTTAACTCAGTGCATGGACAGTTCAGTGGAGACAGGTGTTAGAGGTTGAGATTGCTATCAGTTGTGACTATAGTTGTGAATGAGGTCTTGCACAATCAATGGATTGAGTAATGCCAATGAGGATTGCGTGGTTCAGCCAAGAAAATACGAGTTTTCTTCAACCATTCATCATTATTCTCATGCAGTATTGCACAGTGGAGGCAGGCAGAGAGTGGAGGAGATTTGCACCTGTGATTGATTCAGATCTGAGCTAGTTTTGTGTGTAACAGGTGGAGATAGTACTGAGTACTTGTGAGGAGTATTGTACTATGTATTGTTACATGTTCTCAATCATTATAATATACAGATAGTGTGGGGTTTTCAGCTGTATGGTTTCCCCGAATTACATACTATGTTAATGTGTGCATGCGATTGATGTTTCATTGTTTCTAATTCTGCAAAATTGATGATCAACATAGAGGAGGTTATGTATTATGCATGTATTCCGCAATAGTTTATAATTGAGATAATATCTGTGAATAAGTGTCATATTATTCAAAATTTCTACATGGTATCAGAACAGTTGATCATCAAATCTATTATTCAGAAAGTGTTTACATTTTATTTCTTCAGGTAGACTTTGTAATTGGGCCAGGTAGCCTCTGGATTCATCCTTCCTTTGGAAGGTGAGATATCCAGTAAAAGCCCATACAGTCAATCTCTGTATGAAAAATACTTTTTTCTCACGAATTTTAGATTAGAGGTGGTTGAGTTTTTAGCTAGTGGAATTCAAATTTGCAGCAGTGTTTTCTTAGTGTCAAAGTTGAAATGTCTTTCAACGGATTGCGATTGGAGTATGCTCTTGAGGGCAGCTCGAATTATATTGCATGGAAAGATAGGATGGAGGTGGTGTTAGATGATAATGGGCTGAAGGAGTTCATAGAGGCTGAGGTCCCAAAGCCTACTGATACTGCGCAAGTTGAGGCTTGGCAAAAGAAGACAACAAAGTGTCGAAGGATTCTGTTGGAGGGCGTGAAGGATCACATTGTGTCCAGCCTGCATGGAAAGGGTTCTCCATACTTGATGTGGAAAGCGTTGACAGATCTATTCCAAAGCAAGAGCGATCAGAGGAAGCTAGCACTCAAGGATAAACTCAAAAACATTAAGTGCGAGAAGGGAGACAGTATGCCCAAGTATCTCACGAAGTTCACTCAGTGCAGGGATGAGCTGGGAAGTGTGGGGGTGGCTGTCGATGATGAGGACTTGGTGAGCTTGGATCTCCTTGGTCTTCTGAAGAGTTGGCATTCCTATCAAGACTCTGTCAATGGTCAGGAGAAATTGCCAGGATGGGAGAGTCTTTGGTCAGATCTTGTGCAGGAGGAGATCAGGCGAAAGACCAGGGACGGATCTTCATCAAAGGCACCTGATGAATAAAATTGCACTTTGGATACCAAATCAAAGAAGGGGAAGAATAAGAAAGCTTTTGATTCCGGTGTGAAAGGCAAGAAGTAGGACATGTCCAAGGTGAAGTGTTTTCATTATCACCAGCACGGACACTATGCCACAAATTGTCCACAGAAGAAGAAAAATAAGCAAGCTGCTGGATCTGCAGCAGGAGAGGCCTTAGCCTCACAGTTTGAGCCTGATTTTTCATTGATCGCATGCTTGGTATCAAGTGTGATGGGATCGGTATGGTTCTTGGATAGTGGTGCGTCTTTTCACATGACAGGAGATCGAGATTTTTTTTCTGATTTGGAGGAGAAAGATCTTGGAGTGCACATCGAGATGGGCGATGATGGTAGATACAGTGTGACTGATATCGGTACCATTTCCTTTGAGAGGGAGTCCGGTAAACCCTTCATATTGAAGGAAGTGATGCATGTTCTAGGATTGAAGAAGAATTTTATCTCTGTGGCGATGTTAGAAGACAAGGGATATGATGTTGTTTTCAGCAAGGGAAAGGCTTTCCTATGTAGTAAGACAACTGGAGAAACCCGGAAGGCAGCGGTTCAAGTCAGGAACCTTTATCAGTTGCATGTAGATGGCTGCGCAGCAATGGCATGCAAGGTAGAAGGATTGGTGAGCCGAGATGATGGTGAGCTGTGGCACAGGAAATTGGGTCACCTTCACCATGGAGCCTTGAAGATACTGCAGCAGAGCACTATAGGGCTTCCTAAAGGCACACTTGTGCAATCAGATCAGTGCAAGGGGTGTACTTTGGGAAAATTTGTGAAAGCCACCTTTCACGAGAAGGATAGTCGCGCCACGACGATCCTTGAGAGAATTCACACAGACGTGTGGGGACCTTTCTCAGTAGCTTTGACAGCAAAGCACAGGTATTATGTGATCTTTGTTGATGATTTCTCTTGGAAGTGCTAGATCTTCTTCATGTAGAAGAAGAGCGAGACATACTCAAAGTTTTGTGAGTTCAAAGCACTGGTTGAGAAGGAGTCGGGGAAGAAGGTGAAGGCTCTTAGGAGTGACAATGGTGGTGAATTCATCTCTGGCGAGTTCAAGGACTTCTGTAGCGCAGAAGGGATTCAAAGAGAGCTCATAAATCCCCATAACCCACAACAGAATGGGATTGCAGAGCGGAAGAACAGAACGATCGTGGGTGTTGCACAAGCGATGTTGCATGATCAGGGCCTAGCCCTTCACTTGTGGGCGGAAGCATGCAATACTGTAGTATATGTGCAGAACCATTGTCCTCACAGGATACTTGGCATGAGTACACCCGAGGAGGCTTATTATGGTAAGAGACCTGATATTTCTCATTTGATGATTTTTGGTTCTAACGTTTACATGAATGTGACGAAGGATGCCAGGAAGAAGCTGGAGCTGACCGTAGAGGTTGGGATATTTGTAGGGTACACTGATACACCCCACAACTATCGTGTGTATTTTCCAGACAGTCACAAGACTGTTGTGCGACGGGATATAAAATTGCAGGAGGAGAAAACCATGAAGTGTTCGCTTGAGAGGGAGCCACACTTGCATGCAGATGAGGAGCTATTAGTTCCTAAGGATGAGCTTCAAGACGTGGATTAGCCACAGGACGAAGTTCATGGAGTGGAAGAGACCACTCATGTAGCGCCAACCATCAGAGGGTGAAAGCGCTTGACAGAAGCTGAGCGACTGGCTCAAGATGCTGAAAAGGTTCTAGGACCACCTACAGCTCAACGCAGGCAGAGACAGTCACCTGATTGGTACACTGGATACATGGCTCTTGTGAGAAAATGTGTTGTGACTGAGCCATCCTCTTTCGAGGAAGTTGTGGAGGATCCTGCATGGGTAGATGCCATGGTGGAAGAGTATGATTCGATTGTCAGAAACAATGCATGGAAGATTGTCCCAAGACTGGAAGGGAAACCAGTGGTGGTCTACAAAGTGAAGCAGGCAGCTAACAAGAGTGTGGAGAAGTACAAGGCAATATTTGTTGCCCGAGGCTTTTCACAGATAGAGGGGATCAATTATGAGGATACATTTGCACCTGTTGCAAGGTATTCTTCCATACGGATGTTTCTTGCTCTCTCAGCGCAGATGGGGTGGCACATTCATCAGATGAATGTGAAGACTGCGTTCCTCAACAGAGTCATTGAGGAGGAGGTGTACATAGAGCACCTGAAGGTTTCAAGATCTTTAGCAGCGAGTCGCATGTGTGCAGGCTCAAGAGAGCACTATATGGGTTGAAACAAGCACCACGTGCTTGGTACACATGGATAGACAGTTATTTCACCAGACTTGGATTCTCCAAGAGTGAGGCGGATCCTAACCTATACTAGATTGTGGTGGAGGGTAAGTTGCTTATCATTGTACTTTATGTAGATGATTTGATTCTAACAAGTGATGAGCTGTTGATACTTTCATGTAAGGATAATCTTGCTAAGGAGTTTGAGATGAAGGACTTAGGCCTCCTTCATTATTTCCTGGGATTGGAAATTCGGCACCGCAGTGATGGACTATTTGTTTCTCAGGGTAAGTATGCTTAGGAGATACTGGAGAAGTTCAGCATGCATGGTTGCAATCCTGTTGATACTCCTCCTCCTAGAGGTTGGAGGAATGAGGATGCTACTTCAGCAAAAGTAGTGGATGCCATTGTTTATCGACAGTTGGTGGGGTCGCTTATGTATCTGGTCAATACACGACCTGATATATGCTATGCTGTTAACCAGCTTTCACAAGCTATGGTTAAGCCAACCAAGCTCTTCTGGAAGGCAGGCAAGCATGTATTGCGTTATCTCAGAGGCACGTCGGGATATGGATTATGGTACAGGCAGGAGGATGAGGTGAAGCTATGTGGCTTCACGGATGCAGATTGGGCAGGGAGCCCAACGGACAGAAAGTGCACATCTGGAGGGATCTTCAGTATCGGGTCGGCAGCAGTTTCTTGGTATAGTAGGAAGCAGAGATCCGTGGCACTCAGTTCAGCAGAGGCCGAGTATATGGTAGCAAGTTTGGCTACATGCGAGACTATATGGATGAGGAAGATCCTGGTTGGGTTGTTCGGTTCATGCTTGGAGCCTACCATGATTTATTGTGATAACGAGAGGTTCATTAAACTCTCAGCTAATCCAGTATTTCATGATAGATCCAAGCACATTGACATCAGGTACGATCATATCAGAGATTGTGTGTAGCGGAGAATCATGTTACTTTCATACATTCTAATGGAGGATCAGGATGCTGATATCTTGATGAAGGCGCTCACCAGGAGAAAATTCGAATACCACCGAGGCAGGATAGGGGTTGCTGATAATCCATATCTTGTTGAGAGGGAGTGTTGAGAATGCAACAAGATGATGGAGCTTAGTGGAAAGAAGTCGCCTTCACTAAGTGGGCCCGCAAGCTATTTTTGGCGCAAAGTCTATTTTTAGACTATGTCTATTTTTTAGACATACGGATCATGGTCTATGAGTTGCAGGATGCTATTTGTGGATGATTGGTCATGTTGGTAAAAATAGATGGACTTCTATTTTTAGACATATGGGCAGTTTCTATTTTTAGACTGTCAGGCTAAAAATAGAACAGTTGAATATTATTAGCTCATAATAATATTTGGACTATAAACATTATCTTATCCTCTTGGAGCACTTTAGTTTGAGCTACAGATGTGGAACATGCAGCTGTCAGAAGGAAATACACTTTTCTTATGGGTCAGTTGAGCTATTGCATGGTGGACTTCAGTTAGAACTCAAGTGGTTGAGTTTTGGTGGAGTTGATTGAGGAGTTGATGGAGTTGTGTTCAGTTTGACTTGGTTAAACTAGTTATACTTAGTCTAGCTGCAGAATACACTTGTGATGAGTGATGTGAACTAATTTTTAAATAATTCACTAATTATTAACTCATAAAGCAACTAAAGAATACATTAGTTAACTCGGTGCATGGACAGTTCAGTGGAGACAGGTGTTAGAGGTTGAGATTGCTATTAGTTGTGACTATAGTTGTGCATGAGATCTTGCACAATCAATGGATTGAGTAACGCCAATGAGGATTGCGTGGTTCAGCCAAGAAAATATGAGTTTGCTTCAGCCATTCATCATTATTCTCATGCAATATTGTGCAGTGGAGGCAAGTAGACAGTGGAGGAGATTTGAACCTGTGATTGATTCAGATCTGAGTTAGTTTTGTGTGTAACAGGTGGAGATAGTACTGAGTACTTGTGAGGAGTATTGTACTATGTATTGTTACATGTTCTCAATCATTATAATATACAGATAGTGTTGGGTTTTCAACTGTATGCTTTCCCCGGGTTACATACTGTGTTAATGTGCGCATGCAATTGATGTTTCATTGTTTTTAATTTTGCAAAATTGATGATCAACGTAGAGGAGGTTATGTATTATGCATGTATTCCACAATAGTGTATAATCGGGATAATCTCTATGAATAAGTGTCATATTATTCAAAATTTCTACAGGACTACCTAAATCTAGGAAAGTTCATGATTATCTATATGTTTTTGTGGATAGGTTCAGAAAGATGTGTATTTTGATACCTTGTAATAAGCAAATTACAACTGAACAGACTTTAAAATTGTTCTTTGAACATGTATGGGTTCATTTTGGATTACCCACTTCCATTGTATCTGATCGAGACACCTGATTTGTGGGGAAGTTTTGGTCAAGTATGTGGGAGCTGATGGTCACCAAACTAAAGAAAAGAACAACTTTTCATCCACAAACTGATGGCCAGACAGAAGTAGTTAACAGGATAGTGATCCAGTTACTCAAAGGATATTGCAGCAAACATCCTAAGCTTTGGGATGAACATTTGTTTTATGTGCAGCATGCTTACAACAGAGAAAAAAATTCTTCTACACAGAGATATCCTTTTGAGACTTGTTTTGGTTTCACACCAAGATCTCCTTTGGATTTTGTCTTTAGTAAAGATACCACAGTTGAGGGACACAATGATGTGGACAGGGCAACTAGGTTCACTGAACAAATCCAGGAGATCCACCAGGCAGTACAGGAATAGCTGGAGAAGAGCCAAGCCAAATATAAGGCTAGGCATGACAAGCATCGAATGGAGAATAGTTTTCAAGTTGGTGACTAGGTCTGGCTGTATATTAGCAAGGATAGGATGCAAGGTGAAGGTAAAAAGCTAAAACCTATTAGGTATGGACCTTTAAAAATAATTGAGAAGATTGGTGAGAATTATTTTCGCCTTGATCTACCAGCTTACATACACATCTACTCAGTCATAAATGTAGATTGCTTGAGATTGTTAGAACCTTGAATGATTGAGGATCCTGAAGAGCAGAGCCAATTGCCTTCTATTGATGACCTGCTACCTGAATATCTTAATGAATTGCGAGAAGACACAATGTTGGACAGGAAGGTGAGGATGACACGCAGGGGAGATGTTGAGTACCTCAGAGTAGGGCTCAAAGGTTCAAAGCCAAGCATTGCAAAGTGGATTGAGATTGGACAATTTAGAAAACAATACCCTCACTTAGTCGACGCCTGAAAACAAACTTTTGGTGGTCCAAAAGCTTTTCAGTGGGAAGGCCATGATCCGAATTAGATCCATGAAGAATTGTCAGAAGTACCATGACTGTATCAGGTTAGGATAGGCATCAAAGAATTAAGAAACAGTGATCAAAAACACCTCTGAATAGTGGAAGTTAACAGCCAGCGTGGAGTGACGAGGACCTCGATCAAAGCGCGCTGACCGAGGCCCATGGAGACTATGCAGGAGGCGAAACTAGCCCCTGGGAAGCCCAGATCGAGAAACAGAGACATATTTTAATCGCGCATCGCTGGGAAAAACCCCTCAAAATGGGAAGGCCCCTAGTGCTCAATCACATGAAGAGCCGGGAAAACCATGGGGAAAAGGCTAAAGGTCAAGGCAGGACCCATGATCTGAAAAACTGGTGGTGTTGATCGGGGGAACCCTCAAGCGGTAAGTGGAATTGGTGAAAACAGAGTGATTCCACTCAATGCCCGACACATGGCAAGTGGAGGATAGAGAAAACCGCTTCTGATCACGTGCTAACAGTCGAGCAAGTCAACCACGTGAAACATGTGAATGGCATTGGATTTGGAGGCCCCAGATCTAACGACTAAGATCGCACCCGATGGGAAAGCGGAATCGACAAGGGGGATTAAGCCATGATTTATAAGAATTTGACATCTGATTTGACTACCAAGGTGGTAGAAGACTCATTCCACGATGTAACAGAAAAACCAAACCGACGAAGCGAGTTGGCGTAGCTGTAGGATGGCATGTGTCCACTCCCTGTGAGTCTAATGATGATGCTGGAACAGGGAACTCCAAGTGAAGTTGTAGCAGGTGAACCAATGGAAGTGGAAGGGAAAGTGAATAGCCATGAGCTCAGATGGCCTTAAAGCCATGCATAGGAAAAGTAGAAAGAAAAGAGGATGGGACACCAAAAGGAAGACCGAACAAAGAAAGGAAGAACAGAGAAATGAAAGACAATGAAGCAAAGCAGAACGGAAGATGGAGGGATAAGCTGACCAAAGGCAGCATCGAGCACCAAAGATCTTGAGAGATTCAAGCTATCCTTGATGGTATCTGTCCAGACTTGGCACCACATTGGGCTCTCTCCATTAAAGACCGGAAGGGTCATAGATCTGGTAAGGAAAAGAGTCTGTGTACTCTAGTGGCTTGGGGCATCCAAGAACCACCTGCCAAGAAAATTCTATTTCAGGAGACTCACATTGAGCTCCTCCATTGTAATTCTCTACATTAAGGCACAATAAGAGAAGGCCACCACTGAGAGCTGGATCAGAGACATAGCCCTGGAGGATAGGGTGAACTCCTTATTAAATTGTTTTGTTCTTCTAATGGTTTATTGTACTTCTATGTTGTTTTCCATTTCAAGTGTATGTGTATTTGCAATCTGATCGATCCGTTGCCTAAATAACATAGACACACACTAGCAGATGAGTTTGTAATACCTTCATGTAGTAAATCTTTAACTGAAGTCACTCATAGGGGGGATTATCAAATCAAGGATGGTGCGAAGCAAGGAAGTGTGGGTGACCAAGCATGCGTAGTGAGTTCAGGACAACAAGATCTTCTGGATCTTGATGGAGATGAATATCAGGATTGCCATCAATTGCAAGCTATGATTGTCAGCCACGGTGTACGCTAACCTATAGAGCTATGCCGAGTTCAAAGCCAATTTCCATCGAGTCTCCATCAAAGCGCGGAAAGACCTTCTGCAGAAGTGGTATGACTTGTCGTATCTGGCAATGGATGACACCATTGATGCAGTGCTTGATCAATGGTTGGTAGAGTTGTGCACTACCACAGACTTGGTGGTGGGTGGAAGCAAGTCCACCACGCAGAAGAAGAAGGAGGAGGCCAAGCTGAAGATGGTGCATCTAGTTGAGAAGAGGAAAAAGGAGGCCATTAAGAAGGCCTAGGCGAAACAGGTAGGAAAGTAGGTAGGAAAATAAATTGGTGGCACATAGCGGGACTCTGACAAAGGCGTGAGGTCACCTTCACCTGAGACCGAAGAGGAAGACATAGAACATCATGGCGCAGACCCTTAGGAGATGTCTGCCTACATTAAGCGCCCAAGAGAACTAGAGAAGGGAGGGTCCAGAAAGAAATCCAGGGTGACTGACACCTCGTTGGACACTATCACATTGGCTGAGGGTGACTTACATGATATCGATGATACAATTAGAAATGTCACCAGGAGGCCCTACAGCAATTTGAACAACAGCAGCAGATCATCATAGGGGCCATCCAGACCGGGTTGCAGGAGTTGTAGACCCATGCGTCGCAGGTTAGTACGGTATCTACTAGCTTGGCTATCGACACTTCAAAGGCTGCTGATATGTTGCACACGAAGGCTTCTAGTATGATAGTGTTGTCAGATGGAGCAGTGACCATAGAAAATGAGGTTGACAAGCCTACTGTCAGTGCCTTAAAGGGAGTTGGGATAAACCTAGCAGCACTTCCATGCGAAGAACTCCACCTCTTGCAGGATGGAGTAATTGTAGAACTGAGGGCCCGAGAGCACTGTTCCCTCTAGGTGATCAGTGAATAGCGAATAAACAATGAATAGATGGCCCTACAGATAAATTCTACCATCGTCACTGAGACCGAGGTGACCAACCAGAGCAAGAAGATTATGCAGGTCGTTGAGGAGGCCTATAGAATAGTCCCAGAATTCACAATTCTGGAGGAAGAGCTATTTGAGGTAAGCATCGACAAATTGGCCACAGGGGTATGTGACACTCAGACTGAGATGGCACGGGTTTGGTTGGAGTTGAACTTGTAGACTACAAAGCTACAGTTGAGGGCCTAGCCTTCAACATAGCCAGAGGTAAAGGAACAGTGGGCAACTGCTGTCACAGAGGAAGTAGCGGTGGTGGAAAGTGTAGTATCAGACCGCACACAGTTGTTCGAGCAATCATTCGAGGTCCTAAAAAGCTTGTAGAAGGACCCAAATATACAGAGGTTGGAGACAGAAGTGCACGAGCTACAATAGTGCTACGATGAAGTTAAGGGAACAGCGTGAACCATCGCACTAACACAGAGGCTAGACAAGTTGCAGGAGGCCAAGCAGTTGAAGGAACATGTGGACACAATGCTACGCAAGGAAGTATTGCTGACGGTGAGACTAAATCCTTGGCTGGAGGAAGCTTACACAGTCACAGGAAATGTTGAAGGCAAGCTTGTGACTCTGCAAGCGACGCAACAAAACCTTCAAGCTGACAGCGCAGGAGCAATGACCGAGAAGACAATGGAAGATGTGAAGTAGGCGGTAGCTCAATGCACAACCGAGGTTGCGATCATACAGGTCGAGCTGGACAACTTCGTGTGAAGATCTCCATGCCAACCGAGTGACTTAAGGGTGAGTCACGATGTTTGTGTTGGGGGATTCTTAGGATCTGGATTCCCCAAGGGCAGTTTTGGGGCTAAAAGCCCATGTTTGAGTCAAATTTTGTAATAAAATTGTAAAGACTACACATTTTGTTGTCGCGGAGTGTGAATGTGTCATGTGTCATAAAGGGTAGTCCACCCTTAGTTTTGTAAAGTAAAGTCAACTGTAAGAGGTCTACCCATGGTCCGCGAACCATGGGATTATATAAAAATAGTTAAGCCCTAAGTAGTTTTGGAGACATACAATAATGAATAATGTAAGGGAGTCATAGCTCTGAAGTAAGAAGTCTAAGTCTTGGGTCATAGCATAGGTAGAGGCTTTGCAACTAAGTGCGTAGAGGCCTAGGGTGGAAGTCCACAGCTGAGTGCACAGACTCCTGCAGTTGTGTACGCAAGGTGAGCAGAGGTTGTAAACACTTGGAAGATATGAATAAAGAGAAATATTTGGCAATTCCTGTGTCTTGGTTTTGTTAATGCATCTTGATATGTTATGTATGAATTTCCTTTATTATGCTTATGTGATGCGTGAATGAATGCAATTCCATTGAATAATTAAATGCAATTATGATTATCTGTTTACGCGGTGTTAACTATAATTATTTGATAAGATAAACAAGTCACTTAGATTAATTGGTGAATCAGCATGACACGCACCATAGCAACGCGAAAGTATCTGTGCAGCAGGCTAGGGCTGTGCAAAGGTCGATCATACCCTTTTGTGGAGGTATTGAAGGATAGAATAAAGGGCTCGTCCTGCAAGCCCTAGAGCAAAGCGACCTATGCGAAGGCAAGGATAGAGGTAATCAAATGACATCACAACCATCTCAAGGTGTAGAAACTTGGTTCCGGCATCCCCCCATACTGCTTCAGGTGAGACTTTGGTCCACGCTCCGTGGGCTAATGCCGAAACGGCCACTAGTGTAGGGATTTGTTTGGCTAATTAACGTTGAACCTGGGTGAGACCCCCTCAAGCCAACAGTTACAAATTTTGGAAAAGGGTTGTCCAAGGAATGGTGAACAAGTCTAAATATGATTCCTAAACCAACGAAATATATTGATGGTCTATGAATCATTGGTATGCTTATTACCTTAATTTATACAAGTCAAACCACAAGAAGTATCATGGACATCCCCTTCCCGGTTGATTAGAGGAAATTCATCTAGGTTTATTGGTTAGGAACCCTCTATAGGTTGTGGGTTAGGTTTCTTATTATTGATTTTAAAAGGGAACAAGAAATGATTAAGAGTTACCTAGTAGAAATGTTATTGGAAAGTATTAGTACGCTTTGCAACTTCCATTGGTATGAGGTTATGGATTTCTCATGTCAATCTCTTGTCCTTGAACATATACAAATGAAACTAACTATCCCTTTCCTAGTTTTATGGTAAACCAACATTTTTTGGACACATAGTGGATTTCCACTGGATGTAACCCCATGGGAAATACATCCCCCCTTATATTTTAAATTTATGTTGATATCATGCTTACATAGGTTACATGTAAGCATGATAGTTGGATATCATATGGATACTCAGTCTACTTATGTCAATTCCACATGTAGCACCTAGCGTACTAATCTTACATCAAATTTCTTCATCTTGATACTACAAACCATTTTCCCGAGGGGGAGGTGTCAGTAGTAGTTTTGAGAAAGGTGGGGGGTAAATAGTTTCATTTTCATGTGCATCTGGAAATTTTCCATCGTGATGCCATTTCAAAACCACCCCTGGTTAATTTTTTACCACATTTAGGGGGGGTTGAAATGAACAAGAATGATCAATATTAGATTGCTTATGATTTGAAAATCTAATTTGTTCACTACTTACCCATGTTGTAAAATGGGTCGTGTTATCCCTCCGTAATTTCCCAAGGTTGTGGAGAGAAACTAGCGGTAACCACAAAACAACTTGCAAATCTAATATCTATCCCTTCCAGCTTCAGAGAGGGATCTCTCTTTTGATTTAGATTTGTTTTTTAAGATATTAGGATAGTCATTGAGTTCTTAGATTGGAGTTTCAAATATTTGGTTGAAAATTGCAGGGAAAGACCATTGGGCATGGATTCATGAGTCTTATGGTGATCAAATACAAAAATAACAAAGCAGATGTAACAAGGAAGGAAAGGAAAACTTTTGGATCTTTTAAAATATATGTGGAATGTTTAGGATGAAAATGATTCAAGTTAAATTAAATATAGAGCATGTTAGGATGAATTCTATACTTAACATTAGAATGAAAACATTGATATTGTTTACAAGCCCGAGAAAAGTGTACTCAAGCAAATTTGGCTCTTTATCTTCTTGAAATAATAAAGACTAAAAACATATGGAAAACTGAAAAAATAACAATTTCACATGAGAAGGAACATCACCAACTGCTTGACATGGGAATCCTGGAACAAACTCTCTGTATTATTTAAATCGAGCACTTCAATACATGCACAACTTACATCAAAATGCTTACTTTCTTCATACAAGTTCCAACCTTTTCAAGTCCACTTTCTAAATATTTACAGAATTCTATTACATCTTAGATTGGACTTCAAAAAAACATATATTTACAAAATAATATATGTTAGAGACGCAAATAATTCGAATAAAAGAAGACTAGAATAAGGAAATTCTGGTAAAATCGGCTACGCTGTTGAGGCTTTGAAGGAATATGGTGTTGATTGTGGCATCAACAACCTTGTTACACAGCTGCTCCTGGTATTTTTATAATGGAATCAATTTTCCATTATAATTCCTTAGAGTAGGTAAACCCTTTTCCTACAATAGTGTGAATTTTCTATTGAATTTTCTAACTTGCAACTCAAGGTCTTTCCATTTGTTTTACAGTTGTATCATCAAATTATTTTCGGTTAAAACTCCCTTAACTTCCATGATGGTTATTGTCCTATCTAAAATGTCTAGGTCTTCCAATTCATCCTTGTTCTTGGAGTTTAGCAACCTGATAATATTATGTGCCTCTTCTGGTATGTGCTCCAAATATACTTTAGCATTCTGTATTGTTGTCTTAACTCTTTTCATGACTTCCTCTTGCTCAAAAGTGATTTGAATTGAAGGCCACATATCTATTATATTGACATTTATATTCTGCCAAATGTTAATTTCGGCCTCTACCAATATCTAAATGATAAAATATTTTTCCTCATATTTCTTAATTTTCTGAATGAGCTTGTAGTTCTTCTTCATTTCTATCAAATATGAATTATCAATTTTAATTTTATTATCCTCCATAGAAGTCAATGGTGCTGATAAATTTTTTTTATCTATTTGAAATGATGATAATTATTGCAAAGCTTTAGCAAGCTCTTATGTAGAATCTGAAGATGTTGCCTTTGTTGAAGTCTCTGCTACTATTCCTACACCTGATGTCGATGTCCCTTCTACTGTTTCCCACTACTCTTTTTCTTTTAACAGTGCTTCCATGCCCTGCTCCATCATTTGTATCTATGAATTCTTGTCTTTTGTAACATTATTTCATTTGATAAGTTAGTTATTAGCCAAAAATAATTTTAAAATGTTAAGTTAGGATATGGATGCAAAAGAAAGAAAAGTAAAAATGTTAGGCCAATTTAATGTTTTATTGGAATCCATATCAATAGAATAATAGGTGTTAGCTACCCAAAACAAAGAAGGAAAAATAAAAATAAAATGTTATGGAAGAAAAAAGAAAAGAATGGCTTCATTTCATATTTTTACAAATGCACAGGCTACTAGTCAAAATGTGCCACATTGGGAAATGTCAAATTATGTTAATATACAATTAGTTCCTTAATCGGGATTAATTCTTTGATTTAAAAAATTTGGCATTTCAATTATATTGTAATGCGCAAGTTTAATTTGACCCCACCTAGCAACCCATCACCTCACATTAACACTCTACCATCTCTCACCTCATATGCGCCCATCTCCCAAGATCTAAAGGCCCACACAGCATTTCGGCCCTCCCTCAGCATCTGATATTTACCTTCGAGGGGGTTAGAAATGAGTGGTATTCAAAACTGTGCCCGTCCCTACGTGTAAACATTACAACATTTCAGACTCCCCTCGAGCGAAACTGTTAACCGCCTCCCCCCCCCCCCCCCCTCCGAAAATAAGTTTCTCCACCTCTTTATACTACTCTTCTACCCATTGCGCTTCCACCACGTATTTCCCCGTTAACTCCAACAATTACATCCTCTCCCTCCATAACTAATCCATTAAATAATTAAATGGTTTAGCCATTAATCCAATGGACCCGTGCCACCCTCAATGGAAATACTAGACTGTTATATAATTCTCCCTTTCACTCATTAACCCATTAGTGAATTCATACACTGTCACTTTTATTGCTTTGTTACAAGTTTGTTGGACCAAACACCGACATTTTCACCTACCAGCGACACTGTTTGTTCACTCGTTTTCAACTTGTTACCTCTGTTCTTGTCCTAAAATCCTAAGTCCCCTTTGTGTATTGAAGCTTGTAATCTAGTTTTCACTATTGTCCTTAGCCTTATCCCAAGATGCTCCAAAGGATAAGGGACTAGAAGAACCTGTCAATCCTCTAATCTATTCTCCCATTGATTCTCACCACATCCCTTTAGCTGACAGAGACCATAAAATCCATGAAACTCTCTGTGAATTTGACCTTTTTGAGATGTATTTATGGCTCGAGGACAAATACATAGACAAATCCAATGACATTTAGCTGTGGGAATCCAATTTACCCCACTACATTTTTCCTCGCACCCACAGCACCCCAAAATTTGTTAGGAAGTGTTATGCATGTTATTTTCCAAGCCAAAGAGCCACGATTGCCCCCACTGGAGAAATTATGTTTACTATCACTCATCAAGCCATCGACCAGATGATGCAAGCCCCCAGAGTAGAGAATGCCACCCCCTTTTCCTATGAGGCACTTGTTGAATTGTACCAGAAATTGGACTTTTCCAAGAGGGCCAAAACCCTGGAACTTTTCTTGACAGAAGATGCCCCATTTCCAAAGAAAAATACTCCCTATCCCTCCTCTATTTTCCCTGAGAGATCCAAGAAAATTATCACAGTAATCTCTTACCTCCTTGGCTACTACTCAGATCAGTGGGTAGATGACGCCATCATATGATTTTTTTTCCATTTCTATGTTGATTCTAAGCCATCCATCATGTTTAACTTTAGCCAATTTCTTGTAGAATCAATTTATGAGCAACTTATCACATTCTAGACTGAGGAGGCTTTCAAGTATGCCTCTATGTTAGTATATATGTTCTTATATTTTCAATGAGACAACATCAAGATTTCTTTACAAAAGCTGGATGTAGAAGGGAACTAGTAGTCAGTCATCTTTTGGACTACTATGGTGATGAAAGAACAAAAGGAATACACATACAAACAGTTCATAGAGATGTTTGTGCATCCAAAAATCAGTCTCTTAAGAAGCAGAATGGAACCGAGGATCAGTGATGAAATTAGAAAGTTGTTGTAGCTATTAGACCAAGTTCAGGCAGGGGATTGGTACCTCTATCAGAATTATACATAATTGAGAATATTTGGGTGTGAGATTTCCCCTTACAAGCTGCCTAAATTCCTCCCAATGAGGATTTTTTCTCTAGAGTACATAAGAAGATGCTTAATATGGATGAGATCCACTTTGTAGCTGCCAGGAAAAAGTCCAAATTCAAAATTAAAACACAGATAGGGCATTTCATTTGCAACATCAGGGTAGCAGGGGAAGAAACAGATAAGCTACTAAAAGAAATGCAGTTCAACCTTAGTTTCACCTGGTCATATGATCCACTGGGGATCATTTCTAAATAAAGAGTAGAAAACAAATTCACTGCCCTTTTTCACACAGACAGACCATAGATAGAGAAGTATAAAAACCAGCTAGAATGGGCTGAGAACACCCCAATTGGTAGAAGAGCAGCTGATATCATCCTCCATTGTATAGACTCCAACCATGCAGGAGAAAACAGCTAATAGAAGCAAAGAAGAAGATTCTCCTTCAGTGACTGAAATTTTCAGTGAAAGATTCAAAATTATGTATAGGAAGAAGGCCAAGCTTAGTTACAAACTAAGCCTCAACAAGGATTCAGAGCAAGAGAACATTATCACTACTAATGAGCCACTTGATTCCTCATTAGTGGGTGATCAGACCACACTGTCTCCCACTACCTCCACAGCTTCACAAGATTAGCATCAAATGCAAACCAACACACCTACTACAGGGGAGATAGATAAAATTATAATGGAAATTTTTAAGGAGATAAAATTAAGGATTGAAGCCTTTAATATTAACACCTAAAATCAGTTTAGGAAGCAGACTTTCAGTTCTCAAAGCAGGTTGTTGTCAACCTTTGATTCAGAGAAAGGTAAAATGCAAATGGCATTCCTCCAGGCATAGGTTCCCCACCCCAAGGTAGCATCAGACTACAATAAGAAAACATTTGAGTTTGATGTAAAAGACAGACATCCCATTGACTGAATGGAGATGCACAAGAAGACTAGGGAAATGATTTTTTCTACTGCCACTAACACTACCATGAGTTTGTCTAAACTACAGGTTACGTTAGCCAATGTTCAATCACAACTAAAGATGGAGAAGGTCTCTACACTTGCCAAAGACACCAGGATAAAAACTTCGTAGGACTTGGTGATCAAAGTGGGTTATGACCCTGCAAACGTCAATGTTACATAAGAGCTTGTAAGGAAAAATAATTTAGACATAACAACATTAAGGAAGTAGTTGAAATTGCCAGCTACAAAAGATCTTCTGGCCAAGGATATTGAAGAAATAGAGACACAAAATGTAGACATGATGAAGCTCATCATGGAGCAGAGTACATAGTTGAAGCAAATGGAGACAGAGATGGAAAAGATGATTAAAGAAAAGGAGCAAGCTTCCAAAATGAATGTTGTCCCTTTGGAAGCACTCCCTATCACAACCATTCCTATAGTCACATCTTCTACAACAAGAATAGAAGATGTTGCAGATCAGTTGGCAAATGCAGTACAGAAAACGTCTCTCCAGACTAAAGAGATTAAAAGATTGCAGGCTGAAGTCAATCTTCTACAACATCATCAAACAAAGATTGAGATTTTTCATGCAGCAGAGCTACAGAGAGCTCAAAATCAAATAGAAGTATGGAAGAAGTCAGCAACTAAGTCCTCTATTGGCTACACATTGGACCATGTTAAAGAAATCCTATGGAACAATATCATTGAAGAAATAGATTAAATCTGGCCATGTATCCAGATTATATTCAAGCAGAAGGAATTGATGGAGAAATCCAAGAAAACCATTTCAATATCAATGATGAATTGGGAGAAATGCCTTCTACAACCAACAACATCATAAAGTTCCTCAATTCTAAAAAAAATATGAGTTGGATGATCTAGGAATAGATGACAGAACAAAAACCATCTTTGAAGCAAAGAAAGTTATAACAAAGAAGAACTTGGTTGTACAGCTGACAGAGAAATATCACACTCTGGAGGTAGCAATTAACAGGTTTTCCACTAGAATAGATGCATTGAACAAGAAAGGTCCATCTACTCTATTTTTGATCAATGAAAAATTGATGACCAGGGAAGATTACAAGAAGAAGCTCCAAGAAATTGCAAAGGATACAGCTAAGTATTCCCACATCAAAGGCACTATGATAGGGAGAGCCTTTTATGGAGCTATGAGTAGCATAAGTTTTATCCAACATGAGATAAAGACACATTTTTGCAGTAAAACCCACTTTTGCTCGGTATATTGAGGTAGATGAGATCTACCACAAGGTAACAAAGATCTTTATTCCAGATGAAGAGCAGTGGAATAAGTTATGTGAATTCCAGGATTAAAAAGACAGCTAAGCTTCACCAGTGCAGCACTCAAATATTGTCCACTCAGCAACCGTTCTCCTCCAAAGCAGCGCCAGATGTCCAAATCACTTCACTAGATTCATTCCTTTTGATCGCATTATTTCTTTTTTGTTAGTTCAAAATTTATAATAGAATGCCATGTCACTAAGGCATTAATTGTAATATTTTTGTAAATATTTTTTATATGCTTCATTCTATCGAAGTATTAAGGGTTGAACCCTTGAACAAGTTATCAAGCTGATTTTTACTAAGCTGGAGCATTTTTTAGATAATAAAAGATCCTAGATTTGCCTCATATGGTTTGTCTCTCAGTGAGTTTTATTTCATCTTGTTTATTCATTATGTCTTCTTCATATAAATTAAGTCTTTTACAATTATCCGAATTAAAATTTAATTGAATTTTAGTTTCATTTGGATCCTATGTGAAGTTGTAATTAAAATAAGAGATAAATTTACATAACTATTTGTTATTGTAAATTCCTCTTTGAGTATAAATTGCACTAGGTATCTGTGATAGTTTGATTATATTTTGTTAATTAAGAAAACATTGTTTTCTTAATTTCTGATTATAAATGGTTAAATACTCGGTTTGAATATTAAATCAATTATAGCTCTTCATATTCTACTTCTCCATGCCACTAAAAACAAAATAACCATATGCATTTAAAGAACATAATTTTATTTTATTAATAATCTATCTAAGTTTAAAGCACCTTTTTATAAACAATTCACTGGTCATCCAATCATTTAAAACAAAAAAATGTTATAGATTCTTTGGCATAACTAATTGACCTTAGGTTATCTCAGAGGATAACATCAGATTGGCATTGTTTCCATGGAGTGAATGATTGAAAGCTAAATTTTCCCTGGCGAAAAAATTCTCCCTTTCCTTTAAGGTGAATAAAGGATAAGGATATAGGTCAAAATATTTCACTTGGCGATTCCACTGTTCCAAGTTGGCTCCTTTTAAGCATACTAGATCACGTTTTGACTCTAAGATTGTTAACCCTCTACCAGATGCAGAAAGACTTATTAGGGAAGCCTCTTTAAAGAGAAGACTTATAACCCCTTCTTCTTCCTTAGCTTTACACCCTAAAGACATCTCATATGTATACCCCTTTTCATTTGTGCCATCCTATCCAGATTGGACTAAATTACCTCCTAAGGTTTCTGAACTCCATTCCAGAAGAGTAGATCTTCCATCAACGTTTTTAATACAATCAATTGAGTCATGTCAAGTCCCATCCATTCCTATCAAATCACCTTCATCTGAGGAAGAATTGGTTTTACATTTACCTGAATTCAAGCTTGCAGACTTCATTTCTCCAACTCTTTATTCTATTCCATCACCCTCTACTAATCTTGACGAGACATTGTCTGTCTATTCAAATCCTTTGTTTGATAATAAGGAAGACTTTCCACCAGGATTTCAGAAGTTGGTTATTAAAACCCCTTTGAAATCCTCAAAGAGGTCTCCTCCCTCTTTCTCTCCTCCACATACTAATACCCCTACCGATTCATATTCATCCCCTTCATCTTCATCATATTCCTCTTCCTCATCATCATTCACTCAGTCACCCCATAATACTCCTACTCAGTATGGATTTTCGACCCATTGTGCAAGCAAGGTATGTTGCTCTAGTTCTCCCCAAAAACTTGGCAAATTTTCCTGATGGATATCTAAAACGTCTACCAAGATTTAATGGAGAAAGAGATCCCTCAGCAGATGATCATGTATCAGCTTTCCTAGATTTTGCTGACAATAGGAACATAGAATAAGAATATGTTTATATGATATTATTTGTATAATCTTTATATGGAAAGGATTTGGTTTAGGCAACTTAGAGCTGGCTCTATTAGAACATGGAATGATCTCATAACTATCTTTAAAAACAAATGGGGGGTAAAGAAAGATCCTGTTTACTTTCTCACTGAATTTGAAGAATTGAAGAAAAACCCTGGTTAACCAGTTGCTGAATTCATCAAAAGATTTAACAAACTCTCTCATAAAATGCCTATTGATTGTAAACCACCAGTAGCAGCTGCAAAGGTCAGATTTTCCAAAGCATTTGAAGATGACTTTGCAGTCATGTTAAGGGAAAAGGTTTCTAACACATTAGAAGACATGCAGACAAATGCTATAGAGGTATAAGCTAATAGGCCATCTTCTAGCAAACTTAAAGCTAAAGTAGAGAAAGAAGAAAGAAAACTAAAAGACAGGGTTGATGACTCATCCTCTTCCAAATATAAACTTGAAGATCAAAAAATTGATGAAATTACATCTTTACTTAGAAACCTTTCTAATAAGATTTCTAAAATTGAAACACAACCTAGAACTACTCAGCAAACTGCTGCTAGACCTCAAGCTCAAACTCAATTACGAAGAACTCATCAAATGCAAATTCTTCAGAGACCAGGTTCTAATCAAAATGTTCAACCACCTTTGTTGATTGATCATTAACAACCACAGGATATAGGTCCTTTAATCACTAAAGATATCAATAATATTGATTCTTCAACAGTACAAATGGAAATAGTTCCTTCATCTTCACCTCAATCTTTTGAACAAGAACAAGGAGATGCTCAACTTTCAAAATACCAAGCATTCTCTGAATTTTTTATTGTAGAATTAAATAAGAGGTATGATCTAAGACCAAGATCAGGTCCAGGTAGACCTTCAAAATTTACCACTATAATTGAACTTGCAATAAAATCCATTCAAACACAAACTCAAACACCTCAGACTATAGAGTCATCCACTGAAACCTTTTCATCTGACAAGACCATTTTGACAACTTTTAATATTGAAAAGGAATTGGAAAGGGTCAAGATTCATATACCTTTAGCTTAACTTTCCAAAATTCCTAGTTATAAAAATCAAGTGTCTAAATGGATACAGTCCTCTATTGTAGATGTTGAGGGAGATGTTATTATTTTGCAAGATGAAAATCCCTCAGTAGTGTTTGGCCCTAGTTCTGATATGATTGATGAAATTGTTCCACCATTTTATGTAACATTAAAGGCTCATGACTTTCTTTTGTATAACTTCATGTTGGATTCTGAAGCTTCTCATAACCTTATGCCAAAGGTAATTATGGACCAGCTTTAGTTACAAGTTACTCATTCTTATCATGATCTTTACACCTTTGACTCAAAGAAAGTACCATGCCTAGGATTGATTAAAGACCTAGTTGTGACCTTAGATCAAATACATATCAAGAGTATAGTTTTAGACATATTTGTCACTGATATTCCTGCCAAGTTTGGCATGCTCCTATCTAGATCATGTTGTGCTAAACTTGGAGGATCACTTCAGATGGATGTGTCTTTTGCTACTATTCAAGTCTATGGAGGTGAACATTTAAGGTTATATAGGTAAGTTAGATTCCTTCATACTGTTTGTAGGTATCATCAAGCAAAAAACCACCCTATATATGCAATAGACCAAGATTTTGGTTTCTTTCAATTATCTTCACAAAATTCATCAAACACTCAACTTGCCATTAAAAATATAGTTTCCAAACCTAAAATTATAAAATCAGATATCTGGAAACTTTATTTTGATGGCTCTTGCTCAAAAGGAGGAGAAGGAGCATGAATTTTTTTATTTCACCAAATAAAGAAAACATAACTCAGTCATGTAAACTTGAATTTGAGGTCACCAATAATGTGGCTCAATATGAGGCTTTTCTTCTTGGTCTTGAGCTAGCTAAGAGTTTAAAGGTTCAAAACTTGAGTGTCTTTTCTGATTCTAAGCTTATAGTGAAGCAGGTTAGAAATTTGTGTCAAACAAAACACCCAAGGCTTACGTCCTATAGAAATGAAGCTTGGGACACAATAAAAAATTTATTCCAAGGATTTAACATAACTACTATTCCCAGAGATGAAAATATGCATGCTGACTCACTAGCTATCTCAGTAAGCTCTTTCAAAATCCCTAAGCCAATATTGCTAGAGTACCAAATTCAAGTCAAGTATAGACCATAAATTCCTGATAACATTATACATTGGCAAATTTTTAAAGATGATGAAAAATTAAAATATTTCCTTTAATTCATTGATGAATTCTCAAAGATGCAAATTGAAGAAGATCAAAAACATGTTCAACAATCAAATCTCCAAAATCCAGAAAAGTCATTTAGTCCTAAAATTCTTGATCATGATATCATCCAATTTTCTAATAACTTTATTCCTAAAGGATTAGTTCCACTGGAAAAACTATTTGATAATAGTGATGTCTCTAAAAGCCCCTTGTTTAACTCACCTAAAGAAGAAATCGAAGAATGCAATATTGAGACTTTGAATGATGTGAGAAATGTTAAATTGTCATCAACCTTGCCTTTGTATGTAAAAATCAAATACTTGAATCTTCTTAAAAATTACAAAGATGTTTTTGCCTAATCCTATTGTTGGTAGGGAGAAATGCTCTATTTTTACCCCATTCCTATTACAAAACCACAATCATTAACCTTTTTTTATCTCCATAAACCTCCTCATTCCTGCACTAGTCCAAGAATATTATCTATTCCCACATAAAATTCATATTTCATGTTTAAGGTTTATTAGGTGCTTAATTAATCATTTTAAATAGATTTCATGCCTTTAATATTTCTTGTAACTTATATTTACTTTCCTAAAGTATTTGATAAGCTAAAGTATTAATCATTGTACTAGCTTCATCTAGTGCAGGTAAATTCCTGCACTGCCGACAACTATCTGTGTCGTGATCTCCATAATATCTCGATCACTTCACGTGGGCATCTCAGTCCATGTCGTCCAATTCGGTTGCGATCATCCAGAGTTGAACTCAAGTGGAGGATAGTCAGGGATATGGCCGAGGATAAGGTCTACGACCAACGATTAGTTCGCAGCTTATTATAGCCGCTAGCTTATTTTTGTAATTTTGTTTGTTATTTTGTTTTAGCCGAAAGGCTCGATTTGGAACGACTATGTAATTTTTTATTATGGCCATAGGCCGAAGGGTTGTATAAAGTATAGCTCTCAGATAGAACTAGGTTAGCGGTAGCGATAGCAATGCAATTGTAATTTCTAGTTAATTTGTAATCTCATTGTCACCCTCATTCTGGGCTGGACTTGAACTCATAATGTATATTTGTTGATTGGAATTAATACAAGGAGTTGTGCCATGATTTTCTCACTTTGCATTTTAATCCTTCATTGATGTGTTATTAACGTGTTGAAGATTTTCATTTCCTAAAATGGGAAACGAGTTGGTTGGCTAGGGCCCAGCCAACCCAACTCGTTTACCCTCTTGCTTTCGTTATCTTAAAGGTGTGTGTTAACTTTTTTTATTTGCAGAAGCATGGTTTAAATTTTAATTTCATTCTTTATTACGAATTCTGATTTATTTCATTAAATAGTCAAAGCGTGAATGAATGTATTTTGTGAAAGTAAAATTGAATTACTTTACTTCTTGTAATTTTTTTTCTGGTTTGCTTTCTCTTGGATCACGCAGATAAGATTATTCTTGCACCAGTTCATGTAGGATTTTGCACTCTGGTTTTCTAGTTCATTTACAGTAATTGTTTTATTATTATTTTTGTATATGATTTAATCTATTTCTATAAAGTAAACGTTCATCACTAGAAGGAAGCATTTCTAATATTAAAAGTGAAACTTCTAAATATTAAAGATGACTTCATGAGATAGAGAAGAGCGTTACTACAATATCTTAATTTATGTTTGCACCTCATGATTTAAGGGAAAGGATTAAAAGTAATTTGAAATATTATAGTGAACCCGTTTTGAATTAGATTTGATTATACGCGAAACCCTTTGACTGAAGAAGGTTTGATTTAAATTTTGAAGATTGTTTTCATCTTAAAAGTTTATTTCTATTTGCGAGATTTAGTTGATTGAAGCATTCTTTTTCATGTGAAAGTTATTTCAGATTCTGCTCGCATTCGCAATTCTTTTTATAGTTAACACACCTTTTTATTTTCCAAAAAGTAAATTGGAGTACTTGGTGTAGGAAGCTTTGTTCTAGTACAAGAACCAGTGTCTTGTTACAGGAACAGAGTGCTCGAAGCCTTAAGGCTTAGAGCCCCTACATGAAGACATAAGTCTACAGTATAAGTGTAAAATATACTTCTCACATAAGTTCTGTACCTATACTAGTGCAAGAAGATTGCAAGAGTACGGGAATGACTGCTTAGTGTGAGAAGTAAAATCATTTAGAAGGTAGATCTTTTCAAGGGCACACTTGTTAAACTGCCACCACCTATACTGAGGATAAACATAGAGTTTTACTTCACCAGTTAAGATTGTTTATAGCAGTGTGAAAGTTCCTTTATGATTTCTTCGTAAATTCATTCTTTTACATTATAGCACTAGAATTACTTTGGTTTCAATTGCCCTTTGTGATTTTTTTGTTTGATTCTACAAGATTTCAATTGAGAAGTAGGAATAGAAATAGGAAAATTTCATACCACTTCTGGCATTACCTGTGCTTCACCTCTATGTTTACGAAACCCCTAGGTTGACAATTAAGTGTTGAAGGAGCTTGCTTAAGTGCAATTCCTGCACCCAACACCTATAATGAGTTAAAAACTTATGATACATCTTTGATTTAGCATAAGGTTCCTTTGAAACCAAAAGCAAAACCCTTTCAGCAAAAAATAAGAAGAATCAATCCCATACTACTTCCAACCATTGAGAAAGAACTTAAAAAGTTGCTTGATGCTCGTATCATAGTACCTTTAAGGTATTCTGAGTGGGTAACCAACCTAGTTCCTGTTAGAAAGAAAAATTGTGAGATTAGGCTATGAGTAGACTTCCGAAATTTGAATAAATAATATTTAAAGGATAAATATCCATTGCCCAATATGGATCATCTACTTCATAAAGTTTCAGGTGAAAATAGGATTTATATGCTAGATGGATTTTCTGGTTACAACTAGATCATGGTAAGTCAATCTGACCACGACAAAATTGCTTTCACCACTCCTTGGGGTACATTTATGTATGCTGGAATGCCATTTGGGTTAACCAATGTTGCAGCCACTTTCCAGAGAGCCATGGATCTAGCATTTGTAGGTAAAACATCTGAATTTACTATCATTTATTTAGATGATTTAACTGTGTTCTCTTATTCTGATGAAAATAATTTAAAACACTTGAGCAAGCTTTTTGACAGGTGTAGGAAATTTGGCATATCCATCAATCCGAAGAAATCTTTATTTGCTAGAAAGGAAGGGAAATTACTAGGGCATATAATCTCCAAGGAGGGAGTTATAATTGACCTAAAGAGAGTTTCAGCTACTCAGACCCTATCTCTACCAAGGAATAAGAAAGAGATACAAACCTTCCTTGGAAATATTAATTTCTTCAGAAGGTTCATCCCTAATTATGCAGAGATAGTTAAGGATATAATTGATATGCTAAAGAAAAACAATGAAGTGAAATGGACTATTTCTATTAGATATGCTTTTGATCATATCAAAAAGGCTATATCTGAAGCCCCTACATTAGCCAGCCCTTATTATTCTTCACCTTTTAGCATATTTTCTTTTGCATCTGAGACAACCTTAGCTTATGTACTTTTACAAAAGAACACAAATGGCGATGACCAGCCTATAGCCTTCTTTTCCAAAGTTATGAGGGATGATGAACTTAGGTATGATATTATTGAAAAACAAGCTTATGCCTTAATTCAAGTCCTCAAAGCCTTTAGAACCTATGTCCTGCCTTCACACATTACAACTTATGTCCCTAATCTTGTTGTTAAAACTATTTTGACTCAACCTAATGCTGATGGTAGAAGAGGGAGATGGATTGCTAAAATCCTTGAATTTGACCTTGAAATTAAGACCACAAAGCTAGTAAAAGGCCAAGGCCTGACCAAATTGTTAGCTGAATCCAACTGCAAAGTATCGGGGATAAATATGGTTTCTGAAATTTCAAGTGGGGTCAATCCACAAAAAACTTCCTTAACATCAGGGGAGAATCCACAAGAACCTTCCTTAATATCTGAGGAGAATCCACAAGAACCTCCTCCTCTTATAGAAGGGGAGAACCCACAAGAAACTCTTTCTTTAGATCAAGCCATTCTTGTTCACATAGATCAGAAATATCTACTGTCTGATTGGTACTCTGATATTGTGCAATTTCTTAGGGATTTTCAATGTCTAGATGATCTTAACTCGAAGCAATGCAAATCCCTGAAGCTTAAAGAAGTAAAACATTGCATTATCAATGCTAATTTATACTAGAAATACCCTCTTAATATCCTTCTCCTTTGTTTAACTAAAAATGAAACAGAGGGAATTATAGATCAGTTCCATGCAGGATTTTGTGGTGGACACTATGCCTGGAGAGCAATAACCTACAAAATTTTAAAAGCAGGTTTCTACTGGCCCACACTTTTTAAAGAAGTTGGAGCAAGAGTAAGAAGTTGCATACCATCCCAATTAGTTGTAGGAAAATAGAAACTATCAGCACTTCCTTTGGTTCCAGTATCAGCTCATGCTCCTTTTATACAATGGGGGTTGGACTTTATAGGGGAAATTCATCCACAATCAATTAATCAACACAGATGGATTTTAACTACTACAAACTATTTTACCAAGCAAGTAGAAGCCATACCTATTAAAAATGCAACTGATACTGTTGTGATTAGATTCCTTGAAGAAAAAATCCTATCAAGATTTGGATGTCCTCAACAGATTGTTACAGATAATGCAGCAGCTTTCAGCAGTGTTAAAATGATTGATTTTTGTCAAAAGTATTCAGTCCTATTACACCATTCTACATGATATTATCCAAAGGGTAATGGGCTAGCAGAGTCCTCCAACAAGAGATTAGTTAAGGTCATTATGAAGACTCTTGAAGACCATAAAAAGAGTTGGGACAAACATCTAATCCATGCAATTTGGGAAAAGAGAGTTTCTCCTAAGAGATCAATAGGAAAGTCTTATTTCCAATTAGTTTATGGCAAGGAAGAAATTTCTCCTACTCATTTGGATTTACCTGTTATGAGATTCCTTCAGGAATCCTATGAAGAAAAAGATGATTTCTCAAGAAGGATTAATAAAATTATTGAGTTGAATGAAGACAAGGATGAAATTCAGTACAAGCTAAGGAAATACCAAAATAAGATGAAATACTGTTTGACAGAAAGGGTAGAGAAAGAAATTTCAAGAAAGGTGACCTAGTGATTATATGGGATATAAGGAGAGAAGATAAAGGAAAGCATCAAAATTTGACAACCTCTTGTTTGGTCCACTTAGCATTGCAGAAGTCAAAGGGAACAATACATTCATCCTACAGAATTTGGAAGGAGAGTATTCCTCATTTCCAGTCAATGGGAAATACTTAAAACATTACATTCAGTATTAACTTTTCATCCATTCAGTCATCATCTGTAAATATCCGAAGAGTTTATTTCACTTTTGAAAAATTTTCAAATAAGTATCTATTTTAGCAAAGACTCCATAGCCCGAGGAAAAGGCACTTGGACTTGCTTGTTCTCTGCATCCCACGGGGGGAAGTATTCCCCAGCTGGAGCCGATGTTGTAACATTATTTTTTTTATAAGTTAGTATATTAGCCAAAAATAATTTTAAAATGTTAAGTTAGGATATCGATTCAAAAAAAAGAAAAGTTAAAATGTTAGGCCAATTTAATGTTTTATAGGCATCCATATAAATAAAATGATAGGTGTTAGCTGCCATAAACAAAGAAGGTAAAAGAAAAATAAAATGTTAGGGAAGCAAAAAGAAAATAATGGTTTCACTTCATATTTTGATAAACGCACAGGCTGCTAGTCAAAATGCGTCACATTGTGAAATGTCAAATTATGTTAGTATACAATTAGTTTCTTAATCGAGATTAATTCTTTGATTTAAAAACTTTGGAATTTCAATTATATTGTAATGCACAAGTTTGATTGGACCCCACTGAGCAACCTGTCACCTCACATTAACACTCTGCCACCAATCACCTCATCTGTGCTAATATCCCAAGATCTGACGGCCCACACAGCATTTCACCCCCCCTCACCATCAGAAATTTACTGTCGGTGGGGGGGTACGAAATGGACAGTATTCAAAACTGCGACCGCCCCTACGTGTCAACATTACAGCATTTCGGACCCCCCTCAGGAAAAACAGTTAACCACCTTCCCCCCCTCCAAAAAGCAGTTTCTCCACCTCTCGATACCAATCTTCTACCCATTGTGCTCCCTCCACTCACCTTCTACCACATCATTTTCCCGTTAACTCCACAAATTACATCTGCTCCCTCCAAACCTAAGACGTTAAATAATTAAATGGTTTAGCCATTTATCCAATGGACCCGTTCCACCCTCAACGGAAAAAACTAGACTGTTGTATAATTATCCCTTTTACTCATTAACCGATTGTTGAATTCATACACTATCACTGTTATTACTCTCTTACAAGTTAGCTGGACCAAACTCTGACATTTTCACCCACCAGCGACACTGTCTATTCACTCATTTTCAACCTATTACCTTTGTTCTTATCCTCAAATCCTAAGTCCCCTCTATGTATTGAAGCCTATAATCTAGTTTTCACTATTGTCCTTAGCCTTATCCCAAGATGCCTCCAAAGGACAAGGGACCAAAAGAAGCTATCAATCCTCTTATCTATCCTTCCATTGATTCTCACCACATCCCTTTGGCTGACAGAGACTATAAAATCCATGAAATGATCTATGAATTTGACCTTTTTGAGATGTATTGTTGGCTCGAGGATAAATACATAGACAAATCTGATCACATTCAGTTATGAGAATCCAATTTACCCCACTATATTTTTCCCTGTACCCACAGCATCCCATAATTTGTTAGGAAGTGTCATGCATGTTATTTGCCAAGCCAAAAAGCCATCATTGCCCCCACTAGAGAAATGTTGATTACTATCACTTCTCAAGCCATAGACCAGATGATGCAAGCCCCCACAGTAGAGAATTCCACCCCCTCTTCCTATGAAGCACTTGTTGAATTGTACCAAAAATTGTATGTTTCCAAGAGGGCCAAAACCCTTGAACTTTTCTTGACAAAAGATGCCCCATTTCCAAAGAGAAATCATCCCTATCCCTCCTCTATTTTCCCTCAGAGAGCCAAGAAAATTATCACAGTCATCTCTTACCTCCTTGGCTACTACTCAGATCAATGGGTAGATGAGGCCATCATAGGATTTCTGTCCATTTTCTCTGCTGATTCTAAGCCCTCCATCATGTTTAACTTTAGCCAATTTCTTGCAAATTCAATTCATGAGTAATTTATCAAATTCCAGACTGAGGTGTTCAAGTATGCTTCTTTGTTAGTCTATATGTTCTTATATTTTCAAGGAGACAACACCAAGCTTGCTTACAAAAGCTAGATGCAGAAGGGAACCAGCAATTAGTCATCCTTTGGACTACTCTGGTGATGAAAGAAAAAAAGGAATACAGATACAAACAGTTCGTAGAGATGTTTATGTATCCAAAAATCAATATCTTAAGCAGCAGAACAGAACCGAGGATCAATGAGGAAATTGGAAAGGTGTTGTAGCTATTAGACCAAGTTCAGACAGGGGATTGGTACCTTTATCATAATTATATAGAATTGAGAATATTTGGGTGTGATATTTCCCCTTACAAACTACCTAAATTCCTTCCAATGAGGATTTCTTCTCTAGAGTACATAAGACAAATGCTTAATATGGATGAGATCCACTTTGTAGCTTCCAAGAAAAAGTCCTAATTCAAAATTAAAACACAGATAGGACCTCTAATTTGCAACAACAAGGAAATAGGGGAAGAAGCAGATAACCTACTAAAAGAAATGCAATTCAACCTTAGTTTCACCTGGTCATATGATCCATTGGAGGTCATTTCTAAATTAAGAGTAGAAAACAAATCTACTGCCTGTTTTCACATAGCTAGATTAGAGATAGAGAAGTATAAAAACCAGCTAGAATGGGTTGAGAACACACTACAAGAGGTAGAAGAGCTACTGCTATCATCCTCCACAGTACATACTCCAACCATGCAGGAGAAAACAACTAATAGAAGCAGAGAAGAAGAGTCCTCTTTAGGGACTGCAATTTTCAGTGAAGGATTCAAAATTATGTATACAAGGAAGGCCAAGCTTAGTTCCAAACTAAACCTCAGCAAGGATTCAGAGCAAGAGAACATTATCACCAATAGTGAGCCACTTTTTTCCTCATTGGTGGGTGATCATACCACACTATCTCCCACTACCTCCATGGCTTCACAAGATTAGCAGCAAATGAAAACCAACACACCTACTACAGGGAAGACAGAGAAAAGTATAATGGACATTTTTAATGAGATAAAAGTAAGGAATGAGGCCTTGAATATTAACACCTACAATTAGCTCAGGAAGCAAACTTCTGGTTCTCAAAGTAGGCTGCTATCAACCTTTTATTCAGAGAAAGGTAAAATGAAAATGGCATTCCTCCAGGCATCAGTTCCCCAACCCAAGGCAACATCAGACTACAAGAAGACAACATTTGATTTTGATGTAAAAGACATACATCCCATTGACCAAATGGAGATGCATACGAAGACTGGGGAAATGATTTTTTCTACTGTCACTAATACTACCATGAGTTTGTCTAGGTTGCAGGTTACATTAGCCAATGTTCAATCACAACTGAAGATGGAGAAGGTCTCTACACTTGCCAAAGACACCAGGATCAAAACTCTAGAAGACTTGGTGATCAAAGTGGGTTATGACCTTGCAAACATCAATGCTGCAAAAGATCTTGTAAAGAAAAAGAATTTAGACATAACAACATTAAGGAATCAGTTGAAATTTCCAGCTACATAGGATCCTCCGGCCAAGGATATTGAAGACACAGAGACACAAAAGGAATACATTATGAAGCTCATCATGGAGCAGAGTGCACATTTGAAGAAAATGGAGACAGAGATGGAAAATATGATTAAAGAAAAGGAGCAAGCTACCAAAATGATTGTTGCCCCTTTGGAAGAACTCCCTATCACAACCATTCCTATAGTCACATCTTCTATAACAAGCACAGGAGATGTTATAGATCAGTTGGCAAATGTAGTACAGAAAACGTCTCTCAAGACTAAAGAGATTAAGATATTGTAGGCTCAAGTCAATCTTCTACAAGATCATCAAACAAAGACTGAGAATTTTCATGTAGCAGATCTACAGAGAGCTCAAAATCAGATAGAAGTATGGAAGAAGTCAGCAGTTGATTCCACTATTGGCTACACACTGGCCCATGTTAAAGAAATCATATGGAATAATATCATTGAAGAAATATATGAAATCTAGCCATGTATCCAGATTATATTTGAATAGAAGGAATTGGTGGAGAAAGCCAAGAAAACCATTTCCACTATCAATGTTGAAATGGGAGAAATTCCTGCTACAGCCAACAACATCATAAAGTTCCTCAATTCTAAAAAAAAATATGATATGGATGATCTAGGAGTAGATGACAGTACAAAAACCATCCTTGAAGTAAAGAAAGTTCTAACAAAGAAGAACCTGGTTGTACAGCTGACATAGAAATGTCACTCTCTGGAGGTAGCAGTTAATAGGTTTTTCAATAGAATAGATGCATTGAACAAGAAAGGGTTGCCTTCTCTATTTGTGATCAATGACAAATTGATGACCATGGAATATTACAAGAAGAAGCTCCAACACATTGCAAAGGATACATCTAAGTCTTCCCACATCAAAGTTACTATGACAGGGAGAGATTTTTATGAAGCTATCAGCAATGTAAGTTTTATCCAACATGAGATAAAACACATTTTTGTAGTAAAACCCACTTTTGCTCCATATATTGAGGTATATGAGATCTACCACAAGGTAACAAAGATTTCTATTCTAGATGAAGAGCGGTGGGATAAGTTGTGTGAATTCCAGGATTAAAAACACAGATCAGCTTCACTAGCGTAGCACCCAAATAGTGGCCACTCAACAACTATTCTCCTCCAAAGCAGGGCTAGATGTCCAGATCACTTCACCAAATTCATTTCTTTTGATCACATTATTTCTTTTCTGATAGTTCAAAGTTTATAATAGAATGTCATGTCACAAAGGCAATAATTGTAATCTTTTTGTAAATTTTGTTTAAATACTTCATTCTGTCGAAGTATTAAGGGTTGAACCCCTGAACAAGTTATCAAGCAGATTTGTACTAAGCTGGAGCATTTTTGAGATAGTAAAATATTATGGATTAGCCTCATATGGTCTGTCTCTTAGTGAGTTGTACTTCATCTTGTTTATTCATTATGTCTTCTTCATATAAATTAAGTCTTTTGCAGTTATCCGATTTAAAATTTAATTGAATTTCAATTTCATTTTGGATCCTATGTGAAGTTGTAATTTAAATAAGAGATAAATTTACAAAACTATTTGTTATTGTAAATTCCTCTTTGAGTATAAATTGCACTAGATCTCAGTGATAGTCTGATTATATTTTTTTAATTAGGAAAAAAATGTTTTCTTAATATCTGCTTATAAATGGGTAAATACTGAGTTTGAATATTAAATCAATTATACCTCTTCATATTCTACTTCTCCATCCCACTAAGATCAAAATATTCATATGCATTTGAAGAAAAGCCTTTTATTTTATTAAGAATCTATCCAAGTTTAAAGCACCTTTTTATAAATAGTTTACTAGTCATCCAATTATTTAAAACAACAAAACATTATAGATGCTTTGGCATAACTAATTGACCTTAGGTTATATCAAAGGACAACATGCTCAACAAATCTGGTAAATAATTTTTCCATTTCGATTTCTATATTGGCAATTTCTTTAGCCTGAGAATGTTCTATGGATGGTAGCTTTAGTTTCTTTCTTAATTCTTGAATATCTACATCTTTGTTATTTATGAGTTCTTATGCTACCTTGATATCAAGAGGGTCATGTCCAATTTTTATTATCAAATCTTCTAGATATTTGATTCCATTGTCTTTAGCAAATGAGGACATATTCTCAATATTCAACTGGAAATGAATGTTGCTCAAAGATAATTGTAGTTTAGAAGAATCCATGGCCAAACTAGTAAGTGTTGAAAAGATCAAATCCATTGTTTTCTTGTGTAAATATATTTGATTGATTTCATGCATCTTCTTAGTATCAATTGAGAAAATGGAGGCTTTGTCGTCTTCAACACTCAGAGTTGGCACTAAAGGTTCCATGAAGTCCATTTTGAACTGTCTTTTCTCTTAGTTGAATATAGGGAGAAATATTTGTTGTGTTTTAGTTGTCTTCTTCAAAAATTCTGAGTAGGATGAAGCCTTCACAGCTTCATTCTTCAAGTTTATCTCCATATATCTTGAAAATACACTCTGCTGAGTTGAAATTTGAGAACTAGAGGACACTGAGGATTGAACTATTGTTTCTATAGTAGGTGATTGAATTGCTTCTTCCGCTTGAGGAAAAGGAGTATCAGGAATCCATGACAAAACTGCTGGGTGTTATTGTTGTGTTTCATCTTGGATAGTAATCACCTAAGGATTAAATTGAGGGCTTGATTTTTTAGTAGTGTCTGGGTCCTTCTTTCTCCTTTTAAAAACAATAAATTCTGCATCTTGATTTTCAGAATCAGTAGGGGACATGGCTTCTATTTTCCTTTATCCCTCCTTTTCCTTGCGAATAGGTGTCTGAAGGGATGATTGACTAACCAGTTGTTCTTTAATGTCTTGTAAAGTGTCCTTTGTCCATTGCTCCGAGTTAGCATACTGTTCAATTTTAGGCCTTGGTGTATGAGCATAGGAATTACTTTTCTACTCCAATCTGAGCTTTGAGATGATGCCTAGAGGATCATCAGACCAAGAAAAACTAGAATTTAATTTCGTTTGACTCAAAATAGCTTCCACCTCCTTTGTTGTAACTCTGGTGTTGATAATATAGGGACCTATGTGAGCCTTCAGCTTGAACTGTGATTTCTTTTTGTAGGAGACAAAATGTATTCTAATGTAAATATTCTTACTAGTACAAACACTGGCAACCTGTAAGGAGGTAACTCTAATCCATATACCCTAATTTTAGTGTAATTATGGTTAATACCAGCCTCCAACTTTAGATTTCTATGACAAGTGCAAAAACTTCATTATCTCTGGTGAAATCCTTGGGATCAGACCACTTCTAAGTAAACATAATGATGTAAGTAGAAATTTGTCAACAAAATTGGTATAAGAATACTCCTTTGAGCTATTTCTAACTAGAGAAGTCCAGTGAATCACTGATGAAGGATTGCCTTCAATATGTGTCTTCTGTAAAGGAAATATGAACCTTTCTGACTGATAAAATAACATAAGGTAAACCAAAACTGACTGATACTTAAAAACATCTTCTGCCTTGAAAATTACAAACTGATCATGGATTGAATTGGACAGAAATTCATTGTAGTTGAAAACAATTGATGGTTGTTTTCCAACTACAAAATTTGATAAAAATCCTAGAACTATCTCATCTACCCACTGATCATTATGATAACCAAACAGTCAGGTTACCACAGAAATTACCTATATGGACATTTCTTGGAATATTGAAACTTGATATGGTGGATTTGTCCAGGGTAATTCAACATTTTCTAGAAGGAAACATTAAAATATTTGTGCTCCCTGAGGGAAAGCCAGTTTTTTATATAATTCCATTAGGACATCAGCTAAGAAAGGATGATGGGAGGCCTAGTATTAAATTTGCAGGTATTGGTAGATACTTTTAGGGGAAATGGAGAAAATTACTTCATTATTATGGGAAATGACAGCCTTTTGGCTTGGCAAATATTGGAGATGGCACCAAATAGAGAATTTAGGGAAAAACTGAGTTTAGGGGAAAATAAATTGGGGGAGAAGGGATTCCCAAATGTTAAGATCATCACTTTTATCCATGATTTTTTGTTTTTCCCAGTTATGAAGTTCGTACAAGTCGAATTCACACCAGGTCTTGGTGATTTTATACATGGTGTTAATTAGAGGGGATTTATCAAAATCTAGGACCGAGGGAATGATGGGATTTAGCTCTGTAACCTTTCCCTTTCCTTTGCGAGTTGAAATCTTGGAAATGAAATGTAGGAGGTAAAAGAAAAATCACAAAAAAATGCTTGACAAAAATAAATTTGAATAACACGGTTACCCAAGTGGAATTTGTCGACTGTGCAGAGGGAAAGTTGATGTAGAAGGTTGACAATTGTTAACAACTTGATTTTTGGACTAGCAAGATCAATGTCATGCTGAAAGAAACAAATTGCTAGCCTACAAGGGTTTTTATAACAATTTAGAATGGTTTGATGCACAATTACTATTTATGGAGCAGGAGATATTTATTATTAAAACAGATAACGATGGGAAAATTAAAGGAAATAACATTCATTTAGGAGTTCGTAGCAGATTTTAAACATTGAATTTTTATATCTGATGTGTAGGGGGTGATGTAGTAGGACATATGGCAGAATCATAGTGACAAGGGTAACAAGTATGTGGTAGGAGATGAATGGTGGAGGAGAAATGGGCCATTGGCGGGAGATGGTGAGAAGGTATTTCAATGGGGGTGCGGGTAGTAAGTGGTATTGGGAAGGGACCCCCCCAAAATGGCCAGTAGTTGCCATGTTAGCCTAGGAGGTTTCAGTGGAAACCACTTCCCCCCCCCCATGTTAACTATTGGGAATGCGTGGGGGCACTGAAATCATCCCTCCACCGTAGATCTTGGAAGGGATGATCGTGGCCATTAATTCCAGTGCGATACATAACAACAAATGACAAACAAAATTTGTCATGGTTTTTGATAACTTAAAACATTTATAGTCAAAGTCTAAAATGTTACAAAATCGACATTTTGGAAATTTGAAAGCGACATTTTTATTTGCTCGTTAGAGGGGCCCAATTTGTTTTATTTTTCTGATTGTTTACTTTCTTTCTTTTGTTTTTCACTCTCACACACACATATATCCCCTATTTATTTATTTTTCTTTCTCTTTCTCTTTTTCTATTTTTTTTTTTACTTTTGAAAATAATTTGCAAAATGAAATAATTATTTACAACATCTCATGGGAGAAAAATCAATAGATAATCACTAATTGATCTCGTAAATTATAGGACCCTAACAATGTCTCTAATAGGGATGGAATCCTCCCTGTGAGGTGTCAAGATCGTAGATCAGTAGTATTTGTCCTTGGGTAATGGTCCTCTATTCTTGTTCTGTAACTGATTTGATTAGTTGTAGTTATTATAAATACTGGCATCAACTAATCATAACCTTAGGGCCTTCTATGCGGGCTTCAATTTTTGATGTCATCCAGCCTCACTTACAGTAGAATGATAAAATGATATTTATAATGACATGTCTGAAAACTTATCTATGCCTGAGTGAAATAGTGCTTGAGCAACCTACCACTAATAGGCCCTCGGGGCAATGTTTCTCTACTAAGATATTCTAGAAAAAATGCATGAGTTCCTTAAACAACTGCAATATTGTAAGGGCCTTTCCACAAACTGTCAAACTTCTCATGTTTCCCTTTCTCTTCATTCCTGGCATCCCACTTTAAAACCAACCTCATCTAGTTGAAAATCATCTACTTTAATCCTCCTCTCATGAATTTTCTTGATTTTATCTTGAACGAGCAATGTATTATTGTAAACCTCTTCTCTAGTCCATTGTAAATGTATTAATTGATTGATCCTTCTTTGAGTATCATTTTTTTCTTCTTCCTCTTCCTGCAACAATTTCAACACTGGAATTCCTAGTAAAACATGAAAAACTGCATCTACTCCATAAACCAAATGGAAATGTGACATTTCAATTGATTTCTTTGTGCTTATCCTATCAGCCCATATGGAATTAATCAACTTCTTATGCCAAGATTTCTTATTTTCCTACAACAAATTCTTTATAATGTTGACTAAAATCTTATTAGAAGATTCAGCTAACCCATTTCCATAGGGATAATAGGTTGTAGAATGTCCTAAATTTATGTGATACTTGTGGCAGAAATTAAAAAAAAAAAAAAAAATCTTTGATTTGAAAGAAGCATCATTGTCAGTAATGATTTTATGTGGACATCCAAATATGGAAAGAATATTACATTCTAAGAATTGAATGATGACAAAATTTGTAGATTGTCTGGTTAGGACTGCTTCTATCCATTTAGTGAAGTAGTTTGTTGCTATTAGGATCCACTTATGTTGAGCTGAAGAGCTTGGGAGGATTTCTCCAATAAAATCCAAACCCCGCTGCTAGAAAGGCACCTCAACTGAGATAGGCTTGAGGGGTAGAGGTAGGATTTTTCACTTGCCTTCAAATATTTGACATTGATGATAATGGAAACGTTTTTATGAACATCTACAAACAAGGTAGGCTAGTAAAAACTAGCTCTCGGGATTTTGTTGGCAGTGGCCTTCCAATATAAATGTCCTCCACAGTCACCTTGATGAAATTCCTCCATGAATTTATTTGCTTCATCCTTTAATAAACAATTAAGTAAAATGCCTCCAACATCTTTCCAATATAGAGCTTGATTCAAAATGCATAACTTTACAACTTTTAGTTTAAGAAATCTAGCCTTGGTTTTGGTCAAACCAATAGGAGCTTGTAAATTCTGCAAAACATACACAATATCTGCATACCAGGGGGAAGTAAGAAAATTTTAGGATACATGTGGAGTCGCCATATGTTGTTGTTCATCTAGAGTATCTACAAAATTTATGTCCAGTGCATGAAAATTTGACTCAGCCAGCAATTTGGCTAGTACTTGAACTTTGATGAGTTTAGTTGGCTTTATCTCAATGTCATATTCTAAAATTACTACAATCCATTTGCATTTTTTCCCATCTATATCTATCTGAGTGAGGATATCTTTCACCCATGCACTTAGAATAAAAGCAATTATGTGGGAATGTAGAATATAGACTCTGAAGTCCTTCAGTTTCTTTACTAAAGAAAAAGCTTGTTTTTCCATGATATTGTACTTAAAGGAGGAATCTCTTAAAGCTCTCTGAAAAATGCTATAGGTTGTTCATGTCCCTCCTTGTTTTTCTGCAACAAAACTGATGCAGTAGTGTTCTCTGATGCAAAATCAAAAATCATGAAATCCTTAGTAAAATCATGACTAATTAAAAGAGGAGAACATGTCAAGGGTCCTTTCACTTCACTGAAATATTTTTTAGCTTCACTGTTCCGTTTTATCTCAATATCGTTCTTCAACATGTTGGTTATTGCTCTCAAAATCTCGGTTAGTTTTGGGATGAATTTTCTCAGGAAATTTATCCTGCCAATGAAAGGCTGGACTTCTTTTTTTTTCCTGGGAGGATCAATCTTCATTATGGCTTCAACTCTATCGGGGTCTATTCTGATACTATCTTTAGAAATAATGTGACCAAGTAGTTTTCCTTCCTATAAACCAAAAATAGTCTTTTTGGGGTTCAAGGAAATACCATATTTCCTGCATTTCTTAAAAACTATCCTTAAGTGGAGCAAGTGATCTTCATCTATTTTGGAAAATACAGTAATATCATCCAAATAAATCACAATAAATCTATCCTTCTCATATGCAAAAGAAATATACATTTCTCTCTGGAAAGTGGTCCCTGCATTCATAAGGCCAAAGGGCATCTTTACATATATAAAGGTTCCCCAAGGTGTTGTGAAAGTTTTTTATGTTGATCCTCAAGATGCACCCGAATTTGGTTATATCTTAAAAAACCATCAGGCAAAGAAATTTTGTTGGAACCAACTACCTTCTATAAAATATGATCCACTTTGGGTAGAGGTTAGTTATCTTTAAGTAACACTTTCTTTTGATTCTTGAAATCTACACATAGTCATATTTATCCTGTCTTTTTCCTTGTTGGCACTAGACTTGACACCCATTTTTAAAATCTTAAAGTCATAATTATTTTGGCATCAAAATGTTTCTTAACCTATTTTTTTGTATAATACTAGTACCATATGCTTTTAGGTCTTCATAACCCGAAGCAAACACATTAGAATATTATTTTCGTAGATCAATGTACTTTTGTTTTTCATTGGGAGGTAAGGACTTAGACAAATTTACAATCTTAGGATTTTCCTCAGTACCTATATTACAATCTTCAACCTTAGCTCCTACAGGTTCTATATTTGGATTTTTAGCCACATCATTAAAATCAAAGAGCTCTTATAATGCTACCAAACCCCTTTGGAAACACATTGTCTTTCAATTGTAGGACCTCAGGATCTTCTGGATTTTCATCAATCTCATTCAATACTATTTCATTCATAACATTATCTACATTTTATCTTAATCAATATGTACATACTCAAATTCTTCTTTTAACTATAAATTTTTTTCTACTTGCTTATCACTACCAAAAACCTGCCAATATCTAATGTTAAATGGAACAACTGGCCTATGCTTCACTTCCACCTCAAATTTTCTATTAGGATGAAAATGCATGTTACAAGTATTGGCTAAAGTAGCCAGTTCATCTGCTAAGATATTTTGACCCCTAGGAACCATAGATAACTGATATTCTGGGAAATACTATAGAATATCTAAGATGACATTTCTGTAGGCCCTTAGTCTAGGGTGTTTAGCCAAGTACTCACCTTGATATGACTAATGATGAGTTCAGAATCACCATGTACAAATTTTTTTTAGCCCCCAACCTTTTCAAAATTTGTAGTCCTAAAATTAGTGCTTTATACTCATCTATATTATTTGTGCATTAGAAATTGAGCTTGTAAGAATATCCCTCTGCTATACCTATTTGTGAATTTAAGACCCAAATGCCGGCCCTTGTGCCTTCCTTACTCACTGCCCCATAAAAATCCATGTTCCAAAGGGCTTCCCCCTCTTTGTCTTCCTTCCCAGAATCTAATTTCATGTCCTCGGTTTTGATCAATTCAGTTTTCAAGTTTGACACTTCCTCTTCTGCACATATGTCAATATATAGGATGAAGAAATCCATATCTGAATGCATAGAATATAGGGCATAATTATTTGGTTTGTCTTTTCTGCTTACCATATACTTCATTAATGCTTCCCTATACAAACTTGTTTGTTGACCAAAGACAAGAATTGTAGCATATTTCATGTCCATCTGCAAGGTACCATGTAATTTTTCTCACCGTGAACTTGATAGAAGGATTCCATATTTGTGAGGTATGTTTGCCACTACAATGTCCATTACCAAACTCTTTGTTGGGATTTGAGAAAGAGTCACGCATAAATCCTTGAGGAGACCTAAGCATATTACTTTGCTAGAATCAAAAGAATATAAATATTTGTAGGGTCTTGTTATATCTAATCCTAGTCTTTCCATAATCACTCTAGTCATAAGATTGTGTGAGGTACATGAATCAAGCATGGCATTATGTAGAATGTAGTCATGGATGTTTAAACTAACATAGAAGGGTGGAACACTACCATCCTAAGACTTTCCTTCAACTTCAAGTCCAAACAATAATTTATGTTGGTCATCAGTTAAGTTGACCATGCTTGTTCCCTCCCCTATCTTTAATGCCTTCATGACTTGAGATATATATGTGTTCTTGGTAATTTATTCTGTCAGAGGAATAGAAATTTTGACCTTGGCTAATTCATTTTCAATACTGAAAGATGTTTGAGTTTTATCAACTTCCTTTATACTTACATCTTGTTTTTTAGAAGTATCCCTTTGAGAATCATCCTTTACCTGGCTAGTGGAAGGGGCATCACTCTAAATCTTCTTGGGAGGATTTGCAGTAGTCTTCTTACTTCACAAATTGTACTATTTTTGTACCTCCATGATAGCATTTTGGTATCCTTTTTTATAATCCTCTGACTCTGTAGGGATGAATTCTCATTGTGATAAAAAGTATAGATCTTCTTCTTCCTTAGTTAAGAAAATATTGTCAATTTCTCCTTCCCAAAATAGATTTATCTTATTTTCTTCAAGGTCCTCATCTATATCAACTTCTTCATCTGCATAATTCTCTTGGAATGGAGGTTTAATTTGCTGTTGATCAATTGGGCCTCTTTGCTCTCTCTATTTAATTTTGGGTGGATTCTTCCTAAAGTTAAGATTTTTGATTTGAGGACCTCCTTGATTTTCTCTTGGTTGAGCCCTATCAGTTAAAATTATCCTTTCCATCACTCTTTCCATGGTTTTAACTAAGGTGTCTAACTTTGCATCTAATTAAGAAGAACAATGGTCTTCTTTGATTGTGACTTTTCTCTTAGCGTTTAACCTTTCTCTCTTTTCCAATAAATTGGATTCCAAACTAACAACATTCCTTTGCATTTCCTCTAAGGTAGACAAATTCCTCTCCCTCAGTTGATAAGACATATCTACATCAAAACCATATGGAAAATTGATTAGAACTAACCCTATGGAGGTTTTATTGCTGCTAGAATGGAATTGTAAATATTACTGAACCTAGTGCAGTAATCTTGAACTATTTCACTAGGAGCTCTCTTTATACCCTCATATTCAGCGAAGATTTAAAAATGATCCTTCTTTACTTCCCACCTTGTGATAAAAAATCGATGAAATTGTGGGAGATCTTCTATACTAGTTGTTGGAAATGCCCTGAACCATTTCTTAAATTCTCCTATCAAACTTTGTGCAAAGAGACTCATTTTCGCATCATCTTCATCAACTTCTTGCAAATATGAATAATCATCCATTCTATCTATATGTTGTTGAGTTTTGATTGGCCTTGTGCCATCAAATTGAGGTATTCAACTATGATAATCCTATGGCTTGGAATTAATTTGTCTAGGAAAGACAAGAGGGGAATAAAGAGCTTCCATGACTGGTAAATGGGAGGAAGGTGAAACTACAATTGATGTGGATGTTGAGGGTGGTAAAGAAAATGGGATTGTGACCTAAGTTGGTATAGAAGTAGTAAAGACAGTAAATGAGATAGGGGCAGTGGAAATAAGAGAAATCACTAGAGAGGTGGGTGATGAGGTAGAAGAAGAAGAAATAGTTGATTGATTAGTAAATGTTTTCTCGACAACATGATTTAATTCAATCACCAAAACTTCTAGTTTGAGAAACTGTTTTATAACATCTTCATCAGGATCTGGAATGACAGGTTGATGTGTTGAGATATAAGGTTTCAAAACATTTTCATTAAAAACTATCTGAGGGACAAAACTTTATGACTTGGTTCAGAAAAGATTGTGCTCAAAAGGTAAGTCAAATTCAATATCCTCTACAATTATGAAACTTTTAGGGAGATAATTAACTCTGAGCAATGGATTATTTCTTGCTTGGCCCTTAGAGAAACTCTTCTTCCTAATAATTTTCTCAGGATTATTTACAATTTTAGGTGGGTTAGGATCTGGATGGGGTTTATTGTAGATCTTTTAGGGAGCCAGATCTTCAATAGATTATTTATCGATGGATGCATGTACACAATCTAGGTGGAAAAACAACCTTAATAATATTTATTTCATAGTCAAACACTGGAAATAGATTTAAGCTTTAAAACAAGTATTTACTAGGGAAATAATGTATTTTGTATCAGGCTCCCCGAGTATGGTTGCCATAATATTATCACTTCGTAATTTCCCAAGGCTATGGAGAGAAACCTAGAGGTAACCACAAAACCACTTGCAAAGTTGGGATCTATCCCTTCTAGCTTCATAGAGGGATATCTCTTTTTATTTAGATTTATGTCTTAAGATATTAGGCTAGTTATTGAGTTATGAGATTGGTTTTTCAAATATTTGGTTGAAAACTATAGGAAAATACCATTGGGCATTAGAATTATATTACATCTTGGATTAGACTTCAAAATAAAATATATTTACAAAATAATATCTCTTAGAGACACAGATATTTTGAATAATAGAAGAATAAAATAAGGAAATTCTGGTAAAATTTGTTGTGTTGTTGAGATTTTGAAGGAATTTGGTGCTGAATGTGGCTATTTTGTTGCAAATGTTGTTCCTCTACTGCCTAAATTTAAGGGCTTCAATTATACTTTACTTGATCAACTCTAGCAACTGGTCCCACCTTTCTTCACTTGGGATGGAAACGTTTACCATGTTTCTGAACCTTTCATCCACTTTGGTGTAAATGTAAAAAGTTTGTTGGTTGACAAAAGGGTGGTGAATCTCACGTTGAATATTCAAGTCAAACTATAGGCCTTGTATAAATTCTTCTCCACTAATAACTCCCTTGGCCTTTACAAACTTTGAAGCATCAGTAACTCTGGTACACAACTTCTCCTGGTAGTTTTCTAATGGAATTAATTTTCCATTAGAATTCCTCGGAGTAGGTAAACACTTTTCCTGCAATAGTGTGATTTTTCTGTTGAATCTTCTAACTTGCAACTCAAGGTCTTTACATTTGTTCTCCAGTTGTATCATCAAATTATTTTTGGTTAAAACTCTCTTATCCTCCATGATTGTTGTTGTCCTCTCTGAAATGTTTAGGTCTTCCAGTTCATCCTTGTTCTTGCAGTTTAACAACTTGGTAATCTTTTGTGCCTCTTCTGGTCTCTGCTCCAAATCTTCTTTAGCATTCTGTATTGTTTTCTTAACTCTTTGCAAGAGTTCCTGATGAGGGTCATCAATGGGTAAATTATGTGGACCTTAATGCACCTCCATCTTACTAAAATAAACTTTTCTCGTCCTTCTTTACATGTTTTAGTTATGTTTTGCTTAATGAAGAGAGTAAAGATGAGATGTCAGTCTAGTGGTCTAATGTGCATTGATTGCAAGTTTTGGAGTAAATTTTGGCTAATTAATGTGTAGAAACTTGAATGGAGACAAGCAAGAGGGAATCTAGGAGACAAGATCTCCCTCCTTAACTCCTCACTCACTCGAAGATTCCTCAATCAAATCTCATCAGCTCGAAGTTGCAAACAATCGTGTCAGGAAGTTCATTGGTAGCCAAGCCAGTGATAGTTGAAGACCAATTGATCTCGAGATTGGAGCCAAGACTCCCTAAATTTAAAGAAGTTGTTGTTAACTTTAGTTGTATAAATCAAGAGGCCTAGGGCCTGATTAGGATTTAGATTTTTTGTTCAATATAGCTAAGTAGTTTTCGAGTTGAAGCATTGTAACCAAGCACTCTTATGTATTTATGTTTTCTTTAATGGAATTGAGAAACATTCCCTTGATCTAGCACTAAGTTGACTCAGGAGGTTGAAGCTCTTGGGTTAGGGCCCAACCCTAGTAGCAAAGATTCCTCTTATTGTATATGTATGCTTAGGTTATCTTATAGTTAGTTGTTAAACTCATTTTGGTGCTGTTAATTTGCAAAGTATTGGTAGATTTGATTAGTTTTCTTCCATTTGTGAATAGTTCTGATATTAGCATTGTAGTGATAAGAATATATTCCAAAAAGGCTAACAATAAGTGGTTTTCACCTCATTTCTCCCTTTCGGAGATGATGGTCCGAGGAACACTTCTCATGTAGCCTAAAAAGACAGAATTCTTGTTTTTGTGTAATTTAGGGTTTTCTTGCTAATTAGGGCATTATCTTGCAGTTTCATAGATAAGTTGCATTTGGTATTTTCTGATCTCTTAAGTTTTGCAGTGATATCATCTCGCTTTCATATTGGTTCGAAGAATTTCCATGCATGAGCTTAACAAGTAAATGGTGATAACTCTGTTTTCTTTTACTTGAATACAACTTTCTTGTTTTTGATGAGTTTATATATGAATGCCAAGCATGATGTTTGTTGTTGCATGAGTTTCCAAATTTCAAGGAGACCTCATCTCATTAGCCTCAGCCAAGCCATATCCACCCATGATTGCCAAAAGTCACTAAGGTCTCAATTCAAGTTCTTGTCTTATCAAGAAAACTTGCCATCTCCATTGAGAAAATCCAACCATCTTAAAGCTTTGGCTTGAGTTCTAAGTAAGTGTCTATCACTCTCATGCCTTATTCCCTCTGTATTTACCTTTTCCAAGCTCCACCCCACCTTCTAGACCACTCCCTAAGCTTTAGGCTTGTTCCTATAGTAAAACAAGGGATCATGTAGGTGAACTAGTACTTCCTGTAGACATCCTATAGGAAAACATGTAGTAGCATGTTTTGAGTCCGAATTGAGAAAAATCATCACTAAAAGCCTAGATTAGGTACCTACTTTCCCTCCAAGTCATCTGAACCATTATACTCCTTTTCCTTCACACATGTCTCCCCTGCCAAAGAACGAAGCACATTTTTCAAGAAAAAAGATAAAAAGAAAAAGAGTTAATTTACATTTGTTCTTGCACATAATAGTCATCACTCTTTAGATCAGATTTCATGCGTAGACTAGCTAAAACCTCACATGTGTTAAAATAGGGTTCTTTTGCAAGAAAAGTAGGTTAGTAAGTAGATCAAGGATTTCATTTTGTTTTTCAAGAATTTCTTCTAGTCTTTCCTTCATGCAATAGACAACATTTATTTTCTTCCAATGAGGGTAAATTTCCCTTCTCCAAATTGGTAATCAGACTTCTTCTAGTTAATAGAAGGCTGGTTTGAGCAACCCTAGTGGTCTATCACCCCAGCTCAACAGTGAAAAAGAGCAAACCAATTACATCTATTTGTGTATACAGCACTGTCACCTCCAAGTTTGTAGGAACACTAGGTTGATGAAGTAAAGTCGGTAGCCCCAGGAGTTGTAGCATCATTGCTACAATATTGGTGCTCATCACATTTTGGCATCATTCCCAGAGAGGTGTCTGAGTAGATGTGATTTCTACTTTATTTATTCCTTTTTCTTATCTCTTTCATTTTGTAATTAGTTCCAGTTAGTAGATAGTTGCAATTCAGTTTTAATTTCTTTTAATTCTGCAAGTAGTTTAAAACTCAAAAAGAAAAAAAAAAACACTCCTTTCATGCCTTCTAGGAATAGGGATAACTTAGGAAAATTTCTACCAAATACACCCACCACTTCAAATAGCCAACCTTCCCTCTTCTTCGGTGGTTGTGAGTTAGAGGACCCCTTAGGCGAACAACCAGAGATTTTTGAAGAGCCTATAGGGGAAGAAGAAGAAACCATTCCAACTAACACAATGGCTGAAAATAGAAATGAAAGGGGAGATAGGGAAAGAATTGAGGGTGCTTTTCCCATCAGAGAAACTAATGGGGATGCCAATATGAAAAACATAACCCGCTTTGCTCTTCCTCACTTCCATGGCCTGACCTCAGAAGATCCAAATGCTTTCTTGTTTGAATTTGTTGTCATATGCAGAACTTATGATTACACCTCTAATGATCAAAAAATGAAATTATTCCCATCCACTCTCAAGGATGCAGCCCTACGCTGGTTCATGGGTTGACCTGGGGATAGTATCACCACTTGGTCTCAAATGCAACAAGCTTTAAACAACAAGTATAGGGATTACTGTAGGTCCAAATATACCAAAGAGGAAATTTTTAGAATGACCTTGGAACATAATGAGTCCTTAGAAGATTATGAAGAAAGATTCCACCTCAGCTATAAAAGGAACAGGTGCACACTTGATCCTGAGTCACTTAAATTAGTCCTTCTCAGGGGGATCAGGGAAGAGCATCTAGAAACCCTCAACTTGCTATCAGGAAGGGACATCTACCAGTTACCCTATGATGATATCAAGACAGTTTTCAAGAATCATTCTAGGGTGACTAGAAAGAAGGGTAGGGCTAGCCAAGCAGTGGCCAATTCATCCTCTTCCAACACATCCATAAAAAGTGAAATTGGGAGCACGTTGGAAGACTTTAAAAGTGAAATGTTGCAAACCCTTGCTCTGTAAATAGACACTTTATAAATCAAACGGAAGCAGGAGGAAGCAAAGAGAGCATTAACCATCTTCTGCCCTAGATGCATGATTTGAAATTGATCAAGGATCTGAAAAGGCCTAAAAATCAAAGTTACTAGAATCAAGCGGGAGTAGCGCCATTGTGTAGAGTTCGCAAAAACGATCCTAACGCAACTTGAATGAGTGCATTTGACCTCCGAATGAATGAGGGATTTCTTGTGGAAGTTTGTGGCAGACCAATGTTTTACTGCTCAACACATGGCCAAAGTACAGGTTTAGCTCAGCGGTAGATCTCCAACTTTGTTATAGTAGTAATATCTCCAATTGATTACATAGTGAGATTTAGGTATATATGATGACATTAAAATTAATTTTTATCTCTAGTGCATTAAAACCTATATTGAAATACATGATATAAAAACCAAAACTATATAAATATAAAAACCATATTAAAAAAAAATGGTGCATATTATATTATATTATATTATATATAAATTATAAAACCAAACCATATACCCCGTCATTCTATGTTACACCATATCTCCGTTGACTTACCTCATAACATGTTTACACTACATCTCCGCTATTTTTCTTCCGCCGTCACATTCCACGTTATACCTCCATACATTTGTTATAACATTATCCATGTGTTCTAACATACCACGTATTAAGGTTCATGGTGTTAGTTATGAGCCATAACTCATTAACGTGAATGTTGGATTCAAGTTTTGAAACGTATTATGGTTTTTCAAGCGCTAAGGTGATGGGCGTTAAATGCATGCCTTCATTTGGGATGCTACATGGTATAAGTGGGTTGGATAATGTATTCAAAATCCATGTGAATTATGATTTTAAAAACAAATTATACACCAAATATAAAATGTGATTTTAATATTTAGTTTGGTTGGGTTAGAGGGTTGGATAATGTATTCAAAATCCATGTGAATTATGATTTTAAAAACAAATTATACACCAAATATAAAATGTGATTTTAATATTTAGTTTGGTTGGGTTAGAAATGGATATGGTGGAGAATTAATGTGAGATTATTTTGGAGTGATAAGGATTATTAATGTAAAGTGGTTATATAAGGATTTTTTTGGTTACCAAAACATTATAAATATGGTAATGTAATGCTAAGAAATAAGAAATAAGAGTTGTGAGAAAAAAATTTGGAGTAGCTTTGGGGATTTGCAGGCAGAACTTTACAGGTCTATTCCGGGAGTTGTAAGAGGTCTTATTTAGTGTTGTTAGTTGCGTCGGATTCCTGAGGCCGAGCAAATCATAGCTAGATCAATCAGAAATTCCATTAATGTAACTTTGATATGTTGTATGGCATCTGAAGTCTTATTAATATAAAAGGCCTCCCTGTTGAAGACTGGGCCCGCAGATGTAGGCTTTGAGATAGTCGAACTCCGTTATCAATTTCGTGTGTCATTTTCTTTTGCACATGTTTGTTGTTCTATTATTTTGCTACAACATTATTATTCAGTTCTTCATGCTTTACATTTTATGTGATTAAGTGGTGTTCTAATGATTCATGCATTAACTTGTTTTTGAAACATAAGAAAATCACAATTTCAATTAAATATCTTTCTCGAGATCATTTGGTATCAGGGCGAGTTGTTGATAATTGTGATTTTAAGTGTGCATTATCACCATGAGCAAATCAAAGCTTGGTGAGGAAGAACTTGTTGAAGGAGATCCAGAAGTTGGCTCGAGAAGAAGAACAACTCGAGGAGAAGAGATGGCTAAAGAAGGAAGCGGTGATCATCCGTTTGGATCTCATGTATGCTTCGTGGATTCTTTCATGACGTTGTGAGCCCTGGTCAAAGAAATGTATCAAGAGTTTAAGACAAAAAAATCTAAAGATGAAGAAGGACAACCATCACAATCTAGAAAAGAAGATGAAAGCAATCAAAAATACCATATCACTTCTCTCTTGACTCCACCTGAAACTTCGAAACTGTTGTTGACACTTGATGTTAAGTTCGAGTTACCCATGTACAATGGAGAAGTTGATGCTCAGAAGCTTGACAACTGGGTCAGAAAAATGGAGGTTTACTGTAGCATGCAATAGATCACTAAAAATGAAGACAAAATCAGGCTAGCATTGCTCTGTTTAGAAGGCACAACATTGATTTGGTGGCAGATTAAGTTACAAAAAGGCACTCAGTATATCGGTAAGATTTTTCCATCATGGTTTGATTTTATTACTGCACTTAGAAAACAATTCTATCCATTGGGATATAAGGAAAAAGCTTTAATAGAATGACAAGGACTAAAAGTTAGGAAAGGTCATTCAGTGCAAGAATATACTGATGAGTTTCATAAGAAGGCGTTGATGTTAGATATTCCTTTGTATACTCAATAAACTCTAATGAAGTACATAGGGGATTACCTGAGCATACTTGCAATACTGTATTTATGTTCATTCCTACTAACTTGGATGAAGTGGCAGTACAAGAAAATTACATTGAAGAAGGTAAGCTGGGAGGTGGGGTATCATCAGAATCGACAGGCAGAATGGAGAGCGAGGGAAAAGGGAAAGTGAAGAAAGTAAACTTCGGCAAGAAGGAGGTTGAAATTCTCTCTTGTAAGAATTCCAAGAAAGAGGTCCATGACGAGGATCATTGTTGGAAATTGCATCCTAAAATGAAATCGAAGTGGATTAGAAAAGGGAAGAAAAAGGTGGCAGAAACAGCGAAACCGATGACCTAGGGTCATATTGAGGCAATGAGATGCAGATGAAATCATTGATTACGACCGGTAAATCCGATGAAGGAAATGATTCTAACAGTTCTAGCGGCAAGTTATTTCATATAAGGGTTGTTATAAAACATACAAAGATTGACACATTGTTAGATAGTGGATCTCAAGCTAACCTAATTTCTAAAGAAGTGGTTAAGCAACTGGGATTAAAAACCATAAAGCATCATAAACCATATAATTTAATTTGGATGAGAAGAAATCATAAATTATGAGTAACTGAGTAATGCATGTTACCATTTGCAATAACTTCTCAATTTAAGGATAAGATTATGTGTGATGTGGTAAAACTAGATACATGTGGGATGGTCTTGGGTAGCCCATATTTATATGATAGAAAAGTGATCTTTTACATGGAACATAATCAATATCACTTGTTCAAAAAATACATTGAATATGTTGTACATTCTTATCACACAAAATCAGATAAATCTGTTTTTATAGTTGAGCAGTTAAAACAAGCAGCTTATGCTCGAAAATATGTTGTGGTACAATTTAAAGAACCTAAGAAAGAGATCATTAAATTTAATTACAAAAAGAAAGACATGCTTGAGGGATCTAAAATTGTATATCAACAAGAGTTGCAGCATGATAAGTTGTGTTTTATTTCAGCTATGAAAGGAAAGGAGGGTATGGTTTTAGCTATGTCAATACTTTCAATGTTGTTAATGGGTTTATTACTGTTTAGTGGTGCCTGGATATTAACAGCAAATATGAATGTAGATGTGGGTGAAAAAGTACTTGATATATTCTGCAGTTTGTATTTTTTGTTGACGATTGCATGGATGAGTAAAGTGTACAGGTTCAAAACAAGGTGGAAAGAGACCGGCCAAGTGGGAAAATGGAATCGACATTTGTTTTATGGAACTTAAGCCTTTTGGAGGTCCAAAAGGTCTAAGTTGGGATGAAATGATCCGAAATTGATCAAGGATCTAAAAAGGCCTAAAAATCAAAGTTACTGGAATCAAGTGGAAGTAGCGCCATTGCATATAGTTTGTAGAAACGATCCTCACACAACTTGATCGGGTGCATTTGACCTCCGAATGAATGAGGAATTTTTTGTGGAAATTTGTGACGAACTAGTGTTTTATTGCTCGACACATGACAAAAGTACAGGTTCAACTCAGTGGCAGATCTCCATCTTCGTTACAGGAGTAATATCTCCAATTCATTGCACAGTGAGATTTAAGTATATAAGATGACATTAAAAGTGATTTTTATTTATGATACACTAAAATCTATATTTAAACGCATTATATAAAAACCAAAACCATATATATATAAACCATATAACTAGCATTTGCACCTGATGTTGCAAAGAAAACGCCGTAAGGCATGCCAATAGAAAATGAACTAGTACCTTGAAGTGTCTTGTAAAATCAATGCAATCTCTGCACAACATTATAATGTTTCAAAATGATATATTTACAATGTTCAAGATCATTTAGTCAACATTTATTACCACGAAAAATAACAATATAAAGGCCTGGAAAATAGGATTTTGATCACCCTATGAGGACACAAATATTAATGTTGAAGGTACATTTGAGATAATTTCACAAAATGGCTACTGAAGATGCAATATCCACTTGCAAAAATTAAATTAACCTGAATAAGCATAGAGGAAGAGTGGGTTATGTAGATGGGAAAATTGAGAAGATAGTAGCCAAGGAGAAATAGTTTTAGGGCATTACTCCGGACCCAATTATAATTATAATCATATGAACATGTGTGATAAGAAATGAGTTATGAGTTTTTTGGGAATTTAGTATTGATAATCCATTGGCCCATGATATTATAACAAAGACTATTTACAAATTAAGAATCTCCATGGTAAAGTGAGGGTAAATCACCATGTATATAGTTATCTTATATATTAATTCTTTTTATTATTCAATAAATTAGCTATGGTTTTTTTATTATTTAATGAATGAATTATGGTCTTCTTGCAATGTGGTATTGATACTTCATTGCCCCATGATATTATATAACAAGACCTATTTACAAACTAAGAATCTCCATGTTAAAGTGAGGCTAAATCTCCATGGCTAAGAATTTTATTCTATGTATTTTTAATTTTATATATATATATATTTATCTTATATATTAATTCTTTCATTATTTAATAATATTAATATTTCTTTTTTCCCTAGGTTATGTGAGTCCTGAGATGGCTAAAACGCGTAACCTATGGCTTCATTAGCAGTGACCAAGGAGCACGTCAAAATGATTTGTGTATCCACCCATCCTAGACCACAACAACCCTTACCACGACTTGAATTTTTTGCACAAAGTTTCAAACTGGTGATAATGACACCACAGAGTGTCTTAACAGAACACCCATGCTCCCTAAACTATTTAATAATATTAATAATAATATAAAATAAATTTATAACTTTTTTAATGTTAATAACATATAATAAATGTATTGATATTTCTTATGAATTGATCTCTCAACATTTAGTATCTATTTAATTTAATAAGTACAGTAATTTGAATATAAGTGCATCAAAACAAGGCGAAAACACAAAAAACAGATAAATCACATAGATCAATAGAAAAATGTTACCAACCATCGTAAACATGAAGAAGCACATGATTTGATTCCAAATTAAATTTCTTTACATTTTGAAAGTGTTTAATGCTTATGGGATTAACCTCTCATGGGGATGTAAATAGTGTAAATGTTGATGAGATGAGAAGTTGGAGATTGAGAATATCACCTTTCAAACATTCGATATTAATGACATAGAGGAGTGTGGCATAAGTAGGCTCATTGTTGCATTCAAGTGTACAGTTGGAAAGGAAGGTTGACTTCTTTATATGTGAGGTATGTTTGAGGTGCTGGTGTTAGGAGATGAACATTAGAGAGGAGGCGAGGATGAGACCTCACTCTCCTTATTTTGGAAGGTAGTTTGTTCAATGGGAAGAGTTAATTTGGCTTTCTGGAGAATTATTTGTGTTGGCATTTGTTCTCACTTTAGGCTTTTGTAATTTTTTTTGGTGAGGTTTCTATCTATTTCCATTTTTGTTTCTTCTTATTCCTTTGTCTTGAGTTGTTTTCAAGGTTATTTCCAATTCCATAGGTGGTTTGTGTTCTTGTGGTTACTCTATCTTTTAACTATTGTGGGTTTCTTGGTAGTTTTTAGAAGTTGATGGTCTGTTCCGGTTCTCAGGGGTCTCTGTTTTATGAATTTATACTCAAACAAAGTCCTGAGGTAGAAAATATCATTTACTTTGAGACTTGAAAATTGTATTGGGAAATTTGGAAAGTGTGATGCCAAATCGTTTAGAAATGTTCTAGGTTGCTTCTTAATTAGATGCTTAGTTTTATCTGAATCGTGTGTGGGTCGAATTATGTTTTTAATGGTGTTTAGTTGTGAGGGTTTTCTTGAAGGTGGTGAGTTTCCATCTTCCCCTTCTATAAATTTGGTAGGCTCTAAATTAATTGTTAGTAGCTTTAGTGATGATTCAATGGTTTTCGGTTCAGGAAGTCAACCTAGAGCATCTGTTACGTTATCTTGTATTTCCTATTGTTCTTTTGCAGGTTGTGGCTTCCCAATGTGTCCTCTCTCTACAAAACTGATGCCTCCTAGACAATGCGTGCACTAAATAAGGGGAGGAGGTAGCCATGCTTCTTTGAGACAAAGAATGGTCAAGGCCTTTACTTATGATTTTGTAGCTACAAATTTTAATGTTATTCCTCCATATTTACAAAAGGAAATTAGTGGGTTGGAATTTCAAGATAGAATGGATGCCAAATTTAATTTTGATACAAAGTTTCTTAACAATGCTTGGAAAAATATTCTTGGCTCTCGTTAGTACATTTGCAAGAAGAAACAAGATTTGAACTCATTAGTTTTGCATCAAAAAATGTTCACATTCCTGAGATTAGTCCTCAAGGATAAGCAGGTAGAAAACTATAATATTTTCTCCTCCCTAGAGTACATTTATAGAATGATTCATAATCAACGATTCTACTTGGACAACTTGGATCCTTGTTTGGCATGTGTTGAGGGTCACATTGTGAGTGATTCTAAGAAACAAGACCTATCAGATCCCCTAGGTTCAAGTGCTAAGTGACAGGAACAATCCAGGAACAATTTCTTCTTCTGAGAAGGGTTAATGTTGCTAAGATTTGGCAGTGTTCGTGGGAATTTATGTTCTTCGCCTCAATCATGTTGTCGTTGAAAAGTTGGTCTAATATTCAAGTATGGTGTCCTAGTTACTAATGCTTCAAAATGAATATTGCGAGCCTTCTTTCTCTAGGTCTTGGCAGAACTTGCTGTAAATATGTGTTGTGATATTTTTTTTGGATTCTCATGTTAAATTTTGTTGTTAATGGTGTGTATCCTTGAAGAGTTATGTAGCTAGTGTGAGTTTTGAATCTCTTAATTTTGACAGTGGCTCTATTATCGTTTCTAATTTGCTATATATAGATGAAAAAACATTGGATTTCGGATTGTATTTTGTGATGGCTTGGATTCAACATCATATAAGCTTGGATCCTAGTTTCTTTGTGGATATGTGAGATTGTAAATGGAGAGTGATAAAAATTTCCTTGAGAGAACATTCTAAATCGCCTATATATAACATGTTTTTATGATTAATTAGCTATGTACCTAAATCTCCTATGTATAACATATTTTTCTGATTAATATGAAAGCCTCCTTTCCAAAAAAAATTAATAATAATAAAAATCTGAAATTAAATTTTTATTCAAGGCTCATGTTGCGTGAAATTGTTGTTGCCAATAACCCAAAACGAGTGGTTGCTCGATTATTGTGTTTTACAATTAGGAATGCATGTATTTGGCAGGGGAGTTGCAAACCCATCAGAGAAGGAGGAGCCGGAGCGCGGGAGAGTATACGTCCCAGAGAGATCATGCCACCATTTCTCAGACTCAACAGGTTTCAGCCACTCGTCAAAGTATGAGCCAGACAATTTTCGGGAGTTACTAAACCTCATGCAGCTGATTGGTTTCCCTGGTTTCGATGGGTGTCATCAGTTGATTGGTTTTTGGGTTGGAAGGCATCATAGCCTCCTTCTCGCTGCGCCACCCTACTTCTAGTTGTAGTCTCCTGCATGCTCTCCCACCCTATCCTTCGGACACGTAGAGATGGTATCGTTTCTCGTTTCCATGCAAGAGAATGCATGGAGGGGGAATTGTATGGCGCTACGTTCTCCCTTCTAAGTTATAAATATTCCCCTAGAAGCTATCTTGTGTTTTCCTTTTCCAATCCTGGGCCTCACGACTTCGGGATGCTCTGCAAGGATTTCCACGAGGGAGGTCTGTAAACATCAAATTTTTGTTATTCCTTGCAGTAAATATCCAATTTTTTTGGGCTTTAGTTTTTCGTGGTTCTATGCTACTTTGCTTGGATGGTTCTGGAATGGTAATGGATGCTCTCTCCCGTTGCTCCGGCAAAAGCTCAAAAAGGTCAGTATCGTTTCTCTTCGTATGTCATCTGATTTAATGGTCTTGAAGATGAAGGTTGTTCTTAATCAGGTTTTGTAGTAAATTGTCATCTATTAATGGAATAGATAAGGCGAATTTTCTAGTTTTGATAAAAATGCTGAAGTCGATTTTTATTAAAATAAAGAACTCTATAGTTTTTTACAGTCCCTGTTCAGATTTTCGCATTAGATTTGGGAAATGGTGTTGTGTTTTCCACCCATTCTGTTGCTGCATCGATTGTCAAGACCACTCTTCTGCATAGTGCTACAGCTCCAATCTGGTTTTTCTCAAAGCTGTTTTAAAATGGTTGTCAGAATACCAGATGAGATTCTGAGATTTCCTATCTCTCCGGCGATCTGAAAAATTCAAATCTTTCCAGATAATTATCAGCTTCAGTACTTCCTAACTTGGCACAATACCCCAATCTCTTCCATTCATTTCTAGTTTTTGACTGGGGGAATGGAATTGTCCTTTCCTATCTTTTCTATAGAAGCATATTCTAGAGTGTCAGTGATTCTACCTCCAATTTCCCTTTCTGGAGCCTTCTATCTTTTGGATCCCAAGTTCTCATCTTGCTGGAGCTCTTAATTATCCCTTTCTAGCTGTGCCCTTTTATCAGGATCGGATCTACGGTCTGGATTTTTCCTGACTTGCCCTATTAATTTCTTCAGCCTCCAGGAGTTACTCCATTTGGGGATTTTGTTTAGAAAAGAATCTACAGGTTAGATATTGCCTGTACTGCTGCTGCAGTTGAAGGTCTCAAAGCACCTGTCGAATTAATTGCATCCTTATCTCTATCAAAATGGCATATGGGTCTGATTCGTTGGCCACGAGGGCGCTTGTACAGGCCACTATCTAAGCTGAGGAGGCGAAAAAACATGCTCGAACCTTACAGGCTGGCAAGCTACGGTGGAAGACATGATAATCAATCCAGCTTGTAAAGTGTTTCATAAGTCTAAAAGGGATTTTCCCAGAAAAGACGGGTCTCCTTCTCTCTTTTACAACAAATCCAAGAATCCTGTTAAGACTGTACCCCCCCCGCAAGCCATTTCTTTAGATGGTGCTACCCTCTCTGAACGAATTGACAGTATGAAGAATTTAGCTATTGTTGGGAAATGGCATTTCCCTGAAATGGGTGATTCGGACATGAGGAAGTGGTTGTCGGACAAATGGTCTCCTTTGATTAGATATACTCCTATCATCTCCCGACTTATGAAGGAATGGTATTCTTTCCATTTCCTAAAAGTATCTGATTTAGAGTTTATTCTAAATGCTCCATGGGTTTTTGGAAGAAGCTTCTTGGCCCTTTCTCGATGGTATATTGGTTTTGACCCATTAAAGAACACCCCATCGAACAGTCTGATCTGGGTGAAACTTCCGAACTTGCCGTTGGAACTATGGTCAGAAGTATCTCTCTAAAAAATTGGGAATTCGATAGGCAAGTTTGTTTATGTAGACCCCTGGTGTAGAGGAGAGAAAGATAAGAGAATTGCTTGGATCCTTATAGAGAAGTCGTACAAAGGTGGATATCCTGATCATATGGAGATAGCTTGGGGCAATTCCAAAATCCATCAAAGATTAGACTTTTGGGGTATCCCCTTCAGGTGTTCCTTGTGCCATAAAACACGACACCTGATTAAAAATTGCAGTCATCGGTTTTCCCGAAGAATCAAGAAAACTAACTTCAAACAAGTTAGGAAGTCTAAATCTGAATGATCCCTGGACTTTTTGGATATTCGGGAGTCCTCTCAACTGGAAAATCAAAATTTTTCGGCTCCTGCTCAAAAAATTTCTCATAATCTCCCTATTCATGATCCACTATCTGAGCCGGACCCATGCTGCTCCCTTCAAGACTCTCTTGGGCGTTTCGATGCTAATACCTCGCCTCCTTTATGCACTCCAATTCCAGAACCCCGAGAGGACATCCCGGTCCCCTCTCCCCCTGTTATGAATCAAAGGGACATTGTTGTTGGCTCTCTTCCTATCCAGATTTCCTCCTCTTCTCCGACACCTGTCAAATCTCGTCCTGCTGACCCAAAAGGGATAATTCGCTTTCAGCATCCCCAGTCAACAATTTTGATAGAGACATTGACTCCCTTCTCAATAGGACATCTCTGGAACTTGAACCATTGACCATTCATAAATCGTTCAGTCCGTCCCATCTAACCATAAGTCCAAAATATACAAAAAACATCACGGTCAGGAAGAAATCCAAAGGTGGTAGTCGTCATTTTAGAGGAAGATCTGTAGTCACAAAGCATGGTGTGAGGAACTTATCTCTAGTGGAAGTTCCTGTTCTGGATTCATCGGAGTTCCAGCCTCTTAGAGCATGCATGGTTGGTGAGTCATCTAAATGACCTTTCTTTCTTCTATGAATATCAGGGCTTAGGCGCAGCCCCTAAGTTTAATGCGCTAAAAGATGTATTCTTCATGGCTCATCCAAAGATCATTTTTATACAGGAAACCATGCATCCTAGCTATGTGTCTATTGCTTTTTTTTAGGAGAATGTTTCCGAAGTGGTATATGGTTGCCACTAAGGCAAATGGTCAGTCTGGTGGTCTGGTGGTTTTGTGGGATCCTGCCTGGATAAGGGCAAAAGCTTATAAGTGCTGTGCAGGAATTTTAATATCAGCATCTATCACGGGTCAAGCTTTTGCACTCAACTTTCTTAATGTCTATGCTCCATATAAAAACAAACTTTCCTTTTGCGAGAGGCTCTTTGAATCTCGAATTCTAGAGATCGAATCGCTGTTGATGGTTGGCGACTTTAATTTGACTCTCAGTTCTGAAGAATGTTGGGGTAATTGCAGGAAAATTGACCCTTTGGCTGACAGAATAAGGAAGGAATTACTAAATAGGGATCTAGTGGACATTACCCCTGATAAAATGAGGCCTACGTGGGATAACAGAAGGACTGGGTAGGCCTACATAGCAAAGAGAATTGACAGAATCATTATACATGCTAGCATTATCGGGAAATTTGGTATGCCAGCATTATCTATCGAGAATGATCACTCCTCTGACCACAGACCCATTCTTCTAAAATGGTGTGAAAATGTAATCAGACTTGGTTACCCTTTTAAATTCAACAGGATCCATTTGGAAGACCCATCCTTTAATGAAATAATTGCCAGAGAATGGAAGAGTCTCCTCGAATCCGAAATGGTGCCTTTTATTCCATTTCGTGTAAAGATGGAGAGATTGCAGGCTGTGACGAAGGAATGGAAAAATCAAAAGAGGAGGATGGATAAACAAGAGCTGAATAATATTCGAAAGGAACTGGACTCCCTATTAGAGTTAGCTGATCCCAATTGTCTATCTCTAGATCTAAAAAGCAAGATAAGAAATTTGGAGAAAAGGAAACAATTGATCTTGCTAAAGGAGGAGGCTACATGGCAGCTAAAGAGCAGAGCCATTTGGCTCAAAGAGGGAGACAGAAATACGAGATTCTTCCACAGGTATGCAAATGCAAGAAGAGAAAAAAACTCTATCTGGAGCATTAAAGACGAAAAGGGGAATGTTCTCTTATCTCACCAAGAGATCTAGATGGAGGCTGTGAGATTTTTCCAAAATCAATATAAAAGAAGGGAGGTCGTCTTTCAAGATGCCTTGTGGGGCATAGAGTTGGTTTCGGAAATGTTTGATGGTGCAGCAAATGAAGAGTTCATAAAGCCAATCTCTGATGATGAACTTTCAAGTGCTATCAAATCTTTTAAAAAGGATAAAAGTCTGGGGCCGTATGGATGGCCAATCGAATTTTTCTCTCATTTCTTCGACCTTCTTAAAATAGACTTGTTACGGATGGTTGAAGCCTCCCGGATGTCTGGAAGCATACATTCGGCCACTTCCTCTACCTTCATAGCTCTAATTCCAAAAAAGAATAGGTCTGAGTCCTTTCATGACTTTAGGCCTATATCGCTCTGCAACATCATGTTCAAATTAACCTCAAAAATCATTGCGGAAAGAATGAAGCCTATTCTAAATTCCTTCATTTCTGGGGACCAACATGCGTTCTTAAAGGGCCGTATTATCTTGGATGCGGTTTCCATGACTCAGGAAAGTCTGTTTTCAATGTTGACAAAGAATTTGGATGCGGCTATCCTTAAGATTGATCTGCAAAAAGCCTATGATTGTGTAGATTGGGACTTTTTAAGAATTCTGCTGGCAAAAATTGGACTGAAGTCACAAAGTGTCAATTGGGTCATGTCCTGTGTTGAGAACGTCAGATATTTAGTGATTGTAAATGGACTTCCTTCGTCTTTCTTCCAAGCGGAGAGAGGACTCCGACAGGGATGTCCCCTTTCCCCATTTCTCTTCATTCTGGTAATGAACTCTCTCAGTTTGCAGATAAATAAAGCAGTTGAAGACAAGAGATGTCGTCCGGTAAAGATTTGTAAGGATGTCTCCCTCTCTCATAATCTCTTTGTTGATGATGTCCTCATCTTTGCTATGCTTTGTAAGGTCTCCTAGGCATGCATAAATGATATTCTTTCAAAATTTCAGAAAGCTACAGGTTTGTTTATCAATAAGGAAAAGTCCTCTTTGTTTCATAACGATTCAAATATGGAAATCGTTCACTGGATATCTGAATTGATGGGCATTGCTCCTTTTTCAATTAAGCAACGGTTTAAATACTTGGGCTTCACCTTAAAGGCAAAAGGAAACTCCAAAAGAGATTGGCAATGGCTACTGGACTGGTTTTATAAAAAGATCTCAGGATGGGAGTTTAAATTTCTTTCTCTGGCTGGCAGATTCATCTTAGTACAGGCCGTCCCATCTAACCATAAGTCCAAAATATACAAAAAACATCACAGTCAGGAAGAAATCCAAGGGTGGTAGTCGTCATTTTAGAGGAAGATCTGTAGTCACAAAGCATGGTGTGAGGAACTTATCTCTAGTGGAAGTTCCTGTTCTGGATTCATCGGAGTTCCAGCCTCTTAGAGCATGCGTGGTTGGTGAGTCATCTAAATGACCTTTCTTGCTTCTATGAATATCAGGGCTTAGGCACAGCCCCTAAGTTTAATGCGCTAAAAGATGTATTCTTCCTGGCTCATCCAAAGATCATTTTTATACAGGAAACCATGCATCCTAGCTATGTGTCTATTGCTTTTTTTTAGGAGAATGTTTCCGAAGTGGTATATGGTTGCCACTAAGGCAAATGGTCAGTCTGGTGGTCTGTTGGTTTTGTGGGATCCTGCCTAGATAAGGGCAAAAGCTTATAAGTGCTGTGCAGGAATTTTAATATCAGCATCTATCACAGGTCAAGCTTTTGCACTCAACTTTCCTAATGTCTATGCTCCATATAAAAACAAACTTTCCTTTTGCGAGAGGCTCTTTGAATCTTGAATTCTAGAGATCGAATCGCTGTTGATGGTTGGCGACTTTAATTTGACTCTCAGTTCTGATGAATGTTGGGGTAATTGCAGGAAAATTGACCCTTTGGCTGACAGAATAAGGAAGGAATTACTAAATAGGGATCTGGTGGACATTACCCCTGATAAAATGAGGCCTACGTGGGATAACAGAAGGACTGGGTAGGCCTACATAGCAAAGAGAATTGACAGAATCATTATACATGCTAGCATTATTGGGAAATTTGGTATGCCAGTATTATCTATCGGGAATGATCACTCCTCTGACCACAGACCCATTCTTCTAAAATGGCGTGAAAATGTAATCAGACTTGGTTACCCTTTTAAATTCAACAGGATCCATTTGGAAGACCCATCCTTTAATGAAATAATTGCCAGAGAATGGAAGAGTCTCCTCGAATCCGAAATGGTGCCTTTTATGCCATTCCGTGTAAAGATGGAGAGATTGTAGGCTGTGACGAAGGAATGGAAAAATCAAAAGAGGAGGATGGATAAACAAGAGCTGAATAATATTCGAAAGGAACTGGACTCCCTATTAGAGTTAGCTGATCCCAATTGTCTATCTCTAGATCTAAAAAGCAAGATAAGAAATTTGGAGAAAAGGAAACAATTGATCTTGCTAAAGGAGGAGGCTACATGGCAGCTAAAGAGCAGAGCCATTTGGCTCAAAGAGGGAGACAGAAATACGAGATTCTTCCACAGGTATGCAAATGCAAGAAGAGAAAAAAAACTCTATCTGGAGCATTAAAGACGAAAAGGGGAATGTTCTCTTATCTCACCAAGAGATCTAGATGGAGGCTGTGAGATTTTTCCAAAATCAATATAAAAGAAGGGAGGTCGTCTTTCAAGATGCCCTGTGGGGCATAGAGTTGGTTCTGGAAATGTTTGATGGTGCAGCAAATGAAGAGTTCATAAAGCCAATCTCTGATGATGAACTTTCAAGTGCTATCAAATCTTTTAAAAAGGATAAAAGTCCGGGGCCGTATGGATGGCCAATCGAATTTTTCTCTCTTTTCTTCGACCTTCTTAAAATAGACTTGTTATGGATGGTTGAAGCCTCCCGGATGTCTGGAAGCATACATTCGGCCACTTACTCTACCTTCATAGCTCTAATTCCAAAAAAGAATAGGTCTGAGTCCTTTCACGACTTTAGGCCTATATCGCTCTGCAACATCATGTTCAAATTAACCTCAAAAATCATTGCGGAAAGAATGAAGCCTATTCTAAATTCCTTCATTTCTGGGGACCAACATGCGTTCTTAAAGGGCCGTATTATCTTGGATGCAGTTTCCATGACTCAGGAAAGTTTGTTTTCAATGCTGACAAAGAATTTGGATGCGGCTATCCTTAAGAGTGATCTGCAAAAAGCCTATGATTGTGTAGATTGGGACTTTTTAAGAATTCTGCTGGCAAAAATTGGACTAAAGTCACAAAGTGTCAATTGGGTCATGTCCTGTGTTGAGAACGTCAGATATTTAGTGATTGTAAATGGAATTCCTTCGTCTTTCTTCCAAGCGGAGAGAGGACTCCGACAGGGATGTCCCCTTTCCCCATTTCTCTTCATTCTGGTAATGAACTCTCTCAGTTTGCAGATAAATAAAGCAGTTGAAGACAAGAGATGTCGTCTGGTAAAGATTTGTAAGGATGTCTCCCTCTCTCATAATCTCTTTGTTGATGATGTCCTCATCTTTGCTATGCTTTGTAAGGTCTCCTAGGCATGCATAAATGATATTCTTTCAAAATTTCAGAAAGCTACAGGTTTGTTTATCAATAAGGAAAAATCCTCTTTGTTTCATAACGATTCAAATATGGAAATCATTCACTGGATATCTGAATTGATGGGCATTGCTCCTTTTTCAATTAAGAAACGGTTTAAATACTTGGGCTTCACCTTAAAGGCAAAAGGAAACTCCAAAAGGGATTGGCAATGGCTACTGGACTGGTTTTATAAAAAGATCTCAGGATGGGAGTTTAAATTTCTTTCTCTGGCTGGCAGATTCATCTTAGTACAGGCCGTCGTTTCCCAACTTTCAGTCTACTGGGCTCATATCTTCTTTCTTCCTGCCAGCATCATAAACCAAATGAACAGATTGATTGCTAATTTCCTCTGGGGAGGACATGCTTTTCAGAACAAAATTCATCTTTTCAAAATGGCTTCTATATCTAAACCAAAATGGGCTGGTGGATGGGGCCTTTTAGATATGCGCACTTTCGGGAAAGCCCTCCTCTATAAGTCTTTTCATAGAGGAATTTTTGGCGACAGGCCATGGAGTAAGATTATTAAGGCAAAATATTTAAAAGGCAAGAGTATAGAATTCTGGTACAGGAGGCGGTCCATTGGCATCAGGAGTGGTTCGACGATTTGGTAAAGTCTCAGGAAGGTCCATCCTTTCTTCATGGAGAATCTTCGCTGGAAACTCTACTCGGGAACTAGTATGTTTATTGGTTATGATTCTATTTCATGTGCCCGGGAGTTCTCGTTCCCTTGTCCGTTGGTCTACAATCTACATAGGTTGGGATGTTTTACATGGGACAAGCTGATAAAAGAATGGTCTGGTTCTTCCCCGGTTTGGTATGATGGAGAGGATCTGCATTTGCCCCAATCGATGCTCCCTCTCTGGAATTCGGTAAAAGTGAGCCTTTGTAGTATGGGGATTATTCGATTGGGATCAAAGGATCTTCTGGTTTGGTCTCTTAAAAAATAAAACCACCCTGTGAGCGTAAAGCATATTTGTGCAGATATGATCTCTGTCAGTGCAAGGAGTCCTCATCCGCTGTTCCCTCCACGTATTTGGAAGGCTGCATCTCCTCTCAAAATGATTATTTTCTCTTGGCTGCTATTTGGGAACAAAAACCTTACATGGGAGGTTCTTCAAAGGAAAAGATGGCAGGGTCCGAGCCGATATGCTATGTGCCTCAATGAAGCGGAATCTAATCTGCATATGTTCTTTCAATGTGCCTCGTCCCTTTATATCTGGTATGAGTTGTCTTTATATTTTGGTTTTCCTTACATTATCTTTTCTTCTGTTCAGGATGCTTTTATATGGTGGAGTAGGCAATCCTCATCTTGGAGATCGTTGTTTATCATTTCCTGTTGGTTCTTGTGGAACTGGAGGAATGCACAAATTTTCCAAGGTTCTAAGGAACCCCTTCATGCTATTCTTCAACGTATTCAGGCATGCCATGAATCCTTTCATCAAAATGACTCTCTGCCAAAGGCGCCTACTATATGATTCTGAGGGTTTTTGCTCCTGCTAGATGGTTTCAGTATTTCTGGATCTCTGTTCCAAGGCTGGGCCGACTGCTCCTATTTTCTTATGTGATAATTGTATGTAATCTTTTAATAGGGTTGTTTCTTCAAATGATCGTATAATCTGTTATCATCTTTGGTCATGCGGGCTTTGTAGATGGGATGTATATGTTTTCCGTTTTTAGATATGGAAGATTCAGACTATCTGTATCCAATTTTTGCAAAGGTTGCTGGGCATTTGGCTCAATCCAATAGCTTATGTATTGAAGATCTTTATATTTTCTTAATATAAATCTATGATGGTTTTTTTTTTTCTCAAAAATGCATGTATTTGGAAGAATATCTATTATTTTAGTGAGTAGAAAATAAGATTCAATTCCATTCCTATAATTTTTTTAAATTAAAAGTTCGGATTAATCTTAATAACGAATAGAAAAATGATTTACTTATTTATTGATCTTAATAATGAATAGAAAAATGATTTCCTTATTTATTGATATTTTTATTAAAATTGTGTGAATGGCGAATCCATTTTACATGTTAGGTTAATTTTGATTATTGTAAGTGAGCTAAGATTTTAATTTGTTTTCACAAAAATTAAATCAATAATTTAATAAAAACTAAACCTTACACAATTCTATATTTTTACATAGATAATTTATTCTTAATATATAAATTTTATATTTTTAAAATAAAAAAATATTAAAAAATTTCATCGCATAACATGTGAGATCATTAAAAATAATTAATTATTAAGATGAAAATTCGAAGAAAGTTTCTCAAATAGTGCTTGGATTTATTATGAAATATTATGAAATCATTGGAAAACGGCTAAGATTGTAAAATAATAATAAAATAATTAAGAGTGTTGCATGGGCTTTTTAAATGAAAGTATTGAAAGGTCATAGAGTGAGAAGATTATTTGTTGAAGCTTATAAGTAGTGAAGAAAAGCGTTGTAATTTTATTAGCATTTGCACCTGATGTTGCAAAGAAAACGCTGTAAGGCAAGCCAATAGAAAATGAACTAATATCTTGAAGTGTCTTGTAAAATCAATGCAATCTCTGCACAACATTATAATGTTTCAAAATGATATATTTACAATGTTCAAGATCATTTAGTCAACATTTATTACCACAAAAAATAACAATATAAAGGCCTGGAAAATAGGCTTTTGATCACCCTATGAGGACACAAATAATAATGTTGAAGGTACATTTGAGATAATTTCACAATATGGCTACTGAAGATGCAATATCCACTTGCAAAAATTAAATTAACCTGAATAAGCATAGAGGAAGAGTGGGTTATGTAGATGGGAAAATTGAGAAGATAGTAGCCTGTAAAATACTGTGGAAATATATTTGTTATGGGTTTATTGTTTCAATCAAATTTCCAGTGTTTAGATTTTACATGGCGATCTTCTGTTAAGTGAAAGATAATTTTATGCGAAGGATTTGTTCCAAATTTTCTCAATTTAAGACATTACAGTGGTATTAGAGCTTCGATTTTGGATCAGCCATAGGTTATCTTGAAATGCCAAGTCGAAGGTTTACTTTGAGTATGCCAAATTCTATTGCCGGAGCCAATGTTTGGCAAGAAAGATCGAGTTTGGGGAGCTTGTGTTGTGAAGGTATTTTTCGATGAAGGAAAATATTGTATTGCCACAACCATCATTAGGGAAAAGTTTTAAATTAAACTGCATGGATCTGTACGAGCACACTCATATTTTATAATGTCCATGTAAATCAAATTTCAAAGGTCGCATGAGTATTAATTTGAAGAGCCGTGGACTAATCGAATTCTTTTTGGAAGTGCTAGTTTTTTTATTTATTCGAGAGTTATGCTAACCGAGGCCCAATTGATTTATCTAATGGAAAATCTTATTAAAGTGGGGCATAACTTGAATTAAATCTTTTCAGCACGATGTTATTTTCCTTCCCGGTGGAAATTACAAGTCTGTCGAGTTTTGATTTCTCATTATAATCTGAGTGGTAATCGGGATAAGTTTTAGAGCTTAGTCACCACAGAGAATGGTATGGCCATCATCCCGTGACTACAGACGGATCAGATCATTTGTGAGGCTGTAAAATATTCTGAAGCGGGCGTGGAATTTTCTTTTCTTAAAGGGGCCGACTCTTTGTGAAGTTCGTATTATATCATGAGAGCCAAAGTTTATCAAAAGCCAAGTTTTGATTTCGAAAGGGACCACTCCTCTTATGAAGGTCGAGGGTACAATTTGTTCGAATGGACGTGTTTCTCATTCTAATGAACCCAATTAATTATGTTGAAAAGTCGAGTTCAATTACAAACAGAGGGACCGAATTTCTGTTGACTGAAGAAGACTGAATCTATGGAGGTTAATCACTGGAGTGGCGATTAAGAGGGCCATTCAGAGTCTACCGTTCCGTAGGCGCTAGAAATTGAAATTTCTCTGAGGGTGTCGAATCACTGGGTTGATGAAGCTTATAGTCATCATGGAGTGTGGGCTACAGTTCTCCACTGAAGTTTGAATCGAATCCGTTGAGCCTGTGTATAGTAGCCTGTGAAATACTATGGAAATATATTTGGTACACCTTGCAACATGATGGTGTGCTCCGCATCCGCTGGGGACTGTGTCGAGCGGGTGGCCCCTGCCGGAAATTCTGTTCTGGCACTAACCTACTACAGTTTCAGTTTCCTACAGCTGGCGCTCATATAATCTATTTTTTCAGTCTCTTACGACAGTTTCCTAATGTTTCCTGTTATTTATGTTTTCCACAAACTTCAACAAAAATGCAGAAAGAAAAAACAGCGAGCGCATTAGCAAAAAAAAGTCCATAAAAAAAGTTGACTCTCACTGCAAATTTCAAAAACAGGGATGCTTGCCTACTATTTTATCTGGAAAACACAGAGGCTTTGCAGCTGCAGAAATCTCCACGCGAAATCTCCACAGGCCCACACCAGCAACCAAATTTGTTCGCAGCGGCAATTACAAACGCCATGGGTGACCAAGTGAACTCATAAACCCCACATACCTCAGAGGAATCCAGAAAGATGCTATACGGCCCTATAAACGTCGGCAGGGCTTCCATGGTTCTCCTTTGCACTTCCCCTCCCGGCGACATCACAAACCCCATCGAGGAGCCATCTTGGAAACGGACCGCAATGTGTCTACAACTTTAGGCCCACGAACGGCGAGGGATAATGAATCGAAGACTTCGAATCAAACGGTGGATATCAATTCCATCGTCTAACAACGAAATCAATGGCGCAGGAAGGTACAGAGTGGCACTGGAGGGGAGTTTTTCCCAGAGGAACGCCTTACGGCGTAATAATAAAAAATATCGTGCATTATATATATAGAAATTAAAAAGCCAAACTATATACCCCGCCCTTCTGCGTTACACCATATCTCCGCTGACTTGCCTCATGCCACGTTTACACTATATCTCCGCTATTTTTCTTCCACCATCACATTCCACATTATACTCCATCCGTTTGTTATAACATTATCCATGCGTTGTAACATACCACGTAATAAGGTCGATGGTGTTAGTTATGAGCCATAACTCATTAACATGAATGTTGGATTGAAGTTTTGAAACGTATTATGGTTTTTCAAGTGCTAAGGTGATGGGACTTAAATGTATGCGTTAATTTTGGGATGCTACATGGTATAAGTGGGTTGGATAATGTATTCAAAAGCCACGTGAATTATGATTTCAAAAACAAACTATACACCAAATATAAAATGTGATTTTAATATTTAGTTTGGTTTGGTTAGAAATGGATATGGTGGAGAATTAATGTGAGATTATTTTGGAGTGATAAGGATTATTAATATAAAGTGGTTATATATGGATATTTTTGGTTACCAAAACATTATAAATATGGTAATGTAATGTTAAGAAATAAGGAATAAGAGTTGCGAGAAGAATTTTTGGAGTATTTTTGGGGATTTGGAGGTAGAACTTTGCAGGTTTATTCCGGGAGTTATAAGATGTATCTTTCAGTGTCGTTAGTTTCGTCGAATTCCTGAGGCCAAGTAGATCATAGCTAGACCAGTCAGGAATTCCATTGATGTAACTTTGATATGTTTATGGCATCTGAATTTTTATTAATATAAAAGGCCTCACCATCGAAGAATGGGCCTGGAGATGTAGGCTTTGAGATAGATGAACTCCGTTATCAATTTCTTGTGTTATTTTCTTACGCACATGTTTGCTATTCTATTATTTTTCTACAACATTATTATTCAGTTCTCCATGCTTTACATTTTATGTGATTAAATAGTGTTCTAATAATTCATGCATTAACTTGTTTTTGAAGCATAATAAAATCACAATTTCAATTGAAGATCTTTCTGGGGATCAATGCACAAGGAGGGACCCTAGGAATGAATGTCCATTGAACCTTTTAGAAATCTACTCAGTTTATGAGGAAAACCACTCCACGGAAAAGTGTCCTTCTCTTCCTGGATTAAAATTTGTTCCCCCCAGCTCATCCTTCATGTTCTACACCTTCTCCCTGGTCTTTTGCACCTCAATACCATTCCCAATCGGCCAACCAACCATTTCAGCCATATACTCCTCCACAACCTTAGTGGAATGCACCAACTCATGGGTCGAGGCCCCCATACAATCAAGCTCCAATGTTATTCCCTTCATCTCCATCTCAACCACAGCTCCTACACCCTGCTCCACATAAACAAACTCAGATGCCTGCCCAACCAAACCCGAACCCGAACAACAGACAGGCACAACAGATTTAAAGTGGAGAAGCATCCTACCCTGCCTATGCTGTGAAAATTCATGAAATTAACCTTAGATCTGGGAGATTGCTCCCAGATAACCAACCTCCACATCCACCTAAGGAGAGTAAGGAGGAAAGAGAGGAATGTGTTCCTAGTATGAATCCACCCCCCTTTCCTGAAAGGTTAAATGGTCCAGTCCAACACACCCCAGAAGAAACTAAACTTCTGGGTGAGTTGAAAAATATGTGTTAAAATTCCACTTCTCCAAGCTATGAAGGATGTACCCATTTACAACAAGATGATAAAAGAGAAGTGTTTTGGCGGAAAAGAGACACCCTTACCATTAATTTCATTGGAAAGTTGTCTGACTTAATGCTAGGGTGGGTAATTTTCCCGAAGTATTTAGATACTGGGAGCCGTGTAGTAGATGTACACATCCATGGCACCATTGTCCCCCATAACTTAATTGATCTTGGGGCTGTTATCAATGTAATGACTAATGACACTATGCTCAAACTGAATCTCCAGGGATCATTAAGGAAGACCACGACAATATTGTAGCTTGCAGACCGATCCATAGTAGCCCATGAGGGGATTGTTGAGGATGTGATGGTCTCCATTGGTTCCTGGGAATACCTTGCGGACTTCTTAGTTCTCCAGCGTAAGACCAAATTCAATGGTTATCCTCTCATCCTTGAGAGGCATTGGTTAGCCACTTTCGATGCCTACATAAGTTGCAGGGCTGGAAATATGACTGTCAGAAATGGGCATCTATCCAAGCAGTTAGTCCTATACCCTCCTGCTCGGCCATATTTAGAACATGAATTACCTTTATGGCTATAAGAGGAGGAAGAAGATGAAATCTACTCCTCCTAAATCTATAGCCTAGAAATTACCATAGGAGGAGGATAGCCTGATGAAGATGATTTTATTGAACACATCCTCCAAAATCAAACTCCTAACACCATGTCTTTGGAGGAATTAGTGAAGGAAATGAAGGAAAACCATCGGATTGATCTATGATTAGCTAACTCAAACTCTAATCGTGTCAAGCCAATAGAATTCGGCCCTGAAAGAGCATTGAAAATCAACCCACCAAGAAGAAGAGTTATGTAACATGCTAAGAGAGAATTTGGATGCCTTTTCTTGGAATTACAAAGAAATGAAGGGAGTGCACCCCTCAGTGTGTACTCACCACACTTACATCAAGGAAGGTTGAAAACCAGTCTGACAACCCCAAAGGAGAATGAATCCATCTCTCAAGGATATAGTCAAAGAAGAGCTACAAAAGTTGTTGGATGCAGGATTCATTTACCCTATCTCGTATAGTGAGTGGGTGTGTCCTTTGGTGTTGGTTCCAAAGAAAAATGAAAGTAGAGGATTTGTGTCGATTATTGAGAGCCAATAAAGCCACAAAGAACAACCATTTTCCTCTACCTTTCATTGACCAAGTGTTAGATGGTCTGGTAGGAAAGAAGTTCTTCTCTTTCCTGGATTGGTTCAACAGGTACAATCAAATCCAGATCAACCCAGAGGACCAGGATAAAACCACCTTCGCCTATCCTTGGGGTACTTTCACTTATAGGGTCCTTCTTTTTGGTCTATGCAATGCCCCTGCCACTTTCCAAAGAGCAGTCCTAAGTATCTTTGTAGAGCTAGTCCATGATGTAGTAGAAATTTATATGGATGATTTCACACCCTATGGGTGTGATTTCCAGGAGGCTCTCTCTAAGGTGGGAAAGGTGTTAAACAAATGCATTGAAATGAACTTATCCCTTAGTCCCAAAAAATGTGAATTTTTGATGACTGCAGGGACTATTCTAGGTTACTCAATATCCCAGGAAGGACTGTAAGTAGACCCAAACAAGATAGACATCATCAAAAGGTTTCCATCTCCACCGAAGTAGAGAGATGTCAGAAGTTTCTTAGGGTTCACCGGATACTATAGGATATTTATAAAATATTTTAGCAAGTTAGCATCTCCCTTATTTGGGTTAGTGGCCAAAGACTCTGAATTTTTATGGTCAGAAAGCTGCCAAAGAGCTTTGGTCACTGTGGAGTACTAAAAAGGCATGCTTTTAATGATCATTTTAGTGGATTTTCAGTAGGACTTATGAATCTTTTACATCATGAATGAGGAAAACAATAGAGAATTGTGGTAGAATATGTGGAATTAGTATGCAAAGACTTATCCGCTGATAATTGTCATTCTCCTGTGCAGGAAAGGGTAGAAACGAGGAGCTGCTGTTCCAAAGAAGAAGATAAGAACAGGGTAACTGCTGTCCCTTTGACGAAGGACCGAGTGCAGACGAGGCAAAGCAAGCTGAAGCAAACCGGTCCGGAAAAGGAGGAAAAGGCACCAGCTCGGCGGAAGAGAAAGAAGTGATTAGGGATTAACAGTTTTGCGAATCCCTCAGGATCTTCGATCCTAAGGGATCGCTGCTTTATTTATCTTATCACTTAGACATCTCCGCCGTTATCCTTATATAAAGGGACGGCACTGTTAGTCTGGGGAGATGCTTTTATGTAACTTTTTGTTAAAGACTTAACTTTGATCATCGAGTCTCATTGAACTTGGCTCATTGTACTTTCTGTTTTATGCATTAATATAAACTTGGTGATTATCTCATCTTCACGTCTGGATTAGCTTAAAGCGGTGTACCCTTGAGGCTAAGGGCCCGGCCCCAGAGGACACTTGCTTCTGTATTACTACGATTTGATTTCTGCGTGGTTTGCTTATCGTCACTAGTTGGTAATCTGATATGCTTTATAAGTTACATCACATGCTCTGCTAAGATTCGTTCATTAATGTTCTTTCCATTGACTCTGCATTATATTATCAATACTTTCAGAGTGGATGAAATCTTATTAGATAAAACTGAACAGTGTTATCCTTGTGTTATGAAGCTTCTATGCTAAGTATGTGTGTTAAGGTAATTATCTGAAAGGTGCATTCTTTATGATTCAGAATTCATGCTGTTCCATTTGGAAACACAATTATAATTCCTGTTGATGATTGGGATTAAATTCAGATTACTTTCTTAGAATGTTATGTGTGTATGACTTTCACATGTTGTTCCATAATTGAGAGTTATTGTTGTTCCTTTAGTGGATTGCATGATTTGCTTGGAGAATGAAAGATTGGAGTTTTGATTACGATAAGAGCTTTTGAGTTGATAGGATAAAGTTTGATTGTTACTCGCGAGGTTTAGTTATAGTGATTGTTGTTCCATTTTAGAATTGTTGTTCCATTTTAAGCATTGTTGTTCCTTTCTAGATTTACTGTTTAATTTCCTATTTGTCGTTCCATTTCTATCTGTCGTTTCATTTACTCGCATTTGGTGTGAGAGACGATCTGTGGCTGTAGTGAGCCTCTGCATTTACTGCCTTGCTCCCAAACCTGTGATCCATGCTCTAGTTTCCTTTTCCATCAGTTTCCAAAGGGATGGACTACTGCTGTCGGACCCTTGACTGATATTTTGAGAGTGTGTGCTTTAGTCATTTGAAGGAACTTAGTTATAGACAAGCATCAGTTTACTCTTGTATTTTGTAGGACACTGTACTACTTGCATTACTCTGACAAATAGCCTCGGATTGAGTCACTCTTTGAAATAACCAAACGTTCCCGGATTGACATATTAATGTGAGGTAATTAGAGGTGAAAGAGACCCTTTTTATAGCTCTACATTTTGGCGTCGTTGCTGGGGAAAGAGTGTAGCCATTTGTTTCTTCAGAGTGGTGTACGAACCTGCTAGGAAAGAGTTGGATTTTAAAAATGAAAGGTAAGAACCTGCGTACGGAGCATGTAAAAGCCCTGCTCCATTGTCCGCTTTCCTAACAGATTTTCTTTTGCTTTGATTGAATAGAATTTAGCAGTTTATTTGAGTGCATGACTAAGCAGAAAAAACCAGAAAAGAATATCAAGCTTCCATCCAAACCTGAAAAAGCTAAGGGGCCGGTGACCCTTGGTCGAACAACTTTCATAGACGAAATCTATAAGCAAATAGAATCTCAGCCATCAGTAGGTTTTAGGAAAACCATTTCTAAGCAGCCTACTAGTTCCCTTCGGGCCACAGGATCACCATCTGTAGCCTTTGCTGAGGTGCATAGTCAAACTGAAGAGTAGGACTTTTAGGAAATTGAAAATTCTACTCCAGAACTATTGCACGAAGGGAATTTCAGTAACTTTTGTGAAGGAGAAGGAGAAACAGGGGAAACAGAAGAACCAAAATCTTCCATTGGAATAGATCAGCCATTAAACAACCCAGATAAGGGGAGTGCTGTGAAAATCATTGTTGAAGGAATTCAATCTCCTCAAACATCAGGTATTCCTCTTATCCCAGATAAAGGAAGTGCCATTAAAACTATCCCTGCTAAAATCATTCCCTCTCAACCTAGGAATACCCTCCTAGATATCCCAGAAGGTTATTAGCACATATTTGATCCTATGGCTCAGAATCAGCCAAATACTCAAACCTCTACATTAAAATATCCTATAGTGGATTCTGCAGCAAATGCACCCATGAAAGCTATCCATATTCAACATATCCCAACCTTTCACGGTCTTACATTAGAAGATCCGGATGCATTTTTGTTCGAATTCGATGTGTTGTGTAGGGGATATTATTACACCACCGATCCCCAGAAATTGAAATTATTCCCCTCAACATTAAAAGGGGCTGCTCTAAGATGGTTTATGGGACTAGGTGGTGGGGTCATCAACAATTGGGATCAGATGAAAGAATCCTTCTTAAAAAAATATCAGGATTATTGTAGGTCTAGAGAATTGAAAGATGAAATATTTCAAATGACAGCCAAACCAAACGAAACATTAGAGGAATATGTGGAACGTTTTCAATATAATTTACAAAGATCTCCTTATGCATCACTACCTTTACTTGATAATGTGTTAAAAACTGCATTGATAAGGGGCATGAAGGAACAGTGGATCGAAACATTAAACATTATGGGAAAAGGGGATATTTATCAAGAGAATTTTGCTAACATTATTGATTTGTGCATCAGGAGTTCGAGAGGCAGCACAAGAATAAAACCGACAGAATATGATCGGTTTGCAAGAGACAATAAGATAGCAACAGAAGGAGTAACGCGTGTGGAGATTGGAAATTTATTAGAAAATTTTAAAACTGATATTCTAGGGACACTAACTACACAAGTTGATATTATGCAGGCCAAGCAGAAGCAGATGGAGGCAGAACAGAATTTGGCAATCTTCTACCCCCGATGCAGAAAAAAACATAGCCACAAGGAGTGTCCACTGGATACAGTCCAAACATGTGCCATCTGTACAAACGATCATCTTACAGAAAGCTGCCCCTTACTTCCTGGATTAAAGGCAGTATATAAGGAAGCAGAGGAAGAACCAGAATCAGTGTACTTGATCAACCAGCGCCGCTAGTGGCAACAAAGACAATCTGGTATGTTTTCAGACCCAACCTCTTCTTTTCAGCCTCCACAATATAACGCTCAACAATATAATATGTGGCAAAATCAGCCCCCACCCCCATTCCCAAATTGGTCGCCACCACTGTTTCCTTCTTCAAACCCATGGCTGAATCATCCAAATCAATCTAGTTGGCCGAATTTCCCTTATAATTCACCATATTGGAAAAATAGCCCATATCCTCCGCAATGGACTCCCCCTACTTCACAAGGTTCATGCTGGCAGACAAACTAGCAAAGACCGATGCAACAGCCAGTAGGAACTATTCCGCTCCCTCAACCTACTCTGCCAGCTCTACAACAAAATCCCCAGTCTAATTTGAGACCGCAACTCCCAGCCCAGCCCAACCCCAATCCAAATAACAGACCGGTCCAATCTCTTCAAATCATTGAATCACCAGAAATAGGACTTGATCTGCAGGAGTGTAATGCTCTTCAATTACGATCTGGACATATCATTCAAAATGAGGGAGATAAAACAGTTCATAATGAAGATCAGTTAGTAAGAGAGCATCAATTGCAACGAGAGGATGTAAATAATCAGCAGTCTCATAATCAAGCAACCACATCCTCTCCCCCATTCCCAGAACGATTAGTCATACCTCGACCTTTATAGTACCCTGACTTTGACATTCTCGGGGAATTACATAATTTGTACATAAAAATCCCGTTCGTCCAAGCCATTCAAGACATTCCTATATATGCAAAAACTATTAAAGAATTGTGCATAAAGAAACCAAGGAGGAATATAACAACTAATCCAAGAGTCCAAGTAGTCGGCACTTTATCTAATCTCTTATCCGTGAAAGAAACACCCATCAAATATGAAGACCCAGGAAATCCAATTGTAACTTTTCAAATTTACGGTCAGACCTTGTCTAATGCCTTAGTTGATCTAGGAGCTGCAATCAATATTTTAACAACCACCACCTGTCAAAAACTCGGCATTACATCTGTAGAACCTACCTCTAATTTGTTAGAATTAGCTGACCGATCTGTGATTATACCGGAAGGTACTCTACACGATGTCATGGTCTCTGTAGACTCCTGGGAATATCCGACCGATTTCCTGATAATTAATCCAAAAACCCGACTTGATGGACACCCGCTAATCCTAGGAAGGCCTTGGCTTGCCACCGCTGATGCTTACATTGGTTGCCGGCAAGGAAATATGACCATAACTAAAGGACCCAATATTAAGAATTTGGTTCTATACCCTCCAGCACAGCCAAGTCTCACAATAATTAAAACTAACAAGTATCCTGTATCATACCTTACTGACAACATTAGATCTCCATTGACGTTGCAAGAGGCACTTGATTTTAAAGATCAAATAGAAGATGATGCCATTAATAATTTCATCAGTCAAACTGAAGTTGAATCCTGCACACAATGTCACATGATAGAAGCATCATTTGATAATGAATTAGAAGAATATCCTCTGAAAGACACACATGATCAAACAATGCCTGTTACTTCTATCGCAAATAGTAAAATTGTGGAAATTGAACCGGGAAAAACTTTAAATATCAATGCCAACCTCACATCTGAACAAGAAACTAAGCTCATCCATGTATTAAGAAAATATCAACAGGAATTTGCATGGGATTACCTTGATATGAAAGGAATCGACCCACATTTGTGTACACACCACATTTATATAGAAAAAGATGCTAGACCTGTCCGTCAACCACAGAGAAGACTCAATCCTCATTTAAAAGATGTGGTTAAAGCGGAGCTTCAGAAACTGTTAGATGTTAATTTTATTTATCCTATTTCTGACAGTAAATGGGTCTCTCCACTTGTGGTCGTACCAAAAAAGAATGGGAAATGGAGAATTTGTGTGGATTACAGGGAACTCAATAAAGCAACACAAAAAGACCACTTTCCACTCCCATTCATAGACCAAGTGCTAAATACTTTGGCAGGGAAAAAAATCTTTTCCTTCCTGGATGGCTTCAGTGGATACAATCAGATTCAGATTGCCCCTGAAGACTAGGACAAAACAACTTTCACTTGTCCTTGGGGGACATTTGCCTACCGAGTCCTACCATTTGGCCTATGTAATGCTCCTGCCACATTCCAAAGGGCTATCCTTAGCATTTTTGTAGATTTAATAAATGATGGACTTGAAGTGTATATGGATGACTTTACACCCTATGGAGATGATTTTGATCTAGCACTAAATACCCTAGAAAAAATCCTACAACGTTGTATAGCTACCAGGCTCTGCTTAAGTCACGAAAAATGTTACATGATGATGACTGAAGGACTTATTCTAGGACACTATATTTCAGCAGCCGGCATTCAGGTAGACTCAGCCAAAATCCAAATACTTTTGCTTATTCCCACTCCTACTACTCAAACAGAGGTACGCAGCTTTCTTGGATTTTCTGGATATTATAGACGATTTATAGAACATTATTCACATATTGATGCACCTTTATATGCACTAACTGGTAACATTGATTTTCTTTGGACAGAAAAATGTGAACGTGCTTTCAAGGATTTAAAGAAGCTTGTATCTACAGCCCCAGTCCTACGAGGACCAAACTGGGACCTGCCATTTCAAATATCAGCTGATGCCTCAGATACAGCCATTGGCGCAGTCCTTGGGCAGGAAGAAGATAAAAAACCATATGCTATCTATTATATCAGCAAAAATTTATCCCCTGCTGAATTAAATTACACTGTTACTGAAAAGGAATTCCTAGCTGTAATACATGCTGTCAATAAATTTAGACATTATATTACAGGCTATCCGGTTATTTTGTATACGGATCATTCTGCCATAAAATACTTAGCAAATAATCCTGTCACAAATGCCAGAATAACTAGATGGTTGATTTTATTGCAGGAATTCGATATCACAATCAAGGACCGGCCTGGCAAAGAGAACCCTATAGCCGATTTTCTCTCAAGAATGCCAAAGCCAGTTGATGCAGCAGCAGTTGAAGATCAATTTCCAGACGAACATCTGTTTTTTGTTGCCGTTCGAACACCCTGGTATGCCAATGTTGCCAATTACCTTGCAATAGGTAAACTACCAAAACACTTAACCCCTAATGAGCGAAAACAGATTGTTCAAAAGAGTACTCGATTTTCCTGGATTGGGGGCTATTTGTTTCATACAGGGGCAGACATGCATATTAGAAGATGTGTTCGAGAAGATGAAATCTTTGACATCCTAAAAGCCTATCACGACGGACCATGTGGGGGACACTTCGTTGAGCGTAGAACGAGACACAAAGTATTACAGATAGGATATTACTGGCCCACGATTTTGAGAGATGCAAAGAAATTTGTCCGAGCCTGTGACAGCTGCCAGCGAGCAGGACGTCTTGGTCAAGCTGATGAGATGCCCCTTAAACCTTAGTTAGTCATCGAACCATTTGAGCGATGGGCTCTTGATTTCGTTGGACCCATCAACCCCTCATCAAATCAGAGAACATATATCTTGGTGGCAACAGAATATGTCACCAAGTGGGTTGAAGCAGAAGCATTGCCAAGGGCCACAGAGGACTCTATTATATAGTTCCTCTTCCATCTATTTGTACGTTATGGCCTTCCAAGGGAAATAATCACAGACGGAGGACCACAATTTGCTGGCCATAGATTAGCAGCAACACTTAATAATTATCATGTCCAGCATAAAATTACTACTCCATATCACCCACAGGCGAACGGACAAGTAGAAAGCAACAATAAGATAATAGAATCGATCCTAACAAAAACCATTGCCTCACATAGGCATGATTGGGCTGCCCGACTACCTGAAGCACTTTGGGCCTATAGAACAACATGGAGAAGCACCACTGGTTACTCACCTTATCAATTAGTGTTTGGAAAACAACCCATTTTCCCTATAGAATTTGAAATCCAAACATTACGAACAACACAGGAAGTCGGCTTAGATTTAACTGAGGCACAGATTAATCGACTACAACAGATCAATGAATTGGACAAAATCAGGCTCTCCGCACTACAAAATACAACATTGATTCAACAGCAGCGAGCTAAATGGCATGATGCCCTAATCAAAACAAAGTCTTTCATGAAGGAGACTGGGCCCTCTTATATGACTCTCGGTTTCAGGATTTCCCTGGGAAACTCCAGACACGTTGGTTAGGACCATACGAAATCCAGAAGGTACATGACAATGGGACCATCACTTTAACTACCGTTGACGGTTCTGGATATACCTTCAAAGTGAATGGCCACTGGGTTTGTCTCTATCATAAACCACTCACTCGGGAATCCTTCTGCCAACAGCTACGCAGAGACGTTGATATGGAGATCTTAGGAGAGGAAGAGAAATCTTCCTCACCCGTAATTCATTTCTTTTCACAATTTGTACATAATCTCTTTTTTTTCAAACTTGTTGTGCATACATAGATTTCAATTTTTCTGCCGTTCCTGAAACGAATGGCATTTGCATGTTTCTGTTGTTCCTTTTCAAAAGGAACAACACTTTTTGATTTTTTGCTGTTCCTTTTCAAAAGGAACAGCACTTGTTGATTTTCTTCTGTTCCTTTTCAAAAGGAACTGCACTTGTTGATTTTCCGTTATTCCTTTTCAAAAGGAACAACACTTTTTGATTTTCTGCTATTCCTTTTCAAAAGGAACAACACTTGTTGATTTTCTGTTGTTCCTTTTCAAAAGGAACAACACTTTTTGATTTTCTGCTGTTCCTTTTCAAAAGGAATAGCACTTGTTGATTTTCTGTTGTTCCTTTTCAAAAGGAACAACACTTGTTGATTTTCTGCTGTTCCTTTTCAAAAGGAACAATGCTTTTTGATTTTCTGCTGTTCCTTTTGAAAAGGAACATCACATTTTGATTTTCTGTTGTTCCTTTTCAACAGGAACAACACGTTTTGATTTTCGGTTGTTCCTTTTCAAAAGGAACAACACATTTTGATTTTCTGCTGTTCCTTTTCAAAAGGAACAGCACGTTTTGATTTTCTGCTGTTCCTTTTCAAAAGGAACAACACGTTTTGATTTTCTATTGTTCCTTTTCAAAAGGAACAACACGTTTTGATTTTCTGCTGTTCCTTTTCAAAAGGAACAACACATTTTGATTTTTTCTGTTCCTTTTTCAAAAGGAACGGCATTGCTGTGTTCTGCTGTTTCTTTTCCAAAAGGAACAACATTTTCACTTTTCGAACTCATGCTCCTTTATTCATCTAGTATACTTCTTCTCTCTTTGTGACACAGCTAACCTCTTGCTGGTCCAAGTAAGGATGCTTCTTGCCCCTATTCTTTCAAAGTCTTTTAGAGACAAGCAATGCACTTATGCAATGAATCCAAATCACAACACACTGAAATCAGGCAATTATAAATCGCTATCTTTATAAGGCTATGTATTGGTAAGAGGACAAAAGGAAGGATGTACTTATCTTTTGCTATCATTGTCTTACTAATCTTGCCCTGATTGGTTATCTTTTATCATGCCATTCTTTTCTTTGATTTTGTTCAGGAATAAGAGCAAAGGGTTTATATCCTCCTATTGAGATGATAAGACTTCTTCCACCATTCCTACTCTTAAGGAGTGTTGAACCACCCTTTGTGGATATATAAGGAATAGTGCTTTATCAAAAAGGAGAAAGAAAAAGCAAATGAATTATAAATTGTCAAATGCAGGATAGGGGGTCTCATCAAGAGCCAACCTACCATGATCATGAGGATGGAAGCGAAGTGGCATTCCAACTATGGCCACCACACCAGGGATATGGTCCAAAAGGTATAGTAAAAGAAAAAACCTTGGAACAGGAGGTCTCATCATGAGCCGGCCTACCCACTTTTCGCCCCTTCCTCGTGAATGGCATTATGGCTACCTGGTTACCAAGCCAGCATAATGACCTACACTTTGACATCGCATTCCTTAATATGCACATAAAGGATCATGGTTTCGCGGGTGAAATAAACAACTCTGCCAAGGTTATGGACACTTGTCGGCAGCTGAGCATTGTTAATGGTATCGAGGTCACATTAATTACACCAATAGGTAGGATACTAATACTCTTTTGTTTCTTATATCCTAGGCACTAATCATACATTATCTCCCGACTTATATACCGCATGGACATTTATTACACCAATCATGGCAAAGGAGGTGACAATGACCACTTGAGATTTGGCAAGTACGACAGACGTCCTATCCCTGGCCTCGCATCATATCACAGTAGCCTCTTACGTAATATGCGATCTAACTTTACGCCTCGATTTCGGAAAACCGTTGTTTTTCTAAACATGGCATATTTTCATACGTTGTTCCTTTATGACTTGGTTATAGATCGGGGTGCCGCTCCTTTCTTTGATGGCTAGGGCAGCCTATCGCATTGTGGGGGGGAGGTTCACCTCATGATTCCTCAGGTTATGTGTTAGCTCACTATTCAGGAAAGATAGCATACCAGGAAATGGCACGGTTTAACGGCATGACATTTCTATTTTTTCTATACAAGTTGTTGTTCATAACTCATTTCTGTTGCATACTCTGTGTTTTTTTCCAAATCCGACGATCACTACTCTCTCTGTGTTTCAAACAGCACAAGCAGCTGCTGTTCCATTGTGAATCCACAATGAAACCATGGGAGGTAGGGCAGTTCGAAGCGAACCACAAAAGTTGACAGTCTCCACTGCTGCTCGAGAGATCCTGGAAAGAGCAGGGTGGCTGACTTATCTCAGTCTCCTGAAGGAGTCCAATGAAACAGTAGCAATGGAATTTCTGCAGAATCTGTAGGAGGATCACTCCACGGTGCGGGGGAAGCAAATAGTAGTCACCGACGATATAATTGCCGAAGTCTCGGGACTACCAGCCACCGGACCTGTATGGACATTAAAGAAGGAAAGACTCCAGAAGATCATGGAAATTTTCCACGACGAAGGCCAGAGCTTAACAGTTAAAGGGAAGGGAGTCCTGCCAGCAATGCTAGGAGAACCCTGGGCAGAACTAGCAAGAACAGTGCAAAGCTACATCACCTGCGAGGGGAGAAAAGACATGGTAAGGCCACGACACCTTAAACTCTTAGCTGTTTTAAAACAGAAATGCTCTGTAAACCTTCCTGCACTTTTGAATTCTTTACTCCATGACGCCGCATGAAGCCTGAAAAAGGCACAGCATGTAGAATCAATTGTCAGCCACCATGGATTAATCCGACTAATAGTTAGTCACAGTCTCACCCAGCAGCAAAGCAGCTGGAAAGAATTAATTGCAATAATTAAGGGGAAAGTGACAGCACCTTCCCCAAAACGTAAACATACTCTAAGCACACCAGAACGTCCAGAAAATCGCAGAGAATTAAGAAAACAAAAACCTGTTGCAAGCACATCTGAACGACCAGAAACCCGCCAGGTGTCAGCGAAATGGAAGCATAACACTGAGACACCAGAACAGAGAAACGCAGAAAATCATTCCGGTTAGCCCGGATAAGAGGAAGGCTGGAAAAACTCCAGGAAAGCACTAGCCAGCCAGTGGTAATTGAGGATGAACAACCCACACGACCAGAGATAGAAGAAGAACAAGTTGAAGGAGAAAAGGAAGGGGAGGCCGAGAAGGCTAAGCGATTCGAAGAAGAAAACGATGAAGTAGCCGAGCCCTCTGAGGCAGAAGTTGAACATCTTGAGATAGAAGCCGAGCCCCCTGAGACAGAAGTTGAACATCCTGAGATAGAAGCCGAGAACCCTGAAATGGAAATTGAGCATCCTGAGGCAGAAGATGGACAATCCAGGCAGGAGGAGGAAATGGGACAACAGGTAGGTAGCCCACCACAGGACCCAGTGGGAGAAGAGGAATTGGCCGCAATCTTGGCTAATATGGGTGAGTATGGCCAACCTTCCACTCCACCATACCTCCGTGACAAACCCCAGGAAGAAGATGCACCTGATAAACCACATGCAGAAGAGGCAGAGGAAGGAAATCTACCCATTCATGATGAAAAAGAGATAGGAGATACTGAGAGGGAACAATCTGTTCCCACGACACTAGAAGAAATTCCAGAAGAAGTGATAATAGAAAGGGAAGCCACAGAATCAGCTAGGGTTCTTACCCCGGAACAACCAGCACAAAATAGTGAAGAAGTACCCCAGGAGAAAGATCAAGGGACTAGTCACGGCCCAGAACGTAGCAAAAAGCATGCTGTTCCTTCTAACAAAACATTGGAAATTAGAGAATTACGAAAGGAACAGTGGAGGTTATTGAGCATAATAGCCCAGCTCCACCAGTAGATCAGGATTCTAAAAGCAAGGCAGAGGACAAGGAAGACCGCCAGTAAGAAAAAGATGACCACTGCAGTAAGAAACCGCAGGATAAAACGGTGGAGGACTAAAAATCGCTTTGTTGATCAAAACCCTGCCCAAAATCCAACTACTGTTCCAATTGAAGCTGAAGGCCCAGCTGTTGTTCCAAATGAAGCTGAAGGCCCAGCTGACATTCCAAATCAAGCTGAAGGCCCAACTGTTGTTCCAAATGAAGCTGAAAGTTCAGCTGCTGTTCCAAATGAAGCTGAGGGACAGACTGTTGTTCCATTTGAAAAGGAACAGCTGCCAGCTGGTATTCGTGTTAAAAAAGAAAAAGACAACAAGGAGATTCAAACAGAGGCACCACCCTCAGGGGTGATAAGGGTTCTGAACTCAAAGCAACGAAATAAGAAAGTTCAGGTAAAACTCCCGGCCTCCACTGATGCATGGAAAAGAGATCCAAAGACAAGGACCCTGCACAAAGGATTGAAAGAGGCTCAGCAAGAGATGGAGAGGCTTAGAGAGCAGACAGTCCCTCATGAGAAGTACGAAGAACTCCAACAGCAACTACAGAATGTCAATCAATCTGAAAGCCAGGCCTTTGAAGGGTGGCAAAAGGAACATGAAAAAGTTGCAAAGGTAACCCGTAGGTTAGATACTGTTATCAAACAGATGGATACCTTGTGTTCTTTATACAATGACGTTTTAGCATGTAGGGCCCCTGCCAAAAACTATGCTTTGTTTTTATTGGAACGATACTTGCAATTAAAGATAAAGGTTGTTAAAGCAGATGCCCCGATACAAATTAATACTGTCGATGACTTTATAGATTGTTGTAAACATTATGGAGTGAAGGTCCAGAGATTGCTATGTGAATTCTATTTGCATAACCTCGTGCTAGATCAGGAAACTGAGTTGAACCCTGCCCTTTTGTTGGGGACATTCAATTGCAAGCATTCATCTCATTCGGGGTCAATCATATTAAATGGCTCAAAGCCTATAACACTTTTTCAGAGATAGGAAAATGGCCTAGACTTGTGGGTAAGGGCTGAGCCTAGGGATCCAGCACAGCTATGGAGAGCACATAGAAACCTTATGAGAACTCCGGGTGTCATTGAAACATTAGGACCCATGCACGAGGCACTCATTCGACAAAGTTTAGAATATTTTCTTTCTATCAAAGACCTCGCCATTGATGCAGCCAAATTCCGGTACCGAACCTCTAATCCAAACATCCAGCTCAGGGAGCCATTTAAGTATGAGAATTTTCAGTTAGCTGCCAATCGTTTGAACCTCTATGGCGAAAGCATCTTGAGGGCAGGACCATCCTGGTTAGGATATAGATTCCGCAGTCCAATTATCTGGCATCTTGCACCCGGATATCAAGCCCTATATGAGATGCCTGAGAGTCAAACAGGCCAGTTCTTTGACTACCTAGTCACTCACCATGGCTGTAGGCCTCCACATGAGATTCCTTCTCCAACCTACTCTCTCATTGCTTTGCATGTCAACTACAACATTTTCATGAGGGCATGAAACAGGGTAAGGAGGGGGGTGTGTGGAGTACTAAAAAGGTATATTTTTAATGATCATTTTAGTGGCTTTTCAGTAGGACTTATGAATCTTTTACATCATGAATGAGGAAAACAATAAAGAATTGTGGTAGAATACATGGAATTAGGATGCAAAGACTTATCCGCTGATAATTGTCATTCTCCTGTGAAGGAAAGGGTAGAAACGAGGAGCTGTTGTTCCAAAGAAGAAGATAAGAACAGGGTAAATGCTGTCCCTTTGACGAAGGACTGAGTGCAGACGAGGCAAAGCAAGCTGAAGCAAACCGGTCCGAAAAAGGAGGAAAAGGCACCAGCTCGGTGGAAGAGAAAGAAGTGATTAGGGATTAACAGTTTTGCGAATCCCTTAGGATCTTCGATCTTGAGGGATCGCTGCTTTATTTATCTTATCACTTAGACATCTCCGCTGTTATCCTTATATAAAGGGACGACACTGTTAGTCTGGGGAGATGCTTTTATGTAACTTTTTGTTAAAGACTTAACTTTGATCATCGAGTCTCGTTGAACTTGGCTCATTGTACTTTCTGTTTTATGCATTAATATAAACTTGGTGATTATCTCATCTTCGCGTCTGGATTAGCTTAAAGCGGTGTACCCTTGAGGCTAAGGGCCTAGCCCCAGAGGACACTTGCTTCTGTATTACTACGATTTGATTTCTGCGTGGTTTGCTTATAGTCACTAGTTGGTAATCTGATATGCTTTGTAAGTTACATCACATGTTCTTAGAATGTTATGTGTGTATGACTTTCACATGTTGTTCCATAATTGAGAGTTATTGATGTTCCTTTAGTGGATTGCGTGATTTGCTTGGAGAATGAAAGATTGGAGTTTTGATTACGATAAGAGCTTTGGAGTTGATAGGATAAAGTTTGATTGTTACTCGCGAGGTTTAGTTATAGTGATTGTTGTTCCATTTCAGAATTGTTGTTCCATTTTAAGCATTGTTGTTCCTTTCTAGATTTACTGTTTAATTTCCTATTTGTCGTTCCATTTCTATCTGCCGTTTCATTTACTCGCATTTGGTGTGAGAGACGATATGTGGCTGTAGTGAGCCTCTGCATTTACTGCCTTGCTCCCAGACCTGTGATCCATGCTCTAGTTTCCTTTTCCACCAGTTTCCAAAGGGATGGACTACTGCTGTCGGACCCTTGACTGATATTTTGAGAGTGTGTGCTTTAGTCATTTGAAGGAAATTAGTTATAGACAAGCATCAGTTTACTCTTGTATTTTGTAGGATGCTGTACTACTTGCATTACTCTGACAAATAGCCTCGGATTGAGTCACTCTTTGAAATAACCAAACTTTCCCGGATTGACATATTAATGTGAGGTAATTAGAGGTGAAAGAGAACCTTTTTATAGCTCTACGGTCACCCTAAAGGAAAAGTTGACTACTGCACCTTTCTTCGAGGCCCAAATTGGGCTCTTCCTTTTCATATTCATGTTGATGCCTCTCACAAAGCTATAGCAGCAGCTCTAGGCTAGATAGATGACAAGCTACCTTATGTAATTTACTTCATCAGTAGGAATCTGTCGAAAGCCGAGTTAAACTACACAGTAACTAAAAAGGAGCTCCTAGTTTTTGTACATTCATTGAATAAATTTAGACATTACATTACTGGTTACCAGACATTTGTACATACTGACTGGTATGCTGCAATTAAATACTTGATGAACAAACCTGATGTAAATGCCCAAATCATTAGATGGTTACTTTTATTGCAACGCTTTGATTTAACTATTATTGATAAGCCTGGCAAGGAGAATGTAGCTGCAGATTTTTTATCCAGATTGAATTTGACTGTAGGGGAGGAAGGAATGGTTGATGATTAGCTACCAGATGAAAATTTATTCAACATTTTAGTTCTCTCTCCATGGTTCACTGACATAGAAAACTACTTGGTATCTTCACAGTTCCCTCCAAATTTTTCCTCTAAAGAAAAGAGTAGAATCATAAGAAAAAGCACCCCATTCACTTGGATTGGGGACAATCTATTCAAGCTAGGTCCAGATCAAATTGTGAGGAGATGTGTCAGGGAGGAGGAAGTCTTCGACATCCTTATGGCCTGTCATGATGCGCCTTGTGGAGGTCACTTTGCATCGAAAAGAACAACATTCAAGGTACTACAAGCTGGATATTACTAGCCCATTCTTCACCAATATGTAAAAAGGTATACCAGCCAGTGTGATCGGTGCCAAAGGATGGGGAAACCTACCCCCAGTGATGAAATGCCCCTATAACCTCAACTGAATTTCAAGCCATTTGACAGGTGGGGCATTGATTTCATCGGGCCCATTGACCCTCCATCAAGACAAAAGAACTAAATCATTGTGTGCACCGACTACTTAACAAAATGGGCTAAAGCCAAAGCTATCAAGGTAGCAACATAAGAAAAGGTGGTTGAATTATTGAGGGAAAATGTATTTCATAAGTTTGGATACCCATGAGAGTTGGTCACTGATCAAGGCAGTCAATTTATATCTCACATGATTAAAAATATGTTAAGCTAACATAAGATAAAGCACATAAAATCCACCCCTTACCACCCACAGGCTAATGGGCAAGTGGAAGTAACTAACCAAGCATTGGAAGGCATTCTGACCATGGTGATTAGCAGCAATAGAAAGGATTGGGAAGATAGACTGGTGGAGGCCACCTGGGCCTACAATAATACCTGGAATACCACCACTGGCTTCACTCCTTATGAGCTGGCCTATGGGAAGAAAGCCTTGTTGTCCATTGAATTTGAATAAAACACCTTAAGGATGGTAGCACAACTGGATCTAGATATGACAAGGGCATAATAGGAAAGATTTCTCCAGCTGAATGGGTTAGATGAATTTAGGATGCATGCCCTCCTGCACATAGAAGTGACTCAATTACAAAGGAAAATCTGGCATGACAGAAATATCAAGGAAAAATTGTTTCAAGAAGGTGACTGGGCCTTGTTGTATGACTCCCAATACAATTATTTCAAAGGGAATTTAATGACTAGATGGTTGGGACCATATGTGATAGAAAAGTTTCATGACAATGGTGTTGTTTAGATAAGAACCATCGATGCAGAAAGTATCCCTTTGCTTGTCAATGGGTACAGGTTAAAGGTCTACAACAAGCCCTTATCAAAGTAGGAATTCATTAGTAGCATTAGCAAGGCAGTGACGGTTATTGGAGAAGTCTTAGCTTCCACCTCACCAAATTCTTAGAAAAGATAAATAAAAATAAAGGGACCTAGGTGAAAACCTCCATGAGGCACCTGAGTCCAACTTTTGGGTTGAAAACCTCTTCAGGCAGCCCAAGAATATTAAAACAGAAGAGAAAAAATAAAAGATCTTTGGATGAAAACCTATTTTGAGGCACCCAAGGTAGGAAACAAGGATGAAAACCTCCTTTGAGGAAACCTAGTTGTCTTTTAAAAAAAAAACAAGAAGAAAAAAATGAAAAGAAGAGAAAAACATACAAAAGAATAACAATTTTGTTTTTGTAGGTTTGTAAGAGGATGGTGTGCACAGGCTACAAAGGAGAGCAAGCCCTACCACAATCCATGTTTTCCTTCATCCATCTCATCTCCTCCATATTCCCCATGTTCTTCCACCCATACTCCACTCCATATGCTAATTCCAAGCAACTCTGTTTTTTCTACATGATTCCCTGTAATACTATAGGAGTTTCCTGTAGGTTTTACAAGAGGCCTTGAAAATTTTTAGGAAGGGTAGTACAATGGAAAAATGGTGACACAAGCTTATTTTGGGTTATGAAAGAATCCATTGACCTCACCATACCTCAGCCAACACCCTCCATGACCATGTCACCACTGTATCCATCAAATAAATCAAGTTATAAAAAAAAGAAAAAGAAAAAAAAGAAAAAAAAAAGATACATGCCACAACAACATACCTCTTCTTCCACTCATTCTAATGTTCCTTCAAATTCATAAGGAGAGAAGAAATGCAAAAATTTAAGAAAAAGGCAGCTACAGGACATCCTGTAGGAATTCCTATAGCAGCCTATTCCACAAAAAATACCGCAACAATCCCAATCCACCTTCAACACAAGGATCACATTGATGAGGAAGCTCCAAAAGATAGCACTTGTACATCATCAAGGAAGTAACTCATCAACAAAATAAAAAGAAAAAAACACAGTTGAAGAATATGCAACAAGGTCAAAGAACAATGAATTAACACCATTCTCCAGCATGCATCAATGAAGAAAAGGACCAACAAGTATGTCATGTCACCAATACTCCCTCATAGGGACGAATATGATTAAATTGTAGGAATGAGGTAGGAAGTTGATTTTATAAGCGAAGGTGGACAGTTAATTTGGCCACCCTCGGTCAGACAATAAGAAGAAAAGTGGTTAGTCAACTCCACACGTGGCAAGGTCACATCAAAACAAGGGCAATGAATCAAAAAGTGGTTAAGTTATAGAAAATGAAAGTGGAATATGATTACATGGAATGGTGATGTGATGAATTGGTAGTGGGACCAATGGTCCAAAAGTAGGTATTTGAACCCGACCAACTAGCACATCACCCAATGAAATCATCCACAAATAGAAATAATCGCTGACTCCCATGAAAAGTGTTAGTATTTTGAAAAGTTGAAGGCAGAGGAAACTTCGAGGAGTCATTGAAATTTTTTTCTCTTGACATCCCTACAGTGGAAACCTATAGGAAACGGTTAGCATCCACAACAAACTAGAGCACCTACAAGAAAATACAGGAAGGCTACAAGATACAGAGAGAATTACCACACGGTTGCAAGAGGACACAAAGGAGCATCGAATCAAGATTTCTCATCACTAGAGTGTAGGAAAGGGAGGTAGGTGCCATACCTTCTCTATTTTTCATCTAAAATGAATAAATCCTCCTTTCTTCTGAGTATTTTTTATATGCATAAAGGTAGAGAGAATTCTGTGAAGGTTAGTGAAGGATAAAGTCTGAAACCTCATCACCTACCAAAGTTATTAACCTATAGCCACACAAACCTCCCTCAAACAATAATTTCCAAAAAATATGATATGAGGTTTCAATAAAAGAGAGCCCACCAACACAGCCAGAATACACCAACACCCTACTATGGTAGAAATATTTACAAGGCATCAATGGATGGGATTCTTTGAGCTACTAAGGGGATACGATGATGATGTGGCTAGAGAATTTGCAATGCCACTCATACCTCTTACTAGAGCTAGTGCCACTTCTATAGTGAAGGGTTTCTCAATAGCAATTACCCCTGGGATTATTAGTAGGATAACCACACTCCCTCTAGGATTGCAATGGAGAAAATAGGACAAAACCAACAACACTCTTGCAAAGAAAAGTTTTTCTTTGAGGGAGAAGAACCAATTTAAGACAAAAATGGGGTTAGAAGGGAAAGCATTCCATATCTCTGGAATGATGTGAGTTACCACATAATCAAGTATATTTCCTGTGAAGGTAGATACAGTGTAGTGTATGGATACCACTTTAGAATCCTCCATGAAGTAATATTTGGAGAAGAGACACCTCCTCATAACAGACTTAGAATACCTTATTTTATGTTACAATCAATTATAGACATGAGCATCAAGGTACAAGAGGGAAAAAATCAGTAGCTAGCACATCATGGGTTGATCAAACTCATCCTCAAAGATTCTCTACACAATTTAAGAATCCCTATTCCATGGTCAAAATTTACAGACATGCAGGAAGAAGGAGCAATTTGAGCCATTGAGTATGACAGAAGCCCTACTGCTAGTGAGGGAGAAGAAGAAACAGACGATGATAAGGAAGAAGAAACAAAGGATGACAAGGAAGAAGAAACAAAAGATGAAAAAGAGGAAGAAACAGAGAATGGAAAGGAAGAAGAAAAAGAGGATGGAGAAGAAGATGAAAAAGAATATTAAGTACAGAAGGATGAACGAAATTCTGAAACACAAAGCAATGAAGAAGAATCACCAAGGGTGTCTCTAGAGCCTACAAATAAGGAGGGAGCAGTTGTTCAAACTTCCCTAAGTACACCTGACAAATCAAAGGGGAAGAGACAAAAGAAAACTCCACTTTAATTCAGGACAAGGAAGAGCACCAGGACTAGACAAGCGAGACCTCAAAACCCTACCAAAACTCCAATTGTCATAGATGACTCACCAAAACAACAAGAGAAAGAAGTCCCTCTAGGGAAGAAGGAAGGAGAAGGAACATCGAAACAAGCTTCTCCCAAGTCTCCAATCACCTATGTTAGGAGACCTATCACTAGGTCAACCTCAACAAAAGGAAAATGTCTCCTACAGGAGACACAGTCAGACCTACAGGAAGTAGAAACAATGCTACAGGAAACCCTGTCAAACCTATAGGAAACATAGAAAGGAGATCAGGAAAGGCTGCAAGGGAAAAATGAAGGAAAAGAGGAAGGAATTACTCAATAAAAAATAAATGAAGAGGTCCAGGAAAAAAAGGAACCTATCCCATAACCAAACCTTAGATCCTACTACAAATTCATTGAAACAGGTAGGGTGATACCACAAAAATTTTCCATTCCTCTATTCTTTGAACTTTAAAAAAAGAAGGCAAGGGCACATAGGTGGATGCAAATTGCTAAATCAAAAGGGGTAGAGGATGTAGGCCACATGGAAGAGAAGCTGTGAGAAATGGGCATAGAATTAAGTAGCATAAGAGATAGGGAAATAATAATGAAATCTTAGTTAGAGGCTGAGAACACATGGCTAAGAAAGTGGCTATAGGAAGACCAATTGGCAACTATGGCAAGTTTATCCATGGATGCACTTCAATGCAGGATGCCAAAAAAGTCATATGCCTTATACCTCAAAGAAAAATGGCTGCAGTTTTAGATAAACACCCTAGGACAGAGAGGAACTATGCCTTTCCAAGACTATAGGCAATTCATTGACCTCTGTGATCAAATCACCCTAGAGGATAGAGAAAAGATATATGAGTTCTACCTACACAATTTAGCTCTCAAATGTGTGGGACCCAAATCCAAAGCTAGGGGACTTACAAATAATGGCCTTAGCATCTTGGATTAGTCATGAGGAAGCTAGAGCTAAAAAAATGAAAAGGGTATTGGAAAGAGAAGAATCATAACCCCTTTTCATAAGAGTAGAATAGTATAACCCAATGGCTGTCATCAACACTCACAACCTCATTGTAAATGATCCCAAGTTTTCACCAAGATACCTTGCTATACAAGAACAAGAAGTCACTCATTTTGAAGACATGCTAAGAGTGTTGGGAGATGACATCTAGAAAGCCTGCCATAGGAGATGGAACACCTTACCCTACAGCCTAAAGATCAAAGAATATCATTCTACTGGTAGAATGATGGATGCAATAGAGAGAGTCCCAATGTATAAGCAAACACTACAGAGATTCAAGGTCAACTAGATTGGATTAAAAATCAGCCCACCATTTCTTTTAGGTATGTTAGAGGGGAGAAAGGAAGAAGAAGAAAGAAAGAAGTGGGAAGAAATAGAGAGGAATGCAAGGTTTTATCAACAAGAGGAGGAGACTACAACAAAATCCTGGAATGTCAGGGAGGCCACCAAAGCAATGAAAGACATAGATATAGATGGAGTTGTTTAGAGGATGAGAAACATTTTTAGTAGGGGGTTGATGATGAGGCTCATCAATGGGTAAATTATATGGAACTTAATTCACCTCCAAGTTACTAAAATAAATTTTTCTCATCATTCTTTACATGTTTTATTATGTTTTACTTAATGAGGAGAGTAAAGATGAGATGTCATGTCTGGCAGTCTAATGTGCATTAATTATAGGTTTTGGAGAAACGTATGGCTAATTAAAGTGCAGGAACTTGAATGGGGACAGGAAAGAGGGATTCTAGGAGACATGATCTCCCTCCTTAGCTCATCACTCACTCGAATATTCCTCAGTCAAATCTCATTAGCTTGGAGTTGCAAGCAGCCGAGTCATGAAGTTCATTGGCAGCCAAGCCAGTGATAGTTGAAGACCAGTTGATCTCGAGATTGGAGCCAAGCCTCCCTAAATTTAAGGAAGTTGTTGGTAACTTCAGTTGTATAAATCAAGAGGCCTAGGGCCTCATTAGGATTCAAATTTTTTGTTCAAGATAGCTAAGAAGTTTTCGAGTTGAAGCATTGTAACCAAGCACTCTTATGTATTTATGATTTCTTTAATGAAAATGAGCAGCATTCCCTTGATCCAGCACTGAGTTGACTCAGAGGGCTGAAGCTCTTGGGTTAGGGCCCAACCCTAGCAGCAAAGGTTCCTCTTATTGTATATGTATGCTTAGGTTATCTCATAGCTAGTTGTTAAAGTCATTTTCGTATTGTTAATTTGCAAAGTATTGGTAGATTTGATTAGTTTTCTTCTTTTTGTGAATAGTTATAATAGTAGCATTGTAGTGATAATAATATATTCCAAAAAGGCTGACAGCAAGTGGTTTTCAGTTCATTTCTCCCTTTCATGGATCATGGTTTGAGGAACACTTCTCATGCAGCCCAAAAAGATAGAATTCTTTCTTTTTGTGTAATTTAGGGTTTTCTTGCTAATTAGGTTGTTATCTTGCAGTTTCATAGATAAGTTGCAGTTGGTATTTTCTGATCTCTTAAGTTTTCCACTGATATCATATTGCTTTCATATTGGTTCCAAGCATTTCCATGCATGACGTTAGCAAGTAAATGGTGATAATTCTATTTTCTTTTACTTGAATACACCTTTCTTGTTTTTTATGAGTTTATATATGAATTCCAAGCATGATGCTTGTTGTTGCATGAGTTTCTAAATTCCAGGGAGACCTCATCTCATCAGCCTCAACCAAGCCATATCCACCCATGATTCCAAAAAGTCACTAAGGTCTCAATTCGAATTCTTGTCTTATGAGGAAAACCTGCCATTTTCGTTGAGCAAATCCAACCATCTTAAAGCTTTTGTTTGAGTTCTAAGTAAGTGCCTATCACTCCCATGCCTTATTGCCTCCTTATTCACCTTTTCCAAGCTCCACCCCACCTTCTAGACCACTCCCTAAGCATTCGGCCTATTCTTGTAGTAAAATAGGTGATCCTGTAGGTGAACTAGTACTTCTTGTATACATCCTATAGGAAAATATGTAGTAGCCTGTTTTGAGCCCGAATTGAGACAAATCATCACTAAAATCTTGGATTAGGTCCCTACTTTCCCTCCGGGTCATCTGAACCATTATACTTATTTTCCTTCACACTTGTCTCCCTCTCCAAAGAACCAAGCAAGATTAGCATTTACATTTTTCAAGAAAAAATATAAAAAGAAAAAGAGTTCTTTTACAGTTGTTATTGCACACAACAGTTAGCACTCTTTTGATTAGATTTCATGCTTATACTAGTTAAAACCTCACATGTTTTAAAATAGGGTTCTTCTGCAAGAAAAGTAGGTTAGAAAGTAGATCAAGGATTTCATATTGTTTTGCAAGAATTTCCTTCAGCCTTTCCTTCATGAAATAGACATCATTCCTTTTCTTCCAATTAGGTTAAACTTCCTTTCTCCAAATTCATATTAGACTTCTTCTAGTCAATAGAAGGCTAGTTTGAGTAACCATAGCAGTCTATCGCCCCAGTTCAGCAGTGACAAAGAGCAGACCAATTACATCTATTTGTGTATACATCACTGTCACCTCCAAGTTTAAGTGAACCTTGGGTTGATGAAGTAAAGTTGGTAGCCCAAGGAGTTGCAACATCCTTGCTACATTATTGGTGCTCATCAGTTCCTCCGCTCAAAAGTGATTTGAATTGATGGCCACATATATATTATATTGGCATTTATATTCTTCCAAATGTTGTTTTCGAACTCTACCAACATCTAAATGACAAAATATTAGTCTCATGTTTTTGAATTTTCTGAATGAGCTTGCAGTTATTCTGCATTTCTGTGAAATATGAATTATCAATTTTAATTTTATTCTCCTCCATACAAGTCAATGTCGCTGATAACTTCTCTTTCTCTACCTGAACTAATCATAATTCTTCCAAAGTTTTAAAAAGCTCTTCTGTAGAATTTGAAGATGTTGCTTTTGTTGAAGTCTTTGCTACTATACCTGTGCTTGATGTAGATGTCCCTGTTGTTGCTTCCCACTCTCATTTTTCTTTTAATAGTGCTTCCATGCCCAGCTCCATCTTTTGTATTTGTGCATTCTGCTCAATAACTATGGAAAATAATTTTTCCCTTTCCATTTCTATATTGTCAACTTCTTTAGCTTGAGGATTTTCTGTAGATGGTAGCTTTAGTTTCTTTCTTAATGTTTGAATATCTGCCTCTTTGTTGTTTCTGAACTATTTTGCTACCTTGATATCAACAAGATCATGTCCAAGTTTTATTATCAAATCTTCTAGAGATTTGATTCTTTTGTCTTTTGAAAATGAGGACATCTTCTAGATCTTGAACTAGGAATGCATGTTGTTCAAAGATGAGTGTAGTTTAGAAGAAACCATGGCCTAACTGGTAAGTGTTGAAAAGATCAGTGCCCATGTTTTCTTGTGTATATAAATTTGATTGATTTCATGTATCTTCTTGGTATCAATTGAGAAAATGGACGCCTTGTAGTTTTCATCACTCCTGGGAGCTAGCACTAAAGGTTCCATGAAGGCCATTTGAAACTTCCCTTTCTCTAAGTCGAATGCAGAGAGAAATCTGTGTTGTGTTTTAGTTGTCTACTTTCAAAATTATGAGTAGGTTGAAGCCTTAAAAGCTTCATTCTTCAGCTTTATCTCCTTGTATCTTGAAAATATACTCTGTTGAGTTGAAATTTGAGAAGTAGAGGACACTGGAGATTGAACTATTGTTTCTATAGTATGTGACTAAATTTCTTCTTCTTCTTGAGGAAAAGGAGTAATAGGAATCCCTGACAAAACTACTAGGTGATGGTTTTGTGTATCCCTTTGTTCTAGAGTTTCATCTTAGATAGTAATCACCTAAGGATTAACTTGAGGGCCTAATTTTTTAGTAGTGTTTGGGTCCTTATTTTTCCTTTTAAAAACAATAAATTATCCATATTTATTTTTAGAATTAGTAGGGGACATGGATTCTCTTTCCCTTTTTCCCTCCTTTTCCTTGTAAATAGGTGTCTGCATGGATGCTTTACTAACCAATTGTTTTTAGTTTCTTGTAAAGTGCCCTCCATCCATTCCTCCTAGTTAGCATACTGTTCAATTTCGGTCCTTGGTGTATGAGCTTAGGAAGTACTTTTCTGCTCCAATCTGAGCTTTGATATGATGCCTAGAGGATCATAAGTCCAAGAAAAACTAGGCTTGAATTTCATTTGACTCAAAATAAATTCCACCTCATTTGTTGCAACTCTGGTGTTTATAATATAGGGACCTATATGGGCCTTCAAATTGAACTGTGCTTTCTTTTGTAGGAGACAAAATGCAACTCATCCATATTTGGTGTTCTCCTAGTGTATTCTAATGCAAATATTATGATTGTTGCAAACATTGGAAAGCCGTAAGGAGGTAACTCTAATTCATATACCCTAGTTTCAGTGTAATTATGGTATAAATACTAGTCTCCAACTTTAGATTTCTTTCACTAGTGCAAAAAATTCTTTATCTCTGGTGAAATCCTTGGGATCAGATCGCTGTTAAGAAAACATTATGATGTATGTAGAAATTTATCAACGAAATCAGTATAACAATAATCCTTTGAGTTATTTCTAACCAATGAAGTCTAGTGAATCACAAGCCAAGGATTTCTTTCATCATCTGTCTTCTGTAAAGGAAATTTGAACCTGTCTGACTGATAAAATAGCATAAGGTAAACCAAAATTGACAGACAATTAAAACCACCTTCTTCTTTGAAATTTACAAATTGATCATGGATTGGATTAGACACAAACTGACTGTAGTTGAAAAGGATTGATGGGTTTTTTCCAACTTTAAAAGTTGATAAAATTCCTAGAGCTATCTCATCTACCCATTGATCATTATGATACCCAAGTAGTTGGGTTACCATAGAAATTACCTGTTTAGACATTTCTCGGAAGATGAGACTGGATATGGGGGATTTGTCTAGGGTAATTCAACATTTTCTAGAAGGAAGTTAGTTTTTTATATAATTACATCAAGATAATAGCTGAGAAAGGATGATTAGAGGCTTGGTATTCAATTTGCAGGGATTGGTACATACTTTAAGGGGAAATGGATAAAATGACTTGATTATTATGGGAAATGACAACCTTTTCGCTTGGAAAATATCGTAGATGGCACCAAATAGGGAATTCAGGGAAAAAGTGAGTTTGGGGAAAAATAAACTAGGAGAGAAGAGATACCCAAATGCTAATATCGTCACTTTTATCCATGATTTTTTGTTTTTCCCAGTTATGAAGTTCATACAAGTCGAATTCACACTGGGTCTCGGCATTTTTATATACAGTGTCAATTAGAGGGGATTTGTCAAAATCAGGGACCAAGGGAATGATGGGTTTTCTCTCTATAACCTTTCCCTTTCCTTTGAGGGTTGACATTGTGGAAATGAAATGTAGTAGGTGGAAGAAAAATCACAAAAAGGGTTTTATAGAAAGAAATTTAAAGAACACGATTACCTGGGTGGAATTTGTCGATTATGCAGAGGGAAAGTTGTTGTAGAAGGTTGAAAATTGTTGACAGCTTGATTTTTAGACTTGCAGGATCAATGTCATGCTGAAAGAAATACATTTCTAGCCTCCAAGAGTTTTTATAATAATTTAGATTGGTTGGATAATGACACAATTATCATTTATGGAGCGGGAGAGTTTTATCGTTAAAATGGATAACAACAGGAAAATCAAATGAGATAACATTGATTTATGAGTTCAATATATATTTTGAACTTTGAACAACTATCTCTGATGTCGAGGGGGTGATATGGTAGGATAGATGGTGGAAGCAGAGTGGCGATGGTAATGGTTATGTGGTGGGAGATAAATGGCAGAGAAGAAATGGGTCGTTGGCAGAAGATGGTGAGGCAGTGTTTTGGGGGGTAGGGGGGGTTGTAGGTACTAAGTGGCATTGGGAGGGGAACCCCTGAAATGCTCTAGGAGATGCCACTTTTCACTCCCCCTTGTGTTAATTGTTAGGAATGTGAGGGGCACGGGGGTGGGGGAAATCATCCCTCCACGATAGATCTGATGGGGATGATTGTGGCCATTGATTACAACGTGATACATAACAATAAACGACAAATGAAATTTTTTGTATTATTTGATAAAATAAAACATTTATAATCACAGTCTAAAACATTATGAAATCGATATTTTTGAAATTTAAAAGCGGAATTTTTATTTTCTCGCTATCGAGGTCCAATTTTTTTTATTTTCCTAATTTTTTACTTTCTTTTCTTTTGTTTTTCACACACACACACACACACACACATACAAAATCGCATGGGAGAGAAATAAATAGATAATCACTAACCGATCCTATAAATTATATGGCTCTAACAAGGATAATTATTCAAGTTTTGAATTTTATTTAATAAAAAATCAAACTTTTCAGCTACACTAGGTGAAATTTGAAACTATAACAAACTAAACACTCTAAAATAATTTGTGCTAGAACACTGCTTGTTATTTTCTTCCTCTCACACTTTGAAAAAATAACTCAACTTGTACCAAATATGATGGGCTCCCCATGCAAGGAAAAGTGACAACTTAACAACATACATAAGAAGGATTGACCCCACTCATTACCACCCTATCTGGGTGTTGATTATCGTTCTCATTTGAGCTATTTCAATCCTCTCTAAGTTGTTGAGGTATATTCCCCAACCAATGCTAAATATTTGGTTTAATAAAATCCTTCATTTTCCCTGATGGTGGTGGGAGATAAAAATGAGAAAGGTGTAAGGGGGAAAGATCGCCACCCCACCACCTCAAGGTACATTTAAGAGGGGGTAATGTGGCCTTCCCCCCACATGCATGCGTATTCAATCACAATTGATTAATTTGAAGAGGGGTATTATGATTCTCGGCCTATACTTTGACATTACATGGTGGAAACAGAGGAGTAATAGAAATGTTTCAGTTCCCTCTTGGTGATCCTTGAAAAACATGGATAAATGACAAATGTGTATTGATGTGATGATTTTCTAAGGAAATATAAATTTTAACTTACAAAACAAAAATCCTTCATTTCAATTTGTTAATGCTTCACCCTTACATCTTATATGGGAAGGTATAATCAATGATATTTTTTAAGTAACTCTACTATCAATCCTAGTAGTAATGATTACCTCTATTTTTTATAGATTTTATCTAGGCTGACTCTATTTATGATGTTACGTAGAGATCAAATGAAAATTTGGGGTTGCCTTCCATAATCAAGAAATTATATCTTATTTCCTTTTCCAATTGTACAACCTTTATCATATTAGCTAGTTATTCCTTTTTGTAATAGAGTTATTTCCTAGTCATAATACAAATATTGTCTTCAGGTTTCTTGTCAATTAACAAAGAACACCCTAATCCCAAGGGTGTTGGGGCACCCTTTAAGCCACCATCAAAGTTCAAGTTGAAGTAATTCTCTAGAGGAGGATGCCATCTCTTCTTTAATGGTGATTTTGATGATACTTGATTAGGAATATGAATCATATTACATCTATCTAGATACCAATTATGGAAGATCAATTATTTTGCCCTTGAATTATTCCATTACTCATTTTTCCATGTTATTTCATTGATGGATTCTCAAATATTTCTCTTGGTTACCTTCTATATCATCTCCATTTTTTGTTGTTGATTTTTTAATATCCTCTTTTAATGTTATCTACATGAGTTTCATAATAGGAAACTTGGAAAAGTCAGTGTCATGCCCTATTCAACATGGGATTTTTGAAGGGGTTTACTCTTTAGCACTCTGTAATTTATATTATGTCACCATGGAATTTTTCTGAGTACCTAAAGAGGATTACACTGTTATCTCATAGGATTGACACCTGTTTAGAATCATAAACAAGTGACCTATCAATTCCCCTTTTACTCTACACATCAAGAATATTGAAGGAACTTCATATCCTTTTTCAATAATATGATCCCAACTTCACATTTGTTTCCTAATACTAGCCATAGAAAGGATGATATTCTTATCCTTATAATTTCAAATATCATCCCATATTTCACTTCTGTATATGGTTTATAAACTAACTAATATCCTAAAATCTTGTTCGAGATTAAAATTTCCATCTATCTACTTTCCTCGCCTTAGGATATCTTTCCTAGCTCCATATTTTGTTTATCTAGAGTATAGTTGAGCCTCCATTTCCTTTCGATCCTTTTTCTCTAATGTTATTGGCCATGTCTCACACTATTTCCACATATTTTTGATATACGAGAAATATTAGAATACTCTTCCTAATAGAGACAAACCTTCATCCAACATTTTTGAATCATGCAAACTTTTATCTATTGAAAAATATACTTTTTACCAAGGATGGGTTCCATATCCCACACATCCTCCTAGCAGAGAGTTTAATGGACATGTATAACATCCAATAAATAGTGTCCCTAAATTAAACCTCTATTTCTTGAAGTGTTAACTCATATTAATGACCCAAGGAACTCACCTTCCATGCTAATTAGTTCTTGGAATGGTATGTTGGCTACATACTTGGAATTCTCTACCTCTTCCCATAATTCAAATTGTGCTCCAACCCATCTCCACCAAGTTTTTACCACCATATATTTCCTCCCAATTAAAAGATCTTTACTTTCCAAATTTCTAGTGACTTTAGGAGCATATTCATTATCGTAAGATACCAATGCCCATTTCCTTTCTTTCATAGCTCCTCTCATAAGAATTATTGTAGTAAGTTATGCATTACTTTGATAATGTTCAAAGGAGAAACATGCGTAGAAAAAATATATAGACATAGAGTGCAGTATGGATTTAATTAGCAAAATATTGTTTGGAAAAGAGAGGGAATGAAAAATCCAACTACAAATCCTAGTTGTTGTAGCATTTTTTGGTTTTGTTAAGTTAGAATCAATTAGTCAAAAAATGAAAAAAAATTTCAAAAAATGTGAAGCTAGGATATGGACAAAAAGAATACTAGATAAAATGTCAGGAAATATTTTGATAAATATGTCCATATCAAAGAAAATATTAGGATAGATGCCCTAAATAATGAAGGCACAAATAAAATGTTAGGTTAGAAAGAAAGAAAAAAATAAAAAAGCAATAAACTCTGAAACTGTGCAAGTCCAAGTGCCACTACTTTTTACTTTATTATGAAAAACAATGGTCGTGTGCAACTTGTCATAAATTCCACAATCCATGATAATCAAATAGTTTAATCTTGACTAGTTCATGTTTAAATTTCATGTTTTTAGTTAGAGAATAAAGATCTAGCCAAACTGTTTAATCTTGGCAAATCAGTAGTTAGGTAGAGAATAATAAGGAGCTCATTAGTTTAATCTGAGCCCTTGGATGTTATAAGGTTAGAATTAGATAGTTTGCTATTCAAAATAAAAAGGAAAGAAAAGGGTTTGCTAGCCTAAATGCACCCAATTAAGTGAAGAGAAAATATTAGGGTAAGTAAATGCGTAGGTAGAAGAAAAGTTGCAGAAGTACATTTACCATACTTGATCATGTGTTTCAGTACCAATAAAACCTTTCTAGTCTAATTTTTGTCTCTCCCCACATTATTTAACATTAACTCCATTATATTTCCATTTCCCAATATAAAAACTCTTTTAACCCACCACCCTTGGTGTGGTTAAATAAACCCCGCGGGCAGTTAAAACCCCGGTCCCACTCCATTAACCCATTTTGTTTAATCCACACTTAATTCATTAAAATAATTACAAATCACTTGTAATTATTCCCCAAGCATGCTAATCTCCGTGCCTACTCCCTCTGTGCATCTCGATTGTGTGATAGCCATCCGATCACCTACTCCCAGATCTAACGATCCACAACTATATCGTGCACTCCCAATCTCCGATCTTTAAAGGCCCGAGAGCACACGAGATTCGTGGTTTTTCTCGGGCCCCTTGTGGTTACGTGTCATTCCCATGTTAACTCACGTGCCCTCAAAGAAAAACCACCCCATGGCCAAAAGCAGCGTGATGAGCCTTCGAAACCGCTTCCCCGCGTACGATAAAACTGTTCATTATTCACTTTGCACCAAATTTTAAAAAGTTAACTGTTTACCCGTTTAAACGCTAAAACCTTCACTTTCGCTCTTTTCATCCATTTACACAGTAAAACCTGTATAACCCTCGTGCACCACCCTAAGCCTCTGCAACTGATTTAATCACTGTTTACCTCCCAAAAATGCTCCGGATGCCATCCACAGACCTTTCAACTCAAATGAAGCCATTATGGCCCTCCCTATCAACCTGTGTTTTTCTTAACAAATTGTTGTATTTTGCAGGTGATTAGCAGAAGACCAAGAGACTGGATAAATGGTTTTTATACCAATTAAAAACTTGTTTGTTCCAGATTCTCGAGAAATGAATTCAAATGATTTTCCTATACAAACAGAAATTAGGTCTAAACCAAAGACAACGCATAAGAAATCATTTACACAGTAAATGTTAAAACAGACAATTTACACAGTTAAAAGACAAAATAGAGGAGGCATATAAAAGATACAGTTAAAAGAAAAACAGATGGAATATACATAAAGATGATCAATATCAAACTACCTTATGCTAAGACATGTAAAAAACTAAATGATTTACTGTTGAAATAAACAGTAAAAAATTGAAATGTACAGTAAAATTAAAAAGGCACAATAAAGGATATTGACATGTCAATAAGGTCAAAGAGTATCAGATGAAAGTGTATTAAATGAAAAGTCATAAGTAAAAATGACATCCAGCATGAAGACCAAATATCCAAGTAGCTTAAAGGGAAAAAAATCAAAGTCTAAAGGAAAATAGAACCTAAATAACATGGACATCAAGAAGTGGTTCAATAGTTGCCTCTATCTTCTTGCATGAAGATATCTCCTTTTCCTTAAATAAATCTATTTTTGTAAAAACAGTTTAAGATATTTTCTTAGTTCTATTGTTGTATAAATAACTCTCCTTACGAGTTATTATGGGTTCATTGTTCACCATTGAACCAGGTTGACCATTGAAAGAGAGTTCACCCTTGAAGAAGCATTTGTAAACATTTGATGTACTATCTTTTCTGGACCCTTAATACAAAGCAAAGGATTCTGAATTCAGTTTTACACAGTTTTTATTTCCTGTAAGTTTTTCCAGTATTACACATTATGTTTTTCTTCATATTCTTATGTCTTACAGAGATACCTAGGTAGGAATAATTGTGTCTCAATCTATTCCTATAAGCTTCTGAAGTGATAATCATTAAAGAGAATGAATTAATGAATTGTCTGTTTAAATAATTCCCTCTGAATCAACAAATAATTAGCATATTGTTGTAAGCATAAGCATATTTTCTTGAACCTTCTGAACATCGGTTAGAGTTTTTCATACTTATGATTGTTTAATTTTCTGTCTGAAAATTATAATAATCATATTATTTTTTGTTTCTGCTCACCACTATTCAAGTTTTATCACTGTGTGAAGTTTTATAGTAGCCCTCTACTTTGGGATTAATATTATTCAAAAGGTTAGGCATTACAGTGTTATATCTATTTCATTCATTGGTCTTCCAAACTAAAACAAAACCCCAAAACAATTATCTTAGATGCTCTGGCATTGATAGCTAACCACTATTATCTCAGAGGTACAACACTAGCCTCAAATTTTGTTAATACGTCCTCCTAGGGGGCATTTTGTAAGGTCTTATCAAGGAAAATATTCCCAAGTTATTTGGAAGGAAATGAATCCCTTTAGAAACCTAAGACCTTATAGATGTTTCATTGAATTGACAAGGGAGTGTTGAAGAAAATGTTGAGATTTATACTTTTTGGTAAGGGCATTGTAAGCTTTCATGAAAAAATTCTGTACTTGGAGGGTAAGGTTTCTCTAATTGTAGGAAGGCCCAAGAGAAGAGTAGCATCCACAAACTATAAGTAAAAAGGGGGTCACATTAGGAGGTAGGGTGTTGTAGCTCTGATCCAAAAATATATGAGAATAGAGAATAACCCAATAATAACAAGATAGAAATAGATAGAAATGCTTCTTTATTATCAAACCCTTAAGGTAGGGCAACACCATACATTCACTCCTTAAGGAAGGAGAACACTCCATAAGCCGTATGCCTGTTCATACAAGAATACTTCTCTTCATATTCATATGGAGTCTCTAGCCTCTATATAGGCCTCATACATACAATACCATGCATCATTACCATGGTTTCCTCATACCATCAACTAATACCATGGGCCCATTACATTATTATTAACTACTTGTGGTCCCTTACATGACATGGGTTAACCACCTTATTTATTACTATGGCCCATCCCATTATTACATTATTACCTTGGGTACCGCCCTTGGTACCCCATATTATCCCCCCTAGGTATATAACATTCCACCCCCCTAAGCATGTTTCGTCCCCGAAACATAGGAAGAACACAAATGATAAGATCTACTCAAAAGAGTAGTCCACTGATACCATACACGTGCATCTAGCCATCCAAGAGAAAGGTGAACCCTCGATCTCGCTGGTGCCTCGCTCGCTTGAGATGGAAGTTGACCGTGGCAGCTCTTCTGTGTGTAGTAGGTGGATCGTTGCTCCTCGCTATTTGTCATACGGGGGTTGTTGTCCTTGTGGCTAATTGGTTGCCATCTTGTTGTTTGTTGTCTGGCGGGGTGATGTGGGTGATGATATGTTGAAGTTTTAACCCACGATGTCTTTTGCTTGACTTCACCCTGCTGTGGTGCCTGTTGTGGTGTCTTCTTTTTCAATATGACTTCAACCACTGAGCCCTCCTCTGATGTATCATCACCTGTAACCTTTTCTTTTGCAGCCTCTGTTTGTGTTTGAGTGTCGATCATCAAAGGCTCATCATCTGATATGTCAGTCCCTTGAACATCTACTGCTTCAGCCTCCATGTGCTCTACCTGTTTATGGATGGAAATATCCTGTAATGTAATTTTCTTCTTTTTATACCATAGCTTCAGGAATTTCTTCCACACATTAATATTGATAGTACGCACGGATTCCATCCAAGGATATCCCAAAACAACATCGATATTATCCATCTCTGAAGCATAAAAATCACCATGAAACACATACTTATCCATAGAAAGCTTCAAATCCTTATAGATTTGAACATCCTTATCATCATCCCGTGTATGTGCAATTTGTTTTGCTGGGACTTGCAATTTGTTTGCCAAATTGACATTTATGAGATTTTGCTTGCAACTTGGATTTATAGACACAATGATTTTCTCCTTCTGAATCAATCCATGAACCTACAATAAGAAAGCATCAGTAGAAAATAACCCCTTACGTGTCTCATTCTCCTTTTTTCTAGCCCGAGACCATTTGTCCAGAAAGACTTTTTCATATTCTGCATCTGAAAGTTTGGTCATCTGCTGGTGGTCAAGTGATAAACACCAATTTTTAGCCTCATCTCTCATACTACATATTATTGGAAGCCTCCAATATTTCCCATGTGAGGACTTGTATCTTTGTATAAATTCTTCAATAGTAGGACCATCATCTGTTCCTGTAAAATATAGAACCTTGCTAGAAGCCATGAAGAGGGTTTTGAAAAAACTTGGCGAAAATTTGAAATGGCCACAAATCCGTCAATATTGCTCAGAATCTCTATTATAACCTATTTTTGGAAATGGAACAATCATTCTGCATCTGCCCATGTGATAGAAATTTTGATCCAGGCACTAGAATTCCAGATCTGCGCTGCAACTTTCCCGCCGTCACCCAAAATTTCTGAAAAAAGAGCTGATTTTAAATCAGCGATATCTTCCTCATCCGGACTCCGATTCGCCTGATTTTTTTTTTGAAATCAGGTGTTTTGTCACAAGGATTCCAGATCTACAGTTATATCTTACAGATCTGGCAGTAGGACGTCCAGATCTGTGCCGCAAATTCGCTGGCCCTAAAAATTCTCTGCAACCCCACTGATTTTTAGATCAGCGATATCTCCTTCATCCGGACTTCGATTCAACCGATTTTTTTTTTGAAATCGGCTATTTTTTCACAAGGAATACAGATCTGTAATTAGATTCTGCAGATCTTGCACCAAAATGTACAGATCTGATCTGCAAATTCGCCACCCGAGAAACCCTGCAAAAATGAAAAAAAAAAAATCTCCACGGTTTGCCCAAGAAAGAGCTCTGATACCAATTGTTGTAAATCTGATACCAATTGTTGTAGCTCTGATACCAATTGTTGTAGCTCTGATCCAAAAATATATGAGAATAGAGAATAACCCAATAATAACAAGATAGAAATAGATAGAAATGCTTCTTTATTATCAAACCCTTAAGGTAGGGCAACACCATACATTCACTCCTTAAGGAAGGAGAACACTCCACAAGCCATATGCCTGTTCATACAAGAATACTTATCTTCATCTTCATATGGAGTCTCTAGCCTCTATATAGGCCTCATACATACAATACCATGCATCATTACCATGGTTTCCTCATACCATCAACTAATACCATGGGCCCATTACATTATTATTAACTACATGTGGTCCCTTACATGACATGGGTTAACCACCTTATTTATTACTATGGCCCATCCCATTATTACATTATTACCTTGGGTACCTCCCTTGGTACCCCATATTATCCCCCCTAGGTATATAACATAGGGAGACCAAAAAACAAGGGATAAATGAGTATAAGAAAATTTTTACTTAAACATTCATGAACCATAAGAAAACAATCATGTATGTGATTTATCATCTACAGAACATGGAACACAAAATTTTTGTAGAATCCATTTCAAGAGAAAACCACAAACGCTCTTTTCCTAATTATTTATAGGCACCAACCTACTATTACAAATATTTGTAGGCGAAAAATTTGAGATATCAATCCACAAATCTAAGCACCAACTTAACAAGAGACATAAATCCATTTGTTTGAGCAAAAACCCTCAATTACAACCCTTCTTTAGTGCATATAACTTCTTCAAAATATGATAACATTCACATTACCTTCACTAAGTTTGTTGGCCACTTCTACATCTACTAGGTATGCTCATTTCTTCTACTTTCACTGGTTCCACTTCCTACTTCTGCCTTGAATAGGTGTATCTACTACTTCTACCTCCACCAAGTCTGACCAAAATTTAAATATCCAAATCAAATTTATGGTAACTCTCCCAAATGTTGTTTTTTTACCTCTTCCCAAGAACGAACTTTTACATCACACCACATTTACAATTTTGCAAATATTATTCTAAATTTTTTACTAGAGCCACTTATGTATGTCTCCTCAAATCTCTAAAAAATTCATAGTTTGAAAATTCCTAGAAAATAAGTTACAACAAAAATTCCAATATTGCCTATTTGAAATTTATTTCAAGACCATTTAAAAACATTAACTTCCATAGACCATATCTCCAAAAAGAAAGAAAACATGTATGGAAGTTATACATAAGGTATTTTTATTTGTCTACACATATCTCTAAAAAATTTATAGTTATAATGTAGGTTTTAGCCTCGTACAAAAATTACCTGCATATGAATTCTAAAAAAAAGGATGAAAAAGAACATAACACATAAAACAAATATACACAAAGATTTTCCCTTGGATCCAAAAATTGGGACTACCAGATTGATTTTTCATTATGTTCCTTTCAATGTTACAATACATATATATACATGCCAAAGCATCCATAAACCCCAATCCATTAACCTTGGATTAGAATATAACACAATCCAACATTCTCCCACTTGTTGTTTTATTTGTACAGGGGGACACGATCTTAGTCATTGATCCAACCCTGCAATCCCCATTGCTTCTCTACACCAAGAGAACTTCTCAGTGCTCACAAACTTTGCCAATGCATCTACGGTATTCTTCAAAGTGTCCACCTTTACCAGCAACACCTTTTTGTCTTCTATCATATCTCTCACAAAGTGATACTGAACATCAATGTGCTTTGCCTTTGAATGATAAGAAGCGTTCTTTGCCAAGAAAATTGCACTTTGGCTCTCACAGTATATCCTTATAGCTTGTTGTACTAATCCCATACTTGAACACAATCTCTGTAACCAAACTGCTTCCTTGCTTGCATGAGTGGTTGCCATGTATTATATCTTTGTAGTTGAAAGTGCCACTATATATTGTCTCTCACTCATCCAAATAACTGCACCTCCAAATAGGTTAAACACATATCCACTTGTAGATCTTCTCTGATCTAGATCTCCAGCCCAATCTGCATCAACAAAGCCATGGATGTCCAAAAATTTTTCCAATCCTGGTCTTCCTTAGTAGCACAAACACTAGTGCAACGAAAATACCTGAAAATCTTCTTCACTGTTGTCTAATGCTCCTTCCTTAGTTTTGACATAAACCTGATTGATACTCCCACTTCATGTGCAATGTCTGATCTAGTATAGACCATCGCATATATCAGCATATCGACTGCACTTGCATATGGAACATGAGACATGTCCTCTTCTTCTTCTTCTGTCTTGGGACACTGTTCATCAGATAACTTTACACCTATAGGAATAGGAACCTTCACCAAGTCATTATCCTAAATATTAAACCTTTGCAGTATTGTCTCGACATACTTCCTCTGGTTTAACCAAAGCTTCCTCTTTTCCCAATCTCATTTAATTTCCACACCCAAAATATAGTTTGTAGAAACAAGATATTTCATGTCAAATTTGGAGGACAATTTGGTCTTCAAATCCTGGATATTTTATTTTTCATTTCCAACCAGCAACATATCATCCAAACACAATACCAGATAAATAACATGGTCACAAATTAATTTAAAATATACACAGTGATCTGCTTTGCTTTTGGTGAAGCCAAGTCCCCATATAAATTTATCAAATTTTTGATACCACATCCTTGGTGACTGTTTTAACCCATACAGAGACTTTTTTAACTTTCATACCAATTCTTTCTTACCCTTCACCAGAAAGCCTTCAGGTTTCTTCATGTAGATCTCTTCTTCTAGATCCCCATGAAGAAATGTTGTCTTCACATCCATCTGTTCTACCTCAAAATCAAAAGTAGAAGCAACAGATAAAAGTAATCTAATAGAAGCTACCTTGGCAACAAGAGAAAAAATATCACAAAATCAATTCCTGGCACCTGGGAATAACCTTTTTCTACCAACCAAGCTTTGTATTTCTCCACCTTTCCTTCTACATTCGTCTTCTTCTTGAACACCCATTTGCTACCAATGGGATTCCTTCCAACTGGAAACTCCACCAGATACCAAGCCTCATTTTTGTGCAAAGATTCCATTTCATCAACCATGGCCTCTTTCCAGAGTTTTCCATCCTCTGAATCTATTACTTCCTTCACAGTTCTGGGATCATCATCAGTACTAGATAAAGAAAAATTTGAACAAAAGCAAATGGACTATACCTTTCTAGCTACCTTCTATCTTGAATTGATCTTCTCACAACTGGAGTTTGTGGCCTTTCATCTTTTGATTTCTCTTATCTTGTAGTGTCTGACTCTTCCTCCTTTAGCTCAAACTCTATCTTCTCAAGTTCCTTTGGTAGGAATTCATGTTTAATAACATATTTCACCTCTCTAAGCACCACATGTCAGTCATACACAACCTTCCTTGTTACTAGGTTCCAAAGCTTATAACATTTTTAACCATCCTTATACCCAATAAAGATGCACTTTTTAGATTTACTATCCAACTTTGTTATTTTCTCCTTTGGAGCATATAAATATGCATCACATCCAAATACCCTCAGATGTGAAAGAGAAGGTTTCTTATCAGTCCATACCTCTTGTGGAGTCTTATCCTCCAATGCTGGTGAAGGTTATCTGTTGACCAAGTAATATGCAGTCTCCACCGCCTCTACCCAGAATTCTTGTCCTAACTAGGCACCACTGAGCATGCTTCTTTCCATTTCCATCAACGTCTTTTTCATTCTTTATGAAACTCCATTTTTCTTAAGTGTGTATGGTGTAGTCTTCTTTCATGCTATACCACACTTCTTACAGAAATCTTCAAATTCATTCTTGCAAAACTCTCCACCATTATTTGTCCTCAACACCTTTATCTTCTTCTCTGTCTGATTTTCCACCAGAGCCTTAAATTCATTAAACCTGTCAAAGACTTCATATTTGTTCTTGAGGAAATATATCCATGTCTTCCTTGAGAAGTCATCTATAAATGATAAATAGTACATAGACTTACCATGTGATGGAATCGACACATGTCTATTGTAGCAGCTACAACCACCCTCCAAAATTTTGCCTCAGCTTCATTTTGGAGCCTCCCTTCCAACCTTTCACAGTAGCATTCCTTGCTTCGTCAAGTACACAAGATTCAATGGTTTTCTTGTAGAATGACATCCTGTCCATCAGAGCTTGTTGCATTCCCATAATAGGTTGTTCCTCCAGACTTGGTCCAGCTACCGGGTGAGCAGCTCCCTCAAGAAATTGCGCAATTCTAGAGGGCAACCAGCCTTCCCTCCAAAAATTGTGCAATTCTGTCTGGAAGACTGTTGGGCTCTAGAATTGTACAATTTTTCCAGTTAGGATTCATCCAAAAATTTGTGAAATTCCTCCCAGCAGGGATGCTCAACCCAAGAATTGCACATTCTTGGGCAGCAGTCAACTGCTCTACCCAGAAATTGTGCAAATCGCCTGGGGACCTAGCCCATCTCCCTTCCCGAAATGCGCATTTTCTTCCAGCAGTTGAGCAGCCTCTTGCATTTGTAGTTGAGCTTAATGGTTCCCTCTGGGACTGAGAAAAACTGATTTTCATGCATGGGATGCTTCTCCCAAGGAATCATGCAAAGGCATCCCTTGATTGAGGGATCTAATTTTAGTAGCTAGAGGTTACATGCAAGAATCATCTCGGAAACCTCCCACCAAGTGTCACTCTTCCTAGATTTGTGGCATGCATGTCACATATTTGATTCGATCAAAACTCATGAACCAGACACTACAGAGATCATTCCTAACATCAACCTTGTAGCTCTGACATCCCACATCACAGCTAGGAGCCGTCGGCACATTCAACTTAGTTCTTTTTGGGTAAGCCCGCTTTCCATGTCTTGTGTTGCGTTTTTGGAACTTTTTGTGTTTTTCATCATATGAATGTTGTCTGCTTGATTTCAGTGAGCGCTTGCTATCGTTTCCATATGTACTAGCTTGTATTAGCATCGTTTCAATTTTCATTAACATCTCACTGTTGTCATATGCATGAAATTATTTTTCACGAACGATTGCTGATTTGGCGACTCGCCTCACCCACATGCGTGTTGTTCCATTTTCTAAATCTTTCATTCACTGTTTTCATGCATGATCATTCACTTATGTTTATACTCAGTATTGCCATGCATTCACATTCACATTTTCTTTCAGTTGCCCGTTGGTGAGTTTGGGAAGCCTTGGCCCGGACTCTGCCTCACCAAGACAACATTGCACAATCCTGAGAGGAAAGGCTCTATCTACCTCACAAGAAATGCACATTTATGCCCAGTTACTATCCTCCAGTCTTGCATTGCGCAATTCTGAGGGACAGTGATTGGTGGCCCAGAAAATTGCGCAATGTAGTCACTGAGCCTGCAACCATTTCCAGTTAATATTGCGCATTGCACAATTGTAGTAGTCAACAACCAGACTAGACTATGCATTGTGTAGTTCTAGCAGTTAGTGAGCCTCCTAGTAGCCTAGACTGTGCCTTGCGCAGTCTTGGTAGTCAGTCTCCTAATCTCCTAGAGAAAATTGTGCAACCTTCATGATCAGTCACAAAGGTATGTTGCAAGTCAGTTCTCAAGTTTATTTTGGTTTCTGACTGACGGATTGCTTGACATGAGTGTTTCCATGTCTCTAGGTATCGCAGGTGTTCATTTGTCTCTTAGCAGTATAGGTTCAATGGTTTCCAAGAGATCATAGTCGAAGACACCATTCAGAGCACACTTGAGGATGTAGTCGATCAAGTGTCTATGGACTTTCCTACCCACGAAGACATCAAGTTGTTTGTAGAAAAGGAAATCAAAATATGATGGCAGAAGCATCACAATGAGAAGCATCATACCAAATGCAATGAATGTAAGAGGAAGGTTGTTGACAACACAAAGGCATAACAAATTTTCAAGCTCAAGAAGATCCACTTGTGGTGAAGGAAACTTTGGAAACTCAAGCTATGAGGTGATAGTGCGACATGAAGGTCACATAAAGGTAGAGAACAGAACAGAGGAGTTTCATGTGCTCAAGCAACAACTCAAGGAAGAACAGGAGCTACATAGACAAGAGAATGAGTTGCAGCAAGAAAAAATACAACAATATGCGTGACATGAACTCATGGATGAAACTGTGCCCGTACAAGTTAAAGATCCATCCAAAAAGCTAGCACAGAGCAGACATGGTGAGTAGTATTGTTGATTACATGCAAGGGAATTTAGTAGTATTCATGTCATCGTGCACAAACATGCAATCCCACCCATTCAACACACTCACCGAGGCAAAGACAAGAAGTAAGTCCAAATGGAGTTAAACATGTAGTTGACAGTTGATGTGCATTACCACCATCACACACTGGAAGATCAACACGGACACTATTCATGAGTGTCTTGCTAGTTTGGCTGCACCCAAAAGTACCATGCACATGCTAGCAGACGAGTTAGGTGGAGGAGCCATACCAATGCACTTGGATGCAATAGAGGCAAGGGTTCGCTTAAGAAATATATCACCGTTGCACGCATGTACACCATCATAGATGACCAAGCTTGGCATCAACTCACCACCTTCACCATCACAGGCATTTCAAAGAGTTGTTCTTAGCACAACAGACCAAGTGTTAATGATGTCTTGCATGGCTTGCTCAAGCCATTTTTTATCACATGGGCACATGTGCATTTTAATGTAATGTCTTGTCAAGTGGAAGTTCAAGTGTCAATAGTTGGATGTAACAACCATAGAGTAGATGAGCTGTCACAAAGGTGATGTCAAGGGTCACCCCAGCCTTTGCTATAAATAGAACCTCATAACTCATTGTAAAGGCTTTTGGTGAGCTAAGCTTCGATAGAAGTATCTTAGAGAAAGCTTGGATAGTATTGTAATGAGCCTTGGCTTCTCCACTATGCAAAGCTAGTACATCTCTTTGGAGGAGTAGGCAGTTGTGGCTGTAACGTTCCACTATCAGAACTAGTGGTTGGACATGGATGTATTGTATGACTGGAACTTACACTTCTTAATATAGCAGAGTCAACACGTTTCATTCATCTGTTGTAATGTGTTCTATGCTATCTGGTTTACTCTAAATGATATATATATTTGTTTGCTTATGCATGCATGTATGGACTATTATGTATAAGTATGTACGAATCTTTCTGAAATGTGTTGTTGGTTTAACCATCACTTTGGATTGCTCGCTAACTTGCTTTACAGCTTGTGATGCATCTTCTCTCATGTGTTTCCTTCCAAGCCGCATACTATTACAAGTTTCCAAGGGGCACACTCAGCTCACCCTCAGTGTGTTAGAACCTCTCATGCACCTTCCTTGACTTACTACAGTTGTCACACCCTTGCTACCAACAGGGACATCTGACTCACCTCTGTGCGAAATCATAGTCAAGGCATTATTGTACGACCCACTGCTAGGACTCCTACATGTAATGGTCTAAGGTCTAATTAGGACTTCTTACTGGAGAGATCCCCTTACATGTTGGCATTCCAGGATCGTCAACGTTTTTGCACTAGAAGGAGGGCCAGATGACAAACTAAGTCCTCACATCTGTTTTGAACCTCTACTTATCTATGATGAATAACTACTGAGTTCCTCTTCCAGAGTGTATGTCTTATGGAAACGACTTCGTTATCTTGGAAGAGCTCTTGGATAACTTGTCACGTAAAATGTATGATGGTGGAGGCCACATAACCTTAGTTAGGAAGGCAGTCAACATTGTAGGCTCTTGTGAAATACATGGAATCTTTGAAGAATGCAAGAGTTGTTGTTGTTTGTCTACACACTTTGGGGGCACCCAATGCATTGGTGTGCCACACTGCCCAAAAAATCTATTCATTATGTTGCTCATCTAGTCACAGAGATAGATCGTGCTTTCAATCACTTTGACCATAAAGAACTCAACAAAGAAATTCTGAAATTACGAAAAGCACCTAATGAATCCATTGATCAGTTTTACACACGCTTTTGTAATCTTCCATACTGATTCCCTGACGATGATATTAATTGGGAGTTTCTCGATGGAAGATTTGAGTATCTTCTTCACATATCCGAACCCCGCTCATCACACTTTGGTGATGGAGCTACACAATCACAGGCAGGCATAGTTTCTGTGAACATGACTGTCCACCTTCACCTCATCAAACAGCTCGACCACCATAGAGTGATGTGGGAGAACATGCACACACATTTGTTGAACTGTCACATCCTCCCACCTCACCTGCTCTTGATATCTGTGCAAATTTTGCTTGCAAGCTTGTTGGTTGTCACGTGGATTTGTTCTCTCAACCTCCATCCCCACATTCTGTTGATCCTCCGGATTATACTGTCTTGTTCTCTTCCATTTTGGACTCCCCACCTGTTGTGAACGAGGATCAAGCTATAGACGGAGTTGGTGTTGTGAAACCAACCTGCCCCATCATTCATGATGAGTGTGTGTGGGAATATAAAGAAGAACCAGTGATGAAAGATGACTCCCTTCTAGTTGTGCCTTATCCGCTTTATCTTGACATCCCTTGTGATTCTATAACTGCTGATTTCCCCTGTGAAAACTCATTTATGAATGTTTCTACTTCCGATCATTCACAGGACACATCAGATGTCAGTCTTTCATTACGTTGCAGAGAGGACACATCTTCCTCAAAAAATCTGTCCAATCTGTGGTCTATGATTTCTGAAAACACAGAGGGTGAACATATTTGCTTCTCATCTACCCCTCTGCCTGATTCATCAAATCATGAGGATGGTGACAAACATCCTAAGTTTTCTAATCTTGGTTGTCGTGATCTCTCTACTTCCTCATCTGATCACGATGTTGATTCAACCATTATTAATATGTCCAAGAGATTGGTTTACAATTATCTATCTCTTAATGAAGCTGAAACCCCACAGGCTGTCAAGGCACTTCAGCCCGAGATTATGGTTATTTCAGGCTCTTTTTGTCCTAAGGTTGTGTCACTTCTAGTCAGGAAATTGTTGAAACACTCAAGGCTCCTCATCACTCTCTATTTTGCATTGAAGATCAACCAAACACCCATATTTTGCTTCCTCCACTCGAACTACATGATCCCATCGCTCATGCATCGGAGGAATCTTACACAGCAAGCACACATGCACAATGTAATTGGTCTACCTTTCTCACATTTTCTTTCTTGTCATAGTCAAGGGAATGCATACACTCGACATCTGCACGTAGTGTAGCATAGTACCATGGCAAGTCCACAGAGTGCATGTCATGCGCTTTCATTCATTTTTGTTCTGTTGACGCTTTTAAACTCAGAGTGTATTTGTATTCATTGTTACATCTTCCTTGTTTACTAGTTTGCACATCTGTCTTATTCACGAACCACACCTTCACCAACATGGGTCCACCAATGCACCGGTGGCTGCATTGGAAGTATCACTTCACGTGACATGGCCCATGCACCGTTAGCTTAGGAGTAGGAGTAGTGTTTTCTTTTAGTCTGTTTGCTTGCATGCTTGTTTGCTTACTTTCTTTGTTGACTTGTTTGTCTACTTGCTTGTTTTCTTACTCACTTTGCTTTTGCTTTTGCTTCTACTTCTGCTTTGCTTTGTGGTTTGTATGCTTGTTTTGTTTGTGGGTTAGTTTCGCATGAAACCATGTATGATTCTTGAAACAAGTTGGGTAAATTACAAGAGGATTTGTACAACTATCAACATTTGGTTATATGTTGTCCACTCTCTTATGTAAGAACTTGTTGTCTTCAGTCCATGATACTTCAATGGCAAATATGTATTGTTCGAAGTAAACCTTGGTGAAAACACAATGCTTGCATGCTAACTAGTATCACCTACTCTAGTTGGCTGTTTTTGGGTTAACCCTTGTCAGCCCAGTCAAGTAGAGTAAGGTGAGGGGGAACACCTTAATAGGCACGTTGAAGGTATAATAAAATACTTCTCTACAGGAACAACCTATTTTTCTCTCAATAAGTCGGGATCCCTCTTCCGCCTCTAAAATGAATAAGTGTTATGCATAGTTACAAAGCTGAAAAATGAAAAACTGAAAAAAGTTTAAAAAGTTAAAAAAAATTAAAAAATTAAAATGAATAAGGCGAAAGAAGAGAAAGGCTTCCTATGCAGAGAGGTGCTACAAGTAACTCCGCCGAGGTACTAACTAGGCTTGTTGGAAGCGGAGCCATGCTTGTGTTCCTATGTGACTCCGTCGGGGTACTATCTAGGCCTATTGGCAGTGGAGCAACACCAGAGATGAAACTAAGACTCTAATGACTATACTGCTTGTGCACTGATATACCCCTCAACCCCAATTGAAACAACTGTGTTGACCTGGCTTGGAATGTGTGTCAATTGACCAAGAGCTTGGCAGATGCTACATCTTACAATCAAGGAAGTGTGGAAACCAAGACCAACCGAGAACTGAAAAATACTTCTGGAATTGTTAGAATTTATTTTAACGAAAAAGGTCCATTCAGAGAGCTAGAGTTCTACCAGTGTGCTACCAAGTGTTGTAGCAGCTACAACCACCCTGCAAAATTTTTCCTTAGCTTCGTTTTGGAGCCTCACTTCCAACCTTTCATAGTAGCATGTCTTGCTTTGTCAAGTACAAAACCTTTAGTGATTTTCTTGTAGAATGACAGCCTGTCCATCAAAGCTTGTTGCATTCCCCTCACAGGTTGTTCCTCCAGACTTGGTCCAGCTACAGTTTTGGAAGCTCCCTCAAGAAATTGTGCAATTCTGGAGAGCAACCAACTTTCCCTATAGAAATTGCGCAATTCTGTCTGGTAGCTTGTTGGGCTCTAGAATTGTGTAGTTCTTCCAGTCAAGCTTCATCTAAAAAATGTCATATTTCCTCCCAGTAGGGCTACTTAGCCTGGGAATTTGTGTAATCCTGGGTAGCTATAACCTGCTCTACCCAGAAATTACGCAAATCTCCTGCGAAGCCAGCCTAGCTCCCTTCCATAAATGCCATTTTCTCCCAGCAATTGAACAACCTCTTGCATGTGCAGTTGAGTTGACTGATTCCCCTTGGGACCGATCAAAACTGATTGCATGCATGGGCTCCTTCTCCCAAGGAATCATGCAAAGGAACCCCTTGATTCAGGGATCTACTTTTAGCAGCTAGAGGTTGCATGCAAGGATCATCTCGGAAACTTCCCACCAAGTGTCATTCTTCCTAGATTTGTGGCATCCACATCACATATTTGATTTTATCAAAACGCATGAACCGGACGCTGTAGATCTCATTCCTAACATCAACCTTACACCTCTAACATCCCACATTGAATTTAGGAGTCGTCCGCACATTCAGCTGAGTTGTTTTTGGGTAAGCCCGCTTTCCATGTCTTGTGTTGCATTTCTGGAACTTTTTGTATTTCGCTTCATATGAATTCTATCTGTTGGCATTATGATTCTAGTGTGGCCTTATGTTACAGGTGTTGTACTTGATGGCAACTCAATCAAGTGGCAATGCTGGCAATGCTCTGTTCAGGCTCTCAAAATGTTGGAAATTAAGAGGTACGCAGGTGAACGGTTCAAAAAGTGCGGACCCGCAGGTACGCCGGCCAGGAAGTGCGTTCATATCTGCAGGTTACCCGTTCATGAGGTGCGGACCCCCAGTTCACTCACTTCAAGGCAGAGAAGCGCGCTCACGTGGGGTTTCTTATGTTTGGCCTGTGGTATTTAGCCCGCCGGTCTTGATTCTATGGTTTTGGCCCGTGGTATAGGATCTAATTTAGCCCCGGTTTGGATCCCTTGTATTGGTTATTGATGGTTTTGTCCCATGGTGTGAATAAGGGCTTGACTATAAATAGGGAAGGAGATCACTTGGCTAATGTATCTTTGAAAGTTGAATATCTTAAGATCTGAGTTTTGGGTTATCAGTTTTAAAAGCTAGATCTAAATCAAGGTAAAATTTGAAGGCGAATCTTTGCCAAGTCGTGATCTCTCGGGCGCATGATCAGATCTGTGGATCTGACTGTCTGTAGTACATTGGAGGACTGTTAATTTGGCCCTAATCAGCGGTTCACAGGCGATCTAAAGTGAGAGTGCGGGGGTACGCAGTACAGAAGAAGGTGCAGTGCGGGGTACGCAGTACAGAGGAAGTCACAGTGCGGGTATACGCAGAGTAGCTGAAGACACAGTGCGGGGTACGCAGTACAAAAGAAGACGAAGTGCGGGTATACGCAGAACAACTGAAGGTGAAATGTGGGTATCCGCAGGTTTATATTGGTGAAGTTGCGGACCTGTTTTGAAATATTTGTTGGCTGCCTGTTTTCTATTTGTTTCTGTGTTCTGGGTTTAGGATACTGGTGTTGGTTTTTCTGTTTACAACATTCTGAGAAGTTCGGGTGGCTCATTGGTTTGATTGTATAAGGAGATTGGTTGATTCACATGTACTTGATGTTTATTTGATGTTCTTGGATCCAGTCTGAAAATTAATGAAAAGTGGTCCTTGAATGAAAAGAAGTAGGGGGTTGTAGCTCCCTTCCAGGAGAAACTGGAAAACTAGAGAGAGTTGTAGCTCTCCGCAGGTTGTAGCCTGCGTACTGGTAAAGGACTGCACCAGTACAAAATCATTGTAAAAGAAGTTTCTAATTGAAAGAAGATAGAGACATATTGCATTGGGTTTCCACCTTATATCTGGTGTTCTATGGTGTGACTATTTGTTTTTCATGTTCTTGTTCATTATTGTGCATAAGTTAATCATCAATATCTGAAGAATAAGTTGAAGTATAAATTTGGATGGTATATTGAAAAGTTTTAATAATACTGATTCACCCCCCCCCTCACAGTATTATTTCCAACAATTGGTATCAGAGCAGGTCCTTCAGAGAAGCTTGATCACTTGAAGGAAGATCATTCATCATGAGCAACTACGAGAGGGAAGCATCAATCAGGCCACCAATTTTTGATGGGACAAACTTCAATTATTGGAAGGTAAGAGTTACAGCCTATCTTCAATCTCTTGGTACAGAAGTTTGGGATATCATAGATACAGGCTACACTTTTCCTTCAGCTACTCCTACAGATCCGGCCGAGAAGAAGAAATATGAAACAAATGCTAAAGCAGTTAATACTCTGCTGGGATGCTTATCTCAAACAGAATTCGTGAAAGTTATGCAATATAAATCCGCAAAAGAAATATGGGACAAGATTGTCTTGAGCTACGAAGGAGATGAACAGGTAAAGCGTGCTAAACTTCAAACCCTCAGGATTCAGTATGAGAATCTCAGAATGTATAATGATGAAAGTGTGGCGAACTATTTCCTTCGGGTAGATGAGATTGTTAATTGCATGAAAAACTTGGGTGAAGAAATAAAAGAGGCTATTGTGGTTGAAAAAGTTCTAAGATCATCGTCCCCCAAGTTTGAATCTAAAGTGTCTGCAATAGAAGAAAAGGAAAATCTACGAACTCTTACTATGTCTCAGCTACACAGAATTCTAACTGCCTATGAAATGAGAAAAGGAGGTCCATCAGACAGGAGAGAAGCTGCCTTTAAGGCTTCAGGCAAAGGAGACTACTATGAAGCAAGTCACGTGCCAGAAGAAGAAGAAGAATCAAATTTTGTCAGAAATCTTCAACGGGGTACTGGAAGGTTCAGAGGTAAGTTACCTTTTAAATGTTTTGCTTGTGGAAGAGTAGGTCATTATGCTGCCAAATGTCCTCATAAGGATAAGATTGATAAAGGAAAGGAACCTGCTAGATGGAACAAGAAACAGAATACAAATAAGAAAAGCTACTACACTCATGAAGACAGTGATGGTCTATCAAATAGTGATGAAGATGAATGAAGTAATGACTATAAAATTTTAATGGCATTTGAAGATGATGATTACATGGATGCTATAGATGTGGATAGCTTTTATGAAGAGATTTCTAGACTCAAGACATGTATAGAAGAAAAGAATGTGATAATTGATACCCTACAATTTCAAATTGATGAAAAAGAAAAACTTCTTGAAAAGTTAGAATGTGAAATTGTTGGCCTTAGAAAAGAAATTGAGAAAACAAAGGCTATTAATCTTAAGTTTGTCAAAGGATCTGAAACTCTATATGAGATCATCAATGTACAACATTCTCCACTAAACAAGACAGGTCTGGGATATAATGGAGAAACATCTCAAGCATCCACCTCAAAGAATTATCTTGATGCAGCAAGAAGGAATGAGCAAAAGCACAATGGAGATCACCAGGTAAAGCAGGGATGAATTACATCGAGAAAAAACAAAGACTATCAGGTAAACCAGGGGCAATTCATCTTAAGGGTGAACAAAAGCTACAACCAGCCACAGGTAAAATCTTCTCAGTTTTCTTCAAAAATGGATGACAATAGAAATTACAATCATTTGGCTGGTAGACTTGATAATCGCAGAAGTTTCTTCAATGGAAAATGTTTCTCTTGCCACAACTTTGGTCACAAAGCAGCTTAATGTGTTGCATATAAAACAATCATGACTAGAGAAGCTCAAAAACAAAGAAGTATGACCGGGTTTACAAAAAGGACCTATAACAACTTTTCGGCTCTTGAAAATGAAGTTGAATGTTCTATTTGCAATAACTTTGGTCATGAAGATTCTGAATGCAGGAGCAGGTTTCAGCAGACAAAGGAACAAGCCTCAAGCACTAGAACATGGAGAATAAAGGAACCACAAACAGAAAGATGTGGGATAGCATTTTATGCAGAGGGACAAGAAAATCTATGGTACATCGACAGTGGATGTTCGAAGCATATGACAGGTGATAAAGAAAAAACTTGAATCATATTCTGCTTTAGAAAAGGGTAAGAAAGTTTCTTTTGGAAATGATACTCCTGCAGCTATAAAAGGAAAAGGCACTGCTCAGTTAAAAGAAAAGGTCAAAGCTGGAAATGTTTTGTATGTTGATGGATTGAAGCATAATCTTCTGAGTGTCAGCTAGATGTGTGATCAAGGAACCAAGGTAATATTTAGATCAAATGGATGTCGTGTTTGTGATCTTAATACAGGTGAAACAGTGATCAAAGGTAGAAGAACTCCAAATAATCTATACATATTTGAAGAAGGACAACAACAATGCTATTTGAGCAAGGATGATGAACACTGGTTATGGCACCGGAGGTTGGGGCATCTAAGCTTTTCACAAATAAGGAAAGCATGCAAATATCAGGAAGTTCGTGGTCTTCTAGATATCAAAATTCCAGACAACACCGTATGCAAATCATGTCAGTTTAGAAAGCAAACCAGAACTAACTTTCCGGAGAAGGAAGGATCAACCAGCATGCCTCTTGAGCTAGTCCATACAGATGTATGTGGTCCATTTAGGAAAAGGACACCTCGAGGAGAAGAATACTTGATATTATTCATTGATGATTTCTCCAGTTTTGTTTGGTTAGGACTTATGAAGCACAAAGATGAAGCATTCGAAAAATTCAAATCCTTCAAAGCCTTGGTTGAAAATGAATCAGGTCACAAAATTAAGTGCCTCAGGTCCGACAGAGGTGGGGAGTTTACCTTAAATGAATTCTTCGATTTCTATGAAGAACATGGGATAAGAAGAGAATTCTCTACAGCTAGATCTCCTCAGCAAAATGGAGTGGTGGAAAGGATGAACAGAAAAGTCCAACAAATGGCTCGTGCTATGCTTGATGAGTCTGGAACTCCCGCAACTTTCTGGGGTGAAGCTGCATATGCTACGGTTGTTATTCTCAACAAAACAAATGTCCGAGTGAACAACACTCAAACTCCTCATGAGCTCTGGTATGGTGAGACTCGTTCAGTAAAGCACTTCAAAATCTTTGGGAGCAAATGCTATATTAAGAATACTGATGAGCAACTTGGCAAACTTGAACCTAGAGCAGATGAAGGCATTCTTCTTGGTTATTCTCCACACAGCAAAGCATATAAGTGCTACAATAAAAGACTTGGAAGAATTATTGACAGCATTGATGTAGTGGTTGATGAAAAGGGATACATTCCTAGGCAAGTAAATCATGAAAATATCGAAGAAGATGAAGACTACCCTCAAAGAAAGAATGATGAAGAAGAAGAACCTTAAGAAGCACCAGAGGAACAGATAAGGATAGAAGAGAAGACTCCATCCAGGTATGTTCAGAAGAATCATCCAAACTCTCAGATTTTGGGGGAGAAAGAAGCAGGTGTACAAACAAGAAGAACAATTGCAGAAGCTTCAAGCTATCTGGCATTACTCTCTTCCACTGAACCACAAAATGTGAAAGAAGCATGCAAAGATGAATGTTGGGTCAAAGCAATGGATGAAGAACTTGAGCAGATCGAAAAGAACAACACTTGGGAGTTGGTTCCTAGACCAAAGGATAAGAATGTTATAGGGACAAAATGGGTCTTCAAAAATAAGTTGAATGAAAATGGGGAAGTAATTAGAAACAAGGCCATACTTGTTTGTAAAGGGTATGCGCAGCAAGAAGGAATAGATTTTGAGGAAACTTTTGCTCCTGTTGCAAGACTTGAGGCCATCCGAATGTTCCTTGCTCTCTCAATCTTTCAAAAGTTCAAAGTATTTCAAATGGATGTGAAATTAGCCTTTCTGAATGGAGACTTAGAAGAAGAAGTATACATTGAGTAGCCAGATGGTTTCATTCTTGGAAATGATCCAAATCTTGTATGCAGACTGAAGAAGGCTCTCTATGGTCTTAAACAAGCTCAAGGGATTGGTACTATCGGTTGGACAAATATCTTCATCAACAAGGTTTTTCAAAATGATCAGCAGATAGCGATCTTTATATAAAAATTGAAAATGACAAATTGCTAATACTTATTGTGTATGTAGATGACATTATCTTTGGCAGCAATGAAGAATCTACGAGTCAAAGCTTTGCCTCAGTGATGCAGAAAGAATTCAAAATGTCCTTGCTTGGAGAATTAACATATTTTCTTGGTTTGCAAATCCAACAAAAGGAAGGAGGAATCTTCTTGTCTCAAACCAAGTATCTCAAGCAGATTTTGAAGAAATATGGCATGGAAGATGCAAAACCAGTATGTACACCCATGGTCACAGGATGTAGCCTCAGTGAAAATGATGAATCAGCAACAGTGCATCAACCAACCTACAGGTCTATGATTGGAAGTCTACTTTATTTGACAGGTACCCGACCAGACATCATGCATGCAGTGGGAATAGTTGGAAGATTTCAGTGAAATCCAAAGGAAACTCATCTTCAGGCAGTGAAGAGAATTTTCAAATATCTTGAAGGGACTCAAAATTATGGCTTATGGTATCCTAGAGATACAGATCTCACACTTCATGCTTATACAGATGCAGATTGGGACGGAAGTGTGGATGACAGGAAGAGCACAAGTGGTGGTGCATTCTTTATGGGTTCCAGATTAGTATCTTGGTTCAGCAAGAAACAGAGTTCGATTGCCTTGTCTAAAGCTGAAGCGGAATATGTTGCTGCTGCATCTTGCTGCACTCAACTCCTTTGGATGATGCAAACCTTGCAGGATTTTCAAATCACTTGTATACCACCCATCTCCATCTTATGTGATAATACAAGTGCAATCAGCATTTCAAAGAACCCAGTCATGCATTCAAAGACCACGCACATATCGATCAAGTATCATTTTCTCCGGGAACAAGTACTTGAACAAAAGGTCAAGTTGGAGTATGTTCCTTCTAAGGAACAAGTTGCTGATATACTCACCAAACCATTGCCTAGGGAGACCTTTGAATACCTCAGGCAAAAGCTGGGGGTTGTTGATGCATCATCTTGTTGATTGAATCTCTTCTGATTGTTGGTTGTACACAAGGTTCATCTGGGGTATATGCGTACATATGCGAATTGCACAGGTTCAGGGGGAGCATATAAGGCATTGTTGGCATTATGGAGGAAGTACAGAAGGAGATCATGGATGCTGGTTTGGATATTGCTGCAATATGTCTCTATCTCTTTCATGGTCATTTATGGTGGTGCTTCTGTGCAGATCTGGTTTATAGTCAGGGGGAGCATGTTCTTAGGGGGAGCATCACCCTTTGCCCTTGATGTCAAAGGGGGAGAATGACGTTGAGGATCTTGAGGTTATGAATCTTGAGGTTGCCATCAAGTCCAAAGGGGGAGATTGTTGGCATTATGATTCTGGTGTGGCCCTATGTTACAAGTGTTGTACTTGATGGCAACTCACTCAAGTGGCAATGCTGGCAATGCTTTGTTTAGGCTCTCAAAATGTTGGAAATTAAGAGGTACGCAGGTGAATGGTTCAAAAAGTGCGGACCCGCAGGTACGTCGGCCAGGAAGTGCGTTCATATCCGCAGGTTATCCATTCATGAGGTGCGGACCCCCAGTTCACTCACTTCAAGGCAGAGAAGCGCGCTCACGTTGGGTTTCTTATGTTTGGCCCGTGGTATTTAGCCCGCCGGTCTTGATTCTATGGTTTTGGCCCGTGGTATAGGATCTAATTTAGCCCCGGTTTGGATCCCTTGTATTGGTTATTGATGGTTTTGTCCCATGGTGTGAATAAGGGCTTGACTATAAATAGGGAAGGAGATCACTTGGCTAATGTATCTTTGAAAGTTGAATATCTTAAGATCTGAATTTTGGGTTATCAGTTTTAAAAGCTAGATCTAAATCAAGGTAAAATTTGAAGGCGAATCTTTGCCAAGTCGTGATCTCTCAGGCGCATGATCAGATCTGTGGATCTGACTGTCTGTAGTACATTGGAGGACTATTAATTTGGCCCTAATCAGAGGTTCGCAGGCGATCTAAAGCGAGAGTGCGAGGGTACGCAGTACAGAAGAAGGCGCAGTGCAGGTATACGCAGCGCAGCTAAAGGCGCAATGCGGGGTACGCAGTACAGAGGAAGTCACAGTGCGGGTATACGTAGAGCAGCTGAAGACACGGTGCGGGGTACGCAGTACAAAAGAAGACGAAGTGCGGGTATACGCAGAACAACTGAAGGTGAAATGCGGGTATCCGCAGGTTTATATTGGTGAAGTTACGGACCTGTTTTGAAATATTTGTTGGCTGCCTGTTTTCTATTTGTTGCTGTGTTCTGGGTTTAGGATACTGGTGTTGGTTTTTCTATTTACAACATTCTGAGAAGTTCGGGTGGCTCATTGGTTTGATTGTATAAGGAGATTGGTTGATTCACATGTACTTGATGTTTATTTGATGTTCTTGGATCCAGTCTGAAAATTAATGAAAAGTGGTCCTTGAATGAAAAGAAGTAGGGGGTTGTAGCTCCCTTCCAGGAGAAACTGGAAAACTAGAGAGAGTTGTAGCTCTCCGCAGGTTGTAGCCTGCGTACTGGTAAAGGACTGCACCAGTACAAAATCATTGTAAAAGAAGTTTCTAATTGAAAGAAGATAGAGACATATTGCATTGGGTTTCCACCTTATATCTGGTGTTCTATGGTGTGACTATCTGTTTTTCATGTTCTTGTTCATTATTATGCATAAGTTAATCATCAATATCTGAAGAATAAGTTGAAGTATAAATTTGGATGGTATATTGAAAAGTTTTAATAATACTGATTCACCCCCCCCCCTCTCAGTATTATTTCCAACACTATCTGCTTGATTTCAGTGAGCACTTGTTGTCATTTCGATAGATACTAGCTTGTACTAGCACTGTTTCATCTTTTGTTAACATCTCACTGTTGTCGCATGCATGGAACTATTTTTCATGAATGGTCGCTGATTTGGTGACTCACCTCACCCACATGCATGTTTTTCTATTTTTTTAATATTTCATTCACTTTTTTCATGCATGATAATTCACTTATGCTTACACTCAGTATCACCATGCATTCTCGTTCGCATTCGCTTTCAGTTGCTCGTCGACGAGTTTGGTTAGCCTTGGCCCAGACTCTGCCTCACCAAGACAACATTGCACAATCCTAAGAGGGAAGGCTCTGTCTTCCTCCTAGGAAATGTGCATTTCTTCCCAGTGACTATCCTCCAATATTGCATTGCGCAATTCTAAGGGAAAGTGACTGTTGGCTCAGAAAATTGTGCAATGTAGTCACTGAGCTTACAACCATTGCTAGTTGAGATTGCGCATTGCAAAATTCCAGCAGTCAGAAGCCAGACTGGGCTATACATTGTGCAGTTCTGGCAATCAATCAGTTTCCCAACAGCCCAGGCTATGCCTTGTGCAGTATTGGCAGTCAATCTCTTGACCTCCCGGCGGAAATTGCGCAACCTTCATGATCAATCACATAGGTATGTTGCAAGATAGTTCTCAAGTTCATTTTGGTTTTTGACATATGGATTACTTTCCATGAGTTTTTCCATATCTCCAAGTATTGCAGGTTTTCATCTGCATCTCATTATTTCAGGTACAATGGTTTCCAAGAGATCAGAGTTAAAGACACCATTCATAGCACACCTGGGGATGCAGTGGATCATGTGTCTATGGACTTGCCTACCCACAAAGACATCAAGTTGTTCGTAGAAAAGGACATCAAGATATGACATTAGCAACATCACAATGAGCAGCATCATACCAGATGCAACGAATGCAAGAGGATGGTTGTTGACAACATAGAGGCAGAACAAAGTTGCAAGCTCAAGCAGATCCACTTGTGGTGAAAGCAACTTTGGAAACTTAGGCTATGAGGTGACGACTTGACATGAAGATCACGTGTAGTTAGAGAATGGAATAGAGAAGGAGTTTCATATGCTCAAGCAGCAACTCAAGGAAGAACAGGAGCTACATAGACAAGAGAATGAGTTGCAACAAGAATAGGTACAACAGCTGGCACAACATGCACTCATGGATGAAACTGCACCCGTACAAGTTAAAGATCCATCCCAAAAGCTGGCACAGAGCAGACATGGTGAAAAGTTTTGTTGATCACATGCAAGGGAATTTAGAAGCACGCATGTCATTGTGCACATGAATGCGATCCCACCCATTCAGCACACTCGTCGAGGCAAAGACAAGAATCAAGTCCAACTGGAGCTGAACATGTAGTTTATAGTTGATGCACATGACCACCAACATACACTAGAAGATCAACATGGACACTATGCATCAGTGTGTTGTTGGTTCGACCACACCCAAAAGGACCATGTGCATGCCAGTAGATGAGTTAGATGGAGGAGCCATACCAATGCACTCAGATGCAAAAGAGGCAAGATTTCACTTCAATAAGATGTCATCGTTGAGTGAATTCACACCATCACGGATGACCAAGCTTGGAATAAACTGACCACCTTCACCATCACAAGCATGTCAAAGAGTTTGTCTCAGCACAATGGACCGAGTGTCAACGATGTCTTGCATGGCATGCTCAAGCCATTTTTTCTCACATGGGCACATGTGCATTGTAATGTAACTTCTTGTCAAGTGGAAGTTCAAGTGTCGATAGTTGGATGTAACAACCATAGAGTAGATGAAGAGTCATGAGGGTAGATGAAATGTCACAAAGGGGAATGTGAAGGTTCACCCCACCCTTTGTTATAAATAGAACCTCATAACTCATTGTAAAGGCTTTTGGTGAGCCAAGCTTTGATAGGAGTATCTTAGAGAAAGCTTGGAAAGTATTGTAACGAGCCTTGGCTTCTCCATTGCGCAGAGCTAGTACATCTCTTTGGAGGAGTAGGCAGTTGTGGCTATAACGTTTTTCTATCGGAACTAGTGGTTGGACATGGATGTATTGTATGACTGGAACTTACACTTCTTAATATAATAGAGCCAGCACGTTTCATGCATATGTTGTATTGTATTCTATGCTATCTGGTTTAATCTAAATGATATATGTATTTTTTTGCTTACGCATACATGTATGGACTATTCTTTATAAGTATGTATGAATCTTTCTGAAATGTGTTGTTGGTTTAACCATCACTTTGGATTACTCGCTAACTTGCTTTCCAACTTGTGATTCATCTTCACTCATGTGTTCCCTTCCAAGCTGCATACTATTATAGGTTTCCAAGGGGCGCACTCACCTCACCCTAAGTGCGTTAGAACCTCTCATGCACCTTCCTTAAATTACTGCAGTTGTCACACCCTTGCTACCAACAAGGAAATCTTACTTGCCTCTTCACAAAATCGTGGTCAAGGAATTACCATATGACCCACTGCTAGGACTCCTACACCAAACGGTCTGAGGTCTAATTGGGACTTCTTACCTGGGAGATCCCCTTACATGTTGGTGGGTCCATCACCGTCAACGAGGTCCAAACACATCACTGTGCACAAGCTCTAATATATGTTTCACCCTCTTACTACTAGAGGGGAAACTCACCTAATTATGCTTCCCATATACACAATTTTCATAGAAATCAAAACCCAGATAGATTTTAGACATACCTTCTACCATACCTTTACCATGAAGTATTCGAAGGCCCTTTTCTCCAATGTGTCTAAGCCTTTGATGCCATAGAATGGTCTTTTCTCTAGAGACCACTAGTTTTTCTGCTCCACTTTCAGGAACCATAGAACTATTGCACCCATCAATAACATTGCTACCTTGCAACTTGTACAGATTTCTAATCCGAACTCCTTGCATCAATACCAGTGCTCCTCGAACTATCTTGTAGGTATCTTTCTCAAACACTATTTTTACATGTGCATCATCCAGGTTCCTTACATAAAGCATATTTCTCGCTAATTTAGGAATATGCAAAACACCCAAAATCATTCTAATCCTTCCACCTTGCAACTTTAACTTGAATTTTCCACGACCAATGATTCTAGCTTTGTTGTGATCCCCTAAGAGGACATCAGCACCATCATATTTCTCATACTTGCAGAACCACTCTCTATGTGGAGTGAAGTGAAAGGATGCACTTGAGTCAATCAACCATGTCTCATGATCTACATGTGTACTTGAAGAAGAAGCCAAGTACACATCCCCACCTTCATCTGAGGTGGTTTTTGCCTGTGCAGAAGGAGCATCATCAGATCCCTTTCCTTTCTCAGGAGATTTAGATTTACAGTCCCTTTTGTAGTGCCCTTCCTTTCCACATTTCCAGAACACCTTTATAGGTTTTCTTGGAGATTTTGATCTCCCACTCAAGGACTTATTTTTGTTTATGTTTTGGGACCCTCCTCGTACAGACAAGGCATCACCATTCTGGCTCTCCATAGTTTTCTGTCTTATCTCCTTGGTCAACAAGGATGAGACTATTTCATGAAATTGCAAGGAAGTTGCATTTCTACCTATTGCAACAACTAGACTATCCCACAAATTTTGTAGAGAACACAAAAAACTAATGCACTTATCTTCATCTTAAATTTTAATATCAACAGATAATAATTGGCTTACCACAATATTAAATGCGTTCAGATGCTCTACTGAGTCTCCATGTTTGATCCTTAGGGTATACAATTTTTTCTATAGGAATATTTTATTCACCAGAGACTTATATTGGTACAAAGTCCCTAACTTGTCCCACAAAACCTTCACTGTAGCTTCCCTTGATACATTCAGCAATATTGAATCTAATACACACAATCATATTGTACTTTTTTCGTTCTGATACAACTTCTTCCATTCTTCATTAGACACTACCATTGGTTTAGTACCTAGATCTATCACGATCCACTGATCTTTATCCACCAGCAGATCCTCCATCTTGAGTTTCCACAACTCAAAATTATAACCATTAAATTTCTTGGTCTCTATCTTTCCACTACTTGCCATCTTCTTTCACCGTAAGAATTGATCCCACAGATCTCACACTGAACAAGGACTACCACAAGCCCAATCAAAACCCCTCAGTCGCAAAGGCATCCCTTGAAGCCAAAACAACTCTGATACCAAATCTAGGTTTTAAACCCATACAAAAATTACCTGTATATGAATTCTAAGAAACAGAAGATAAACAATGGCGAGAGCGTAACACACAAAACAAATATACACAAACATTTTTCCCTGGATCCCAAAACCGGGACTACCAGATTGATTTTTCATTATGTTCCTTTCAATGTTACAATACATATATATACATGTCGAAGCATCCATAAACCCCAATCCATTAACCCTGGATTAGAACATAATCGTATTTCCCTTGACCGGATCTACAAAATAACATGGACTGAAAACCATCGCACCCAAAAACATGTGCAAAACACATGCATAAAACTATAGGTAGGTCTGCCCACCTAATATAGTGTCCAAAAAAAATTCACAGGGCCTTGCCCCGAACCCCATGCAGGGGAGCTACCACCCGACAGGGCAGGTAGCGACCCCCCCATGACCCCCCTGCAGCACCCGACACAACGTACTAGGGGAGCTAATCATGGAAATTATATAACATAACCCCCAAGCAATAATCCCTTAACTTGTACACTCATAACTCATAACCGATTAACCCCTTTACCCATTAAACCTTAACCCACTAACCTCTAGCCTAAAATTCATGAATCCCCTAAGCCCTAACCTCTTATCCTCTTAAATCGTGACCCTAACCTCTAGTAGTACATTTGGAAAGAAAAGTTGACATGATACTCCAATAGTTCGATCATACTGTCAGATTTACTTGCAAATACTTTTTGTATTTTTTTTTAAATCCCCGACATTTGTCTAATATCCAACAAAAATAATTATTGTCATATATTCGACAATATGTTAGTTGAATATCCGACAATTATTTTTTCATGAAATATGTGAAGACAAGTGAATGTTCATCGAATATCCAGTGTTTTACCAAGTCAATTGTCTATCTATCGAAATACTGACATTTGAAAAAGATAATATTTTTCCAATTTAAAAATGTCTCTCTACTCAACAGATGTCGAAAGTCTAATGAAATGACTTTTTTTTTTCATAATACAAAAATATTTTATTTTTTAATTGCATTACTAATAGTTAAACACTATTCAGGATTATTTTTTAAGATAATCATCACTGAAAGTTTAGTAAGGAAAAATATCACATAACATTCCTCTAAGAGGACAAGGACATGTGAGATATACTGTAATAACCTAGTTAGATTTTCTGTTAATATAAACATTGTAACCTTAATAAAATTAAATGAAATGTGTCAGGGACACAAATTCTAGAGCTGAGGTGGATAACTTCTTGGATGGGAACTATTTTAGTGGCAAACATCAAGGCTGAGAGGTGGTAAGAAAGGGGTAGATGGACACAAACAAACCAAGGATGACACAACAAAACCAACAAAAAAATTAAGAGACAAGGGGCATTTGGCATAATTCCATGGGCTAAATAGAGCTTAGTGAGGCTAGCGTGTTTTGATCTCCCAACCTTAGACTTGTAGTACATCTTGATTTATTATCTATTTTAGCACTCTCCCTGATATTCTTTTGTTGAGCCATTCCCTCTTAGCACCACCTTTGATGTGACAAGAAATATAATTTGTTTTTTTAGTTGCCAAATATCAAGCAATCCATGACCATTATCTTACTGTTGAGGCCTCGAAAATCGCTGCAACAACATAGGGGAAACCACCCGGTCCGGACCTTAGTACAACTCCTTTTCCATTTGGAATAGTGGCTCCGACTGGGGATAATGGGACCAGTTTCCCAAAAATTATAGGTAAACAGGATGGATGAATGACTTAAAGAATATGCTAGCGATAAGCGAATAATTAAAACTATCAGCAAGGTATAATAACTATAATCTATCCCGGGGACTTATTGATTTCTAAAGCGTAGCGTTTGATGGTCTGTGCTCTAAGACAGGCATATAGATGACTCCATCTCTAAAACATAGATATTAAATCATTCAAGATTGTTGTGCATAAATAGTTACGCAAAGCGATAACAGTGAAATTACCACACTTTATCATTTATATCATTGTTACATGCATGATTAAAGGAAAAGGCATATCGCAAAACATCCAATAGTGGAATGAGATAGAGATTTGCTGTTACATCACATACATGTATTCAACAATAGCAAGAATAATTACACAACAATTCATATAAAAGGAATGAATACAGATACAGATAAAAGTACCATATAAGCTGCTTAACACTCCCATATATCAATCGCTATGTCACAGTTCTTCCTTCGACTCAGAAAACATCCCCAACAAAAGACAGTAGTGCGCAATTTCATAAAGAAACGTCCTTGTCAAATTAAGAACGATTGGTCGAGTTTCATAAAAGAATATAGGCTGAAGCACAGTAGTGCAAACTTTAGTCTTTAAGTCTATTACAAAATTTTACGACCCTTTCCAAAACAATGAAAGGGTCTATAAATACTAAGCTAATCTAAATATCTAATAAACATAAATCCTACATAATTGGCATCAATAAATATTGATCGTATTTCTTGGAGCGATCTGGCAATCGGTGGCAATGATTCATCAGGTAGGCTCTTTGCCTTTAAACCTAAGCTGACTTATCGCTAGCATTGGCTCTACTTCAGGCGGTTTGTTGAGGCGCGAACTGAGCTGAGCAGCGTATGTGGCATCTTGAATATCGGGAATTATACACCCGAGTGCATCAGTCAAACACTTGAGGGCAGACCTTTTTGTGTGTGGCTTGATCAGAAAGAGCCAATATGCATCGAAAGTCAAAGTGTTAACCCCAGCGATTAATCTCCCCTTCTCCTCTAATTCAGGATAACTTGTTTGCTCAATCACATTTGCTGTTGTTATTCTTCCAGGTGTACACTGGGAGATCATGTTTTCCAGGTAGAGGGTGTTGTTGACCAGATCAATCATATTGCTGGCAGTTAATTTACATCTTGAAGCTGCCCTTTCTGCTTTCATCACTTGAGTGTGCCATTCTGTAAAGAGTATGTCCTTGTATGTTTCTTGGATTCTAGGCAAATTCGCTGCTTTTCCCACATCAGAATCTTGCCAGTCAAGATGTCCACTTATGATCTCATTGGCCTGGTCTAACTCATTCCTGGCCTTCTCTACCTGCTCTTTCCTCTACTGCTCTTCTTGCTCTCTCTTCTGTTTTTCTTCTTGTTCCCTTTTCTACCTACCTGCCAGTTCTTTTTCCTGTTTCTCTTCTTGTTCCCTCTTCTGTTGTGCCTCTACCTCTTTCTTCTTTTTCTGCTTGTTCTTTCCTTTGCCTTTCCACTTGTTCTTTTCTCTGCCTCTCTGCCTATTGCTTTTTCTGATTTTCCTCCTGTTGCTTCTTCCAATCTTTTGTTATAACAGGAGGCTGGCTCGACTGTTGCCGACCAGGCTCACTTGAAGACGTCACTGGGGTTGTTGCCAGTAAATCTAGAGGCAGAGTTTGCAACCTCTGCTCCCTAAGTTTATTGAACTCAGTTACCCCTTCATCATTATATTTCAATCGAGCAAGTTCTCTAGCTTGACCTATTGTTTCGTTTGAAACAAATAGGTCGTCAAACCAATCTTCTTGATGGTCAAATTTTGTTAATTTGGCCTGTTCTAATGCAGTATAGGCGTTTTTGTTTGGATCATATAGCCTATTCGGGATAGTGGCCAGGGTTAAGGACTGAATCTTTGTGGCTAACTTTTCTGCGTGTTTGAGATCATGTAGAGTATAGACATCGATTCTCAAGGGAAAAGAGGGCCAGCCCCTCTTCTTTTCTTTCTTGAGAGTCTGTGTAGTACTCTCTGCCATAATTTGATAGGAGATTTCTCTTGCTAGCAGTTTATCTGGAATATACAAAGGGAGAACATGCGGATTGGCTTGGCTGCCGAAAACCCTAATGTAGGTAAATCTCTCTTCTCCAAACCAACTCGCTACCGCCGGTAAATCAAAGGAAGCTAGATAGGAGATTCTGGGAATGGGCTTATCAAAAATAGAATAATGAATGGGAACCATAAAGCCATTGCAGATTTGGTACAAATGGTGTTTGTAAGAAGATTTCCACAATTTCTGGTGGTATATATGAATGGGTGAGGGGTCTTGGGAAGTCCACCTCCAATCGAGGACGGGAAACTCAGAATTGAAACATAATGTATCTAAAATATATGCACTGTAATAAAACGGGGGAATTTTCCTTTCAGTAACAACATAATTTTTTCTAAAATCACGAACAGCTACGGCTAGCTTATCAAAGAGAATAGTAGCCCAATCCATAATTATGCTGTTTGCTGCTGCTTCCATTAGAGGAACCATCTCTATGGTAAAGTTAGTAGAGTCATGTAATCCCCATAGCCTACACATCATTATCCCCGCATAGCAATAGGGAGAAGCCAAAGAATCGACTGAGTACTTACCGGAAGACTCGTGCTTGTGTTTGGCTGGATTCTGCCTCCAATCCCGGATGGGCTCGGATTCCACTTCATTATCACTTGCAAATTTCTCCAGGAACGTCTTGTTATACACTTTCTCTGGCTCAGGCAAATGATACATTTGCCTTAGATGCTCTGGCTTGAACGATCCAAAACTCCTCCCATCTCTGGTGCTAAAAGTTCTGTCGAGGATTGGAATTTCCTCAATTGCCCATTGCACGACGTCTGTGTAGGGGAGAATCTATTCTCTGGCTGCTATCCTGTGAAGGAAAGAATCGGCTAAATCTATGAGAGTGAAATCAGACTTGCGAGTAGGATCCGCAGTAGCTTCCGTCACTGCCTTTTCTGGTTGTTCGGATTCAATCAAATTATACGTGCCTTGCCATGTAGCTCTGGTAAGACCCGTGCATGTAGTATCTGATATTAAGCCCTTCTTTTTATCTGTGGCAGCTTGTCCTGCAACTGATGTAGTAGCGGAACCCGCGGTCTTCTTAGATTTCTTTCCCATCATGCTCAGGTTTCTGTTAGAAGATGAATTCTGCACAAAGGCAAGAAAAACCGTAACATAGAAATATAATAATGAGGACTTATGGTGGGAGAGATATATCAATCGAAGCGTGCTGAGAGATTAACTCTCAAAAATGGCTGCGGATCCAATCAATGAGAAGATATTACAGACATATTAAATGGCCGTTTAAGGCCTGCTACTCCTTAAATGCTTATTACACCATTATCCGGTTGAATGACTCCCTTAAGCGTGCAATGTATATTTTGGCGGTTGAGCGCAGGTGATCATTAATCGAAGGGGCAAAACTTTAAATATGAATACATCACCTTATCCCTCCATTTAACGGCTTTTTCGAAATCCGTGCTTTATTGATCGGATATCAATAATACTTTAGATCTTGAAGCTATGCCTTTTGAAATTCCGATCGCCGATAGCGATATCGCATCGCTTTAGGAGAATAGGTATCATATAATCATAAGCATAGGATCCTCCCGAACACCGATTGCGACGTTGCATCGGATTAGTGTGAAGAAATATGACAAGGTGCATTTAGAGTGGATTGCCGATTCCCCGATCGCCGATATCGCATCGCATCGGGGGTAAGACCTGGGCGCCTTATTAATGTGCATGGAATGTTGCCGACTGCCGATTGCACAATTGTATCGGATCGGAGTAAATGACTTAGGATGCCTTAACCGCATACGGAGTATCGCCGATATCCGATCGCCGATATCGCGTCGCGTCGGGGCTTATGTTATGTGCGCTTTTAAGATGTGTATGAAGTGTTGCCGATCGCCGATTGCGATATCGCATCGGGGGTAATCAATGTGCCGCTTATTATATTTCTTATGTCATTGCAATATGCGATCTTGTGATCGCTTTATCGCAATGACAAAGATTTGCCTTATTTCCTTAAAGGGTTTTTTCAAAAAGAGTTTTATGAAATGAATTCATTTGATTATCGGACCTCTTTTGAACAATAAAAGTATTGATACCAATTAAATTTTGAAGGGACCCATTTCGTTAATATTTATAAATAAAGATGATATGAAATGGGGGGTTGTTGTAGAGCACAACAATTGGCGATTCGCTGGAAGAACCAGTTATCTCTTTCAAAAATAGAAACATTTAAGCTTTTTCAAAAATAGAGTTTCAATCAATGGGGAAATTTCTAATATAACTAGATTTCTATATATTCTGAGAAAAATGAAACTGTTTTGTTGACTTCCTCTTTTTTTTTTTTTTTTTAAGAAAATAAAAACATTCTAAGCTTTTAAAATAGGCCTTTATTGGTTTATAATGATAAAATAGAATACCTTTCCAAATCAGCCTTTATAGTAAACTCATCTGTCATAGGTAGAGCCTCTGCTGCCAGCAAACATCTATAGTTTCGACAGGGATACCTTTCAACCATGTGATTGTCCATTGTCCCATCCAATTAAGAGTGTGATTAACAGAATGAATTCAAAATATTTTTCATATTTTGTACTTCATTTCCTTTTTTCTTCTTTGACATTGATAAGATAAAAAGCCATTGTCCTGGTTTGGTGGCCAGCTGTTGACAATGCCACTCACTGATAGTAGTCTAACTGAACAAGCTGGCTCGTGATGAGACCCCTTGTCTTGTAATTTCAAGCCATTACCCTGTTTTGGTTTGCAGTATTGGTAATGTCAGATAAACTATTTCTCTATGAACATGGTAAGCAGGCTTGTAATAAGACCTCTTATCTTTAATCTCTTATATTTTAGAATTACACTCTGAGTAATCATAAACTTTAATGAATGGGATGAACAAATTTCTCCTTAAGAGTAAATGGATGCAGGGTAAGAGTTGAAGATGCTGAAATTGGATTGATTTCTATCTTAGTATGGATAACCTTTAGAGGCCGATTTAAAAACAGAAAATGATTTACAATATTTCTATGCTTTGGGAGGAGTTAACAAAACTTGAATTGTGATTTCAGAATACAAAGATATCTAATTTCCTAGAAATTATCCTTTTTTGGTTAAAAGTTCTATCATTTTAAAAGCAAATGTTCATACTAGTTCTGTGGGACAACTTTTTAAACACAGCAAAAGGTCAATGGGAGACATCTCACAACCTTATTTCCTAAAATCCTACAAACTATAAAATCCTACTGAAATGAAAGGAGAAGGGGTTACCTCCTCAATTAAAGAATTTCTTCAAGACAAGGCCATTAACAGGGAGAGAGTCTCTCAAACCTGATAAATCTTGCAATATAAAGGTTGAATGGCCTATCTTCTCACAGATCTGAAATGGTCCAAGCCACAACTTCTGGAACTTGGAGTGTTTACCCTTGTCCTCGTGGGCTTTGTCCCATTTCAGAACTAAATCACCGACTTGGAATTGTTTTGAACCGGATGAGACTGAATCAAAAGCTGCTTTGATGACTTGCTGATGTTTGGCATGGATAACCTTGGCTTTTTCTCTTTCCTCCTCTAATTTTAGAATCTGGTCATGTCTAAACTGAATAGAAGAGGAAGGAGTTTCCTTAATAAACTGCACTAGGGCTAAAGAAGGAAGAACAAGATTTGTGGGTAAGATTGCTTCTTTTCCATAGACAAGATTAAATGGAGAAGTCCCAATAGAAGCTTTCTGTGTTATCCTATCAGCCCATATTGCAAACACTAAGGATTTGTGCCAATTTCTCTGATTTTGTTCGATAGTTCGCTTAATGATTTTAATCAGATTCTTATTAGTAGATTCTGCTAAACCATTTCCTTGGGGGTAGTAATTAGCAGAATATTTTAACTTAAATCCTCTTTTAATAGCGAAATCAAACATAGCATTGCCTAAAAAGTAAGATGCATTATCAAAAACAAGAGCATTTGGGACACCAAACCTGGTAATAATGAATTGGTCTATGAATTCAATGATTGCTTAAGAATTTGCTGTCTTTAAAGGGATTTCCTCAACCCACTTTGTAAAGTAATCGGTAGCAGTAAGGATATACTTATGCTGTTTGGAAGATGCTGGAGTAATCTCCCCAATGATATCCAATCCCCATTGCTCAAATGGTTGCTCAATGTTGATTGGTTGCAGAGGGAAAGCTGATTTACGTTGTCTTCCGCTAGCAGTTTGACAATTTAGACATTTCCTTACGTACTCGTGAGCATCTTTAAACAAATTAGGCCAATAGTAACCAGCATGAATAATTTTGTGAGCTATTGTGTCAGCTCCGAAATGTCCTCCTGCTGGTCCGTCATGTAACTCCTGCAAAACCTTTTGGGCTTCAGGTTTCTCAAGACATCTTAACAAGATAGAATCATAATTCTGCCTAAAAAGCACGTCATCAATGATTGTAAAATTCTTCGCTTTTAACCTAATGGCCCTTTTGTTTTTGTAAGACAAATTCGGAGGTGCATAACCATTCTTTAAATAAAAGATTAAATCTGCATATTGAGATCCAGAATCAGTAACACTTATCTGATTAATTTCTTGAGTTTGGTCTGTATCGCTTGATTCTGGAATGTTGGATGCTCCTGCCAATATCCTGCAAAAACCTTGGCCCCTAACAATCTTTTCTGGTCTAATTTCTAAGTCATACTCTTGAAGCGCTGTGACCCAATTTGCCCTTTTTTCACCCAGCTCTTTTTGGATTAATAGTTGCCTAACTGCCGGGAAAGGAACTATTACTTTTGTATGAGTTTTTAAAAGGAAGGGTCTATAATGTTTGACTGCTTTAAAAACAGCAAAGGCTTGTTTTTCTACATCGGAGTAATTTAATTCGGCACCCTGAAGATTGGAGCTGAAGAATGATATGGGTGCTTCCAAATTGTGAGCATTTGGCTGCGCGAGAACTGCAGCATAAGACACATCAGATGCAATGGTATACAATGTAAAATGATTAGAAAAATTTGGAGTATTCAAGGCCGGGGCATTGATTATTGATTGCTTGATTTCATCAAAAGCTTGCTTTTCTGCTGATCCCCACTTGAAGACTGAATTCTTCTTGATCATTGTTTGAAGTGGTGATATAATTTGAGAAAAATCTGGAACAAATCGTTTAACAAAATTGATCTGGCCTAAAAATGACTGCATCGACTTTTTATTGTGTGGGAAAGGGATTTCAGAAATTTCCTTGATCCGATCAGGATCGATATAAATGCCATCTTTGGACACAATAAAGCCTAAGAGTTTTCCTTGATCAAGAGCAAAGAAAGACTTTTTTGGGTTCAGAGAAATACCATATCTTTTGCATCGGTGAAAGATTTGATTTAAGTCATGCAAATGATTATACCTCTTCTTAGAAAATACAGTAATATCGTCTAGATAGACGACTACTGTTCGATTAATCAACCCTCTAAAGGCTATATCCATAGCTCTCTGGAATGTTGCTCCTGCATTTATAAGTCCGAAAGGCATTTTCTGGTATGCATATGTTCCCCATTTTGTTCTGAATGTGGTTTTAAGTTGGTCATCAGGATGAACCAGAACTTGGTTATATCCTGAGAATCCATCAAGAAAGGACATCAATTTAGAGCCTGCTACTGATTGGAGTATTTGCTCCATAGTAGGTAATGGGAAGTTATCTTTCAAGTTCGCTTTGTTCAGGTTCCTGAAATCAATACAGATTCGAATGTCGCCATTTTTCTTTCTGACTGGTACCATATTAGAGACCCAGTTTGAGTGTCGGACAGGGAAAATAATCTCGGCTTTCAAGAGCTTGTTAAGTTCCGACTTTATCTGGCTCTCTAAATTTGGATGTATTTTTCTTAACTTCTGCTGAATTGGTTTCTGATCAGGAAGCATAGGAATGGTATGCTGGATAATAGATGTATCATATGTCTTCAAATCATCATACTTCCAAGCGAAGACCTGTTTGTTTTTTCTTAACAGTTTGATGAATGCCTCCTTCTCTTCCAAGGAAAGTCCTAATCCTAAATTGATGTTTTGAGGAGCATGGTCAGTACCTAGATTTATCAATTCAAACCTAAGGGTAGAACTTTGAAGCTTTGCATTAATTACAGGTTTAAACCTGTCTTTGATATCATAAAGATCTTCGAGCTTTACCACTGGTTTAGGAATTGAATTTTCCTGAGGTGTTTCTTTCATCTGTAGATCATGGTCATTTTCCTCAATAATTTGATTGTCATAGGACTTTTCAGAAGTTAGAAATTGCAAAATATCTTCATCATGGTTAAATACTCTCCAATTAGTGACATTGTAGGGAATTGAAGGCCTAAAAAGTAATTCTACGGAAAATCTATCAAGGCTGTAGTCTTCAGAAGGTAGAAGCTTTGAAGCTACATTGGCTAGTAGGTCGGCTGCCGAGTTTTGCGACCTAGGAATGGAGGAAATGTTAAATGCTGAAAAGTGTGAGGTAAGATCCTGTACTAGCGATTGATAATGCTTGAGGTGATTTGAAAGACAATGAATTGCATTCCTCACCTGTTTAACAATAATTTCTGAATCGCCGAATACTTTTAGATATTGCACTTTAAGGCCGATTGCTTTATATAATCCCTGGACTAAAGCTTCATATTCGGCTGTGTTGTTAGTGCAGTCAAATTCTAACCTGCAAGACAGCATTGTCCTTTCTCCTTGTGGACTAACCAAAATGCAACCTGCTCCTGAGCCTTCGCTGGACATAGAGCCATCAAAATATAAAGACCAAAATAAAGGAGTATTAACAAAAATATTTACATTTTCCTCAGCATCATTAAAACATCTAGACTTATCAGTTTGTGAAAATTTTTCAATCTGAGATGTAAAATGATTAACTGAAAAAGGAGATGGTTGGGCAACAAAGTTGCCAAAGAATTACTCTGACGAATAATTCCCCAAAATGTTGTTGTTGAACGCTACAGGTTGGTTTTCTTGCTCAAATTCAGTAACTGTGTGGGTCATGTGCTTCTCTCGATCGATCCTTATTTGATTTGGTTTTCCCTTGTAGGGAAGTCACATATGTGACCAATCTGTGGAAATATACCCATGCAATTTTTCGGACCAATCCCTGCTCAAAATTAAACCGTAGAATTCAGGTATGTCAGCTATTAAGATGTCAATCCTCTGTACAATTCTGGGATCGGCAGACAACCTGATAGTTACGGAATTGATTTCTCCCACAACCTGCACTTTGGTCCTGTCCAATTGTACAATATGAATTGCGGATTTCTGGGGTTCAATGTTCAGTTTAGAGCAAACTGAAGCTGGCATTATGTTAGATGATGCCCTTGAATCAATTAAACAGTTGTGCAGGTTTCTGTTATAAATCTCATAGGTCAGCAGGAAGGGTGGAGTATGAGAATTCGATCTATCTCCAATTAGAACTGAATCGGTAGCTTCAACCATACCTGGAGGAGGTTGGCCTGAATCATTAGCGGCTTTTGCACTGGGAAGGGGTGTAGAGGGAACAACATTCAATTCTTTGAGAAGTAATTTTTGCTGATGCTTTAATTTACTAAGCTCAAACATAGTTATGTTTGCTTTAGTTTTCTTCATGTCATCAACAATGTTATATTCCATTGAATCGGATACCACTAATGTTTTGGATGTTGAAGGAGAATTAGAAGTTGAAGGCTGGTTTTGGTGAACTACTACAGGTGACTTCTTAGGGGGAACTTTTTCCTTTGTTGTGGTAGCACCTGCACTCCTTTTCTTTGAAGTTGCCTGGGCAGGTTCAGAAGTACTTTTACTTCTTGTAGTAACCGGAAAGGCTTCTTCTTCATTCTCGGTATCAGAGCTAGGGAGTATAAAATCCCACATTCCATGGCATTCAGCTACTTCTTCTTCATCATCAGTTTGTGAGGTTGTTTCCTCTTCCTCTTCTTCTTGCTCTGAATCTGCGTTAGATATGACATTCGGTGGCTTTGTTTCAGTTTTCTTATAAGTCCTAAATGGTCTTTTGTTTGAGGTTTCGGCCACCTGCTTCTTTATTTCAACCATTTCGTTAGAAAAAGTTTTCAGGACTTTTTGTAAACCCTCCATGTCATATGGGTCCTTTGGGGTTTTCTTCTTGGAATCCTCTTTAAATGAGACTTTTTTGGCTTTTCTATCTTCCAAAGAAGCTTTCTTTTCTAGAGCATTGATGCGCTTTTCCACAGCAAGTGCTTCTCTCATGTTTTCAGCTAAGGTAGGTTTCCTAGCCCTGTCCACAAAAATGGCTATGTTGGCAGGTAGGGCGGTAATATACCATTCGCTTCGAATTTGTTCACTTGGTTTGGAAGCTGTAGGGATTTTATTCAGGAGTTTATTAAATCTGGCGTTAAATTCCTTTATTGGTTCCCTATGCTCTATTCTCAGATTGGAGAGGTCATTTATTAAAGTAGCTAAGGACCTATCATCTCCATATTTGGTAAGAAACTGCTCTTGGCAAGTGTTCCAACTGGTAATTGAACCAGAGGGTAAGGAAAAATACCAGGATCCTGCTGATCCTTGCAAGGTGTAAGGGAAGAGTCTTACAACAACATCTTGTTCTGTCACTCCTTTCAAGTTAACTGCTAACATAAAATTATTAATGTGTTCTTCAGCCTGGGTCCCGTCATCTAGGTTAAATTTAGGTAGCCATTTTTCAGGAGCATCTGGTAGAGGATGCAATGGTGCAGGCATGTTGACTGCACCTGGCCTAGTCCATGGGTCTGCCATTATAGTAGCAACAGTGGTTGATACTACTGTTGGAATTCCAGATGTATGGGAAGGAATTAATGATGAGGAGTGAACAGGTTGGGATGTTGAGGCTTCTGATCCCTGGTGAACGACAATATGTAATGGGGGAGTGGATGGTTGACTTTGCAGAGGAGAAGATGCAATGGAGGATGTGGATGAAAGCTCTTCACTATCAGATCCTTCAGTAATTTTCTTCGCCTTTTTCCTTTTGGGTAAAGGGAACTCAGTGGGTTCAATACCGAGTTTTTCGCTCTGAAGTCTGGTGAGAGGATGAGTTAGATTGAACTGCGAAGTCGCACTGCTTTGTGATACCTCAGATTTCTGTGGTGAAATTGAGAAGCTCTGAAGTTTATGGATTAGAGACTGGACTTCAGGTTATTCAAGACTTAATTGTTCTGGGGTATGATGGGTTTGAGCAGTGGTAGTTGATTCCCCTTCTCCTTGTTTGGATACCGGCGAACCAGTATGCAAATGGGAAGATCGAGGGGATTCGGAGGGAGAATTACTCTTAGAATGGCTTATAGGTTTTGACTTATGTGCCATTCACAGTTGGTAGCCCTCCTTCTAGCGCCAATTATGTTGAGGCCTCGAAAATCGTTGCAACAACATAGGGGAAACCACCTGGTCCGGACCTTAGTACAGCTCCTTTTCCGTTTGGAATAGTGGCTCCGACTGGGGATAATGGGACCAGTTTCCTAAAAATTATAGGTAAACGGGATGGATGAATGACTTATAGAATATGCTAGCGATAAGCGAATAATTAAAACTATCAGCAAAGTATAATAACTATAATCTATCCCGGGGACTTATTGATTTCTAAAGCGTAGCGTTTGATGGTCTGTGCTCTAAGACAGGCATATAGATGACTCCATCTCTAAAACATAGATATTAAATCATTCAAGATTGCTGTGCATAAATAGTTACGCAAAGCGATAACAGCGAAATTACCACACTTTATCATTTATATCATTGTTACTTGCATGATTAAAGGAAAAGGCATATCGCAAAACATCCAATAGTGGAATGAGATAGAGATTTGCTGTTACAGCACATACATGTATTCAACAATAGCAAGAATAATTACACAACAATTCATATAAAAGGAATGAATACAGATACAGATAAAAGTACCATATAAGCTGCTTAACACTCCCATATATCAATCTCTATGTCGCAGTTCTTCCTTCGACTCAGAAAACATCCCCAACAAAAGACAGTAGTGCGCAATTGCATAAAGAAACTTCCTTGTCAAATTAAGAACGATTGGTCGAGTTTCATAAAAGAATATAGGCTGAAGCACAGTAGTGCAAACTTCAGTCTTTAAGTCTATTACAAAATTTTACGACCCTTTCCAAAACAATGAAAGGGTCTATAAATACTAAGCTAATCTAAATATCTAATAAACAGAAATCCTACATAATTGGCATCAATAAATATTGATCGTATTTCTTGGAGCGATATGGCAATCGGCGGCAATGATTCATTAGGTAGGCTCTTTGCCTTTAAACCTCTGCTAACTTATCGCTAGCATTGGCTCTACTTCAGGCGGTTTGTTGAGGCGCGAACTGAGCTGAGCAGCGTATGTGGCATCTTGAATATCGGGAATTATACACCCGAGTGCATCAGTCAAACACTTGAGGGCAGACCTTTGTGTGTGTGGCTTGATCAGAAAGAGCCAATATGCATCGAAAGTCAAAGTGTTAACCCCAGCGATTAATCTCCCCTTCTCCTCTAATTCAGGATAACTTGTTTGCTCAATCACATTTGCTGTTGTTATTCTTCCAGGTGTACACTGGGAGATCATGTTTGCCAGGTAGAGGGTGTTGTTGACCAGATCAATCATATTGCTGGCAGTTAATTTACATCTTGAAGCCGCCCTTTCTGCTTTCATCACCTGAGTGTGCCATTCTGTAAAGAGTATGTCCTTGTATGTTTCTTGGATTCTAGGCAAATTCGCTGCTTTTCCCACATCAGAATCTTGCCAGTCAAGATGTCCACTTATGATCTCATCGGCCTGGTCTAACTCATTCCTGGCCTTCTCTACCTGCTCTTTCCTCTGCTGCTCTTCTTGCTCTCTCTTCTGTTTTTCTTCTTGTTCCCTTTTCTGCCTATATGCCAGTTCTTTTTCCTGTTTCTCTTCTTGTTCCCTCTTCTATTGTGCCTCTAGCTCTTTCTTCTTTTTCTGCTTGTTCTTTCCTTTACCTTTCCACTTGTTCTTTTCTCTGCCTTTCTGCCTGTTGCTTCTTCTGGTTTTCCTCCTGTTGCTTCTTCTGATCTTTTGTTATAACAGGAGGCTGGCTCGACTGTTGCCGACCAGGCTCACTTGAAGACGTCGCTGGGGTTGTTGCCAGTAAATCTAGAGGTAGAGTTTGCAACCTCTGCTCCCTAAGTTTATTGAACTCAGTTACCCCTTCATCATTATATTTCAATCGAGCAAGTTCTCTAGCTTGACCTATTGTTTCGTTTGAAACAAATAGGTCGTCAAACCAATCTTCTTGATGGTCAAATTTTGTTAATTTGGCCTGTTCTAATGCAGTATAGGCGTTTTTGTTTGGATCATATAGCCTATTCGGGATAGTGGCCAGGGTTAAGGACTGAATCTTTGTGGCTTCCTTTTCTGCGTGTTTGAGATCATGTAGAGTATAGACACCGATTCTCAAGGGAAAAGAGGGCCAGCCCCTCTTCTTTTCTTTCTTGAGAGTCTGTGTAGTACTCTCTGCCATAATTTGATAGGAGATTTCTCTTGCTAGCAGTTTATCTGGAATATACAAAGGGAGAACATGCGGATTGGCTTGGCTGCTGAAAACCCTAATGTAGGTAAATCTCTCTTCTCCAAACCAACTCGCTACCACCGGTAAATCAAAGGAAGCTAGATAGAAGATTCTGGGAATGGGCTTATCAAAAATAGAATAATGAATGGGAACCATAAAGCCATTGCAGATTTGGTACAAATGGTGTTTGTAAGAAGATTTCCACAATTTCTGGTGGTATATATGAATGGGTGAGGGGTCTTGGGCAGTCCACCTCCAACCGAGGATGAGAAACTCAGAATTGAAACATAATGTATCTAAAATATATGCACTGTAATAAAACAGGGGAATTTTCCTTTCAGTAACAACATAATTTTTTCTAAAATCACGAACAGCTACGGCTAGCTTATCAGAGAGAATAGTAGCCCAATCCATAATTATGCTGTTTACTGCTGCTTCCATTAGAGGAACCATCTCTATGGTAAAGTTAGCGGAGTCATGTAATCCCCATAGCCTACACATCATTATCCCCGCATAGCAATAGGGAGAAGCCAAAGAATCGACTGAGTACTTACCGGAAGACTCGTGCTTGTGTTTGGCTGGATTCTGCCTCCAATCCCGGATGGGCTCGGATTCCACTTCATTATCACTTGCAAATTTCTCCAGGAACGTCTTGTTATACACTTTCTCTGGCTCAGGAAAATGATACATTTGCCTTAGATGCTCTGGCTTGAACGATCCAAAAATCCTCCCATCTCTGGTGCTAAAAGTTCTGTCGAGGATTGGAATTTCCTCAATTGCCCATCGCACGACGTCTGTGTAGGGGAGAATCTGTTCTCTGGCCGCTATCCTGTGAAGGAAAGAATCGGCTAAATCTTTGAGAGTGCAATCAGACTTGCGAGTAGGATCCGTAGTAGCTTCCGTCACTGCCTTTTCTGGTTGTTCGGCTTCAATCAAATTATACGTGCCTTGCCATGTAGCTCAGGTAAGACCCGTGCATGTAGTATCTGATATTAAGCCCTTCTTTTTATCTGTGGTAGCTTGTCCTGCAACTGATGTAGCAGCGGAACCCGCGGTCTTCTTAGATTTCGTTCCCATCATGCTCAGGTTTCTGTTAGAAGATGAATTCTGCACAAAGGCAAGAAAAACCGTAACATAGAAATATAATAATGAGGACTTATGGTGGGAGAGATATATCAATCGAAGCGTGCTGAGAGATTAACTCTCAAAAATGGCTGCGGATCCAATCAATGAGAAGATATTACAGACATATTAAATGGCCGTTTAAGGCCTGCTACTGCTTAAATGCTTATTACACCATTATCCTGTTGAATGACTCCCTTAAGCGTGCAATGGATATTTTGGCGGTTGAGCGCAGGTGATCGTTAATCAAAGGGGCAAAACTTTAAATATGAATACATCACCTTATCCCTCCATTTAACGGCTTTTTCGAAATCCGCACTTTATTGATCGGATATCAATAATACTTTAGATCTTGAAGCTATGCCTTTTGAAATTCCGATCGCCGATAGCGATATCGCATCGCTTTAGGAGAATAGGTATCATATAATCATAAGCATAGGATCCTCCCGAACACCGATTGCGACGTTGCATCAGATTAGTGCGAAGAAATATGACAAGGTGCATTTAGAGTGGATTGCTGATTCCCCGATCGCCGATATCGCATCACATCGGGGGTAAGACTTGGGCGCCTTATTAATGTGCATGGAATGTTTCCGACTACCGATTGCGCAATTGTATCGGATCAGAGTAAATGACTTAGGATGCTTTAACCGCATACGGAGTATCGCCGATATCCGATCGCCGATATCGCATCGCGTCGGGGCTTATGTTATGTGCGCTTTTAAGATGTGTATGAAGTGTTGCCGATCGCCGATTGCGATATCGCATCGGGGGTAATCAATGTGCCGCTTATTATATTTCTTATGTCATTGCGATATGCGATCTTGCGATCGCTTTATTGCAATGACAAAGATTTGCCTTATTTCTTTAAAGGGTTTTTTCAAAAAGAGTTTTATGAAATGAATTCATTTGATTATCGGACCTCTTTTGAACAATAAAAGTATTGATACCAATTAAACTTTGAAGGGACCCATTTCATACGTTAATATTTATAAATGAAGATGATATGAAATGGGGGGTTGTTGTAGAGCACAACACTTACTAACTTCTCATTTCTCACAACTTGAAAAATAATGCCTCCTCTTTGTGATTCAATCACTATCTATCATTTCCATATGCATATTTTTCTTGGGAAATCTTCGCTCGGACTGATACTTTGCTATCACATTATTTGAGTTGGGACAAGAGGCAAGTTACAAGCCATGCTCAAGCCATAATCACCTTACAATGCTTGTGTTTATGCTTGGTGGAAATCTAGTTCACTTTAAATATAAGATTCATTAGATATCCAAATTTACTTTAACAATCATGTAACTCTAAGAAAAAGACACATGAAATTTTGCAAAAATAAAATGATAAATAAACTTTATATATTATAAGTTATGTTGTCATTTTATAGTAGATAATATTTGTAACCATTTATTCAATTTAATTAAAATGAATGATTTATTTTTAAAATTTATTTATGTGGTATTATTCAAAGATACAATGAAATTTTATTTGAATCTAATAATAAGGAGTTGATATGAAATAATCTATTGAATTATTAAAGTGTGATTGCTGTTAGAGCCTAGATTTGCCTTAGGCTGAAAAGACAAGGTTCTAGGTCCACATCAAACCATGCTCAGCCTCATAGCTAGCCCTACGAGGACAGGAGAGGGCTCTCTCCGGGTCAATCTCAGCGAAAGATAATTGATGGGGCTTGAGATGACTGATTTAACAACTGATCTTAGGCTAGGTATGAAAGTGAAAAGTTTTGATTTGAGTTTTTGGGGGTTTTGTTGGAAAAAAGGGACAGGCAAATTTTGGGTCCGGGGATGAGGCCAGATTTTTGCAGAGTTCAGGTAGGGGCAAGATAGGCAGTAGTTTTGATGCTTTGGATTGAATGAATGGGTGGATCAGACTGGTGAGGAGCCAAGGAGGGCAAGAAGGTCTCAAGAGTCCTCCTCAAACAGATGAAAACATGAAGAATTAAACAAAATATCAAGGCAGAGCATAGCAGTCCAATGAATTCTACCTTAATCACTCATTTGTTTAATTGCAAAAGACAAGAGAAGGGAAAATGATACACATAAACATCAGTGAACTTACAAATACATAGAGAAACACACCATCAAAACATAGAGCCACATGGATCCCAACAAGTGCTGCAAAACCTTGGTCCTTCCTTTGCCAAAATTGCAGAAATAAAATGTACAATAGAGTGCCAAGCAATCCCAAGTATCCAACCATGAAAATGACTAAGAAATTACATAATATAGACAATCCTAACTCCTTCCCATGCCTCTAGGGGTCGAGCTCATCATTCTAGGAGTTGTTTGAACCAATTCTAAATAAGGAACTGAAATCTAGGTAGTCAAACAACTTACCCCTATGTGCTAGGAAACTGATTCATTCATTTAATTTTCACTTTTTAGTGAATGAATCCTCTAGAACAAGTAAAAATGTGCCAATATTACATCATAGTTATCAAATTACATCATGAAAGGTCAAGTGTAACATCAAAAAGAAAAACTGGTCAAAACTGGGCGAATTTCTGAGCTAAACAGTGAAAAATAGGAAAAAATCCTCTATGCGCCGCGCCTGATTCTCTATGCATCGTGAAAATTTGGAGCTGCTTTTGAGGCACTTCCTGAAGTCCAAATTGATCCCAAGATAGCTTGTTGGAAAGAACTTCCTGTCTAGTTTCCAACCCAAGTGAAATTTCTGAATTTGGATGTCATTTGCCACTCCAAAACTTCAATCTCCCAATACTGCTTCTTGTGTGTCAAAATAGGGGTAGTGAGGTCATTTTTTGAGTGTTTTTGACCCTTTAGGCCACCCATAACTTGATGAAATCTCTCGGCCATTCCTGAGCATGCATAATCTATCATAACAAACCCAAAAATATCAAGTTTTCCTCCAGAAGATGTCCCAATCATAAGCGCATGCCAAGTGGCACGAAGAATTGGACAGAAAAGCCTATTTTGGCTCAAAACTTTATAGGTTCGCACTTCCTCTATGTATTACCTGTGGTCCCGCACACATTGGTAATGTATCCAGCGGACCTGACCGCACCTTTTCTGTGGTAAAGGTGCGGACCACTGAGTGCGCCGTTCATTTTTGCAGATGACATTTGGAGGCCTTCCCAATGTCCAAATTGGGTGTAGGATAGCTTGTTGGAAAGGTATTTGAGTCTACTTCCCAACTCAACTAGATTTTTTCAATTTGGAATTCATTTTCCCTGTCAAAAATCAAATCTCCCAAGACTGGTCAAAATGTGCCAAATGAGGCTACCTAAAAGCAGAGTGTTGTTGCAGTCAACTTTTGAAGGGCTTCCTCAACTCCAAATTGAGCTTATGATAGCTCATTGGAAATATATTTGTGTCTACTTATCATTTGACTCATCAAGAAAGTCATTTGGCCAATGAATCTAGGCGAAAACTTGATTTTCCCAAGGTCACTCCAGAGGTGCATCAATTCTCCCGAGGCGACTGTATTCTTGACATTTCTCTAAAACCATGACACCTGTGTAGAAAGGGAAGGATATTTTCTTCCTTGGCCTATTTTGGACAAAAACCTCTCACAAGTTTCCCAAATTCATCTTTTATTGCTCAGAAACATCATTTTAGTAAAACCTACCCCAATGTGTGGAATAGGGGATTTGTCGAAATGAAGCAAAATGAAGGGGATAGGGGCTTCTAAATTCTTGAGAAAATTTTGGGAAGTAGGGAGAGATGTTAGGAAGCAGAGGAAAGTGGAATTTCAAATATTGAGTGAGGGGAAGGGGTCCAAAAGGGCTAAACACAGGCCCAACCTAGAAAATTGTCATGTTGTAGCAAGAAACTAGGGTTTGTGCGAAAATGAGGAATTCGGGGAATCTCAGTGATGGGAAGTGTTTAATAAGGTACATTAAGGATAGGGGAAGGTGTATGAGCATCAGGATACAAGTTTTGCCGATGATTTGACCATCCAAGAGAAATTGTCTTCAAAACCCTAGGAGAGGGAAACGAACTTTACCTAGGCACAACTAAAGCATGAACAAGGTGTAAAATGACCCAGTGGAACTTGACATGATGATGAAAACCCTCCGAATGATGGTACACTCAGCTGAATGGTGACATGGACTAAAATTAGCACAACTTTGACAAGAGTAAGAGAAAACCCTAGACCTAATGACTAGTGACCAAATTTTGCTTGAAGACTCACTGAAATGACAAAATTTGACCTTGACACCTTAAAATCATTTTGTAAGAGCATTTTTTATCACTGGAGGAAGGCTGCAAAGACTGACACTAACATTGGCTCCAATGGGGATGGTAGCTCCTTGGAGGTGCCAAGAACAACAGATCTCTGGAAGAGCTAGACAGTGCCTTCGTCCATTAGGTGATGGAGTCAAAAACTCAAGCTAAAATGCATGACTGAAAACCAACACAAACTAACTTAATAACAAGACTGAAAACTGATTCACAAATGACTCATGACTGACTTAAATAAAACAAGAACTTACAAAGCTTATTGAAGGGCAGCAGTCCATCAAGATTTCAAATCATGATGACAACCACCTGCATGCTAATGAAATATGTACAATCATGTGTAATGAGCTTTCCAATGTAACCAATCCAGCAGATGGCTACATACCAAATTTCTACTCTCACTTTTCTCGAGCAGGCGGAATGATGAACCTGCAGGCAACTCAAAATAACCACTAAAACCAAAGCTTACGATAATTAACCAGGCAATATTTATCTTTTCTAATGCTTGCAGAAGAATGCCAAAGGGATCTTGAAAATCCTGAAGCACTAGCTTATCTTGAGATCCAGTTGCAAAAATACAAGTACTCCCTCCATTTTGATCTGAAAGAACAATTGATTTTCGAGGGATAGGAATGCACAAAGAGGTATGTGCTTCTGCCATCTGAGTGTTAGCTATAAATTCCTCGACCATGAGAAATTATGGCATATTGTCTTTCTCAGGCTCATATTCCTCAACTTCATGGTCTAGGTCATTCTTAAACAGAAAACAATCTTCAAGATTATCAAACATGACAGCCTTATCATATTCATGAAAGAAAATATTATCTATTCTCTGATCTATAAATCTAATTTCAAGACTACCATTATTTTCAAAAGTGGAAGAAATTTCACCAACACTTTCTTGACCATGTGCACACTGCAGACCTGCATTAGCTTTGGCTGTAACCTGACCTTTCAAGAGTTGATCTATCTCATCTTCAGACAGAGGAGATAAGACTTTTTGTTTCCTTTTGCTCAAGCAAGTATTGTCTTCTTGAAATAACATTTCTAAACATGAAAAACCTGAATGACAATATTCAATTCCCTGATCTTATGAAATTTGGAAACATTGTTGATCATCTTCATATGACATGGCAATCAAATTATCCTTTATCACTGAGTTATCGAAAGAAGATTTTTCACTTACTTGAACAAAGATCTCATCTTGTTTTTCATGAAATGGTTGGATTACCTCCTCATGAAGGCTTTGGTCAATAACTTTGACTTCTTCATTCCAGATGATCTCAACAGCAGAGCTCTCCTTCATGGGATTCAACACAAGGTAGTCTACATCATCACAATCTGAATCTAGATCCGAAATAGCTGACTTGACTTTATCACATTCTGAAATTGAAACTTGATTTCCCTGCATGCTGTCTTCTTCTATGGACAGATCTGAAATAGAACCCTCTCTTTCATCAGTTCCCATTGTGCTAAGATCTTGATCCTGCTGCAAAGCTTCCTGAGCATCTTGATGGGAATCCTCTAGGTTCTCTTCATGTTGCTGAAATGGATTCTCGTACAAGGCTTCCATGATCTCATCATCCATGAAGTCATCATCTTCATAATATTTCTCAAGGCTTTCAATAAAACTATAAGCATGTTTGCAACAGTTCTGAACTAAATTTAATGATGGATAAGAGTCTTTATACCTTTCAAATAACATGGCATGAAAATCCTTTAAACAGTAAATACAAGCAGGCGGCAAAATTTCATACCAAGATCAGGCTTCACCTTCCAAAGTGGCCATGAATATCTTCATCAAGCAATCTTCAGGAAAATCAACCTTCAACTTGCGAATATGTATGTGAAATCTAACCAGATGTAAGGCAGCATCCTTCCTATCATCATCTTTAAACAAAGGCAAATTCTTTTGCCAATCTACCTTGGGAATTTTATTTGGAAAACCTGGAATGTGATCTCAGCTCATGGGAGCGTATCTTCTTGCAACTCATTCCATCTTGAAAACCTTAAAGCTACTGATCTTCCTGCAGTGGAGTCACCATGAAGCATTGATTTCTGGATTTTTCAGTGAATGGAGTCGCTAGGTGAATGATTTCAGCCTTATTATGTCTAATCATTGTCCACCATCAACAATCAGATCTGAACTTGATACATGTACTGGGGCAATTAACAAGTTAGATGTCACATTTACAAGCTAGACCGAAGATTGACTGAAGCAGCGTTTATCTACTTCCGCTAATCCAAAGCAAAAGCATTTCGAAGGCTACCTACCATAACTTCAGGCCCTGTCTGTAGCTTATAAAACAACTAACACTAACAAGAAAACCATTTTCTTCCCCAGTGGAGTCGCCTCTATGTTAGAGCCTAGATTTGCCTCAGGCTGAAAAGACAAGGTTCTAGGTCCACATCAAACCACGCTCAGCCTCATAGCTAGCCCTACGAGGACATGAGAGGGCTCTCTCCGGGTCAATCTCAGCGAAAGATAATCGATGGGGCTTGAGATGACTGACTTAATGACTGATGTTAGGCTAGGTATGAAAGTGAAAAGTTTTGATTTGAGTTTTTGGGGGTTTTGTTGGAAAAAGGGGACAGGAAAATTTTGGGTCCGGGGATGAGGCCAGATTTTTGCAGAGTTCAGGAAGGGGCAAGATAGGCAGTAGTTTTGATGCTTTGGATTGAATGAATGGGTGGATCAGACTGGTGAGGAGCCAAGGAGGGCAAGAAGGTCTCTAGAGTCCTCCTCAAACAGATGAAAACATGAAGAATTAAACAAAATATCAAAGGCAGAGCATAGCAGTCCAATGAATTCTACCTTAATAAATCATTTGTTTAATTGCAGAAGACAAGAGAAGGGAAAATGATACACATAAAAATTAGTGAACTTACAAATACATAGAGAAACACACCATCAAAACATAGAGCCACATGGATCCCAACAAGTGCTGCAAAACCTTGGTCCTTCCTTTGCCAAAATTGCAGAAATAAAATGTACAATAGAGTGCCAAGCAATCCCAAGTATCCAACCATGAAAATGACTAAGAAATTACATAATATAGACAAGCCTAACTCCTTCGCATGCCTCTAGGGGTCGAGCTCATCATTCTAGGAGTTGTTTGAACCAATTCTGAACAAGGAACTGAAATCTAGGTAGTCAAACAACTTACCCCTATATGCTAGGAAACTGATTCATTCATTTAATTTTCACTTTTTAGTGAATGAATCCTCTATAACAAGTAAAAGTGTGCCAATATTACATCATAGTTATCAAATTACATCATGAAAGCTCAAGTGTAACATCAAAAAGAAAAACTGGTCAAAACTGGGGGAATTTTTGAGCTGAACAGTGAAAAATAGGCAAAAATCCTCTATGCATCACACCTGATTCTCTATGCATCCCGAAAATTTGGAGCTGATTTTGAGGCACTTCCGGAAGTCCAAATTGAGCCCAAGATAGCTTGTTTGAAAGCCCTGCATGTCTATTTTCCAACCCAAATGGAATTTCTGAATTTGGATGTCATTTGCCCCTCCAAAACTTCAATCTCCCAAGACTGCTTCCTATGTGTCAAAATAGGGGCAGTGAGGTCATTTGTTGAGTGTTTTTGACCCTTTAGGCCACCCATAACTTGATGAAATATCTCGTCCATTCCTAGCATGCATAATTTATCATAACAATCCCAAAAATATCAAGTTTTCCTCCAGAAGATGTCCCAATCATAAGCGCGCGCCAAGTGGCACGGCTCATTGGGCAGAAAAGCCTGTTTTTGCGCAAAAATTTCTAGGTCCACACTTCCTCTATGTATTACTTGTGGTCCCGCACCCATTGGTAATGTATCCAGTGGACCCGACCGCACCTTTTCTGTGGTAAAGGTGTGGACCACAGAGTGCGCCGCGCCACTACCCAAGTGCGTCGCGCCCTTTTGCAGATGACTTTTGGAGGCCTTCCCGATGTCAAAATTGGGTGAGGGATAGCTTGTTGGAAAGGTATTTGAGTCTAATTTCCAACCCAACTAGAATTTTTCAATTTGGATTTAATTTTCCCTGTCAAAAATCAAATATCCCAAGACTAGTCAAAATGTGCCAAATGAGGCTACCTAAACACAGAGTGCTGTTGCAGTCAACGTTTGAAGGGCTTCCTCAACTCAAAATTGAGCTCATGATAGCTCATTGGAAATATATTTGTGTCTAATTATCATTTTATGCATTAGGAAAGTCATTTGGCCAACCAATATAGGACAAAAATTGATTTTCCCAAGGTCACTCCAGAGGTGCATCAATTCTCCCGAGGCGACTGTATTTTTGACATTTCTCTAAAACCATGACACCTATGTAAAAAGTGAAGGATGTTTTTCTTTATTGGTATATGGTGGAAAAAAATCTCTCTCAGTATTCCCAAATTCATCTTTTATTGCTTAGAAAAATCATTTTAGTAAAACCTACCCCAATGTGTGGAACAGGGGATTTGTCGAAATGAAGCGAAATGAATGGGATAGGGGCTTGTAAATTCTTGAGAAAAATTTGGAAAGCAGAGAGAGATGTTACAAAGCATAGGAAAGTGTGATTTCAAATATTTAGTGAGGGTAAGGGGTCAAAAAGGGCTAAACACAGGCCCAACCTAGAAAATTGTCATGTTCTAGCAAGAAACTAGGGTTTGTGTGAAAATGAGGAATTCGGGGGATCTCAGTGATGGGAAGTGTTTAATAAGGTACATTAAGGATAGGAGAAGGTGTATGAACATCAGGATATGATTTCTTTCGATGATTTGACCATCCAAGAGAAATTTCCTTCAAAACCCTAGGAGAGGGAAACAAACTTTACCTAGGCACAACTGAAGCATGAACAAGGTGTAAAATGACCTAGTGGAACTTGACATGATGATGAAAACCCTCCTACTGATGGTACACTCAACTGAATGGTGACATGGACCAAAATTAGGACAATTTTGACAAGAGTAAGAGCAAACCCTAGACCTAATGACTAGTGACCATATTTTGCTTGAAGACTCACTGAAATGACAAAATTTGACCTTGACACCTTAAAATCATTTTCTAAGAGCATGTTTGATCACTGGAGGAAGGCTGCAAAGTCTGAAACTAACAATTTCTATATTAGTAATTATAAGCCAAATTATTTAATTGTAATTATACCATTTTTCTCCTATGTATTTGGTAAGGGGACATGTTTTTAGCATCATATCATCTTTGTGTCTAATATTTGGTATGGTCTTTGGGTCAATACAATGTTTAGTATGTCTCTTTGTTACTTTTCATTAACCATTGAGGTCAAGCCTCCAGGATGATGTCATAATGATGTCACTCCTGCCATGTGTTAACATGTGAGTGATGACACATGTCACTGAAATTTGGGCCCTTTGGTTACCCAAAAGTGCCAAAAATGGCTACCACATGTCATGCTCCTATTGGTTGTGTTAACGTCATATTTTATTGTTGTTTGGGCCAATCACCTATTGCCGCCAGTCCCTATCAAGGAGGAGAGAGAAAGGCTCTCTGAGGTCTATTTTGTAACCTTTTTATTTGTTAAATTAGAAATCCACAAGGTCCAAGAAACCAGTCTTGACACCACTCATGTGTGCTTTGTGGTTTTTGGAGGAGAGGTCTTAGATTGATTCTCCATCATTGAGCCACAGGATTGGTGATGTTGGAAACCACCTCCCGTGACCACCAAGGCCATCTACAGGGCCATCTTAGATGATGTCAGAAGTTTGCCACATGACCCAATGCTTATCTCCTAGTTCTTTGCTTTGGGTGCTAAATATAGTCCACCTGGGTATGCCTTTGGGCTACCACTTACATGGTGGGTCCACTCGCTCAATGCATCTTGACGCTTTTCACTTACACCACGTTTGAAACCTATGGGATGCACCCATCATGGTACCACCACTGGGATGGTGTAATCGTGCTCCTCCTCTGGCCAATGAAATGTTTCTCGCTGCTAACATTTCTACCACATCTTGTCGAAGCTTCTCGTAGAGGCTCCACCATATTTTCCGCCTAGTTGGCCCTTAAGCCAACTTTGGCTATGCACCAAAGATTGATCTAGCCACCTTTAGCTCTAATATGAAGGCCTTGGAATAACAGAAATTGACTGGCTCTATCTCACGACTTAGGAGACCATTTTCAGACTTCCATATATTAGTGGAAAACAAAAACTCTTTCAGACCTATATCCATTTGAGAGGTTTCTATCTGCTCCTGAGATGATCTGCTACTCTAGAATTAGCTCTAACACAAATGCACTGATTCTAATCATTTTCCCTTTTTATGTATCTGGAACCTTCTCCCTAAGGTATTTCTTTGACTTTCGTGCCACCTATTGACTGTAATGAACAATTTGTTTCCATCACCCTATTGCCATCAATCACAACATATTTCAACAATATCTCCCTTTTGGCATTGATGGAAACACCAAAATCAAACTAAACACACTTTTCTCTTGTAGAAACATGCCAACATAGATTGTATCCTTTGAGTGTTGCTCCCCCTGAGATTTCTGCTACTGTAGTACTACTGCGCGTATCTCATAGGTCTCTGCCCTATTTTTTTTTTTTCATTTCTTTAGATCTCTCCCCCTCTTACATCAATGGAAAATACACCATCATGCTCCCCCTGTCACTATGACTCTCCTATCTACAATCCTTCTCATTCATATTGATCCTTGTGGACTTGGAAACTTCACTAATATATGTTGAAAAATATACTAGTTGCCTTGCTTCTTGGAGGAGGAGCTAGTGAAGGGAGAAAAAAGGAATGACACTCAATATTTGCTTGAAGTAATCAAACTATTCTCTGGGAAGTGGCTTAGTGAAGCTATCTAAAACTTGTTCCTTGGTAGGTACATACTCTAGCTTCACAATTTGGGTTGCAACTTCCTCTCTCAAGAAATGATACTTGATGGGGATATGCTTTGTCTTGGAGTGAAAGATTGGATTCTTTGACATGCTTATTGCACTTGTGTTGTCTCAAATAATGGGGATCAACTAATCATTAAACACTTGTACATCTTGCAAAGTTTGCTTCATCCATAATAATTGAGTACAATAAGAATTTGTTGAAATATATTCTGATTTGGCTATAGATAAGGAAATCTAAGCTTCACTACTACATTTGGGTGGAAATTCCAACGACAGAATCAGGTGAAATAGCTAAAATCAGAAAATGTGTTGGAAGTTAAATGATTATTTTGTCTATTTTTCTAATATCCAAACTACCATCAAATATTCGACAATAGTTCTTTACTGGTGGAATATTCGATGGAACACCCTATCTCATCGATTATTGGGCATTTTCCTATAATCCCTCTAGTGTTAAATAATCGATGGTGGTTTTTACTGTCAGATATATGGTGCTATATCTAATATGAAAATGTGTTATAGAATTTCCTACAAATGGTAAATAACCGTTGTATAATGTTCAATTCCACCTTTACTGGTTTTTTGTGCTAATGACGTCCAATATGGGACCTCTTTTGATCAGTTTGACTAATTAAAATAAATATAACATTAATATTATAATTAATATCTATATATATTATAATCATATAATATTATATTAATTTTAATTTTAATATATTATAGATATTAATATCTATAACATATTAAAATTAAAATTTATATAATATTATATGATCCTAATATAATATATATATATATATATATATAGCTATTAAATATATTTTTATAATTATAATAAATAAATAAATAAATATATGTGTGTGTGCATGTGTGTGTGTCTGTGTGTACGGACCTAACATCATATAACCTTGACATAGTTGTTATGTATATTAGTTGTGATTGTCTTGAAAGGTTACGTTATAGTGGCTATAACCAACCTCTAAAAGTTTGCCTATGCTTCAATTTTGGACCCTCCCTTCTAAATCACAACAACTCGTCTTGCACTAATCTAGGTACTTGTGCTTCGACTAGACCTTATTATTTTCATATTGTATTGTGTTCACTCACTTATATCATTTTCTAACACATAAGTCAATCTCTTGAGATGGTCCATTGACAATTCCCGACTTTCCTCAGTGAACTACACAATTATTGAGGGAACTTGGCCTTGCTTTTGGGACTTTCACAGTCCTAACTACCAATGAGCCTTGAGCTCAGAAAATGTGAAATATAGAATGGCAGGTATCCTTCAGCTAGGGAATTATGCAGATAGGAGAGGCAACTCAGAGCCATTTAGTGTAGAAATTGCGCAAACCTCACTATACTCAGAAAAAGCATAGTGCATGAGTTGGAGAGTTGCCCAGTCCTTCCCATAAATGTGCAATCTTTCCAGGAAATGCATGGAATTTTTTCCTAACAAAGAAAAAAAAATCAAAAAGAAAAAATCATCCCTAAAAATAGGGATATAATTTTAGTAACCTAAAGGAGGCACTTGTGTTATTCTTAGAAATTGCCACCAACTATCACTTTTTCCTTGATTTTAGGCATGCACATCATAAACCCTAACTTGAGAAAATCCATTTAATAGACGCTAATAGAGCTCATTTTCACACTCAATCTTGGAGCTCTGGCATTCCCGAGGAGATCGAGGAGCCTTCAGTGCGATTGTCGTTTCTTTTCTGGGTGAGTTTTGCTTTTCTTGTCTTTTGCCACTTTTTGTGTCACTTTTTGTTGTTTAGCTTGTTAGGGTGTTGTTTCACTTGTTTCTTTGGATGAATACTAGTGTTTTAGCTTGCAAAAGTTTTTTTTCAAGTTTTAGAGTGCCTTTCACAAGTGTCACATGACTTTTCCCATTTTTGCACCAACGATCGTTGTTGCATTGACTTTCTTCACATTCTTCATTTTCCTTCAATTTAATCAATTGCTGCAATTGTTTCACATTCATGCATAAAAACCTAGTCATATATGCACTCACCATCACACCATCCTTTAGATTCGCTTCATTTTCACACTCCCCATGTGCAGATCTAGATCCCATTGCTTGTATCTCACACTCCACTTCTTGCACTATGCAATCTGGGAGCTCAAGGCCTCTACCTTGGCTTCTAGAGCCAGCCTCCGAGCTTGGCCATTGAGATTTCACAATGCATAGTATCTCCTGGCCTTAGCCCAGACTAAACTACACATTGTGCAGTTCCAATCATTAAGCTTCCTGACTAACTGTTGGGACTATGTAGTGCATAGTTCCCATAGTCAGCCACTGACCCCTCTTAGTGAAAACTATGCAATCCTTCCCATCATGAGCTTGACTTGCTAGTTGATCTTTTCTTGAAGTTGATTTGGTTTTTAAGATGAAATTTTCTTGCTATCAATGTCCTCTCTATCCCCCAGGTACAATAGTTGGTGAGCATCTCTCTAGCAATCAAATTAACATGGCATCCAAGAGAGATGCATCTAAGGAAACCAATGAGAGAAGTATTGGGGAATCAGTTGAGAAAATATTTGTAGATTTTCTAGTATATGAAGATACTCAGTTGTTCATTGAGAAGGGTACAACACTAACATAGCAACAGATCAAAAACACTCTTGTAGAGGACTTCAAGGAAGACTTAGAGGACCGACATGTTTAGCATCTAGCAGTTAGGGTTATAAAACGTTGCATGTAGGTACCCCTCCTTCCCATGTTTGGACATCATCAGTTGGATTGTGTCAAACATTGATGAACAAACTATGGCATTGAGCAATGCCAATGGGAGAGAGCTTTCCACCTTCAGGGAAAATAACTTTAAGAAAATGTATCACTTACCCAAGATGGTGAATCACATGGAATCACTCTTCTATGCCACCCATAGCTATGTGAACACAAGAGATATTGTCAAGCGCTAGGAAAAGAATCATCGAATTTTAGACTGACACCCACCCATGTTTACAAGATGAAGTCCATCAAGAAGACTTACTAGTTCTTGATCATCTTTTCCTGCATAATATATGGTCAAGAGAAAAGAAAAACCTTTCCTGAAGGGTGGGTGGTCTTACTGTACTAGTTGGTGAATGATGGGAGGCAATTCAACTAGTTATATTTGTTGGCTCATTAGTTGAAGACACATGAGGCTAAGGCTTGGAATCTACCCAAGAATGAGTAAGAAAGTTTTTACATGTCTACATACTGGATGCAATTTGTGCCCACCAACATTTCCCTCACATGAGATGGACATCGACACAAAAAGAGGTTGTCGTTAACATCTATTGCAAGTTTCTTTCTGATTTCAGCTATTGAGGAATGATGGCAAGGATAACTGACTATTTTATCATCCCATTATACAAGCTTATATTTAAGTAGGATCCACATTGCATGTCCCAAGAAGCAATGGAGGCAATAGTAAACATTGTAGATTGGTATGCCTAGCCAGGTGGCACCTTCATTAGAGTATTTGGCGGAGAGAAGCCTTTGCATTTTCTACCAAGGTATGCCACTGACAAGCTTATCATTTAATAAGTCTCATACCACCTCGCTACAGGGTTGTCAGTAGGACTACATAGGAAGAATAAATCACCATGGCCTAGTATTCATTTGTGTATCAAGTTATACAAGATTAAGAGCTTGGAAGACACATATTCCAAGGCTAAGGACATAGTGAAATTCGAGTTCGCACCAAGAACTTTAATCCGTATGATCCCCACGTTATTTGGAAGGACCACTGTGCGAGAATGTACTCTCTATGGATCCACAAGACATTTCATTGGCCAGAGGAGGACCCTTGGAGGTACTGCTACAATGCATCCAAACTCCATGAGCCCATTAGTATAGTGATAACTTGAAAGGCTTATCTACATACATCAGTAGCTCCGGAAGCAACAACAACAGTAACAGAATGAAGTGATCAAGTGCAGGACAAGGGAAAGAAGAAGGTAGTTGTGAATCCATAGGAAGAGAAAATATACAAGATGAAGTAAGATCCTATCCTAGAGAAGTAAAACTTGGTAGTGGAAGAAATGAGGGAGCAGTAGATGAAGAGAAGAGTGAAGGAAGAGAGAAAATAAGAAGCTAAAGGAAGAAGAACTGAAGCTACAAGAGATAGAGAAGTTGAAGGAAGAACAAGAGTTGAGGATAGAAAGAGAAGAGAAGCAGAAATAAGGAGAATAAAAAAGGAAAGTTGCAATGATAGAGCAAACAATGTCGATACAGGTTGATGATCCAGAACAACCAATAGCTGAGGAAGAGGGTGAACAGATGCAAGATTTGGAGCTTGCTTAGTAGATTGAGTAATTGATTAAAGTGACAGACATGGAGTTGGAAGACGAGCCACAAAATGAATACACTAACCTAATGCCAAGAGTACCACAGGTAATCTCTCAGTCTCCACCACCACCAGTGTCAGAACCATCCCCGAGCGAGTAAGGAGATGGTGTTCTCCTTGATGATGATCTGGTCATGGATGTGTACAATATATCATTTTACGAGATACAAAAGAAGATTGTACAGGCATGGAGGAATCAATTTTTGTATGATCATGCAACTCTTTCATTCATCATGGAAACAGTGATAGCGTGAGACACCAGTAAGCATCCAATTGCCCTTACTGAAGCCAACTTGGCCTATGCAAGAGAAACAAGCTCAAATGTTAAGTACCTAACGGTCGAGAATGAAAAACTGGAAAAGAACATATAGGATGTCATCCAAGAGGCATAACAACTTTGAGCATCAACAAAAAATTAATTTTCCGCATTAGGGGAGATGAGGAAAATGATAATTACTGAAGTATCAACACTTGGTGACACCATGCGGAAGCTCTATGATGGATTTTTCACCATGCTTAAATCAGTTGTTCATGTGCATGGAGAAAATATTTTTTTAAAACTCTTAAGAACATACATGCTGCCATCACCCATGTACACAAGTGGACAATGTGGTACAAAGGGGCCCCTCTCAACTTAGCAAAGAAGATGAAGCCACAGGAAAAGTTGTAGAAAGAAAAGGTTTGAATGTTGATGCAAAACTATGAGAAACTCAGCCCATTCATCGATAGCATATAGGCCTCATATGTGTGGTTGTACAATAGTTTGGATGTCATGGTGAGAAAGCATAGGATCCCGTCAATCAGTTTGCTCACTGATGCTAAACCCAAAAACCAAGTATAGCTAGATAACAATGAGTACATGGAGCAGCTAAGATGAGAGGCCACTGGGGAATACTTAGAGATGAACGCACACAAAATACAAAAGTACATCGATGGTCTTATCAAGGTGAAAAACATGTTTCTCATGCTTCAGAATGAGTTGGATACACGTTCCAAGGACATATACCCAGATACCACGAAGGAAAGAGTCTGCTTCCCGAAATACATCATCAAACATTTTGGGCACACCATCACACAGTATCAATCTTGGCATTGATATGTGACCGAGAATCATCAAGTAGATTTTACTGAGCTAGACTTTCCCCAAACTCCAGAATCATAGTGTGGTGTCTTGTATGCTGTCTCTAGCCTAATTTGTCTTATATGGGTACATGTGGAAAATGTAATATTATTTGTAAATATGTTTTAAGTGAAATTCCAAGTGTCAATCTCGGAATATGAAAATTTATCATGCAATGTAATGTGTCATTTAGTGAATAAGTTGAAGAGTCATGAGGGAAATCAAAGAGTCACCAAGGGGAATGTTAAGGGTCACCCCACCCTTTGTTATAAATACAAACTCATAACTCATAGCACAAGATTTTGGGAGCAAAGATTTTGGCTAGGTTTAGGCTTATAGAAGGCTTAGGAGTATTGTGAAGAGCCTTGGATTCTCCATAGAGTAGAGTGAGTATACTTATTTTGAGGAGAAGGTGTTCTTGACTATAATGTTCCACTATTGAGGCTAGTGGTCGTCAATGGTGTATGTATGGATGGAAATTTCACTTATAATAATAATATCAGAGCTCCAACGCTTTCATGCATATGCTGTTGATGTAGTCAGAATATTTTGGTTGCATTGGAAATGTATGTTATTTAACTTACACATATGCTTATGAACTAATTTGTATGCATTTGTATGAATCTGGTTTAATGCGTGTTGTTGGATTAACTCATCACTTTAACTTCTGGACTATTCTGCATTTTAGCTTGTGATTTAATTCTACTCATGTGTTCCTTTCAAGCTGCGTACTATTACAAGATTCTGAGGGGCAGACTTCCTTTTCCCCTTCATGTGTTAGAACCTTCATGCATTGTGTTAGTCCTTATAATCTCCTAGGCTAAAAAGGAAATCAAGAAAGGTAACCTCAAACCACTTCAGTTGAGTAGCTAGCCCTACTGAGCATGAGAGGGATCTCCCTAAGTCTCTTATCAGTGATACGACTTTAAAGCAAATGAATTTTAGGCTAGATACACGTATTTGTTTATTTGTTTGTAAAAATTTGAGTTTTAGGGTTTGTTGAACTTAGGGTTTGGAGCCACAAATAGGTCTAGGCTATAGGAGTGTAGAAGAAACTAATGAGCATAAGTAAACATGATTTCATTAGCTTAGGAAGACATAAACATAACAATGAAAACCAGATAACAGAGCTTGAAAAACAAGAATTTTGTATATTTCACTGCAAGGCATCCATAGAAAGAAGAGATATGATGTAGATAAATATGTTTAAACCATTAGAAAAAAAATAGAATGAAGTACAAGCACCATGAACTCACTAGGCTAGAGTTCCTTTAAAATAGCTGCAACTTGTCTCTGTATTAGCTGAAAAGATGATTACATGCAAGCTTCCTTCACAAAAAGTTAAACCCTCTTCTCCTCAAGAGAAATGATACATACGGACTCTCCTAGACCACTTGCCCACCTTCAGGAGTCAAATTCCTTGGTGGAGGAACTGACTCCAATATTCTCTCAACCAATAGGTGAGAGTGAGGAGGTGAAACTCAAACACTTCATGGAGAGTTTGTTTAGGAGTTTCCTTCTTTTGTGAGGCCTAATAAACATAAAAAAAAAACATATGATCTGCATTTATTCATGCCTACATCACCTAGCCTCAAAACTAGTACCATTACATAGAGCGCCTTGACTTTGACTAAGTCAAACTAGAAACTAGAAGTTTTACATAGTGAAATTTACAAGTTAAAACATAGAAAAGTGCAGAAGCGTGGCACTAACTTTGATTTGATTTTCAGGTGTCTTCCAAGGGTTAAAAGGCAAAAATGAGAGAACGGTCAACTAGCCCTTCAAGTATAGCTTCTAGAATAGTTTGAATTTATGAATTTGGACCATGAGAAGACCTTCCAAAATCCATTCTCCCAAGGCAACTCCAGAAGCGCAGTGCCTGTCAAAAAATGGTCTAGAATGCTACTTTTTTTGCAACTTTTTTGCATTTTTCTCCAAAACTAAGCCACGTCTACAAAATATGAGCAAATGGGTTTTTAGAGGATGGAAAGAGATTTCAAAAAATGTAGACCTTTCTTAAAATGTATACCTTTCTTCGAATTGAGGCTTGAGGAAAAAGCACAGTGCCTGGAGCAGCTGAATTTCTGAATTTGGCCCAAAAATTCTCAAAAAACTTAAAGTGCTTATAATTCTCTCAAAATTGGATGGAAGGTGTGAAAATATGTTTGTTAAACCTTCATAGATGCTTCATCAAGAATCTCCAAGTTTCCTCATCCTTTTGGTATTTTTTGGCTTCCTTGAGCTTGTTTTCAAGTTGCTTTACTTTGACATTGGCGATCATGTTTTGAGCTTTGTAGTGATGTGCCATATGTCTGAGCAACTGATTATCCTTGTTTTCATTCTCAAGGAGCTTCTCTAAGTGTTCATTCACCCTGTTCAGCCAATATTCCTTGGCTTGATGGACCTGAAGGGCAATCCTATCCTCTAGGTCAAGGTCTTCATTCAACAGAATTTGCTCTTGCTCTTCTTGCAATGCCTTCTTTAGGCCCCTTGTGCTTGGCCTTTTCCTCTTTCCTTTACCCTTTGATCCTTTAGGATCACTTGATTCTATGATCTCCTTTCCTTTGCCAACTTGCTACAATAACTTATCTTGTTCTTTTTCCATAATCAATTCCTTTTCTTTGAGCTGACTATTCTCATGTTCAAGGAATGATATGACATATTTTTCTCTTTCCATATTGATTGCAAGCTCCTTGATTTGATAGTATTTTTCTCTGATTGTTTGTTGTAGGCTTGAAGTCTGATCCTCTACCTTTGAATCAACTAACTCAAACTCATGCTCAACTGTGTCTTTATCTTTCACTGTCGGTCCCTACTTTGTTGATGAAGAAGGCTTGGCCCCTTTCTCTCCATGAGAAGAAAACATAGGTCATTTTCATCTCTGGTATGTTTTGGCCACCTTAGGTCTAGGTGCCTTGGGAACCTCCTCTAATTTGTTTGATAACCCTACTTCCACAGGCTGCGTTGATGTGTCTTGGTGATGGCTTGGTGAAGCAATCTCATTTCATTTTTGAAACCCTAGATGATAGGAAAGGGGAAAAAATAGTGAGGGATGAGTGAAAAATGAAATGATGGGTAGGTGGAGTTGAAAAAATGGCAAAGGGAGTTTGAAAGAGGTGGATATGGACTATGAACAACTGATAAAGATGAAAGGAAGTGAAATGAGGGAGAAATGTATTTGTAAAAGGGAAAAACAGAGTTTTTAGGAAAAGTGCCCAAAACCCATAGGAATGAGCTAGGGTTTCACTTTTAGTGAGGTAATTTAATGTTCTTAGGTTGTTTCAATGGTTCATATAGCATTCTAAAAATGTGTAGAGGTTTAGGATAATATTTTACATATTTAAAATATGACCATCATCAACCCTATCATCATTTCATGAGAAATTCGCTTGAAACCCTAATTGAAGAAATCTTTGGCATGAATTCATCTTGCAAAACAAAAATGTAAGTAAAGTGGGGTACTTACTTTTTTATGAGCTTAGGATTGCAAGAAAACAGGTTGGAAAGCTTAAAAAATCAATTTGGGTGATTTTCTAGCAAATTTGAGGTAGTTTGGCCCTAGCGCAGTGCAATCTTCCTGAGCGCAGCGCAGTGTCTCTGAGTACAGGTCCATCTTCCAAACCACTTTGGGAGGCCTCAGACTGATCCAAATTGAGAACATTATAGCCCATTGGAAAGCTCTTGAAGTCTGAGATAAGATAAACTCCTCAAGAATGTATTGTGGATGCTCCATCAGGGAGAAAAATTGATTTTCCCAAGGTCGCTCCAAAAACTCAGGGTTTCTTTGACAAATGCACAATGCCAACATACAAAGCACTTTTGGATGCCTTCCACTAATCAAAATCACTAGCTGAAGGTACCATTGGAAATATTAGGATGTCTGCTACATAATAGAGTCCTTAAGAACTGCCAACACCTGCTCCAAACACCTGAAAAAATGTCTTGACGCCAAGCTATCTACAAGTGCAACAACTCTCTCATAGCAAGTGTATTTTGGTTATTTATTTCAAATCATAACGATTGTGTATAACATGAAGGAGGTTTTTGTTCCTTGGACTATAGTGGACACAAACCTCTTTCACTTTTGTAAAATTCTTCTCCATTTGGTCAGAAACATATTTTGAAGCAAACATGTCCTTGTGAGGAATGATGAGACGAGGTAGTGTACTGTAGCATTGTCTTATTTGAAATAAATCATTACCTTCACCTTTACTCTTCTTTCCCTAAGCTGCTAACTCCCTTTACCCACTGAATCACATGATAGACATGTTTTTGTTTTGGCATATGGTATCATGATGACACATGGAGTGAAACCTTAGACCATGACCTAAAATGAGGAATTTAACCATTTCATGACCCAAGACACTTATATGAAGATATGATACCTTGAAGAAGAAAAAGACCATGATAAGTGATGAAGACCATGAATAAGTGAAGGGAGCAGCAGCTACCTAGACGCAACAACCAGTGACCAAATTTTTATTTGAAGACTCACTGAAATGACAAAAATTTGACTTGATACCCTAACAACACCTTGTAAGAGCATATTTGATCATTGGTGACAGTTTGAACTGATTGACACTAACGTTGGCTCCAACTGGGGATGGCAGCTCCTTAGAGGTGTCAAGAACACCGTAGACCAATTATCCTTGTCCATTGGGCATGGAGTAAAATGAAAAGACTAAACTCAAACTGAAAACTGACTGACTTGACTAAAAGAAGCATGCTGATTGAACTTACTTATGGCAGCAAACCATCGGGATCTTAGGGCCTTGACCTCAGGCTTCAAATCTTGATGATAACCACCCACTTGCTGAAGGTGTATATATAATCATGTGTAATGATACCTCTAGTGTAACCAATCGAGTAAGTCGCTACTTACTTGAATTTTGCGTGTACTTTCCTTGAGAAGGTAGAACAAACAAAATCTAGGCAACTCCTAGTGTCCACTAAATATGTACTCATGATCCATAAATACAAGAAAATTCATCTTCCTAGATGGTTGCAACAAATCAGTGTAAGGATCCTTAAAAATCTGAAATGTTACCTTGTTTTGAAATCCAACAAAAATACAAGTACTCCTTTCATTTTGATCTGAAAGAATACTTGGTTGTTGATCCATAGGAAGGCATAGGGAAATATGACTTTCTGCCACCTGAGTGTTGGCTATAAATTTCTCAAGCATGAGCAACTCTGATTCTATCTCTGGCATACTATCTATCTCAGACTCATACTCTTCCATTTCATAGTCTAAATCATCCTTGAACAAAACAAATTCTTCAAGATTATTAAACAGGTTAGCGCTATCCTTTTCATGAAAGAAAACCGTCTTTGTTAACTGATCTCCTTGTAGGAAATCTACATCAAAAATGGGCTTACTCACAACAACGTCATGTATAGTTTCATCAGTCTCGTGAATATTGTCACACGGAATGAGTCATTCTTGCGGACAAGACCGACCTCCCTAGTATCTAATGATATCTAGTGACAAGCAAGCCAATCAAATTCTATCTTTCTCTAAATATGCAATTTATAAACAAAGGAAAACAAGTGTTTTAGGCCTACCTTGGGTCCAATGCAAGTTTGTGGAAGCCTCGCCCCTTTGATCCAAATGAGCTCCCTTGTAGCGAATCTGAAAACACAAACAAGCACACAAATTAAATAGCACTTGAAAAGCCAATATAATAAAGCATACTTATCATGATGATTAAGGAATTCATGAAACAAATCACATAAGACAATTTGTTGAGAAAAATGAATCTGATTGTATTAATTTAAATCAAAGAAGAACTTTACAACCTGTGCCTTGATGCTGTACAAGCTCCTCCCAGGGTCCAACAAGAAGTCTCCTCTACTTTGACAAGTTTCACTCTCTTCCCAATGAAGCCAAAAGCTATGTGATCTCTCCTCTCAAGCTTAACTAGGAAGTCTCCATTCCACCAGCATTTACCCTCAAAAATGTTCAGCTTCTTACCTCCCTAGAAACCAGCCCAATGCCTTAATTTATAGTGCAATGGAGGGAAGTTACTAGGTCCACCTTCAAAGGAATAAAGCCCTCCTTCAAAGGGATAGCTCCTCTCATCAAGGGATTAGCTCCTTCACTTTTGGGATGCGTGAACCACCTAGGAGCGAACCATCCACCTCAAGATTCCTTCTAGAATCATCTAGAATTAACCCAAAGTGAGTTTTTAAGAATAAACTTGCGCCTTTTTGATTTGCACAGGGGTCCACACCCACTCCTTTAGAGATAGAGTGGGCAGGTCCACAGGTAACACAAACAAAGGGTGCGGGACCGCAGGCAACAGTGAGAGAAAGTGCGGAACCAGAGCTTTATTGATTTTTAAGGTCTTTCTCTCATTTTCAAAGCTTGACATGAAGAGCTGAGGTTTGAGACTTGCTTAGGAGGACAGTATGAATGATGATAGACCCATACTGACTGCAAATAGTCATGGTGACAATATTTTGTGTAACAGATTTCTCCCTAAAGTGCGAAGTCTGTAGTAGATGAGGATTTCATTTATCATCTAGGAAGAGTAAAGTACTTTATCATTTTGAGGATCATCTTGTGGAGAGCCCGGTTGGAACCTGTAAAAACATTCAATGCAAAATATATATATGAGATCATATCATCGTTGAGGTAGGCATTCCCATACTTAGATCAAAACTAACTAGAAAACTAACTACTGCTCTGATATAGGAATGATCTTGTAATACATCACAAGTATAGACACATGTAGACACAGTATGGACGCAGCCATCTGTTTATGAATAGTCCACTGTATAATGAATACAAAATTCCTCACAGCCTGGATGGTGGAAACTAGATCCAGGGTCTTGATTTCTACTTCCTGAAAGAGTACGATTCTATCCATGCGAATGAATGTGTCGAAGTCGAACATGGTAGAAACCACTTGATTACCAGTGAATGATGTAAATTGTTAACAAGTGTGAGAGAAACCACCAGTAATGTCAATGGCTCTCAAAGTACTCAGTAAAATCCATGAGATTTGAATAGATGTGTTGATGTCGAACATGTCACGGAATCCTTTGATTGAAGGCCAATGATGCAACCTATCGTCGAAGGCGAGAAACCTGCCATTGAGGCATGCAGATCCCAAGGTACTAATGATTTCTATATCATATTTCTAGATAATGAGTTGAAGTCGATAGAAAGCGATCCGTCGTAGGCAAGCCCACAACACGAAATCATAGGTCAAGTTTGAAGAAATTTAGTTGCAAGGACTGACTCAGGGATGGTCAAGATGGATGACAGATATTTTGCAGATGAATGGTTTATTTGCACTGACCTCTTGAACACATAACGACACAACAGATGGTTTGGTGACAATTGACCCAAAGTTAATACCCAGAAACCAGCTGAAGACTTTCAATATGGTTTGATCAACTGTTAGGCAAAGGATTTCCCAACCCAGGTGAATAAAGGTGTTGTGTTCAAGAGTGGTTATAAAGTATGAAAAACAGGCTCATTTTTCTCTCTTTTCCCCCACCATTTCTGGCAAGTATCTCTTTATCTTTTTACAAGCTTGAGGAGGATAAAATTTGCTTGATTATAAGTTCATCCTTTAGATGAGTCCAACTTAGTTTAAATTCGAACCCTAAGGAGTGGTCCGTTCTTGTTTGTAATTGAATAGGTCCTTTACTGTTAAATTTTAACGAGTCCAGTATAGGAGAAATGCGGCGTTTTTCAATTTTAGAGAGTCGGAAAAAACTTAAGAAAACTCCATGGTTGTCCTTTTTCGTAAATTTGTGTCTCCCAAGCCCAAAAAAGTATAAAATAATACTTGAGAGAACCGCTTGATCATTACAACCAAGGAGTACTTTTCGTAATTAGTGCCTCTGATCTGAAAAAAGTAAAAAAGTGATCAATGACACGTCATTTTATAACCAATATCGAATTTGAAACGACAAAAATCCAGCAATCTTTTCATGTTTTTACGGTCAGAAAAGGGCCGTAAGTGGACCGTCTTTTTAGTTCCGTTTTAACGAGTTTAAAAGAAAAACTCGGCGATCTTTTCATGTTTTAGGAGTCAGAAAAGAGCTTAAAGGTGACTCTAATGTTTTTTCGTCGAAAATGACTGATTTCGCCTGAAAAATCCGTTATCCTGAAAAAAAACTCAAACATTACTCATACCTGTTTAAAATGGATAAAAATGCTTCAAAATTTACCTCTTTAAAGTGAAACATAAACAAATTAAAAACTAATTTATTCAAAAAACTTATAAAAACGGCTTTTGTAAATTCATTTTTACTGTTTGAGTTCTGGGTGAGAAAATAGAGCTTTTGGTCAGAAACTTCCCGCAAAGATTGCGGAAAATCCGTCTGTTGGAATCGAACGTCATCTCCTCCAGGTAATCTACATCATCCTACTCTTTAATTTCATCCGTTTCAAATTTGTTTTTAGGTTTTAATTTCATTTTTTAAGGGATTTTTAGGTTAGAAACCTGCGTGCGGGGGTCCGCAGGCACAGCACCGGTAACCTGCGGACCCCGACTTTTTCGTAACGGGAAAAAAGTCAGGGGTCCGCACCTACCGTGAAGGCAAAGTGCAAACCCACGCACTGTCTCTAACAGAGAGGGTGCGGTCCCCGCAGCAAGGGTTTTTAAACCTAAATTTCTCAAAATTCACCCAAAAACTTTGCTTTTAGACATTCTAATTTGCCTTTTTGTTGAATGTAGAGTATTCATCATGCTTGATTGGCGAGAACGAGAGCATGAGGATGTAGATCTCGCCACCATAAATCATCAACCTTCGATTGATGCATTGAAGGCATGCGGCTTATATAAATTCTGGGCCATACCTGGCATGAGGTCCCAAGTGGACTTTTTTCAGTGGCTGGTAGACAAGTGGAGCATACAGGACCAATGCTTCTTTATTGGTGGTCACCAGCTCGAAATGGAGCCGGCAAACATTTACTTTTTGGCTGGTTTGCCTAAGAGAGGTGAACACTTGACTCTATTCGGGACTAGGCCAGGTGGCTAGTCTGTCGATAGCCTCTGGCTAGAGTTTTGTAACAACCAGACTAGAGACAAAGGGATAGATATCAATACCATATCCCTTCCTGAACTCAAAGTAATTGCGTTTACTATTACCAGGCTCTGCGGGAGCGCAACACTACATGTAGCCACTGGATCCCAGATGCGGATGGCAATAGACTGCTTTCGAGGCACCAACTTGAACTAGTGTGATGCTGTGTTGGCAAATATAAAAGGCCAACTGACTAGAGCAAAGAACGGGCAATTGGATACCTTTGGATATGGTGATTTAGTCGTGATATTTTGTCTGGAGAGGGTCCCAATGTTGGTCCCACAACATCTCATTGTTGGAGCCAGACTTCCTCGAGAGCCCAAATTGATGCGTTGGGTTGCAGTTATGGCCCGTCATCCTGAGGAGGAGACAGAGGTCGTTCGATTCACTCCTGAGTATTTCCATTGGTTGGAGAACCAAGTTTTTGCTATTCAGGACTTTCCTTATGCTAGGGTAGATTTTCGTGGTGACCCAGACATGGCTCTTCCACCAGGAGAGCAATGGGATGACTCAGGTAAAATCATTTTCAACATTTTGTAATTTATTATTTTTTTGTTTTTATCTCGTCCCAAAATTGATAGTAAAAGTTTCAAATGCAGATGTAGGTCCACGATGACCAGCCGCTCTCCGGCCCTATGAGAGGAAACAACTAGCTGCAGCAGCACCAGTCCCACAGGATGAATCAGCAGAGACCTTGGCCGAATTGGAGAGCCATCTAGAGAGTTTGATAGCAGACATTCCGGAGACCAGCATAGATGACATTCCTCTTAGGCTACAGCGCTATGTGATTGGGGTCCCAGGACCTTTCAGGAGGTTCCTTTGCAGGGTGGCCCGTACAGTGGTTTCTTATCGAGATCATCACCAGTGATAGGATGATCGCCTGTTGTAGACACATATGACATTTTTTGCTTTTTGTACTATCATTTTTGCCGATCATAAGGTGTTTTTCAACCTATGATCGAAGACGATGTATATTTGACACACTCCTATGTTATACTATATCACTATTACCGGCTTATCTTGTAAAACATGTTATGGAATGTTTTTAGATTTACTTGTATGATTATTGCAAATGTCTATTTAACATTCGAGAAGCAATTTCATCTGCTAATGTATTTAAATATCTTGGAATATGCTGATATTCAATATAGTCAGATTCATGTTCCAAGAGACAAACTCTCAAAAATAGTCTTAATAACATTAGATTTCTAATGGCATATACTCTATTAAACTGTAATACAATGAGTTTGGAATCTAACCTCACTATCAAACTCTGAATCCCAAATGACATAGATTCAGATAATAACTCGATCACTGCACTATACTCTGCAATGTTGTTTGTTGTTTGACTGAGGCTTACCCCATGCATAGATACCAACTTGTCAGAGGGCGAATAGATAACCCAAGCTGCGGAAGAAATGTTCCGTGTATTACGACAAGCACCATCAGCAAAACCAATGTATGTTCAGAGAGGCATCGACATCTGTAATGTCAAGAGTAAAACCAAGATAAGCAGGAATAATGACGAAAAACACTCTCTAAGCTAAGCTCACTTTTTAAACTAAAACACACCAGCTAGAAAGAAAACTAACCGAACTAAAAATCTCCACACCTAGATTTTTAGCATAATACCTCTTCAGGTAAAGACCATTTCTAGGTTTACCTAAAGAGACCCCGTCAAAGTCTACCAATTCATAAGCCCCTTTTGCTAGCTTTTGCTTAACAACATAAGGACCATGCCACATGGGTACAAATTTCCCAGCGCCTAATTTATCATTTGCTTGATCGTACAATAAGACAAGGTCTCCTTCCGAAAAATTTTGAGGGGTAACATTTCGATCATACTGAGTTTTAATACGTTTGGCATGAGTTTCGATCGCTAATGCAGCATCACGTCAATTCTCATCTAGCTGAGCCAAGTATAACAAATGTTTTTCTTCTTCGGAAGTGGCTGGAAGTAATTCTATGGCCATTTACAATGACGGGATTTCCCATTCAATGGGTAACACAGCTTCCAGACCATAAACTAGTTGGAATGGAGTGAACCTGGTTGACGTTTTTACTGAGGTTAGATACGCCCAAAGCACTGAAAATAGCATGTTATGCCAATTCGACCTATGAATCCTAATGATTCGTCGGATCATGATGACTACAACTTGGTTGATGGCTTCAACCAAACCATTAGCCTGTGGATAATATGGAGTTGAACTGTCATGACGCAAGCGAAGTTGGTCTGTAAGTTCAGTCATCATAATGTTTCGAAAATGATGCCCATGATCAGTGATAATCGCTTGTGGAACACCGAACCTATAAATTATATGATTGAACATGAAAATAACAGCAGTTTTTCTGTCTGCCTCAAATGTAGGCATCGCATCGGCCCCCTTGGTAAAATAATCTACCGCAAGGATAATATACTCATGTCCCCCCGCCAAGTGAGGGTTACATGTAATAAAATCGATACCCCATTTCGTGAAAGGACCAATGGCAATTATAGGGTGGAGAGGAGCAGGTGGAGCGCGCATCTTTCGATCAAAAATTTGGCAGTTGTGGCTTTTTCGGACCGTGTTAATACAATCTTTAAACAAAGACGGCTAAAAATAGCCAGCGCGCAATATCTTTTGGGCTCTGCAAACCCAGACATATGACCACCACACGCTCCAGAGTGGCAGTCATTTAGAACCCTTTCAGCTTCCTGATGATTTAAACAACGTCGAAAAACGGAGTCCGCCCCACGGCGATAAAGAGCATCTCCAATAATTTTGAATTGTTGGAACTGGAATCGTATTTTTCAACGCTCTGACCTTTAAATTTCTGGCCGAAAGGATTGGGTCTGGAGATAAACGATGATATCCCCATACCATGGATCTAAAGTGATGATTAGAAACAAAGATTCGTCTGCAATGGGCTCCTCCGCCATAGTTTCCGTGTCAGCACGCGGGAAGTCACACATCAACTCCACAAAAACTAAAGATTTCTTCGACTTAGACTTTTCAAATTCCAGGTTGAACTCCTACAGGATGACAATCCATTTGGAGTACTTGCCCCTAGTAATTTTTTGGTCAAAATATAGATCATAGGGTTGCAATTAGAAATTACTGTAGTTTTACGTAGTAAAATGTAATAACGAAAACGTTGGACAGCTTGAATAGCTGCCAATGCCAATTTCTCCACATGTGAGTATTTTAGCTCAGTTGGATTTAAAGTTCGACTAAGGTAATATATCACATGTTCAGTACCGAATTCATATTCCTGAACTAACACCATTCCGATGGTGGAATGGGGGGTGGCGAGATACAAGATGTAGTCCTGGTTGTAGTTGGGAGGATGCAATAACGGTGCATGGGTCAACGCATGTTTTAGTGCATCAAAAGATTTATCAGCTATATCATCCCAAAAGAATGGAGTATTCTGTTTCAACAACCGGGTAAAACCCTTTGTGATCTTGGCATAGTTAGGAATGAATCGACATAAAAAGTTTGCTTTCCCTTGCAAACTTTGGAGTTGGCGAAGACTCGAAGGAGGAGGCAATTTGACAATAGCTTCAACCTTTGAGGGATCGACGCGAATGCTAGCTTTCGAAACAACAAACCCTAGTAACCGACCCATTTCTATACAGAAAACACACTTGTGTGGATTCAACCTAATTTGATAATAGCTACACCTCATAAAGATTGCTCTTAAATGGATGAGATGATCAGCTCGATGTAATGAATGAGCAGGTAAATCATCGAGATAGGGTTGCACAATGTGCTTGATGTCATGAAACGCATAAGACATGGCTCTTTGAAAAGTTGCCCCGGCGTTCTTGAGCCCAAAAGGTAATTTGCAATAAGCAAATGTTCCCCATGGATAAATGAAAGCCGTTTTTGGTTGATCAGCAGGTAGAATATTGATTTGATGATATCCGGAAAAGCCATCCATGAAGGAGAATATTTCACTGCCGGCACAATCATCAATGATTTGATTGATATAGGGAGTTGGGTAATTATCTTTTGGACAGGCTCGATTAATGTCCCTATAATCGATACATATTCTTACTGTCCCTTGCTTTTTGTTAACAGGAACAATATTCGATACCCAATCCGTTAACGGAATCGGATAAATGAAACATGCTTTGAGTAATTTTTCAACTTCTGCTTTAATAGCAGCAGCTTTTCGCGGGTGGATCTGACGCAAACGTTGTCGGACGGGTTTAGCATCTGGGTAAGTTTTGATTTCATGAACAACAATTGCTGGGTCAATTCCTGGCATTTCCTCATATGACCAGGCAAACGCGTCGCGGAATTCTTGAAATAGGGCCTTATATGTTTGAATTTCATCTTCCGTACAAGAGGCTCCTATATCAATGTTTTCAACAATTCCAGGCTTAACCGAAATGTCAATAGGAATAGTTCGAGAAATTTTTCCCAAATTTAACTCTGAATCAGGATTTTTCATTGGATTCCGAGGTTCCTTGACATATTCAGTCATAAAAATAGATGAAAAATCATTTTCAAAACGATCAATCTCAGGTATAAATGAAGATCTATGATGAAGATCTTCCCATGGTAAATCATCGACACATAGGATTTCACGAATTTGCTCATCAGTGTGAACAAGTCCAGAAAACGTTGTTGAATCTGAGTTCGATGTTGAAAGTGATTCCTCATGGACCACATTCATTAAGTCAATTTTGGTTGAAGAAGGGTCAGAAAAAGACTGCACGGCCTGATACGCAATTTCATATGGACTCAAAGGCATAACATCACCAAATGAGTCTATCTCAGATTCGGAAGGTACGATCCAAAGATCGTCATAAACCATAGTGTCTGACAAAATCATATGAATCGTTGCAGTAGAAGACGATGCGTTGATAGGAGGAAAAGGAAAAGTTCCTAGTAAACCAGAATCTTTAACTAGTCCTACTCCAACATCCTTATACGGGATAGTTGTTTTATCGACATGCTGAATACTTTCAGAAGAGGCTAGGTTGGATGAAAAGTAAGTCAGCTGGTCTATAGTTACGATCTTTCCATTATGAGGGAACTTTATAAGCCGAAAGACCGATGAAACGACAGCTGTCATAGCGTAAGACCAACTACGACCCAAGAGAAGGTTGTAATCTAGAGGGGCATCAACCACCTCCACATCTAGATTAACGGTTTTGCCTTCAACCCCTATAGGTAAATCCTATAGAATGCCAAAAGGATGAAACCCATGGCCATCAAAGACGTTTAGAATCGTCGGGGATTGATTTAGCGTAGGAGAACCAAGCGATCTCCAATACTGTATCGACATAATAGACGTTGAGGCTCCCTCATCAATCACAGTCCTATAACAAGGTTTGTTTTTTACTAACACTGGGATCTGGAAAGCCATTTGATGAGGTAAGCGTGGTGTACTATTTTCTAGATCGAAAATTATAAGGTTCGAGTCCTGAACGTCAACAGCTCCTATAGCTGACAATAGTAATTTATGCTGTGCTGGACATGATTGCAACACTTCCAAAGCCGACATTGCTGAAGGTGAAATAGCCAAATCTTCAACAATGTTATAGTTCTGAGCCGCTCTCGCATGTGGATTGAAAGCTGACTTTCGAAGTATACCCTTGGCAGGCGGTTTGATTACTAAGTCTGGGTTAGGTTTCTCGATCTATAGTGGATCGGAACCGGGAGTTGAAGTTGATGGGTTCGAATGAGAAGATTCTGCTTCTTTACCATCAACAGGACTTTTACTTCCATAATCATGCGATCAAGTCATAATCCTAACATGGGACATCATAATTATGGGTTCTTCAGAGGCATTTGAGGAAGAACCTATCATCTTTCTATCTTGACGAGGAAAAGGATCCTTCAAAACAGCAGGCATTTGGGAACCTTTGACAATTTTCGCAACCTCTGCATGATGAGGGCAGTCTCTTGTAAAATGCTCTTCATCACAAATGAGACAAGGATAACGAGGTTTGCATTTTTCCTCAGTTGATTCTGCTTTTTCTGGTTTCTCTTTCAAATTTTTATCTGTTTTATTTTTCTTCTTCCCTTTCTTCTTACCGTCGGATTTTGATTTTGCCGTAGAAGACTCTACAACATGAATATCGGCGGAAATTTCCACAGAAGAATCTCTTGTCGGGGAATCTGGTAAAGTTATGATAGGAGAAGAATTCTTAGAAGATTTCTTCTTACTTTTGGTATTAACTGTACCAATCATACCATCAGCGGCATGAGACCCTGAAGGAGCTGCAGTTATTTGATTTTGTTTAGGAAGGTCGGGGATTTTCTCGTGTAACGTACCTGACTGCATATAAACTAATTCAAGGTACTAAGCTTGAGAAATTACTTGCTCCTCATTAATGACTTCGGCCTTAGCTACATCCTCAATGATCTTTGGTAATAAAGATTTTACAAACCATTCAACTAAGATTTGATCCGGAATAAAAACCTTCACTAAACATCGTCGACGTCTCGATTCATGAATGTGATCTGAAATGTAAGTGGACGTTGACTGCTTTAATGAAGTTAACAATTCCGTGCCATTGTCATATCTGACTGGCAACTGAAAATGAGTTAAAAACGAAGTAGCTAACTGACTAAAGTTATAAAAAGTGGCTCGCGGTAACTCAATGTACCATTTGGCCGCAAGACCAATTAAAGTGTGCTAGAAAAGCCTTAAACGGATTGAATCATCTGAAATGGAATTAGACGCACACCAGAGGTGATAAGTCATCACATGGTTCGACGGGTCCTCTCCTGATTTGCCTTCAAACTTAGGAATATCACTGGGCAACTTATTCGGCATTGGCGGCCAAAACGAAAGATAGTTAATTGGATTGTTCGTAAGGCACGACAAGTCAGGCAAGTCCAAAGTTACAATAAATGGTAACTGACGATTAGGGTCCCTGAAACCCTGGGTCATGAGACCAGCCCCAGGAGAAGGATATCCAGGATAACTAGGAATTGGAATTGCATTTGGGATATTATATCCTCCTGAAAAACCAGGATTAACCGGACCGTACTGGGGTTGTTGAGGTTGGTGATATGTATACCCAGGGTACGATTGATACTGATAGACTGGCTGTTGCACAGCAGGACCGAATTGGTACTGTCCCTGGTACGGTTGATAAGTAAATTGAGGTTGACTTGTGACAACCGTACTTGGACCAGGTTGTCCTACAGGAATTTGAACCAAAGTCTGAATTGTGGATCCAGACTGAGGTAAAGATGTCTGAGGAGTTGATACAGGAACAGTAGAAACTGAAGCTGTCGATACTCCAGAAGTAGGTGGGGTAGATTGAACAGATGTTGCAGCAGTTGCAGCAGTCGTTTGAGGCGGAGTACGAGGCATACTAGGCCCAGACTGAGAAACTACAGAAGGTGCAGAAGTTTGAATAGTAGACTAGACAGGCTGCTGGAGTGAACCAGAAACCAAGGGTTGTCCAGTTTGAGATGACAACTGTACATTCAGTTGCAAGACCTGTTGAGATTGAGATGGATTCCACACTAAGTTCATTCCAGGGTACGGACCCATAACAGGTTGAGAATATTGAGGACCATAACCGGGTTGAGGGTAGGGTTGATAATTCAAAGGTACATTTCCAGCTCCTTGGACATATGATTGACCGGAAGGTGGTTGGAAACCTTGGGTTGGGTACTGACCTTGAGGTACATATTGATACTGGGATTGACCTTGAGGTACATATTGAGTCTGGGGTTGACCTTAAGGAACGTACTGTCCCGTAGGTATGTACTGTCCTTGAGGTTGCCCCCCAGGCGATAATTGAGGACTTTGAGGCTGCCCCCTAGGCGGTAACTGGCCACCTTGAGGTTGAGGATTAGGAATAGTACCTAACATCATAAGAATATCTTCTACACTCAACGGCTTAGTTCCATTATTTCTAGTTAATAACCCTTGTTCAATAGGTTGAGGAGATGCTCCCCAAAAAGTACTAGTAAGTGACTGATACCCAGAGGGAATAGAAGGACCACCGTATAAAAAGGTTTCTGGAGATTGAGAAAACATGGACGACTGCCTTGACATATTTAACAGAGGATAGTAACCCCTAGGTGTTGGGTGAAAAGGAATGCGAGGTGGTGAAAAAATTAGTCCCGGGTTTTCCAAAAAATTGGTCAATGAAAGATACCAAGCGTTGCTCCTAGGTGGACTGTAAAAGATTGATTCACGCTCCCTAAGTTCTATAACAGGTTGATTTTCAGGGATAGGGATACCTTCTTCTTCCGAAGTAGCAAGTTCTTCAATAGCTATAAGTCCAGAAGGAAGATTTTGGGTAATTATTCTTTCTACACTGGGTGAACCAGGACCACTAGAAGTTGGAGAGGCAAATCTCAATGTTGGCGTAGCAGCAAATTCAGTTTCAGGTTCAGATATATCAGGTTCCTCACCTAAATCACTAGTAGATGAAAAACTACCAGTAACTTCGGAAACAGAAACAGATTGTGGATTATAATCTGCTACTAGAGCTTGATAATCAGGATGTACCACTAAAGAAGATTCTCCTTCTTCAGGTGACCCAACTCTACTGTCTCTAGGAGTTACAAGGGCTCGTAGCCCTTCAGGCTGGCTCGGTGAAAACTCAGGAGGTTGGCCCCGAAGTCTACGGGACTTCCTCGGTAATTCAACCATGATTAAATATTTAACTACTTCACACGCAAACAAAGAAAAATCTCAATGAAAACCACCTAAAGCCTCTAAAGAACCAAACAATTTTGAATCACACGCCTAAAGAATCTAGGAGATCAAACCACACACAAACAGTAACTTTCCGTACTGAAAACACTAGTTGGTGATGAAATCCAACGTCGCAGAGTTCAATACAGAAATGGCGGTTGGAACAGTTACCCTGACAACATGCTTAATGAATAGACTGGCACAAGCTTCTCCACTAAACCATCCTGAGTGAGGAGAACCCCCCAGAAAATCCAAGTGAGTCTAGCCGACGTCTGCTTCAGGTATAGTGGGATCTTCCCTCCATCGTCACCTTAGGAAATAATCCTATAGAATATGGTCACTATGGTTACCAACGAAAACAAATATACCTGGGGGAACAGTCTACGATCCGATACGCACACAAGGGCAGAGTAACAAGCTCAATCCCCTTGAAGGCTCCTTGACATAATCCAAGGTTTACCAACAAGTGACCCCAGGCTCCTCAACAATGGTTAATCCAAGGTTTACCGTTTTTAATACGTGAATATCTTCTATCGTTCCCAATGAGGAAGGATTGATTCCCACACTGGTTCAAATATGATCTCGTGCTTCTCCTTTAAGAGGAGATTTCCCAGAGCATAGATGTAACAATTGGATTTTATCTCCTACCACAAGATACAACTACTTGTTTGTTTTACTATCTTGGAGAGTTAATTACTCCCTACTCCAAGATATTAGCCTAAGCTATGTTGGTGATATAGAGCCCTAGAAATAAAAAGATTACTAGATAGATTTTACTTTAAGCGTTATGTTTATTGGTTTTTCTTTAAGTCAAGAGGTGCGGAGATGAAACTTATGGTGTGAAGACTCGACTCGAAATCACTAGAAAATGCACTTAAGATGATAAGCAATCTTTTCCCTTCAATGAATTTCTAGCTAGGAAAGAGTTGAGAATGCAAATGCTTGTAAAAACAAATCTTTTCCTTAACAAACAAATCAAAAGAAGAGCTTTTTGTCTTTTCAATGCACTCAAAAACGAGACAACTAGTTATACTCACGAAAATTTCCCTTTTCTTTCAAACACTCAAATACTACAAAAGAAAACTTTTTCCAAAAGAGATTTTTTTTTTATAAAACACTCAAAACTATGGAAAAACCTAATCTTGAGATCTATAAATTCTAAGAACTATTTGAAGTAAAAGCTTACAAGATTCCTTTTCAAGGATGTTTTACTTAGCTATAAGTGAACTAAGGACTAATTTGTCCAGAATCACAAATCAGTTAAAAAACAAGCAATTTTTGTTTTCTTTTCTAAAAATGAAATCCAAAACTTTTAACACAAGTCTTTTCGAAGTTTCGCAAAGAGAAACACAAGATGGATTCCTCAACAAAGGCATATTTTGCAAATGGTCAGACTCATAAGAAGGCCAATAAAAACCAAGGTGATCTGAGGCTTCTAAGGCTTCTAAGCTCTGAGCTACTACAAGACCAAAATGAAAACCAAGCCCGACAACCAAAACTTCTAGGAATTTCACCTAAAACCCTAATACCAATGGAATTAACCTAAGAAAAGTTCCTGACAAGTCACATGCAGGTCTGGGCAGAGGATATAAACACCTAAACAAAAACTAAGCTGACTGAAAGAGAAAATCTTAAGTTTTTCAAAATTTTGACAGGGTCCGCAGGTGCGAAGTCCACACAGGTGCAGTACCGCTGTGTGTGTAAAGCAAAAGTGCGTACAGGTCCACACTGTGTTACAAGCAGAGGGTGCGGTCCTCTCCCAAAAGTATGAAAAGCAAAAAATAATCCAAGATCTACTAAATCTACCCAATTCCACACACAACAAGCCAAAAACAGAAACAAAACATAGTTTCTCAAGTCAAAGTAAAGAAAATCAAAAAATCAAGTCCCCAGCGGAGTCGCCATTTTGTCACACGGAATGAGTCGTTCTTGCGGACAAGACCTACCTCCCTAGTATCTAATGATATCTAGCGACAAGCAAGCCAATCAAATTCTATATTTCTCTAAATATGCAATTTATAAACAAAGGCAAACAAGTGTTTTAGGCCTACCTTGGGTCCAATGCAGGTTTGTGGAAGCCTCGCCCCTTTGATCCAAATGAGATCCCTTGTAGCGAATCTGCAAACACAAACAAGCACACAAATTAAATAGCACCTGAAAAGACAATATAATAAAGCATACTTATCATGATGATCAAGGAATTCATGAAACAAATCACATAAGACAATTTGTTGAGAAAAATGAATCTGATTGTATTAATTTAAATCAAAGAAGAGCTTTACAACCTGTGCCTTGATGTTGTACAAGATCCTCCCAGGGTCCAACAAGAAGTCTCCTCTACTTTGACAAGTTTCACTCTCTTCCCAATGAAGCCAAAAGGTATGTGATCTCTCATCTCAAGCTTAACTAGGAAGTCTCAATTCCACCAACATTTACCCTCAAAAATGTTCAGCTTCTAACCTCCCTAGCAACCAGCCCAATTCCTTAATTTATAGTGCAATGGAGGGAAGTTACTAGGTCCACCTTCAAAGGGATAAAGCCCTCCTTCAGAGGGATAGCTCCTCTCATCAAGGGATTAGCTCTTTCACTTTTGGGATGCATGAACCACCTAGGAGCGAACCATCCACATCAAGATTCCTTCTAGAATCATCTAGAATTAACCCAAAGTGAGTTTTGAAGAATAAACTTGCCCCTTTTTGACTTTCACAGGGGTCCGCACCCACTCCTTTAGAGACAGAGCGGGCAGGTCTGCAGGTAACATGAACAAAGGGTGTGGGACCACAGGCAACAGTGAGAGAAAGTGTGAAACCAGAGCTTTATTGATTTTTAAGGTCTTTCTCTCATTTTCAAAGCTTTACATGAAGCGCTAAGGTTTGAGACTTGCTTAGGAGGACAGTATGAATGATGATAGACCCATACTGACTGCAAATAGTCATGGTGACAATATTTTGTGTAACAACTATCATCATTTAAACCCAGATTTTCATTTTCAATAACGGAAGAAATTTCACTCACACAATATTGACTTTGTGAGCCCTGCAAAACTGCCTTAACTTGGGCTATAACATGGTTTTTCCAGAGCTGATCTATTTTATCTTCAGACAAAGGAGAACACTCTCATAGAGATCAACATTGGCTTGGTGATTTTGATTTTCAAGATTAGGAGTAGGCCTTTCTCTATTTTGATCCCAATCTATTTCATCCAAGGAGGAAATTTCTTATTCTTATTGGGAGGAAAAATCATAAATGGCTTATAATATATCATCTTCCATACATCCTTCATCCTCATACAGATTTTCAAGAAATTGAATAAAATTTTCAGAAATCTCACAACATCTATCCATCATTGATAAGGAAAAATTTGCAGCTTTGATAACGTTGAAAGAAAACTGAATGAAAATCATTCAAAGAATATAAACTAGTAGAAGGGAGACTCTCATACCATTTCCTTGCCATTTCCTCCAAGGTAGCCATGAAAATATTCATCAGACAATCTTAAGGAAACTTAGCCTTTAATCTGTGAATATGAAAATGAAATCTGACCAAATGTAAACTAGCATCTTCTCCATCCAGACCTTTAAACTTTGGCAACCCTGTTTTCCAATCTATACAAGGAATTCGATTTGGAAAACCAGGTATATGAGCTCAATTCATAGGAGCATATCTTCAAGCAACTAAATCCATCTTGAAAACAATTAAGACACTAAGAAGTTCTTCAAACTACAGGTTTTTAAACAGTGGAGTTGCCATGAAAATTCTTAACCTTTGGATTCTTTGACACTGGAGTCGCCAGGTGAAAGATGCACAACCTTTCTTGTGTCTGATCACTATTCACCATTAGCAATGAAATCTGATCCTTGGCGTTCTTTCCTAGGGAAGATATTATCTTTGGTTCCTCGACAACAACGCCAAAAATGTTAGTCCTTACAATATCCTAGGCTAAAAAGGAAATCAAGAAGGGTAACCTCAAACCACTTCAGCTGAGTAGCTATCCCTACTGAGCATGAGAGGTATCTCTCTAAGTCTCTTATCAGTGATATGACTTTAAAGCAAATGAATTTTAGGCTAGATATGTGTATTTGTTTGTTTTTTTGTAAAAATTTGAGTTTAAAGGTTTGTTGAACTTAGGGTTTGGAGCCAAAAATAGGTCTAGGTTGTAGGAGTGCAAGAGAAAATATGAGAAGGAGCTATATATCAGAAGCCATGGTGTATTTTGAATATTTTCAGTGTAGTATAGAGGAGAAAGTGTAGAAGAAACTAATGAGCATAAGTAAACATGATTTCATTAGCTTAGGAAGACATAAACATAACTATGAAAACCAGATAATAGAGCTTGAAAAACAAGAATTATGTATATTTCACTGTAAGGCATCCATAGAAAGAAGAGATATCATGTAGATAAATATGTTTAAACCATTAGAAAACAAATAGAATGAAGTACAAGCACCATGAACTCATTGGGCTAGAGTTCCTTGAAAATAGCTGCAACCTGTCTTTGTATTAGCTGAAAAGATGACTACATGCAAGCTTCCTTCACAAGAAGTTCAACCTATTCTCCTCAAGAGAAATGATACATATAGACTCTCCTAGATCACTTTTCCACCTTTAGGAGTCGAATTCATTGGTGGAGGAACTAACTCCAAGATTCTCTCAACCAATAGGTGAGAGTGAGAAGGTGAAACTCAAACACTTCATGGAGAGTTTGTTTAGGAGTTTGCTTCTTTTATGAGGCCTAATAAACATCAAAAACAACCTATGATGTACATTTATTAATGCCTACATCACCTAGCCTTGAAACTAGTGCCATTACATAGAGAATCTTGACTTTGACTAAGTCAAACTAGAAACTAGAAATTTTACACAGTGAAATCTAAAAGTTAAAACACAGAAAAGTGCAGATGTGCAGTGCCAAATTTGAGCTAATTTTCAGGTGCCTTTGAGGGGTAAAAATGCCAAACGGAGAGAATGGTCAACTATCCCTTCAAGTATAGTTTCCATAACAGTTTGAATTTCTGAATTTGGACGATGGGAAGACCTTCAAACATCTATTCTCCCAAGGTCGCTCCAGACGTGCAGCGTATGTCAAAAAATGGTCTAGAATGCTAGTTTTTTGCCACTTTTTTACATTTTTCTCCAAAACTAAGACACCTCTGCAAAAGATGAGAAAATTGGTTTTTAGAGGCTCGAAATAGATTTAAAAAAATGTAGACCTTTCTTCAAATGGAGGCCTAAGGAAAAAGCGCAGTGCCGAGGCGCTGCGCTTCTAGAGCTACTGATTTTCTGAATTTGCCCCAAAAATTCTCAAAAAACTTGAAGTCCTTAGAATTTGCTCAAAATTGGATGGAAGGTGTAAAAATATGTTTTTTAAACCGTCATAACTTCTTTAGCAAGCATCTCCAAGTTTCCCTCATCCTTTTGGTATTTTTTAGCTTCCTTGAGTGTGTTCTCAAGTTGATTTACTTTGACATTGACGATCATGTTTTGAGCTTGGTAGTGGTGCGCCATATGTCTGGGAAACTGATTATTCTTGTTTTCCTTCTCAAAGAGCTTCTCCAAGTGTTCATTCACCCTGTTGAGCCAATATTCCTTGTCTTGATGGACCTCACGGGAAATCCTATCCTCTAGGTCAAGGTTTTCATTCAACAGAATGTGCTCTTTCTCTCCTTGCAATGCCTTATTTAGGCCCCTTGTTCTTGGCCTTTTCCTCTTTCCTTTACCCTTTTATCCTTTAGTGTCACTTGATTCTATGATCTCTTTTCCTTTGCCAACCTACTACAATAATTTTTATTTTTCCACGATCAATTCCTTTTCTTTGAGCTAAATATTCTCTTGTTCAAGGAATGATATGACATATTTTTCTCTTTCCATATTCATTGAAAGCTCCTTGATTTGATAGTCTTTATATCTTGACGTTTGATCCTCTACCTCTGAATCAACTATCTCAAACTCACGCTCAACCGTGTTTTTATCTTTCGCTACTGGTCCCTGCTTTGTTGATGAAGAAGGCTTGGCCCCTTTCTCCCCATGAGAAGTAAACACAAGTCCTTTTCATCTCTCGTATGTTTTAGCCACCTTAGGTCTAGGTGCCTTGGGAACCTCCTCTGATTTGTTTGATAACCATACTTCCATAAGCTTCATTGATGTGTCTTGTTGATGGCTTGGTGAAGCAATCTCATTTCATTTTTGAAACCCTAGATGATAGGAAAGGGGAAAAACGGTGAGGGATGAGTGAAAAATGAAATGATGGGTAGGTGGAGTTGAAAAAATGGAAAAGGGAGTTTGAAAGAGGTAGATATGAACTATTAAAAACTAATAAAGATTAAAGGAAGTGAAATGACGGAGAAATGTATTTGTAAAAGGGAAAAACAGAGTTTTTATGAAAAGTGCCCAAAACCCATAGGAATGAGCTAGGGTTTCACTTTTAGTAAGGTAATTTTATCTTCTAAGGTTGTTTCAGTGGTTCATATAGCATATTAAACATGTGTAGAGGTATAGGATAATATTTTACATGTTTAAAATCAAGAAAAACAAATGACATCATTAACCATATCATCATTTCATGAGAAATTCACTAGAAACCCTAATTGAAGAAATCTTTGGCCTGGATTCATCTTGCAAAACAAAAAGGTAAGTAAAGTGTTGTAATTACTTGTGGATGAGCTTAGGATTTCAATAAAATAGGTTAGAAAGCTTAAAAAATCCATTTCGGTGAGTTTCTAGCAAATTTGAGGTAATCTGACCCAAGCGTAGTGCAGTCTTCCTGAGCGCAGCGCCCAAGCACAGCGCAGTGTCTCTGAGCACAACGCCATCTTACAAACCACTTTTGGAGGCCTTAAACTAATAAAAATTGAGAAATTGATAGCTCTTTGGAAATATCTTGAAGTCTTCTATAAGATAGATGTCTCAAGCACGTAATTTGGACCCTCCATCAGGGAGAAAAATTGATTTTCCCAAAGTCACTCTAAAAAGTCAGGGTTTCTCTGACAAAAGCATAGTGCCAACTTACAGAGAACATTTGGATGCCTTCCACTAATCCAAATCACAAATGGAAGGTACCATTGGAAATATTAGGATGTCTGCTACATAATAGATTCCATAAGAACTATCAACACCTGCTAAAAACCCATGAAAAACTGTCTGGAAGTCAAGTTGTCTAGAAGTGCAACAACTTTCCCATAGAAAGTGTATTTTGTGCATTGATTTCAAATCATAACACCTGTGAATAAAATGAAGGAGGTTTTTGTTCCTTGGTTGATAATGGACGAAAACCTCTTTCACGTTTGTAAAATTATTCTCCAGTTGGTCAGAAACATATTTTGAATCAAACATGTCCCTATGAGGAATGATGAGACGAGGTAGTGCACTGCAACATTGTCTTATTTGAAATAAATCATTACCTTTAACTTTATTTTTCTTTCCCTTAGCTACTAACTCCCTTTACCCATTGAATCACATAATAGACATGTTTTTTTTTTACATATGGTATCATGATGACACATGGAGTGAAACCCTAGACCATGACCTAAAATGAGGAGTTTAACCATTTCATGACCCAAGACACTTAAATGAAGATATGATACGTCAAAGAAGAAAATGACCATGATGAGTGATGAATACCATGAGTAAGTGAAGGGAGCAACAGTTACCTAGATGCAATAACCAGTGACCAAACTTTTATTTGAAGACTCACTGAAATGACAAAAAAATGACTTGACACCCTAACAACACCTTGTAAGAGCATATTTGATCACAGGTGACAGGTTGAACTGACTGGCACTAACACATTGCACTTGAATATCTGTAGGGTTAGACACTTTCTCTCACCCAAAGTTATCATACTTTTCTGTGTGTACTACCACGGTCAAGGCATTACACTACCACCCACTATTGGGGCTCCTACTCCAAATGTTGCGAGGTCTAGTTGGGACTTCATATTGGGGATATCCCCTGAATGTTGGTGGGTCCAGCACTATTAACATGTTGTAGGCTTATTTTGAGGTTAATTTTTGAAAAAAATCATCACTAAAAGTTTGGTGGCAAAAAATGTCACATAACTTTTCTTAAGGAGACTAAGGATATGTGGGATCGAGATTAAGGACTTCAAAGGATCGAAAGTGTTATTTCCCTTGTAAAAATTGCAATGGCTTGAGGCCAAGGATAATCATAATAAAATCAGCTAAAACACATTGTAGGACTATGGTCATGCTAAAGGTGGACATGAATATCATCCATTTGTAAGTAATTTACTATATGTCGTTGTATTGCAGATTGTTTTTGTAAATTTTTATATGTATATTGTATTTTGGATTGTATGTCTTTGTATTTTATTGTATTATATTTCTATTGTAAATATATTTTATAATATTCTTTTGGGAGGTGTTTGAACTATGTTGTCATCTAGATGTGGACTAGAAAATTTATTTGATTATTTTCATTAAGGGTGGTTTAAGGGATTAGGTCGAGTTAGGGGTTAATTAATTTATGGGATTAGGGATAAGGGGTTATTGTTTAATGGTTTATGGGTTAGGGTTTAAGGGCTTAGGGGATTGGGGTTTAAGGGATTCTAGGAATGGGGTTAAGGTGTTAGGTGGTTAATGTATATTGTTTAGGGGGTTAATTTGGACCCACAAGATTTAGAGGTTAGTCACTAGGTTTTTATGGAGCATTATTGATAAGTTTTTAAAGTATATTATGAAAAATATGACATTAAGAAAGAATAAGACGTTACAATGGTGAATGCAAAATAAGATCAACATGTTTTTTATTATGGTCATGACTATATATCTTAGAAAGTGTTTCACTTCCTACATGTCAAGAAAAGTAACATCTTTCTTAGATTGTTTCAACATATTCTTAAATTCCTTGATAAAGTGCACAAACATCATCATTGATTTCTTGTTTTTTTTGTTGGTCTCACTGATGTTGTCTTTCTTTGTCTTTTATGTCTTTTTTTTTTCCCTTATATATTATATTTGTAAATTGTTGTTATATAGACATTTCAATATTTTCTATATATACTAATATTACTTTATTGATTGTGATTGTATAGTATCATCCCCCTAGGGCATTGCTCGATGAGGAAGAGGTGGGTATAGTACAATTAATTGTTCAAGAACATGGATCAAATAATATTGAGGATCAAGCTAATGATCATATGGAAGAAGTTAATGATGTTGCTAACATAGTTGAAGACGATGGAACAAATAAATTGATCGAAGATACATTTAATAATGTTGAAATGGATAATGATGAAAACTAATATGATGATTGTGCCTTTGATTTACCTGTACTTGAGACGGCATCTAAACCTCTTTATGAAGGCTCAAAAACATCTCTTCTCTCTGCTCTATTGTTGTTGGTTAACTTAAAGGTGGTGAATGGTTTTTCAAACACGTGTGACACAACTCCTAAGGTATGCAATATATTTTGTGACATTTAGTACTATATACATGATAAATAAATTGTTTTTTCTGTTGTTTTTAATGTCGGTACGTTGATCTGCATCATTTCATTAATTTGTAACATTTGGATGCAATATGTACGATTAATATTTTTTAGTACATTAACCAATACTATTTTTTTTTTTATGTTGTAGATTATTAGGTGAATTTATATTACTATGGTCAAATGTTTTACTTCGTACGTACCAATATTTACATGCATTTATGAAAGATAATGGAATGTAGTATCAAGTTATTCATGAATTTCATAATGATGATATTCTCTATTATTAAGAAGATGTGTTGAAATACAAAAGCCCAAAATGTGATGAGAGTAGATATCAAACCGATAAAGTAACAAAAAAGGTGCCTCACAAGGTTCTTCATTATATTCCCATAATTCCACATCTATAACAATTGTTCAAGTGCAAAAGGGTAGCAAAACTTATGGATTACCATTCGTGGAATAGAAGTGAAGATGGTGTTATTTGAATTCTTGTATATGGATCTGCATTTAGGAATATAGGGGAAAAGTTCTTAGAGTTTAAAAGAGAACCTTGTACTCTTAGGCTTTCATTAGTAGCTGATGGTGTCAAACCATTAGAAGAGGCCATATCTACTCTGTGTGGCTCATTTTTTATATAAAAAATAACATTCCTCTGTGGAATTAAATAAAGAGGAAGCACATAATGTTGGCAATGATTGTTCCAAGTATAAATTTCTTTAGAATAATTTTTTTAGCACAATAACATCTCTTTTTTTTTTTGTGTAAGTCAGCTTGTTATATTAAAAAGAAGTATTTATAGTACAAAAAGTCTGCACCTGCAGACAGAGGGTTGCTAGACTGCAAGCCTAATCCCAAAATTGACCAAAATAGATAACCATACTACCACGAGCACACCACGCAGGGTGGCAGAGCAAAAGAGCTTTACTAAGACAAACAACTAAACACCTGCCTAACTGAGGCAGCAGATAGACTTCAGCAGAGACAAACCAACTAACCAACATAGCATAAAGGACCATAACAGACCAGCCAAAAGACCCAAAAACCAGCCGAGGAAAAAACCAACCCCTTTACATCTTGAGCACAAAATAATTCCTGGATGCTTCCGGAGCTGATTCAGACATCGAGATGCCTGCCTGCGTAGGATTGGGATGATTGCTTTGATATTCACCCGCCTATTCTTCCTTTTGGTTTTTGACCTGCCTTGCATCCTGACCAATAGTTTGCCTTAAGAGTTTGATTAACACCGGGAGCATCTTTGTAATGATATCTACTTGTTGCTCCAGTGCGCTTACCTTGAATTCCAGGCTCTCCAAAATCGCTATGTGTTCCTCAGTCTTAGCCTCAGTGATGTGCTGGACCTTATGCATTTGCTCCGCATAGTTGCCCTGCATGCTTAAGGCTTTAGCTAATAGTGTTTTCATTCTCCAGCTTTCTGCTTGTGTCCTCACAAATTGGGTAGCCCGCGTGGTGACAGTTCCTGGATCCTGGAGCTAGTCCACTTCCTCTTCCATTTCTTGGTCTTTCAGCTTCTTTTCTTCCTCAGTTACCATAGCTTCCAGGTCATTAATCTTTCGCTTATTCTTCTGCGATGTGCAAGTTTCATACATCTCTTTGGCCATCTTGAGATCTCTATTAGCAGGGGTGTTACGACTACCTTCCCCTGCCATGATCGTGCTTTCACTCACTGTATAGTTCTGGGTACTTTTAGTAGAAGAGAGGGGTTCTGGCCTATAACACGATAAAACAATGCTTTTGCCCCCACCTTTGGTTGATATTATATAGAAGTTTCCTGGGAGATTACTGGCTGAAGACCGCCTTTTCCTTTGCAACTTGTAGGTCATATCATAATTACTTCTGTGTGATGGAGAATTGTTTTGGTAGTGGCTCATATTCTTTCCCTTACGGTCACTTTTTCTCTCTTGCTTCAGTGTCTGCCAAGTGTCCCACTCTTTGACATGGCGTAGGCGGCGCATATCCTTATTAATCATACCTGATAATATACCATCTCTCTTCTACTCGCGCCATGAATGCGCCAGATTCTCTTGTCCTTCTTTCCTTTGCCAATCTTTAATGGTGCCTGCATTGCCAGCATGTCTCATCATAGTATGACATCGTTATAGCCTTCCCACATATCAATCTCATTCATCGTCACCCAAATCTTGCCTGGAGAGCTGGGTGCACTTTTCTTTTAATTCCGGGCAGGCTACATTCTGCCAACAGCTGTCCCATGTAGTATTTGGGTGCTCGATTCCATAGTTCACCAGATGGTCCGCAACCATATTAGCTTTCCATCGCATAGCCTGAAAAATCAGACCTTTAATATCTCCCAACAATATTGTGATGCTATCTATAACTTTGGCAAGTCTCCAATGTTTAGTAACCTTACTTGCTTTAGCTCCCACGTAAAGCTTCCTTGCCATTGTGATTGCCAGCTCTGAATCTCCCTCAACCACCACTGCGCCAACCTGTGCATCTCTGAGGATTCTGAGTCTTTGTTCCATGGCAGGAAACTCCATCTCGTTATTTTTTCCTTCCCCTAAGGCTCTACTTTAGATGTGTTGAATCTCCCCTGCATTGTCCCTTATGATGCCCTCGGTGCCCGCCAAACCTGGATTACCTCTGGACACTCCGTCGAAATTCAGCTTGAGAAAGCCTGAAGGTGGACGCTTCCAGCCAATTGACGCGGTGTTCAGTTCCTGTTGGCAATTTGTAGTGACTATGCTTCTGCCGACGTCCAATTTGAAAGCTTTTAAAATGTGTAAGTCTCTAACTGAAGCTTGGTTATCTGGTTCTACTCTACATCTTACCAGGATTAATTGTCTTACATTTTGGGTAATTGTATCTAGAGAATGATTTATGTCTCTATATTCATTCTGAAAAATTCTTCTATTCTGTTCCTTCCAGATGGTCCAGGTTATAAATCCTGGCAAGGTTTTCCATATGCTATTAATTCTTGTATTACTTGAATAACCGCTCTACCAATTCATAATGGTGTCCTGGATAGAGTCCCTGGTTCTATCTGTCTTTTGCATAATGTTTTCCGCCCAGTTCCACAGGTGACAAGCCCAATCACAAGTATTGAAGAGATGGTTCATCGTTTCTTCATCCAAATTGCACATGGGGCATCTAAATGGGCCATGAAACCCTTTCTTGCAGAGATTCCCCCAAGTGAGGGTTTTCCTTCGCATCAGGAGCCAGAGGAAGGTTTTAATCTTAGGCCAAAACAGAGAATCCCAAACCTTATTGCTCCATTGAACCACCTCCATTTGCTCTGGATTTTCAAGATGATCTCTGGCTTCCCTGAGCGTGAAGTTGCCACTCCCTTTCATGCCCCATCTTAGCTGGTCTTTTTCATTAGCTTTCCTTATCTTCCTTTTGTTTAGCTAGTTGAGCAGATCTCTTATTTTTTTATTTTCCTTAGTTGAACTTTCTGTGTCGGTGAACATCCAATCTCTCCATTCCTGGTCCCTACTACTATGATTCCAGTACTGATGGACAGTGTTTCTTCCCCTTTCCTGACATTGTCTCTAAAGGGCGAAAATTCTAGTCCTTCAAGCTTCGGGAATTTCTACCAAGCATCTTCCCAGAATAAAGTTGTTTCCCCATTTCGAATTTCCCAAAAGCTGTGATCTTGCACAATGTCGCGATTTCTTCTTGCTAAATTCCAAATGGGAGATCCTTTAGGAACCTCTTGCAATCTAATTAGATCCTAAATGTCGCACTCTGGGGTATACTTTTCCTTCAATGTGTCTGGCCCATGGGAGATTGGGTTCCTTCAACCATCTCCACCAAAGCATGGCTCCACAAGTCATGTTGATCGTAGAAGGGTCCACTAAATTCAAGCCTCCTAATTCTTTCGATTTGCAAAGTTTATTCCATGCTACAAGTGCCCATTTTTTTCTTTTTTTTCTGCATTGCCAGTCCAGACGAAAGATCTTTGGATTACTCTTATCTGCTGTAAGACTCCTTTTGGGGCAGGGATAATAGAGAGAAGGTATTGTGGAATGGCTTGCAATACTTCTTTGGTAAGGACTAATCTCCAAACGAAATTGAGGGCTCTATGAGTCCAGTGCTGACATCTCTTCTCCATTTTAGCCAGAATTTTCTCCCAATGTTTCTTTTGCCAGGGTTTATCCGTAAGGGGAGCACCTAGATACTTTGAGGGGAGGCTACCTCTTTGGAAGCCTAGAATACTAGATAAATGTTTCTGAATGGCCAAATGCGTATTGAAAAAAAATATAGTAGATTTCGAAAGATTAATTTCCATACCTGAGGCCTCGCTGAAGAGATTTAGAATTTTTTAATATCCCATGGCTTCTTTGACAGTCGGTGTCCCATGCAGCATTGTGTCATCCACAAATTGCTGGTGAGTTGTCGCTGGAATTGAAAGTAGGGGTTGCAATCCTTTGATTTTTCCTTCATCCTTTGCTTTGCGGATGAGTCTGCTCAGACCTTCCATTAGGATAACAAAAAGGAAAGGAGACAGAGGGTCTCATCGTCTGATTCCACAGGAGGGAGAGAAAGGGTCGGAAGGGGAGCCATTGACCAAGATAGAAAATTTAGTGGATTTAATCAGGGCCAGAATCCATTTAATCCAATGTTTATCAAAGACAAAAGCGTTCAGTATGGCTTCAAGGTAGTTCTAGTTGACCTTATCATAGGCTTTAGATAGGTCTAGTTGCAACAACATTCCTGTTATTTTCCTGGTCTGAAGAGTGTGAACCATTTCCTGGGCTAGTAAAATAATGTCCAAAATTTGTCTTCCTTCAACATACCCCGACTGCTCTTCCGAGATAAGGCCAGGAAGAATGGGTTTCAATCTGTTGGCGATAACTTTAGATATGATTTTATATATCACATTGCATAAGGCTATAGGTCTAAATTTCTCTGAGGAGTTGGCCTCTTCTTATTTCAGAACTAGAGCGAGGAAGGTAGAATTTAGCGACTTAAGGATGGAGCTGGAGCACCTGGAATCTTCCACTACTTCCCATATTTCAGTCTTAACAAAACTCCAGCAGGCTTTATAAAAGTTGATGGTGAAACCATCAGGCCCAGGTGCCTTGTCATTCGGCATGCTCCTAACAGCTTCTTCCACTTCATCCAATGAGATTTCCCTACTAAGAGCTAGGTTTTGTTCATTGGTGATAATTTTAGGAATGGCCTGAATTAGTTCCTCAATTACTTCAATTCTGTCTACTCCCGGCTCCTGAGAAATATGATTAAAGTGCTTTGTGAGCAGTGTTGCTATTTCTTGGTGACTATGGAGAGTTTCCCCTTTTTCATTGTTGAGACATATAATTTTATTGGCCCCTCTGTAATCCAGCGCTGACCTATGAAAAAACTTTGTGTTCTGTTCCCCTTCATTTAGCCATTGTATCTGGGATTTTTGTTTCCACAAAGTCTCTTCCTGTTGACAGCGTAGCTGGCACTGTTGCATCAGGACTTTTTCCTGTTCTGCTGAGTCCTGGTTGCTGTTCCCACTAGTCCAATCCTTGTGAATCTACTCTAACTTTTCCTCTATTATGGTTTTCTCCTTGAATATGTTCCCAAACTCAGTTGCATTCCACTCTTTGATTTTGTTTTTGATGTTTCTTAATTTTCTTTGAAGTTTATACATTTTGGTTCCTCTGATGTCCATTGGTTCGTGCCGCCATTTCTCCACTAGTTGAATAAAATTAGGGTGATTCAACCAAAATTTCTCAAATCTAAAAGGCTTGTTTCTGGGGGTTCCTTGGATGGCAGCTACCAGAGAGATTGGCCAATGATCCGATCCTTCACTTGGAAGAATGTCAGATTCCACTATTATTCCTTCAAGTAGTATGCTTTCAGAAATAAGAAATCTATCTAATCGAGAGGCTATCTGTTTCTCACCTCCTCTTCTATTATTCCATGTGAAAGTTCCACTTTTTGGCTGGATGTCCACTAGTTTGGCAGAACCAATGAAATCAGCGAAGAGCTCAGCATCCTTATTGAGTTTTTTAATCCATCCTTTCTTTTCCAAAAGTGAGGTTATCATATTAAAATCTCCACCCATGATGATCTTTGTGCTGGGATATCTAAGCTTTAGATTTAAAAGAGAGCGAAGAAATGAGAATTTTTCTTCTAGCTTTTGAGGTCCATAAACATTTGTGCATAAGTAAGTTTCAGAGTTACCTATCATTTGAGTTTCCATGGCTATAAATGATCTTGTTGCTTCTATTGAGAGGATATTTATCACACGGGAGTCCCATAGAGTTACTAAACCTCCCTCCCAACCTGGACTGGCCACTTCCATAAATTCTATGTGTTTACCAAGCCTTTTGCTGACATTCACCATGTTGTTTCTAGCACACTTGGCTTCCTGTATAAACATGATATCCAGTTTCTATTTGTGGAATTTTCTCTTTAGGAGTCTTTGTTTCGCTTGGCTATTAAGCTCTCTTGCATTCCATGATATAACTTTCATTTTTCACTAGACAGATTATTGGTAAGGAGGGAAAGCATCCAGAGCCTTCATCTTACCAGAGTTTAACATTAAAATACCCAGTTCCTGCAGTACTTCACTATTTGTTCTGCGACCTCTCTTCCTTCTCTGTTTCGAGCTAGTTGAACTGCATAAAAGGCTCTTTGAATGGCTGCCTGTTCCTTTCGCTATGCCTAATTTCTTATTTTGCCTGTCCAGCTCTGCTTTCTGCCTTGCAATGAATAGTTCATTGATCTTTTTAATCTTCTCTTCCGAAATGTTTTCTATTCCTTGAGTTTGCCAGTTTTCTGCCACACCCCTTCCTTCTCTAAAACCTCATTTAGCTCCATCTCCTCACTTCCACGATCACTGGTTAGAATATCTGCATCTTCATCTAGCTCTTCTGTTGGCCCCTGCATCTGAACTACTGCATTGAGAGGATGTTCCTCCCCTTCTTTGGTTGTATGATCTGTCGTTTCTTTGTTCCCTTCATTAGTATTTGATTCCTTATTTTGTTCTTCTAAATCCGTATCTGTTTCTAAGATTTCAAAGGCATTGTTGGTATTGCCTTGTGCTGACCCTGTTCTGCTCGTTCTTTTTCTATTTGCCCTCTGTCTTACTTTTGGTCTTATGAAGGCATCCCTGCTCTTTACTGCTTGCTCTTTCTTGGGCTCTTCCCCTATTTTGTTTAATGGACATTCTCTTACTAAATGTCCATGTTTGTGACACTTTCTACAATGGAAAGGGATTTGCTCATAGTCAATGGCTTGGAAATAGTCTTCATCCCTGTATTCCAACCACAATCCTTCGTGTAAAGCTCCTGAAACATCCATCTCCACACATATCCTCGCACAAGAAGTGTATCTTCTTTGCAGTGTGGCTTCCGAGGCTTTGATGAAAGTTCCTAGTTGATCCCCTATCTGCTTTAGAGCTGAAAAGCCCCAGTAGTCTATTGGAAGGGAGAAAAGACGGATCCACACTGGGACCTGTGTGAAAATTTCTCTTTCTGGCACGAAGTTGGGTTTCTAGGGTCTCATGTAGAGACCAGCTGAAGAGAAGAAGTAGGGTCCCCCATCAAATACTCTATCCTTGTCCTCTAAATTCGTAAAAAAAATAGTAAAAAAACCTTTCGCTCCTAGGTGTAGTTTAACATCACCTTTGGGTTTCCATTGCTGCTTGATCCACTGACATAGTGCTATTTCTATTGGCCACAGTCCCATGAACTTGCAGATCACTGCATGTTCGGACATATCTTCTCTGTAGGTTTGTATCTCTGGATCTGTGATCACTACTCTTAGGGCTTCTGCTTTTTTGGGTTTGCATGCTCCTCGTGCTACTCTATCATTGATGGGGTTTGGTTTGATCCCCTTTTCCTCTTCTTCTTTTGATTGATTCCCTTCCTCTCGTTCCCCTTCCTCCTCTTCTTGTTTATCTTTGTGGACCATGTGTCTCTGCCCTGCGTTTTCCTTCTTCTCGTTGTTCTCCTTTCTAGTGCCCTCTTTTCCTTTCATTCTTGGGTTGTTGGTTTCCTCCCTGTTCTCCTTTTGTTTCTTCTCCTTGCCTGTACCATTTTCTTGCTGAAGCTTTCCATACCCTATTATCTTCACTCCCTCCTGCGTTGCTTGTTTCTACATGACTATTTGTCTGAAGGATGGGGTCCCAATGGACCCCCTGTTTGCCATTTGTCGGGTCAATCATTGTCCTCTTCTGTGCAGTTCCGCTATTCTGATCCTGTGCGCTTCCAGTTCCGATCCTGGTTTTGCATGCTTGAAGAACTAAACCCTAAACTTCGAGCCAGCTCTGTGTCACAGCTTTTTTCAAGGAGTGAGTTATCTTATGCGCCGTATTTTTAGCACAATAACATCTCATTTCTCTTGTTTGTTTCATAATTATGTCATATATATTTTTTGTTAATTTACAAATGCATGTTCAATTATGCCTTATAATTATGTCTTATAATTTTTTTAATTTACTCATATATGTATTAATTATGTATTGTATGTTCAATCAATTAGGTAAGTACTAGGTCAAAGATATGAATGTATATATTGAGCCTCTTGTCGATCAATTAGTGGAGTTATGGAACAATGTCACTTTGTACAACATCTCTAGACCATTAGTTGCATAGAGGGAATTTGAATGTCATGCAATGCTTGTATGTACAATTCATGATGCTTCAAGGCTAATAAGTTTATGTGGTATATTATAACATTACCCCGCACTTTAATAATATTTAATTTTATGAAGTTCATTTGAAGTATGTTTTTTAAATGTTCAACCTTCATTGTACATACTTAAAACAATTGATATAAAAATTATTCCATCTCTTGTATATATTCAAACAAAGGGTAAATTTTCTTGTCTAGATTGTGGTTCTAAGATTAAATATCGTCATTCAAGAAGCTTAGGAAAGGAGGTGTTTGATAAGTATAGGAACTTCCTTTCTAAGAAACATAGGTACCAAAGTACTAAAAATAATATTTTCAATGGGAAAGAAGGGACTGGAGTAAGACCACGAAGAATGACACCTCATGCATGGAACTTTCAATTTAATAGAATCTCTCAAGATATGGATCAAATTTTCTATGTATTAATATACATTTTATGTTTGGATTATTTTATATTTTTATGGAATTTTCTTCACTATACTAATTGACAGGTTATATTATTGTTATAATATATTTATCTATAATTCATGTTGTAGGTTGTGCAACCATTAATAACAGGGAACTTCCATGAGGAATGAAAAATTATCCCGAGAAATTCAGTAGAATCCCCTAATATGAGCACCTAAAGATTGTTCATTCGTTTGATAAAATGCACATTCGAGGAAAATGTAACGCAGACATTATGGTGAATCTTAGAGGGAAAGAGAGATAAAGAAAAAACATTCAAGATTTGTAATGGAATTAAAGAGGTTGGCCATGCATTTCAAAGTGTGACTCATTCAAATAGCGATGGAGATGGCCAAAATATAAGCACCCTTCCATGGTTATTGACAGAGCAGCAAAGAAAGCATGTTAAAGAGGTTATTGAAAAAAGTAAATTTCCCACTGGATTTTCTTCAAACATAAAGAATATCCTAAGAAATAAAGGTGAATTGGGTGGGGTAAAAACTCATGATTGACATACATTAATTAAGGTAATCATTTTAGTACTTTATATCTATCTATCTATCTATATATATATATATATATATAGATATATATATATTATATACATTTTACACATTGCTGAAAAATCTTGTTAATTAGTGTTTCTTTTCTACTAATTTGGGAAAAAATAGTGATCAATCATTATTTTTTTACAATATGTTCTACCATTATGTCTCTATTGATGGTGTTGGACCCTCTAACAAGTCAAGGGGATCTCCCTGGTAAGAAGTCCTAATTATGCCTCAGACCGTTTGGTGTAGGAGTCCCAGCAATGGGTCATAAGGTAATGCCTTGACCGTGATGTCACACAGAGGCCAGTAAGATACCTCTGTCAGTAACAAGTGTGTGATCACTGCAGTGAGTTGAGAAAGGTACATGAGAGGTTCTAACCCAAAGGGGGTGGGATGAGTGCGCCCGTTGACAACCTGTATCAATACTCAGCTAGGAAGGGAACACATGAGCGAAGGTGCATCACAAGTTGGAAAGAAGAGCAGTCGACAATCCAAAGTGATGGTTAAACCAACAACACATTTGCAACAAGATTCATATAATTGCATACAAATCTGTTCATACACAAATATGTAAGTTAAACAACATATATCATTAAGGCAATCGGAACAGTCCAACTACAATAACAACATATGCATGAAAATGTGTTGTATCTTATTATATAAATAAGTGTAAGCTCCAATCATATAATACATCCATGTAAACCTTCTAGCCCCATCAGTGAAACATTACAACCACATCTGCTTACTCCTCCAAAGAGATGTACTAGCTCCATGTAGTGGAGAAGCCAAGGCACGTTACAATAATGTCCAAGCTTTCTTCAAGGTAGTATTAATAGAAGCTTGGCTGACCAAAATCCTATACAATGATTTATGAGGGACTATTTGTAGCAAAGGGTTGGGTGACCCTTGACATTCCCCTTTGTGACCATTCAACTACCCTCATGAATCTTCACCTGCTCTATCACTGTTAGATCCACTATTGAGACTTGAATTACACTTGACATGACTCAACATTACAATGCACGTGTACCCATGTGAACTGATCCAGGTGGATCTTCAGACACAGTGGCATGGAAAAGGCTCAAATTTCAAAGTGGTGGAAAGGCACCTAACTTGAAATCACATCGAAGTGCTCGTCATCCTGATTCCAATGGTGTGAATGGCACTCCAATTCGAGTCTGGATGAAGGAGATAGAAGTAGCCAAAGTTGGGTTGACTTTGATGACTAGACAAGTTTAACGAGGATATAATTTTCACTTTTCCGGAAGATAGAATCCAACCAACTCCGGCCATATTCTAGGCAAAATCGTGGCCTAGTTAAAAGGACTCCTTTGGTCCAAAACCAAATTTCCAAAATTGCACCATTTTGTTATTATAAAAAAAAAATATTTAAAAAGCGGGGGTGGGGGCCACCAACCCCACCAACCCCCCAAACTCCTAACTGCACATTGTATTAGCGGAGGGGTGGGCCACAACCCCTAGCCCCTCCCATGGACTATTGAAGCCATGCATGAATGGGGGCGGAATTGGGTGGGTCGGCCCTTAGGGCACGGACCCAACCCATTCAATGCCCCAACATCATATTCAATAGAACATAATGGGTGGTGGGCCGGCCCTTGGGGCACGGACCCAACCACGCCCAACCAAAAGGAGCTTTCCAAATAGAAATCAACTGGCGGGGAAGGTACCGTGGGTGGGCTACCCGAGGCGGGCCTGGCCCAACCAAAAGTTTAATTTTAAAATTTTTGTTGTTGTAATGTATGAAAAAAGGAGGCGACGGGGTTTGACCACCCGACCTCCTCCATAATAAATGAATCCATAACCAACTGCACCAACAACATTATTTAGAAATCCACCCTCAACATTATATTTAAACAAAATTTTTCAGTGTGCTCAAGCGGACGAGGTACTGTTCATAGTTTGAGGTAGAATTTTGCAGGAGGGGCGAGATTTCACTTTGTCAGAATTTGAAAAAATTTATATGGTTTTAGCACTTCTCAACACCACAAATGCAATGGCGCTATCTGTTTCTCCATCAGAGTTCTCCATTTTTGGCCATTTTTCAGTATGGATGTATAAAACTCCTTTTTGTAACTAATATTTGTACTCTTCTTTTTCATGCCACTTAATGAATGAAGGCCTCCCCATTGATCGAGCAGGGCCCAGAGACACAGTCCAAGTTAGACAAACTCTGTTATCAAGTCTTGTTGTCTTCTTTCATGCATTATGCATTTCTCCTCTTGTCTCATGTGCACATTAATTTTTCTCTATTAAGCTACAATTTATATATGTAATTTTTTAACACATATATAAGCAAAATATTTTGGATCAAGTGGTATCAGAGGAGGTCTTTTTAGATGTGAATTGCATGTTTGTATGCTAACAAGAAACAGGCTCTGAAGAGGAGAAGGGAAACTAAAGTCTTTCCATCCCGAAGCGGGGCGTGCACATCGAAGGAGAAACATGGTAGATGAAGAGGCTCGTGATGAAGAGGAGTGCAATTTCCACAAAACCTTATGATGGAAGAGAATGTCGATTAGTTGCTTTCAATGTTGGAGAAAGCAGAAGAGAGAAATCCAGAAGAACAAGGTTTAGTGCATGGAAATGGTGCAAAACAACCCCCTCCTTCTCCTTCCACGAGTGAAAGTTCTTCCTCCTCTCACCACCTTAATTGTAGAAATTCAAGGGATGCATCTAAGAAACATTTCTTTAAATTATATGTCAAATTTGATCTTCCCATGTTTAATGGTGAAAGTAATGTAGAAAGGCTTAATAACTGGGTTCGGTAGATTGAAATCTACTGCAGGATTCAGCAGATCGATGAGGACGAGGCAAAGATTCAACTTGCCTCTCTTCTGCTGAGTGGCATTGCTCTTGTTTAGTGGGAGAGAAAATTGCGAAGCAGTAAGAGTGTGGGTAATCTTCGCTCCTCATGGCCTAGTTTCATTTCTGCATTAAAGGAACAATTCTATCCCTTGGGTTACAAACAAAAAGCCTTAATGGATTGGAAATGCTTAAGGCAAAGTAGAGGTCAGGATGTTTAAATCTTTACAAAGGAATTTAGAAAACAGGCACTTAATTTGGACATTGCACTTAAATCACCTGAAGTAGTAACTAAGTATATTGGATCATTACATAGTTACCTTAGACATTCATTATTATTGTTTGAACCAACTGTTATTGACTCCGCCAATGTGAAGGCAATCCATCTTGAGAACAGGGGAAAAAATGAAAGAGATGATCATTTCAAGAAACTAGATTTCAACCTCCAAATGGAAAACCCAAAGTGAAAGGAAAAGGAAAGGAGAAGAGGACTGCATCAACCAAGAAAGATGAAGGAGAAAGACCTTATTGAAATCACTACAAAAAGGAAGGTCATGACGACGATAATTGTTGGAAACAGTACCTGGAAAAGAGACCAAAGAGGTATGGAGGAAAAGGAAAGTAGAAGATAGTGGCAATTGTATAGCAAGACCTTGGATCTAATTTCGGATATGAAGCATTGATCACAGTAGTAGGAACAAAAGGAACTCTTACACCTCATGTTAATTCTGAATCACATGAAGGCACTAGTTCAATAGATGAGTCTCTTCCTAATGAACGAAAGAGAATTGAGCTATTTCATATTAGAGTTATCATAAATCATACAAAGGCGAAAACTCTATTTGATATTGGATTCCAAGCAAACTTAATTTCAGAGTCCTTGGTAAAGAAGCTAGGCTTGGAAACTTTACCACATCCAAAACCTTACCCACTTGCCAGGATGGATACATGATAAAGTAAAACTGAAAGTAACTAAGAAGTGTAGGATTAAATTTGTGATTGATTCTAAGTTAGTGGATGAGGTAAAACTTGATGTGATACCATTGGATATCTGTGGCATGGTGTTAGGGAGTCCATATCTATATGATAGAAAGGCAATCTTCTTCCATCATGAAAACAAATACCAAATCACAAAAGATGGGGTAGAATATATTGTAAGAGCTCATCAAACTAAAATCATTGCCAGCCTTGTAAGTGCAGGACAAATGAAGAGGTTGGTGAATTCCAATAAGGGTTGCATGCTTATGATTGTAAGGGGAAAAGATGTAGAATTATTTGATGCTTTTGAGGGTTGTGATCATGTGCATAAAAAGGAATTATGTGAATTAATTTCTAACTATGATGAGATGTTTCAGGAACCAAAGGGATTACCTCCGAAGAGGGAAATCCAACATGAGATCCATTTGTGGCATGACGCTCCTTTACCAAATATTGGCATGTACAGGATGTCAACCATTGAGATGGAGGAGATCAAAAAGTAGGTGCAGGAACTATTGAACCAAGGAGTCATCATACCAATCACTTCTCCATACGGCTCACTGATTGTCTTAGCGCTGAAGAAATATGGCACCTGGAGGATGTGCATGGATTATCGAGCACTAAACAAAATCACGGTGAAAAATCATTACCCTCTTCCCCGCATTGATGACTTATTAGGTTAGTTAAAGAATGCTATCTATTTCACCAAATTGGATTGTGTAGTGGTTATCACCAGGTTCGAATTGCAGAGCAGGATGTGTGGAAAACTACCTTCAAGACCAAACAGGCGTTGTTCGAATGGATGTTGATGTCATTCGGGCTTTGCAATGCTCCAACCACTTTCAAGAGGGTCATGAATGATCTCTTTAGGCATTTCATTGATGAATTTGTTCTTTTATATATAGATGATATTCTTATCTTTAGTAAAAGTTGGAATGAACATGTATGTCATGTGAAGAAAGTGCTTGATGTATTGAAAAATGAAAAACTCTATGTGAAATTGTCAAAGTGTGAGTTTCAGAAAACCTCTTTGGTTTACCTAGGTCATATTGTTGGTCATGGTCAGCTAAAAAATGATCCTTCTAAAGTTGAAGCAATTGTAAATTAGCCTAAACCTACTAGTGTAACCGAGGTTCACAACTTTTTGGGTGCAGTACAGTATTGGAGGAGATTTATTGCCAATTTCTCTATCATTTCAGCACCTTTACATGCATTGACAAGTGTAAAGCAAGTATTTCAATGGGGAGGAAAGTAGCAGAAGTCCTTCAAAACATTGAAAGAAAAGATCAGCACCGCACCAGTCTTGGCCTTACCAGATCTCCAACAGCCATTTGACGTCAAGACAGATGCTAGCAGATATGTCATGGGAGTTGTACTGATGCAGCAAAAGAATTTGATATGTTACCATTCAGAGAACTTCTTTCAGACTATGATAAAATATCCCACTTATGACAAGGAATTATATGCCTTGGTCTAGAGTGTGAAAAAGTGGAAACACTACCTGATTAGCAAGGAGACCATCATCCATACGAATCATCAGCCCTTGTAGTATCTTCAGTCATAGACCAAGTTGCAACAATATCATCATTTTAGGTGGCTGGGTTTTCTACAACAGTTTCATCTGGTAATAAAGTATAAAAAGGGCACTAGAAACAAAGTGGCTGATATGCTATCTCACCCTCCTATTTCTGCTTCTGTTATTTTACATAATGCTTCGTTCTATTTTGAAAGTTATGCTGAACAATATGCTAACGATGATGACTTTAAGGAGATTTATGCAAAACTAAGCCACGGTTCATAGGTGGACAACTATCACTTCCAGGGGAAATTTTTGTATCACCTTGGAAAATTGTGCATACCCATAGGAGTAAGGGTACATGTAATCCAGGAGGCCCACACCTCCCTTGTGTCTGGTCATCTTGGTATTGAAAAACTTGCTGTCATGTACAAAGATTTTGTTTTTAGTCTCATATGAAGAATGTTGTGACTCGCTATGTAAAGGGTTGTGTGATGTGTTCTGTTTCAAAGACCTCTAATAGAAAACTCAGGCTCTACAAACCACTCCCTATTCTGAGTCATCCACGGGAAAGTGTGTCGATGGATTTTGTAGGAGGTTTGCCTTTGTCTAGAAAACGTCAAGACTATTTGTATGTCGTCGTTGACCATTTTAGTAAGATGTGTATTTTAATGCCTTCTAATAAGCAGATCACTACAAAGTAGACTGCTCATCTTTTCTTTCAGCATGTTTGGGTCCATTTTGGGTTACCCACATCAATTGTGTCAGATCGGGACTCTCGCTTTCTCAAAGAGTTTTGGATCAGCTTGTGGAAGATGATGGACACCAAGTTGAAAAGAAGCATGACATTTCATCCATAGGCTGACAGATAAACAGATGTTGTCAATCACACCATGGTACATTTTTTGTGAGGCTATTGTGGCAAACATCCTAAGTTGTGGGATGAGCATCTTCCATATGTGCAACATTCTTACAACCGATCAGTGCACTTATCTATGCAACGTTCACCATTTGAGACATGTTTTGGTTACCTACCAAAGGACCCTTTTGATATGGTCTTTGGAAGGGAAGATGACTCCAGTGGACGTAATGATAGGGACAAAGCACAACAGTTCATCCAGCAGATCTAGTTGATTCACCAAGTAGTACAAGAGCAGTTGGAGAAAAGTCAAACCTGTTACAAGGCTCAACATGACAAACACTCAGTCGACCATCAATTTCAAGTGGGTGAAAAAGTGTGGTTCCATATCAACAAGGACATGATGAAGGGAGAAGGGAAGAAGTTGCGACCAATCCGGTATGGCCCATTCACCATTTTGGAGAAGATTGGAAACAATGCTTTTTGTCTCGATTTGTCGATATATATGTAAATGTATTTTGTAGTGAATGTGGAGAACTTAAAGATGTATGAGCCACCATTGATTATGGTCATCAAAGAGGTGGGAAAAATTCCTACAGTTGATGATTTTTCACTAGAGTATCTCGATGAGTTACCTGAATACATCGTCCTTAACCAAAGAACCAGGACTTCACGACAGGGAGATGTCGAATACCTTCGAGTTGGTTTCAAGGGGATGCACTCTAGCAAGGTAAAATGGTTGGAGAGGGAAAGAGTGAGGGAACAATTCCCTCACTTGCCAATTGACTAATAAAGCTTTTGGCAGTCCAAAAGCTCCTCAATGGAGAGGATTGATCCAGGTGGATCTTCAGATATAGTGGCATGGGAAAAGCTCAAATTTCAAAGTGGTGGAAAGGCAACTAACATGACATCAGATCGAAGTGTTCGTTGCCTTGATTCCAACGGTGCGAACGACACTCCAATCCGAGTCCGGATGAACGATATAGAAGTAGTCAAAGTTGGGTTGACTTTGATGACTGGGCAGGTTTAACGAGGACACAATTTGCACTTTTCCAGCAAGCGGAATCTGGCCAACTCTGGTTAGATTCTGGGTGAAATCATGGCGTAGTTAAAAATACTCCTTCGGTCCAAAACTGAATGTCCAAAATTGCACCATTTTGTTATTATAACAAAAAAAAATATAAAGAAAGGGGGTGGAGGCCACCAACCCTGCCACCCCCCCCCCCCAAAACTCCTAACTGCACATTGTATTAGTGGAGGGGTGGGCCACGACCCCCGACCCTTCCCACTGACTGTTGAAGCCAGGCATGAATGGGAGTGGAATTGGATGGGCCGGCCCTTGGGGCATGGACCCAACCCATTCAACACCCCAACATCATATTCAATAGAACATAATGGGTGGTGGGCTAGCCCTTGGGGCATAGACCCAACCACACCCAACTGAAAGGAAATTTCCAAACAAAAATCGACCAGTGAGGAAGGTACGGTTGATGGGCCACCTAAGGTGGGCCTAGCCCAACCAAAAGTTTAATTTTAAAGTTTTTTTTGTTCTAATGTATGAAAAAATGAGGGGGCGGGGTTTGACTGCTCGACCTCCTCCATAATAAACGAATCCTTAACCAACTGCACCAACAATATTATTGAGAAATTTTCCCTCAGAATTATATTTAAACGCAATTTTTTAGTGCGGTCAAGCAGAGGAGGCAGTGCACGCGGTTCAAGGTAGAATTTGCAGGAGGGGCGAAATTTCACTTTGTCAAAATTTGAAAATTTTTATATGGTTTTAGCATTTCTCAACACCATGAACGCAATGTGTTGTCCATTTTTCCAACAGAGTTCTACATTTTTTGGCCATTTTTTAGTATGGAGGTATAAAACTCCTTTTTGTCACTAATGCTTGTACTCTTCTTTTTCATGTCACTTAATGAATGAAGGTCTCCCCATCGATTGAATAGGCCTGGAGATGTAGTCCAAGTTGGATAAGCTCCATTATCAAGTCTTGTTGTCATCTTTCATTCATTATGCATTTCTCCTCTTGTCTCAGGTGCACATTAAGTTTTCTCTGTTAAGTTACAATTTATGCATGTAATTTTTTAACACATCTATAAGAAAAAGATTTTGGATCATGAACAATGGCTTGAACAAGCCAAACTAGAGATCATTCTGACTTAGACAAATATATAATTCCAACTGCTCGACATCCTCATGCTGATCAACAGTAACAAATTGGTGCCAAGATTGGTAGTCCTTGATAGTGTCTGTGTGTTCTGCTATGACATCTATCTGAAACCTGAGCCTTGCCTCCATACCATTCTGGTACACTGCTCGGGCTCCTCTATCCAACTCAACTGAAATCATGTGCATCATTGTCTTCAGTGTGGCCGAACCAACACCATACTTGCACATGATGTCTACACTTATAGGCAAGTCTGGGCTGGTGGCGGTGTGCATCAACTTGTCGAAGTATGATTCAAGCTCCTGTCGGACCTACTTCTTTGTATTCACTTGGGTGAGAGTCCCAAGTGATGGTATTGCATGCGTGTGCACCAAAAAATCCCTGCTCTTGAATACTCATGCATGGTGTTATCGGGAAAACTAGTGTCCATTCAGAGATGCTAGTCCCACTAAGATGGGTAGCTATCTTAGAAACAAACAAACCAAAGTTACTTGTGTTTTCCTTTATGAGAGATAGATGAGAGAGAAGTAGAGAGTACCAACCTCAGTATTTTGCTAGTCTCTTTGTTTGTTTCCTCTCTCCCTTGATAGAGCTTTCACCATTCCTTTCTCACTTGTCCCACTTCAAAGAACACCTGTAGAGTCAAAGCAGCAAAATACCATAAAAGCATAGAGATCTATAACCATAAACAATATAGGATCAGATGTACATTAACCATACCAAATGCATATATAAATACAAGATTCGGAGATATACAAGTATATGGAGGAAAACTCAAATAGCTTTATTGATAGAAGTAGTATAAGAGAGGATTACAACTAAGCTATCTGGTCCAGCATCATCCTCCCAGCATGAAAGCCCTCTTCACCTCATAAAACGCAAGATCACCCAACAATACAATGTCTTGAACAGAAACCAATAGCACTTCCTTAGAAATTACAAAATTCCAGCCTCTGGATCTCTAGGATGAGGGATCCATATATAGATTTTTGTAGGAGAGTGAGTCAGCTTCTGGGATTTTGATTAGTGTCATTTCATTGATAGTTCTTGGTTCCACTTGGAGATTTCATGATCTCTTACTGATCCCTGGGCGAATTTAGAGAGGCAAGTGTCATATGAGCAATTTCTAGAAGATTCTTTGAGTTTCCACCTAGCAAATTGTCTCTTCCATTTGTCTGATCTCGCTCATCATACCCTTTGTGTGTAGTAGGTGAGATGCATTGCACCCTCAGCATGGAGTAGTCTGTATGGTCCAATTTTAACCGGTTCTGAGCAGTTTTTCAGGGAGAACTTCTGGGAAATGATGCAATCCATTGACCTTGATCCTTTAGGGTATGAAACAACACTTTTAGGGGTTTTAGAGCCCTTGGTTTATTGACATATGTGATTGGGGTTTCAGTGCCAAAATATGTCTATAACACATGGGAAGCTTGTATTCTAGGGATGAGTTGTGGTAGGTCCTCATAGTTCTAGATCTGACTCCGAATACATTCTTACAGCACAACCGCATTGGCCCTCATCATCTTTGGCAAGTGAAGTGGGGCTCCCTTGTACTTCATCATCCATGCTTGAATGTTATCAATAGGAGCATGTATGTTCTTCAGGATGCGTGCTCTTCTCACACATCACTGCTTCCATCCGTGGAGATGGATAACTGCTTGGTGCACGACACCAAACTTGGAGTACAATGCTTGCATAACTGTGTCAAGGGACAATACTTCATATAGTGTTTCATTCTTCAGTTCAGCTCGGGTGGACATTGTCACCAAGTCTCCTCCTTTCTTGGCCACCTGTAGTTCCTTCGCCATTCGCTCATTCTCAGCTATGAGGAAATGAACACTTGAGCTAGTGGCTTCGGCATACACTCTAGTTGCATCAACCAAAGCTACTAGATGCTTGTGCACATCAATCATGATCACTTCTTCTTCAACTTTTGTAAGAGATGGTTGGTCCTTCAGAGTCGGTACTCTGTGAGACTGCACAACTTTGTGATAAGATTTGTCAAAGAAGACGTTGTGCATCTTTGCTTCCGGCTGGCCACCAAGGATGTCAGTGCCTCCTTGGTCATTTGAGACTTTCTCATCATCTGGATGCATTGAAGTGGGCGAGTCAAACTCTTTGTGGTGAGGCATGAGGTCGGTGTCCTGTTCCAACTCCTACTACTCAATATTTGCATCCAATTGTTCAAGCGCCTATTCCATCTCATGAGAAAAGTCTTGCCCCTATAATGGTTCACCCTGTTCACCTGATGCCAACTATTCAAATGAATCAACTACTTGTATGGCCATTGCTTCGTCTATATGTACATGATGCACCCCCTGCTGTATCTGTTGTTGTTGCGCTTCCTTCTCCTGTTGGCCCAACTCTTGTTCTTTCTGGAGTTGTTCCCTCAGCTCATGCAACTCCTTCTCTGCTTCTTCCATTCTCTTCTTATCCCTCTGATTTTGCGTGATGCGATTGTCACGTTGCTCCCTCTTTGCCTAAAAAGCCATAGTTGCTTGTTCTACAAGTGGATCTGCTCAAAACTTGTATCTTTTCTCCTCCTCCATATGGTTGACAATATTCCTCTTCCCTTTATCGCTCACATGTATGCTTGGCATTGTTTCCCGTGCTACTCCTACTACTGCTAGTGCTCTCTGTGATGTTTCTTCATGCTACTTTAATAATCACTCTATGGCAAAGCTAACCTGTTCATTGGGTCCAGAGGAATTGTAGCAATACCGCCATGAGTCTTCCTCAACCCAATGAAAAGCCCCATGGATCCAGTTGAATTAACTCTCATGCAATGATCCTTCAAAATGCAATGTGGGTCATACAGGTTGAAGTTTCGGAGGTCAAACAGGTACTTCTTCATTTATTCTGCTTCAACATCCGCTTGCTTGATACTCCGGATCTCATATAACCCAATTCGTAATGGAAGAGTGGGCCAAGGTGCCTTCTTCTTCCACAACAGTCTAGTTGCCAATCCTGCTGAGATGTGATATGGTACTTCTTGCATGACAAGTACATCCAAGGAAAAATTTGGAAGAACATGTGGAGGCTTCTCCGCACTGAAAATTTAGATGAAAGTGTCAAACGGTGAAGCATACCAATCTGCAATGCCTAACAACACCTCCATTTCTTGCTTTGACATGCAGGGTGGATCCTGTTCGAATATCATCCTATATACTAGGGTGAAAAAATGGTCGAACGGCCATATGATTACTCCCTTGAAGCTACATTTGGACAATAACTTGAAATATGTGTTCACAACAGTCTCCGCCGTTGACCATGCCCACTCCAAGCCCGAGAACTCATGTTGGGCACCGACTGTTGTTGTAGGGAAAAGTATCCGACTCGGATGACCCTAACCCACTCTAAGGGTGACAGTTCCTTAGCAACAACTGTAAAACAAACTACTGAAGGTTTACTTCTTTATGAAAGCAAAAGAGAATGGAGGAAGCACTAACCGTTGCCTTGCGCTTAATGTCGAATCCAAACTCTCCTCTTTGGCCGCTTGCTCCTAGCTCTTTGTCCTTCTGCTCGCCCAGCTGCAATGAGATCCTGCAAAACAACAAAGAAGGAAACTACAAGAGGCATGCAATCATAACTGGTTCATGGATTAGTGTAAACCAAACATGCAATCATCACAATACATAATTGAAACAAGAGCACATAGAAGAACCTCAATAGCTTTTATTAATGAAGAAATAAAGGTTCTGAGAGGATTACAACCATTGCAGGCTCCAACCCAGCAACACCTCCCAGCAGAAAGAATTGCTCTTCTTCACCTCTCTCAAACAATCACCCAATAACTCAAGAATGAAACCAACAGCATATCATTACTTTGCACAAAATTCCAGTCTCCTGAGCTCATAGGAGAGAGCTCAATATATAGATGAATTGAGAAAGGATGAGTCAGCTTGCAACTGATGTGTAGCTGCCTTGTGTCCTCTCTCTCTTCAGTTAATCTTCAGTTGATCTTCAGTTCTTGAGTCCACTTGGTGAACCTTGCTTCCACTTGGAGAAACAAAGCCTCTGACTCATCACAAGGCGAAATACCTGATCCAAGTGTCATTTTTGGAAGATTCCAAAGCAATGACTCACTGTGCCACATGTCCAAACTCGCCCAACGCAGGTGGGCTTTGTTCTACCTGCTTTGCAACGCAGGTACACCATGGAGCAGTTGTGTTTCAGCGCATAAGCCTAGTGGAGCACCTGCTTTGATTTCAGGATTGCTTGTTTTTGAGTGTTTTCAGGTGGAGAACTGATCTGAGAGCTGTTGGTTTGCTGACCTTGTTCCTCTAGGGGTAGGAACATCATGTTTTGGGAACTTTGGATCCCTTGGATTATTGACAATTCATGCTTATTGTTGTAAGGCACAAAATTGTCTATAACAGATGCCCCCTAAAGTATGAGGTCGTTTATCGGGTGAAATGCTTTATTGAGAGGATCCGAAGTTCATTCAATCTGCTGAGAAGTGTCCTGTAATAAGATACAATACAATACATTATTTTTCATACATTTTTCATGATCTAGCTAAGGCGGGCATTCCCATGCTCAGCTTTATAAATACATTTTGGTACATGGAACAGACGATCGTCTGATGCTAGACTGATAATTCTCTGCCGAATTTATCCTCCTTTGAAAAGGATGATCATCTGTTGCAATGATGTACATATCAAATGTCTTTATGTCCTGAATATATATCGCAGCCCGGATGGATGAAACTAGATCCGGGGTCTTCAGTCTCTTCCGATCTTCACTCGATGTACAAGTTGATCCATGTGAGAATTTCTTGAAGTCGAACATGGAAAGACATCGCTTGATTACCGGTCAATGATGTAAACCGTTAACAAGCGCGAGAGGAATCACCGATAAGGATGATGACCCTCAAGGTACGGCAGTAGAATCTACATGGTGGGAATAAAGGACTCGGCGTCGACCACCATGCAAAATCTTCTGGTCGAAGGTCATTGATGTATACCTGTCGCCGGAAGTGAGAAACTTGCCATTGAGGCATGCAAGCTTCAAAGTACTGAGGGGGGTGTTCCTAGATCAACTCCTTGGATAATGAGCTGATGTCGACAAGGAGCGATCCGTCAAAGGAGGGCCTTAATGAATCCCACATCAATGACACGGAACGGAGCTAGTGATTATGATGAGGTGAAAACAAACTGTGATGTATGATTCAGGGTGGCGGTCATGAAGTGGATGAAGGATAATGTATGGCAGTGGGTGGAACACGGTTGACTCTTTACAGAACCACATCTCTTGAACATATAATGACACTGATGTGATGGATTGGTAGCATTACCCCAATGGTGGATGGTGTGGCGAGGACCATGATTCTGCGACCGGTGAATGAAACAACCCAACCCGATGTGCTACGGAGGACAGAGTGTCATGTTCAAGAGCGACTTGCTACCATTAATGCTGTGAGGTTCTCCCAATTTTTCCCCAGTCATTGCTGACCAGTACCTCTTTATTTTTGTCAAGCTTGAGGAGGATAACATATGCTTGTTCTATAACCTGCCCTTCGAGCAAGCCCATCGCTATGTTTTAACGAGCCTAGCGATAGGGAAACTCGTTCTCGTCTAAAGACAAGTTTGCCGCTATTTAATCATTTTAACGAGTCTAACGACAAAGAAAACTCGGTCCTTTTCATTTTTAGAGAGTCTGAAAAGGCACGAAAAGTTAACTCCAAAATTCCTTTTTCGTCATCTAATCCCTTAAGTCCGAAAAAGTTTAAAACAATACAGAAGGGATGAATTTTCGGTTGCTTTAACGAGCCGAACAAACAAGCGCTCGATCTTTTTGTGCAATAATCCCTCAGGTCCAAAAAGATTAAAATCTAGAGGAGGGATAGCTTTCCGGTCGCTTTAACGAGCTGGAAGGCCAAAACTCGGCAAACTTTTCATATTTTACGAGTCAGTGAAAAGAGCTCAAAGAAGACTCGTCTTTTGAGGAACGAGTGATGAACAGGGATATCAGCAGATTCCAGGTACAGGTTGGAATTCTCCAATCACGGCAGTGTCACAAGGATGGCTAAGTGAAATCACTCTTCGCAGCTGTTCCTCAAAATGGGTAAACAAACATATGGAGGTGAACGATTGGCCAAATGAACGGATGGAGGTGATGGCATATAAACACGACCAATGGCTTTTAATATGGCAGTCAAAGGTTACATTTCTCAAGGTTATTTACCGGTTCATTTTTTCTGGGTGAGCTTGAACTCTAGGGGAAGATTGCTCACAACTTATGTTTATTTTTTAACGAGCATGAACTATGCGCTAAAACTACTCGGATGATACACTTGCATGCCCCCAGCATAATAATGCAAATCGAGGTGCATGCCCCCCAAGCTTCATTGCATTCAACTTTGTTGGTTGGAATGAAGGTTTACCATTGAGATCTGGAAAGGGGATTGTTTCATTTTTTAATGAGGTTGACATAGTAAAAGAACTATCCTCATTGCCCACTGTATTTACAGTACTCGATAGAAAATCGACTACTGAAGGATGATAAAGGTTATTTTGAGTATCTTCCCCACAACCCGGGGGAAGGGAACGATGGTGGGAATCATTCCATGGTGCCCCGTCAATTACCATTGATTGGACTATTCCTTTGTCGGTTCCATGCACTCGCGACCAAGGACTTAAAGGGGTGCCATATTCTCTAGACCTATCTATCCATACGCTCAATGAGCACTGATTGGGGTTTGCCCCCCAGGCATGAAACATTGATTGCTACAATATTTCAATGGGGCTTGGTGGCAAAACCATCGAATGATCCATACTGATATCGTTTTCTGACATCTTTTGTGCGGAAGATATCATATTGCAGGTTCCTATTGTCGCCACTTCTCCCACAATGAACGTTGGCGGAAGGGTGAAAGTTCCCATTAATGTAGGATCTTTTAGTAGGCCTACTCCGATATTTTGAAACGAATGGTCGCTTCCATGGATCAGAGGAACGCTTCCTGTAACTTGTGAACCGTTAGGGAGGAAATTTTGTTGGTCAATGATCGTAATCTCTCCTTGAAAGGGGAATGCGATTTTCCTAAAATAGGTCGACACAACAGCTTCCATGGCATAAATCGATGGTCTTCCCAGTAGGATGTTATAGTCAAGATTGCCATCGATGACTTCAACATCTATTTCTACTGTTTTTCCCCCTAGTTCAATTTTCAAGTTACTAAGGATACCGTAAGGGGTATATGTCCTTCCGTCGAATGCTTTTAATGTTGTCGATGATCGCGACAATGTTGGAGATCCTAAAGTTTTCCAGCAACTCATCGACATAATACATGTCGATGCCCCCTCATCAATAATTGTTCGATGAACAGTTTTGTTGAGGGCTTTCACTTGGACGAGGAAAGCTAGTTGAGCTAGTAACTGAGGATCATATCCTTTGTGATCAAAGGATACAAGATTGGAATCTTTAGGATCCACTCCACCAATTGCTGATAACAATGCCTGCCTTTGGGATGGGCAATTTTGTAGTACTTCAAGAGTCGACATAGCGGACGGCGATTGCGCCAAATCTTCCACTATGTTATAATGTTGTGCCGCTCTGGCACGAGGATTAAATGTCAACTTGTGTACTACTCCCTTTGGTGGTTTTATTGTTAATTCATGTGTGATGGGGGGTACAACTTCTGCCGAAGTTGTTGTCGAACTGCTAGGTTGATCTTTACCTTTATCGTTCGACACCTGTGGATTCCCGTAATCTTTGTTCCTTGTCGAAATCAAAGCATCATTCTGTTGCTTCGATATCGATAACATAAGCACTTGCGACGGTGAAGCATTTCCACTACCAACCAGATTTTTTCCTCGATCAGGAAATGGATCAGTTAACACAGCTGGAGTTTGCGAACTCTTTAAGAATCTTTTTAGATCAGCTTTGTATGGACATTCTCTCGTCCAGTGATCCTCATCACATATCTGACACCCATAAGGTGGTTTCCTATCTCGAGGAGGGCTTGAAGAAGTTTTTCGAGGAGATGACTCTCCTTGTTTCTTCTTCTTCCCTTTGTTTTGATTTTTCTTGCTTCCTGGTTGATTGGTTTCTTTGCCTTTATCTGTCGATACGGCATTTACTTCCGAAGCAAGAACTTCTTCATGCGCATTTTGATTCGAATCCTTACGAGCCTTCTTTTGATGGGTCCTTTTCGGATTCGTGTTTGCCGTACCAATCACGCCATCGCCGGCATGAGAGTCACTGTTTGATTTAGGAGGAGGAGGGATTGAAAACTCTGGTCTAGGGGCGTCTGGTATTTTGTCATAGAGCGTGCCGGACTGAGTATATACTAAATCCAAGTATTGTGCACGAGCGATAACTTGCTCTTCTGTTACGACTCCTCCCTTTGCTACATCTTCCGTTATAGCCGGAAGTAACGACTTTATAAACCACTCAGCTAAAAGCTGATCAGGAACGTATGTTTTAACCATTCTTCGTCGACGTCGCCACTCATGTATATGATCTGATATATGAGTCGCGGTTGTCTGTTTGAAGTTAGTCAATATCTCTGTTCCTGTTTCATACCTTATTGGTAATTGAAAGTGGGTCAAGAATGTTGTGGCAAGGGAGCCAAAATTGTCGAACGAAGCTCTAGGCAATTCTATATACCATTTTGCCGCTGGACCTGTCAATGTCCTCTGAAAGAGGCGAAGCCTTATCGAATCATCATTCAAAGTGTTCGACGAACACCATAGATGAAATGTCATCACATGATTCGACGGGTCTTCACCTGGATTTCCATTGAATTTAGGAATGTCGGATGGGAGTTTGTGCGGAATCACTGGCCACCAAGGGGCGTAAGCAATTGGATCATTTGTTAACCGATGTAATTCAGGTAACTCTAAAGTCGCCACGAATGGTAACTGCTGGTTCAAGTTAGGTGAAGCGTAACCAGGATACGATGGAATCGCCTGAACAGTCGGTCTTTGCATACCAGCATAATGGAGTTGATGTTGGTATGATGAATACGGTTGATGGACTTGGCCACTATAAAGTGGTTGATTTTGACCATTTTGAATATATGGTTTTCCAGTATTCGCAAATATTTGCTGTTCAGAACCTTGGTACACTTGTTGGAATTGCGGCTGTTGGTATTGCATTATCCACGGTTGCGACACCATGGGTTGTTGCGCTACACTAACCATTGGACCAAGATGTGGGGTAGTCGTACCCAACTGTACTTGTGTTGTCCCACCAGTAGGTGATTGTGGTTGGGTCGCAGGGTCAAGTGGCTGTTGCATGAGAACCTGAGCAATCTGAGGTTGACACACAACAGGCATTGTTTGAACTTGCGACACGGTCACAATAGCCGGTGTAGTTGGGATGTTTGTCATAGGTACACACTGTTGCATAGAATATACAACTCTCGGTGGCTGGGATAGCACAGGTACCCAACTACTCGTTGTAATTCCGCCATAACTTGAATAAGGTTGAGAGCTTCCGTATGGGTACTGCCCCCCATACGGTAGCAACCCAGAACTCAAGGCAACTGCCTGCCTTGGAGGACTGGATGGCCTAATTAGATTCCCAAAAGGGTCAATTTGATGAGCCTCACCATGAGAGTTACCAGACAGTACTCCGGAACAAACAGGAACAGACCATACTGTCGAGATAGTCTCTTGATGGACTCCTTCTAGCGACTGCGAGCTAGTTGGGACAGATGGTATGCCGGCGAACATTGTTGGATTTGCGGCAGGTAATTCTGCCGTCGCCGTGTCATTCGACACAGTCCTAGATGTCGACGGTTGTTCAGTCATTTTTAGTCTATCCAATTGATCACCTAGTGATTCTACAGGAACTTCCACTGGTGATGGACAAACTTCTATTGTAGCAGGAAATAGAGTGACCCCTACTCCAAATTGAATTGGAGTGGATACTTGCGGTTCCTCTATAATTTCCTCTATCGCAATCAGACCAGGTGGAAGAGGAAGACCGTCAGGTCCGTAAAAGATTTCCGGTGCCGAAGAAGGGGTTGTATCGACCGCGACGGATGTTTGAGGAACAAAACTCTCTGGACCGGTTACAGATGGAACTGGTTCAGTCATACGAGTATTTTCCCCCAGACTAGGATCAGTATTACTGTCCCTCTGTGGTGATTGAACTTCTTCTATTGAGGCAGGGTTTCCAGAAATGTTTGGAGTGACCAGAATCTCAGATGTTGTTGGAACGCTTGTTCTAACTTTTAAAGGAGATTTTGAACTGGTTTGACGAGCTCGCTTTGTCCGGATTGTTTTCGATTCCGGAGACAAAGACGGTTGACTCGCAAGCCTCCGAGAACGACGGATATTCAATTGACTTTCTTCCACGATTGCGGATTACTCGATCAACTAAAATATGAAGGGGAAAATTTGTGTTTCCGATTTGAATGAATTTTATTAGACGCTTTTAAACATAACTTTGCTTTTTCATGTTTTAAGAGTCGAGAAAAAGCTAAAGATGACTCTAGTCGCCTTCGATGTATTAACGAGCCCGAAGTGACAAATGCTCGGTTGGACCTTTTCAGTTATAGAGTTTGAAAAGGGCCAAAAGAAACTGCTCTGGAGATCTAGGCAGAGGGTGTGCCAAACCTTTCGCGAAACCACAGAATACGTTTTACGGTACGGGTTGTCGATCTTCGTGAATGCTGTGTTCACTGTATCGCGATCAGTAGGGCGGCCGACACGGCTTCCTATGGATAAAGGATAATTGCCTATAGGGGTCTCCCAATATATACTCGACGGTACGTGGGAGCACAAGTCCGTATTAGTGCCACCGACTCTCAGGAGGAATCACCCACCTTCGTAGAGATCGATAGTCACTATGTTTAACGACGCCAGAACACGTCTCTACCTAGACCTCTAGATGTTTGCGTTATGTTTCAAATGCGTTGTTAGGTTCATTCAGTATATTTTAAGTTGATCTTTTTAAAGTTTGCCTTTCAAGGTTCACCACGAGATGTATATGACAAATTCCTAAATGCAGCCTAAGATGAGAAGCAAGCTTTTTCAAATCTTTTTGACTGATGAAAATCTTAACTACTGAGAGAGAAAGAAGGCAAATTCTTTTCACACAGTTCATACAGCACAAACTAATGCACTTTCTCCTAAATCATCATGCAAACTTTTTTCAAATGCAAAATGCACAATGCATGTATTTTCTTTTCCCTTTCTTAATGTGGATGGATACAAAAAGAAAGAGGTTATATAACTTTGATTTCGATTTAAAGCGAAAGTAAACAAGCTTGTCCAAAATCAAAAGACACCTTAAGATTCACTTGCTTAATCACTGGAAATACATGAAATCAAACCATATGAACGAAAGTAAAACGACTAACCAGCTATGGACATCAAACAAGCTAACTCTTTAGACCAGCAAAACGCCTAACACAGGTTCAGATCTAAGAGGCCTAAAGCATGACTAGTTTACTTTTCGTTATGGGAAATTGTAAATGAGTAAGAAATACAAAGAACAAGTACAATTTCGTTATATAACAGAGGCGGAATGATGGCAAGTAATATTGGTTTCAAAACAGGCACAAGACTGACACCTAGCAGCAAAACTAAGTGAAAACAGGCAAGAGAAAGGAGGAAACCCCAAATGCACTAAGCAAATTTGGGCCAACGCAGGCTCTGCACAGTCAAACTGGCTCTCAGCGCAGGTAGCCAGTTCGGGACCTGCGTTGCAAAGCAGGTAGCCTATGTACTACCTGCTTTGGAAAACGAGAATTGCGTTTTCACAGTTTCCGGGTCATAATTTTCTCAAAAATGCACGGTTTTTGCTCAAATCAGAAGCATTCAGTCAAGCATAATCAAAGGGATGATTTAGAAGGTGCAAAGCTATCACTAAGAGCTTACAAGGATCTTTGTAGATCAGCTCTTCAAATCATGAATCTGCTCAGACAATGAGCAAGAGTAGCAGCCCCTCTACTTCGCTTTTGATATAGTCAAAAGCTTTTCGATTTGGTACTCTTTTCTTCAGGAAATGAATAGCAAAGATACTACAAACACAATCAAACGGATACGATCCCCAGTGGAGTCGCCAGTTTGTTGTAGGGAAAAGTATCCGACTCGGATGACCCTAACCCACTCTAAGGGTGACAGTTCCTTAGCAACAACTGTAAAACAAACTACTGAAGGTTTACTTCTTTATGAAAGCAAAAGAGAATGGAGGAAGCACTAACCGTTGCCTTGCGCTTAATGTCGAATCCAAACTCTCCTCTTTGGCCGCTTGCTCCTAGCTCTTTGTCCTTCTGCTCGCCCAGCTGCAATGAGATCCTGCAAAACAACAAAGAAGGAAACTACAAGAGGCAAGCAATCATAACTGGTTCATGGATTAGTGTAAACCAAACATGCAATCATCACAATACATAATTGAAACAAGAGCACATAGAAGAACCTCAATAGCTTTTATTAATGAAGAAATAAAGGTTCTGAGAGGATTACAACCATTGCAGGCTCCAACCCAGCAACACCTCCCAGCAGAAAGAATTGCTCTTCTTCACCTCTCTCAAATAATCACCCAATAACTCAAGAATGAAACCAACAGCATATCATTACTTTGCACAAAATTCCAGCCTCCTGAGCTCATAGGAGAGAGCTCAATATATAGATGAATTGAGAAAGGATGAGTCAGCTTGCAACTGATGTGTAGCTGCCTTGTGTCCTCTCTCTCTTCAGTTAATCTTCAGTTGATCTTCAGTTCTTGAGTCCACTTGGTGAACCTTGCTTCCACTTGGAGAAACAAAGCCTCTGACTCATCACAAGGCGAAATACCTGATCCAAGTGTCATTTTTGGAAGATTCCAAAGCAATGACTCACTGTGCCACATGTCCAAACTCGCCCAATGCAGGTGGGCTTTGTTCTACCTGCTTTGCAACGCAGGTACACCATGGAGCAGTTGTGTTTCAGCGCAGAAGCCTAGTGGAGCACCTACTTTGATTTCAGGATTGCTTGTTTTTGAGTGTTTTCAGGTGGAGAACTGATCTGAGAGCTGTTGGTTTGCTGACCTTGTTCCTCTAGGGGTAGGAACATCATGTTTAGGGAACTTTGGATCCCTTGGATTATTGACAATTCATGCTTATTGTTGTAAGGCACAAAATTGTCTATAAAAACTGCATCTATAATGTAGGTAGACATGTAAATCCCTACATGAATACCTTCAGGAGACTGTCGAGCCTTCGTGACTTATTCCTTTAGCTGATGAGCCAGTATGCCAGACTAGTTACATGGTCTTCCTTCTCTAGCCAGTTGGTCTAGTGTGATCACCCAACTCTGAGGAAAGGTTTCAATGCTTGCTTGGCCACACAGTCAACACATGAATCTGACCAAGTATTGTATGCCTTCCTCAATATCTTTGTCTTGTAGATCTGGTTGGGTGTCATCTTGAAATGAGCTAGCTCCTTTACCCAATCCTTCATAATGTCTCTAGAGTTAGCTCTGCTATTGGGCAAGTTGAATGGAGGACTCATAACAGTCATGGGCTCTAACATCTGATACATCTCATCATAATCTCATGCCCAGAAGGTTGCAAGCTTCGTCCTACTGGCACTTCTCAAGGTCATCGTCTCGGGATTAATGTAAGAGATGATCCAATGAATCATGTTCGTGCATGGGAACACAGTGTGTTTGCATGCAATCCAGTACAAGCAGGTGTTGTGAATGTTCACGTATACCTAAAGGTCTTTGAGGTCTTCCCAAAAAATGTTTGTGAATGTTTCATTAACCTCTTTCCACTTCAGTTTGATGTCCTTGTCTAGATACAACTTCGTATTTTCATAGATCATTAGACTAGAGGACATCTGCTCAACTGTTTCTCCTGTTGCAACTCCATCAGTGCCTTGTGATCCTATTCTCTTGGAAGCCATTGAGACATATGAACACATGGAAGATCTGGAGACAAGAAACATGCATGGCAAGAATTATGTTAGTGCAAACAAAGAAAATCCCGGGAAGGACACAACACATGCCTAGGACACCGGTGAGGTAGATTGCACAAATTTTACTAGGAGGCTAGGTGACTGGCTGCCAGAACTATAGAAAATGCAGTCTGGGCTGTCTGGGGGACAATACTGGCTGCTAGATCTGCAAAATGTGCAATCCAATCAGGCATTTGGCTGCTAGGATTGCACAATATGCTTCCTGCTGGGAAGGACTGTTGGCCCAAAGATAGATTTGCACATTTTCTTGGGCCAAGCAGCCACTCTCCTCCATAAATGTGCAAAATAGTCCTGGAGGATAGTGCTAGGAAGGAATGCACATTTTTGGAGAGGAAGGTGACCTTCCTTCCCTAGATTGCGTAATGTAGCCTTGGTGAAGGTAGGGTCTGGGCCAAGGTTGGCCCGACTCACCAACAGGAAATTGAAAGAAAATAAGACAGTGAATCATAGCAACACTAAGTGATAGCAGAAGTGATTGATGGTGCATGCAAAACATGAATGAGAGATTCAGCAAATAGATCCAGATGCATGTGGGTGAGGCAGTTCACCAGTTGGGTGAATGTCCTTGTAAAATAGTTTCATGCATGTGACAAAGTGAGATAGCAACGAAAACTGAAACAGAACTAGGACAAGCTAGTATACATGTAAACGATAGAAAGAGTTCAAAGAAATCAAGCAAACGTCACTCACACAAGAGAATACAAAAAAAGTGACAGAAATGCTGAAAAAGACAAGTTGAGGCCACTTACTGGTGAACAGTTGAGCCGGATATGTCAAAGAGTCCGATATGTGTTGTGGGATGTCAGAGCTCCAAGATCAATGTGAATGAATGAGCTTTGATACGTCGAATAAATAAGTTTGGTGTCATGATGCCCATGCCACAAATCTAGGAGAAAGTGACACTTGGAGGGAAACTTCTAAAAAAACTGTGCATGTAACCCCCGGCTACTAAATATAGCTCCCTGAATCATGGGATGCCTTTTGCATGTTGTCTCTTGCTATTTCAGGAAGAGAAATCCATGCATGCATGCAAGTCAAGTCTCCTTGGTCCTGGATGGAACTGGTCAACCAAACTATTCATGCATGCAATTGCTCAACTGCTTGGGAAAAATGCGCATTCTTGGCTGGGATTTGGGATGAATTCCCAAGAGGATTGCACAATTTCTGGGTAGAGCAGCTGACTGCTCCCTAGATTTACACAAATCTTGGGCTGAGCAGCCCTGTTGGGGATGTTTGCGCAAATCTTGCTGGGAGTGTTGGCTAGAAGGATTGCACAATCCTGGAGCCCAGTAGGCTACTAGAGAGGATTGTGCAATTTCTAGAGGGAAGGATGGCTACCCTTCAGAAATGTGCAATTTTCAAGGGGAAGCTGCTCAGCCTGCAGCTGGACCAAGTCTGGGTGAATAGCCTGTGAGGGGAATGGATCAACTGTGATTGACAGGTTTTCTTTGTGTGAGGAAAACATTGAAGCTTGAATACTTGATGAAGCAAGACAAAGAGCTGTGAAAGGTTGGTAGGAAGGCTCTAAAACAGGCTAAGACAAAATTTTGGTGGGTGGTTGTAGCTGCTACAACACTTGGTGACACACTGGTAGAACTCTAGCTCTCTTAATGGTCCTTTTTCATGAAAATCAAGTCTAAGACTTTTGGAAGTATTGTTCAATTCTCAGCTCATCTTGGTTTCACACTAACTTGATTGTAAGATGTAGCATCTATGAAACCCTTCGTTCATTGACACACATTCTAAGCCAAGGAAACATAATCATTTTGATTGGGGTTGAGGGGTACATAGGTGCACAAGCAATATAGTCGTTAGAGTCTTAGATTCATATCTGGTATTTCTCCACTGCCAGCAAGCCTAGACAGTATCCCAGTGGAGTCACATAGGAACACAAGCATGGCTCCGCTGCCAGCAAGCCTGGTCAGTACCCCAACAGATTTACTTGCATCACCTCCCTACACAAGAAGCCTTTCTCTTCTTTTGCCTTATTCATTTTTCATTTTGAATTTTTTGACTTTTCATTTTTTCATTTTTCATTTTGAATTTTATGACTTTTCATTTTCATTTTGAATTTTTTGACTTTTCTTTTTTTCATTTTTCATTTTGAATTTTTTGACTTTCCATTTTTCAACTATGCATAACACTTATTAATTTCAAAGGCGGAAGAGGAATCTCGACTTATTGAGAGAAGAAGAGGTTGTTCCAACAGAGAAGTAGTTTATTGTACCTCTGACATGCTTGTTAAGGTTTTCCCCCTCGCCTTACTCTACTTGACTGAGCTAACAAGGGTTAACCCAAAAACAACTGACTAGAGAAGGTGAAACTAGTTAGCGTGCAAGTGTTGTGTTATCACCAAGGTTCACTTTGAATAGTACATATTTTTATTCAACGTATCATGGACTAAAAGTAACAAGCTCATCATACAAAGCCAAGATGATAGATAACCAAGTAGTGATAGATGTACAAGCCCTCTTGTAATTTACCTAGCTTGCTTCAAGAGTCATACATGGTTTCATGCAAAACTGACCTAGGAATGAAACAAGCGAACTAACAAGCAATAAAGCAAAGCAAAACTAGAAGCAAAAGTAAAAAAAAAAAAAAAACAAGAAAAAAAGCAAGCAAACAAACCAACAAACAAATCATGTAAGAAAACAAGAATAACAATTGAAAGCAAACACTACTCCTACTCCTACACTATCGGTGCATGGGCCTGATCACGTGAAGTGATACTTCCAATGCAGCCACTGGCGCATTGGTAGACCCATGTTGGTGAAGGCTTGGTCCGCGAGCAAGCCAGTTGTGTGAACCAACAAACAAGAAAGATATATGAATGAAGAAAAACACACTTCGTGTTTCAAAGTGTCCAAGGGACATAAGCGAGTGCAACTGCATGACGGGAAGTCTATGGACTTATCATGGTGCTGCATGACACTACGTGCAACTTTGAAGCACAAGAACACTCTTGACTATGACATGCAAGAAAATGAAAGAAACACAGATAACTTGCGTCACGCATGAGTGATTGCAATGTAAGACTCCTCCAATGCATGAGCAATGGGATTGTGCAGTTCGAGTGGAGGGAGTGTGATCTGTGTGTGAGATGGATCTTCAATGCATACAGATGAGTGATGAGGAACCTTGGGTGATTGAACAATTTTGTGATCAGAAATGAGACTAACCCTAAGAGAGTGAAAGCTTGACATAACCATGAACTCAGGCTGAAGTGCCTTGATAGTCTTGGGTGTCTCAACTTCATCATCAGATAGATTATCACAAAATGGTGGCTTCAAAAGATCAACTGTGATAGAGTCATAACTGTGATAAAAAGTGGAAGTAAATGGATCACGACCACCATGATCAGAAAAATCAATGAATTCTTCAGCATCCTCATGATCAGATGAATAAAACAGAGGGGTAAATGAAAATCAAACAAACGCATCCTTTGTATCTCTGAAAAAGATAGATGCAGGAACAAGTGGATTTTCAATGAATAACTTATCCTCTCCATTGTTGAATGATGGACCAACATCCGGTGAGTCCTGGGAGTGATCAACAATGGGTGCATCCATGGATGAAGACACACATGAAAAATCGTGGATGGCAGGTTCACCAAAGAAGTTAGGAAAGAACGGAGGGGGCTCGGACGGAAGGGAGTCATCCTTCACCGAGTGATGATGCTCAAGATCCCACTCATACCCTTCATGAATGACAGTGCATGTTGGTTGTGCAACACCAACTCCGTCAATGGGTTATTCCTCATTCAAAACAAACAAAGAGTTTGGAATGGACGAACATAAGACAAAATCATTTGGAGGAACACCCAAGTGCAAAGACAAAGGTCATAGACAATAATGCATATGAGAAATAGAAGGACTCACAACCAAATATGCGCGAAAATCAAGTGAAGTGATGTTGGGAGAATGTGAAATATGGATAGGTGTGTGAGCATGATCCTCAACATCATTGGGCAATGGTGGAGCTGTTGGATGAGAGGGAGATGGATGATTAGCAAACACAGTGCTCGCATCCACATGAGATTGCGCAACTCCATCAATGAAGAATGTTCAGTGAGGCTTGATTTCAAGCTTTCTCTTGGGACAGGCAGATTTCTTAAGGAAATACTCGAACTAGTCCCAAAGATAAGAAAACTTCATCTGCCTCCTCGGAGCTTGAAACTGCAAGTCATGGAAGCGTTGCCAAAAATCAATAACCAATTCATGTGGAGCCCTCCATTGCTGTAATAGTTTCCGGTCAAGATGGTCTAGATCAAAATGATAGAATGTGTCTTCAATAAGATCACATAAGTGCTCAAATGAGTGCATGGTGTTAGCTGGTAGGATGAGCAACCAATGAATGGAAATTCATGAAGTGTGTATGCAAGCAGAAAACCGACTTGTTCATAACAAAACTCATTTTCCTCATGAATCATGGAAATAAAGTTATGTAAGTGCTAAGGCCATGCCACTTCACCTTCATCATGATATGTTAAAGTGGACAAGAGATTGAAAAGCTTCCCCGTGATGGAGACATCTTCATGATTCGAAAACACTGTGGGGGAAGAAGAGTGCAAGACTTCATGAAAGATATGCAAAGGTTCAAAATTGGATGAGAGGACACAGCTTGTCATCAGGCCCTCCTTCTAGTGCTAGAAATTTTGACAGTGCTGGACCCGCCAACATGGCAAGGGGATCTCCCTGGTAAGAAGTCCCAATTAGACCTCAGACCATTTGGTGTCGGAGTCCCAATAGTGGGTCATAAGGTAATGCCTTGAACACGATGTCGCACAGAGGAAAGTAAGATAACTCTGTTAGTAACAAGGGTGTGACCACTGTAGTGAGTCAAGGAAGGTGCATAAGAGGTTCTAACACAAAGGGGGTGGAATGAATGCACCCATTGACAACTTGTATCAGTACTCAACTGGGAAGGGAACACACGAGCGAAGATGCATCACAAGATGGAAAGCAGAGAAGTCAACAATCTAAGGTGATGGTTAAACCAACAACACATTTGCAACAAGATTCATATAATTTCATATGAATCGGTTCATACACAAATACATAAGTTAAAAAACATATATCATTAAGGCAACTGGAACAATCCAACTACAATAACAACATATGCATGAAAATGTGTTGGCTCTTATTATATAAAGATGTGTAAGTTCCAATCATAAAATACGTCCATGTAAACCTACTATCCCCATCAGTGAAACATTACAGCCACATCCACCTGCTCCTCCAAAAAGATGTACTAGATCCGTGTAGTGGAGAAGCCAAGGTGCATTACGATACTGCCCAAGCTTTCTTCAAGGTAGTCTTAATAGAAGCTTGGCTGACTAAAAGCCTATACAATGAGTTATGAGGGACTATTTATAGCAAAGGGTGTGGTGACCCTTGACATTCCCCTTTGTGACCATTCAACTAACCTCATGACTCTTCACCTACTCTATCACTGTTACATCCACTATTGAGACTTGACTTACACTTGACATGACTCAACATTACAATGCACATGTACCCATGTGAATAATGGCTTGAACAAGCCAAACTAGACATCATTCTGACTTAGACAACTATAGAAGTCCAACTACTCGACACCCTCATGCTGATCAAGAGTAACATATTGATGCCAAGATTGGTAGTCCTTGATATTGTCCGTGTATTCTGCTGTGACATCTGTCTAAAACCTGAACTTTGCCTCCATAGCATCCAGGTACACTGCTCGGGCTCCTCTATCCAAATTGTATGAAAGCATGTGCATCGTTGCCTTCAATGTGGCTAGACTAGTAACATCCTTGCGCATGATGTCTACACTAATAGGCAAGTCTGTCTTGGTGGCAGTGCACATCAAATCGTAAGTACGAGTCAAGATCCTATCAGACCTGCTTCTTTGTATTCACCTGGGTGAGAGTCCCAAGTGATGGGATGGCATGTTTGTGCACCACAACATCCATGTTCTTGAATACTCATACATGGGAATTCTGTATGCTAGTGATGAGTTGCGGTACATCCTCATAGTTCTGGATCTGACTCTGGATATGTGATTGTAGCTCGACTACAGTGGCCCTCATCATCTTTGGCAAAGTGAAGTGGGGCTCCCTTGTACTTCATCATCCAACAACAACATGTATGTTCTTCAAGATGCATGCTCTTCTCTCACATCACTATTGCCATCCGTGGAGATGGACGACTGCTTAGTGCACGGTACCAAACTTGGAGTACAATGCTCGCATAACTGTGTCAAAGGATAATACTTCATCTAGTGTTGCCTTCTTCAGTTCAGATCAGGCGGACATTATCAACAAGTCTCCTCCTTGATTGGCCACCTGCAGTTCCTTTGCCATTTTCTCATTCTTAGCTATGAGGAAACAAACACTTGAGTTAGTGGCTTTGGCATACACTCTAGTTGCATCGGCTAAAGCAGTTGGATGCTTGTGCACATCAGTCACGATCACTTCTTCTTCAACTTGCATAGGAGATGTTTGATCCTCTGGAGTCAGTACTCTGTGAGACTGCACAACTCTGTGATGAGATTCATCAAAGGAGATGTTGTGCATCTTTACTTCTAGCTAGCCACCAAGGATATAAGTGCCTCCTTGGTCATTTGAGACTTGCTCATCATCTGGATGCATTGAAGTAGGTGAGTTGACCTCTTTGTGGTGAGGCATGAGGTCGGTGTCTTGTTCCAACTCCTATTGTTGGGCATGGAATCCCCCCCAAGGCATGTTTTGGGGCTCAAAGCCCAAGTTTTGACCCAATCTTGTTGTAAATCTTCGCGAATTGCGAGCGCGGAGTGCAAAAGTATGATAGAGTCACAGGGTTGTCCACCCTAGTTTTGTAATGTAATGTCGACTGAATAAAACTACCCATGGTCCGTAGACCATGGGATTGTATAAATAGAGCGAGGCTCTATGTAGATAGAGAGCAGTAGAAAAGAATAACAAGTCTAAGTGATTGAGTCACAAGTGTAAAGTGTGTCTTTGGGTCGTAGAGTAGGAGAAGGCTCTGCAACTAAGTGCGCAGAGGCCTAGTAGTCCATAGCTGAGTGTGTGGACCCCTGCAGCTGAGTGCACAGGGCAGAGTCGAGTCTGTAACTGAGGAAGGAATTAATAAAGAGAAGTTTTATCATAATTTTATGTATCTGTTCTTGGGTTAATGCATGTTTGATTTGATTTGCAAGTATAATTTTTATTTACTATGCGCACCTATATGAATGGGTTATATTGTTAAGTATACATAAAGCACTCAAGTAGGAAAAGTTAATTAACTAACGTTGGAATACCATTGAGGTCTTGGGTAATAACGCAGAGTGCGATGTTGAGCTCCTTGGTAGGGCTGTGCGGAGGCAGTATATGAGGTTGCAAGGTACGGGAAAGTGCACGAAGCAACCTGCACACAGGGTCAAACCGCAGACCACTTGAACTCATCAAACATCTCTAGGGTGCAGAAACCTAGTTCTAGCACCCTACCATACTACTTCGAGTGAGACCTCAGTCTGGGCTCTGCGGACTGTTTCTGAAACGGCCATTAGTACCGGGATTTGTTTGGCTAAATCAACTCTGAACCTTGATCAGGCCCCAATAAGCCAACAAATGGTTTCGTTGCCGGGACAAGGATCTACATAAGAGATGTCCAATGTCGTATCACTGGAATCCAACAAAGAAAGGAATTGAAGAGTGGTTGGATAGAAAGATTCACGAGTTCGTGGCGAAGGAAAACAAGAATCTAAGATTATCAAAGGAAGAGTGGTTAGATTGCTACTTATATATAGAAATCCACAAAATTTTCTTCGCATCCTTCCCCTCTGAGTTGTACGGGTGGATCGTGAAGCTAGTAGATAGTCAAGGACGGTGTAGGCTTGAAAAACCTATTGTTTGGACTCCAGAGTTGGTGTGCAGACTAGAAGCATCGGAATATAAGATCGCGCGTGTTGTGGATCACTGGCTCGATCGAATTATAGGGGGATTTATCATCGAGTTCACGGTAGATACTTTAGTCATCTATAGCAAGGTAGAATGATGCTTCCTCAAGAACCGTGAGGTAAGTACGTTAAATATTTGAACACTTGGATTAAAATGCTACTATGTGAAAATCTGGTTATGCGAATAAATTCATGTTTGGGGCTATGTGAAGTGGGAGGATCTACAGAAACGAAGGTAGTGCAGAACTAGAAACTAGCCCCTTGATTTCACCTCCGCAAGAAAGCAAGGAAGAGCTCGTGAAGGTTTCACCAAGAAGTGCGAGCAGTTTGATAAAGCAGTGAATTTCGTGCATACCACTTCCACCTACACCACCGCTAGTTTCACCATATTCACCCCTGTCTTCTCCCACACCACCTCCGCCACCACCACAGTTCAATATGGCAAGCATGATAAAACTGACGGTTTTCAAAGGAGTAGGGAATGAAGATTCGGACCAATTTTGGTTCGTGGTAAGGGTTGTATGGGAAGCGTAGGGAGTCATGAATGACAATATAAAGAAAGCAACACTGGTCAATGCTTTGCAGGATCACGCACTGACTTGGTACATTAAGCACTCCAAGGACAATCCGAACATAGGGATCGTGGATATCCAAGTTGTGCTAAACAAGGAATTTAGTAGGCCAAAATCATAGACACAATCGATCATCGAAATTAAGGAAATCATGATGCTTCCAGGCAAGACCCCTTGGGAGATGGATTAGAGACTGAATGGTATGATTCGTGAAGCCAACATGACCTTGATAAATGGGCAACACCATGCATGGTTTGTAGCATCGCTAACGCTGCATCTAAGGAACATGTTGTCATAATAGAAACTATCCACTCAGGCCAAGGCCTTGGAGATTGCAGTGAGACTGCACGAGACCCCGATACAAGATCCTAACCTGGGAGTTCAACAAATCCACGCACAGTTGAAAAAATTGTGTTGTAAGATGAAGAGTTTGAAACAAGATAGGATAGCTTGCCCAAAATCACATGAGGAGGTATGGTGCATAAAGTACAAGGGTTAGGGACATGACAAGGACCATTGTTCAGTCTGTTAGTGTCGGTATCTTCATCCCTCTGTCAGTGATCAAATTCTCTTGTTGCATTGCATGTTAGGTGTCTCACCCGATCAGCTGCATTCCATTAGGGGCATGGATCATCTGACGGTAGTGGCTTATTATACATTTTCCCTCATGTGCTGGCCCATTTTCATTCTTCTAGATCATCTGCAGTCAATTTTTGTCTTTAAATCTGCAAAAGTCATTTTTAGGGTTTTAGGTCTCATTAGGTCTAGGGTTTCGCCAATAAGGTCTTCAAAATTCTCAATAATGGTCAGCAAGTGCATGAGGAGGTCAAATAAAGTTTCAGAAACAATAATTTCCATAATCACACACTCAGTGATTGATTTTTCCTCAAAACCTTGTTTTGAGGAAAAACAGAGTATTTTATGTTTTTATGTACAAATCTGATGTAATTTCAATCTTTTCATATGTAATAACTTCAGTGGCAACCCTAGTCACCTTGCCAAGCTTTAGCAACTCCATCCCCTGCAAGGAAAACAAAAAAAAATCAAAGAATTCAGTTCATTAAAGGCAAAAATAAAACAAACTGCCCAAAAACAGAGTTTTAAAAGCAAGTCAAATGCAAACATTACAAAGTGGGTTTTTGATAAGGGAAAAATTAAAATCTTTTTTATATAAACCATTTGTCATGTTCAAAAAGCTCATTTGCATCCAAAGGAGAAGGAGTTAACAGGAGAAAAGTCAAAAATCGGAAAGGAGGAAAAAATGCAGCAATTTGGGCAAGTTTCAAGGGTGCGGCGCATTGGGTCATGGCCGCGACACATCCATTTGGCACGACGCATTGGGCCACCCTCTGCAGTGTAAAGCTTATACATGCGTGACACATTGAAGTGGCGCGACACACTGTGTTTGTGGCGCGTTGCACAAGGTTTCAAGCCCGATTTCACCCACAAATTCATCCAAATTGCCAAATTTTCTCAATCCTCAGGGGTTCAAGTAAGTCAAACATTCCTCCATGATCATTGAATGAGTTTCTCTCGATGTTTATGGTGATTTAATGAGAAAAGCTTGAAACCCTACCTCCTTGCAATTTTGGTCAAAAATAATTGTATAGGGTTTACAAATTGTGTTTTTTGCTGCCAATTTCACTCCTAGCCATTTCACTCCCTCACTCTTACATTCCCTCCCTCTCATTACATTTTCATCAACCCATTTCCTAAATCCCATATCCCCAAATTACTAATCCTAAATCCCCCTAGTTAAAAATTCCCAAACCCTAACTGTTGCCCCAAAGCCTAATTATTGTCCCTAAACCCTTCTATTCCCCAAAATCCTATCAGTAATATTCCCAAAACCCCTCATACACTGTCCCTCCATAGTCCTCCATACATTTGGCAGCAAAAATCTAAAGACACCATAAATCTCTTCATACTCATCAAGAAAACTCAAACATTGGCAAACATGGAGTGAGATTCTTCCTATGATCGAGATGAGGAGACACTCAGTGATTCTTCTAGAGAAATGCATGCACCAAGGAGACCTCACAAGGGTGGTAAACATGTACGAGAAGAGCCTACTTCACTTGCTGAGCTGCTAGCCTGTCCTCTTGCTATCACATGCTTTCAACACCAATCTTGATTATTAGTTTTGTAAGTTGGCATAGAGAGTCCAGTACCATCATGAGTTGACCAGATTGTCTGTGCTCCATCTTCATAATGGTCAAGTCACTTTGGCAGGTGTGACATTCACCTTGACACCCGAGACTATTTCTCAAGCAACTGGCATTCCAAATGTTGGTGAGTAGTGGAATATGTTTGTGTCAGTCTTTCCAGCCTTCCTCCAGTGATCAAACGTGCTCTTACAAAGTGATTTTAAGGTGTCAAGGTCAGATTTTATCATTTCAGTGAGTCTTCAAGTAAAATTTGGTCACTAGGAATTAGGTCTAGGGTTTGCTTTCACTCCTTTCAAAGTTGTCCAAATGTTGGTCTATGTCACTATTCAGCTGAGTCTACCATCATTCAGAGGGTTTTCATCATCACGTCAGGTTCCAATGGGTCATTTTACACCTTGTTCATGCTTCAGTTGCGCCTAGGTAAGGTCATTTCCCTCTCCTAGGGTTTTGAAGCTAATTTCTCTTGGATGGTCAAATCATCAGTAAAACTTGTATCCTGATGTTCATATACCTTCCTCTATCCATAATGTACCTTATTAAACACTTCCCATCACTAAAATCCCCCAAATTCCTCATTTTTGCACATACCCTATTTTCTTGCTACAACTTGGCAATTTTCTAGGCTAGGCATGTGTTTTTCCCTTTTGGACCCCTTCCCCTCATTCAATCTCTGAGATTCCACTTTCACCTACTTCCTAACATCCCTCTAAACTTCCCAAAATTTTCTCAAGAATTTAGGAGCCACTTATCCCCTTCGTTTCACTTCATTTCGACAAATCCCTTGTTCCACACATTAGGGTAGGTTTCACTCAAATGATGTTGCTGAGCAATACACGATGAATTTGGGAAAACGGAGAGAGGTTTTTGTCCAACATATTCCAAGGAAGAAAAACCTACTTCAGTTTTTACACAGATGTCATGGTTTTATATAAAAGTCAACAATACAGTCGCCTCGGGAGAATTGATGCACCTCTGAAGTGACCTTGGGAAAATCACGTTTTCTCCTAGATTGGTTGGCCAAATGATTTTCTTGATACATCAAATGATAAATAGACACAAATCACTTTCCAATGAGCTATCATGAGCTCAATTTGGAGTTGAGGAAGGCATTCAAAAGTTGACTACAACAGCACTCTGCCTTGAGGCAGCCTCATTTGGCACATTTTGACAAGTCTTGGGAGATTTGATTTTTGACAGGGAAAATGAACTCCAAATTGAAAAAGTCTAGGTGGGTTGGAAAGCATACTCAAATAAATTTCCAATGCGCTATCCTGCGCCCAATTTGGGCACTAGAAAGGCCTCCAAAAGGCTCCTGCAAAAAGGCGCAGCGCATTGGGAAGGCGCGGTGCACTGGGAGAAATTTTCCAGTGTAAATTTACACTGGTGCGGCGCACTAGGCTAAAAGGCCTGAAATTCATTGAAATATTCCTCCAAATTGAAAATTATTCATTTCACATGTAGGTAGAGCCTCCATTTTTGTGTTTCATCCAAGTTTGTGCTAGAGTATGGTGGTTTATGGATGCTAATGATTGAAACAAAAATTCAAACCCTTTCATTTTGAATTCCTCACATGTAAGATGTTGCCTAGGGTTTCAAAACTTGATTGCCACCAAAGTTACTCTTTTCCATTATTTCATTTGTCCTTAATTCCCTTTGTTCCTTGACTCCATTGTTCCCCATCCCCTAAAGTTACTAAACCCCTATCCTAAATTCTCCTTCCCAAAACTTTCAAATGTGAAAACCCTAAACCCTATTCCCATACCTAAATTACTAAACCCACTCCCATATTTCCCAAAAAAATCTCTCCCAATAGTCCCTAATCCCTCACTATTTTCCCTCCCCTTACTGTCCCTCATGTCATTGTTTTCTCTTGGTGAAATAGGTCAAGCACATCATCAAAGGCATTACAAGACAGTGTGACATATCAACACCTATTTGTCCAAGACAGTTTGTCCACCAGCAGACATGACATCTGATCTGTCATATGATCATGAAGAAGAGACACACAGTGATTCACCAATAGAGTTACATGCACCCAGGAGGCCTCATAGAGGTGGCAAAACATCCATGAAGACCAGCAGGCTGCCCAACGAAGCCTAAATGAGAAGACACCCATTCAACAGGAGATAGAGGCTGATCGGGAGGCTAATATCGAGAGTGTCAACATTCACTTGGAGGGACTGCTGGAAAAGGCCGATAAGGACCTTTCATTGCTGAGACACATGGCTTTTCAGTACATGGCACGGAACAAGGTATGCAAGGCACAAATCAGGAATTTAAAGGCAAAATTGAGGAAGGCAATAAGGAAGAAAAAGAGGCAAAGGGAGCTTGATCACCTTTAGATATTGGCCGAAGCCTCTTCAGCTTAGCATAACACTTAATGAGGAAGCTCCAGCCCAAATTTCAAGAAATTTGGGGCATTTTTGACATTTTGGAAATTTTTTGCACAAAAAACAGGGTTTTTCTCCCTGTGCGCTGCACCACCTGGCTCGTGCTTTTGATAGGAAGCTCCAAATGGAAAAAGATTTATATTTTTGGATTTCGCATGGAAAATCATGACTTCTGGTGCATGGCGAAGAAGTTTGGGCAAGTTTTGAGTCTTCAGGAGGTAAAAAACACTCAAAAAATGACATCTCTGCCCCTATTTTGACACACAGGAAGCAGTCTTGGGAGATTGACATTTTGGATGGTCAAATGGGTACCAAATTCAGAAATTCCACTTGGGTTGGAAAGTAGACATGTAGGGTTTTCCAACAAGTACACTTGGGCTCACTTTGTACTTTCGAAAGTCCCTCAAACTCAGCCTCAAAGTGGCATGACGCACAGAGAAATTGGCACGGCGCACAAAGGATTTTTGCTCAATTTTTCACCTTCCAGCTCAAAAATTCGACCAGTTTGACTAGTTTTGCTTCTTGAAGTTATTCTTGAATTTTCATGATGTAATTTGACAACCATGATGTAATATTGGCACATTTTTACTTTTTCTAGAAGATTCATTCACCAAAAGGTGAAATGTGAGTGAATGAATCAGTTTCCTAGCATATAGGGGTAAGTTGTTTGACTACCTAGTTTTGAGTTCCTTGTTTAGAATTGGTTCGAACAACTCCTAGAATGATGAGCTCGACCCCTAGAGGTAAGGGAATGGGTTTGGATTGTCTATATTATGTAATTTCTAAGTCATTTTCATGGTTGGACACTAGGGATTGCTTTGGCATATCATTGTACATTCTATATCTACATTTTTGGCTAAGGAAAGACGAGGGTTTTGCAGCACTGTTTGGGATCCATGTGGTTTTATGTTTTGATGGTGTACTTATCTGAGTAATTGTAAGTTTATCTTTTGTTATGTGTATCATTTTCAAGCTTTTTCTTCTGAATTTGAACAAATGAGTGATTAAGGTGGAATCCATTAACTGTTATGCTTTGCCTTTGAATTTGTTTAAATTTCCATGTTTTCATCTGTTTAAGGAGAATTCTTGAGACTCTCTTGCTCTCCTTAGCTCCTCACCAGTCTGATCTATTCATTCACTCACTTTAAAGCATCAAAATGATTGCCTTCCTTGCCCCAATCAGAACTCTGCAGAAACTGTGCCTCATCCCCGAGCCCAATTTTCCTCTCCCTGTTTCCAACATAAAACCCCAAAAACTCAAAACAAACCTTTGTACTTCATATCTAGCCTAAAATTAGTTTATATTTTAGTCATCTCGAGCCCCATCGCTTGTCTTTTGCCGAGATCGACCTGGAGAGAGCCCTCTCCTATCCTCATAGGGCTAGCTACGAGGCTGAGCGTGGTTTGATGTGGACCTAGAACCTTGTCTTTTCAGCCTGAGGCAAATCTAGGCTCTAACATAGTGGCGACCATACTGGGGAGAAAATGGTATGCTTGTTGATGTCATTGGTTTTCTAAGCTACAGATGGAGCCTAAAGTTATGCCAAGTAGCCTTCGAAATGCTCTTGCTTTGCATTAGAGGAAGTAGATAAACGCTGCTTTAGTCAATCTCCGGTCTAGCTTGTAAATGTGACATCTAACTTGTTAATTGCCCCAGTACATGTATCAAGTTCAGATCTGATTATTGATGGTGGAAAACGATCAGACACTGGAAAGGCTGAAATCATTCACCTGGCGATTCCAAATCATTTTCGAGATTAGATCCAAAGACTCCACTGGAGGATGATCCTGACCAGCAAAAACATGAAAGGAAAATATGGACAGATCAGGTATTCAAGTTGGAATGTCATCCAAGACATTTTGTTCTTTGTTCTAAATTATTTCTTCTCTTTTCCCGAGAATGTCAAGAAGGCTTTGCAAAGTATATTGTGTTTGAGAAGAGATCCTCGGCCTACAGTTGATTCTTTACCTTTGAAGATTGTGAATACCAAAGATTTGCATACCTTTTAGCTTGATCAAGACCTTTCTTCTGAATCTTGTGATGACCGTCTTAAAACTGATGAACCTCAAGAGACCAAAACTGATCCTGTAGCGCTTGTATATACTCCTACACCTTTTATAGTCCCAGATAGGTATAAACCTCTTGTTTTACTTCTGTTATCCATGCTTTCCCCAAAAACTATGATCTATACTTGCCGAGGTTTGATGGTGAATGTAATAATGTCAATGCTGAGCAACATGTGTAGAATGTTGAGAATTTTCTAGACCTTTTTGAAGTTGATGAAGAAGATGTCAGTATAAGGATTTTTGCTCTTTCTTTGCAAGGCAAAGTCAAGAGTTGGTTCAAAACCCTGCATGATGCGAGCATCTCAGATTTCCAGCAGTTTGTGAAATTTTTTCTCGATAGGTGGATGATCGGACATAACCTTTTCCTTATTATAGAAGAGTATAACCAGCTGAAAAGATTGCCAGGGGAGACAGTACAACAATTTTTTTCCAGATTTAATCAAGTTTATTATTCGATGCCAGTTGATATAAGGCCTCCTCCTAGATCTGATCTCTTGCACTATCTGGGTGCCTTTGATCCGGAAATGGAGTTTCAGCTGAGAGAAAGGAATCTCGCAACACTTGAAGAGATGCAGAATAGTGCAGTAAATGTAGAGGCTTATCTATTGATCAGAAGGGCAAGGTTGAAGGAAGAAGAGATGGAAAACATAGATCCAGAGGAATCGAAATCTCTAAAGGTAAAGCTTGACATTTTTGTGAGTGTAGTGGAAGAGATGATGCAGAAGATCACCGCAAGGAATGATTATAGTGTTCAAGCCCATGGCTCGCTAATTGAAGAAGATCAAGTTTCTGGTCCAAAACATAGATCTGATAATGATTGTCTTATAGATCATCTTGGAGAAGAGAGATCTGTTGATATGACATGTATGCTTGATGATGTGTTTTATACTGATGATTTGCCTCAGTTTGATCAGTATGATGATGATGATTATGTTCTCCAAACAGAAGCTAATCTTGCAGACAAACAAGCAGCTAATTTCTGGGAGGAGGAAGTTCGTTTTCAGTAGCTCAAATATAGTGATCAATCGATGCATATCAGCTATGACAATGACGAGGAAAGTGCATCAAATTTTGAAGTAAGTGAAGGATCTTTGCCTTTTTATTTTGATTCATGTCAGTTCATCAGAGACAACATTCATGCAATCAGAAATCAACTATCAAGAAGTCTTGATTTGGACCCTCTTGAGGGCGATGAACACTTTGTTCCAGACTTCTCATATTCAGCTTTGCAGTCCCCGAAAGCCATTGCTTGTTAGGTTGCAGATGAAGACATGGAAGCTGGCACAAATGATCAAATGATACAAGAAGATTCCCTACCCTTCTGTTTTGAATCATTTCAATTTTTGAAGGGTAATTTGCACAGTGAATCTTCGAATGAGCAGCCTGTAGAAAATCAACAATCTCTCAGTTTTAATGTTGAGGATGAAGGTCAGATTATAGATGAAGGTGTGGTAGTTGAAATACATGATTTAATGATGCAAGAGGATTATGTACCCTTTTTTTTCGAAGAATTTCAGTTTATAAGGCATAATCTTAGCAATATCTCTAAAGAAAAAGATGAACAACCAGTTGGATGTCATACCGTTTTAATGGATACATCGCAACAGTCTTCTCAAAGTTTTGATGATCCTATTGCTCGTGTGTTGGATGATGTGTGTTGTAAAAGTTCTTCTCCATTAGCTAACCATGTGACAAAAGAGAATGTTGATAATAATATGATTCAAAAGTCACCTTCATTGTGTTGTTTAACAGATTGTTCATTGCATAGCCCATACCAAGGTTTGAAGTCATATGAGGAGATTGATAAAGGAGACTTTTGTTCTGTTTGGAATTGGAAACAGAGTTTGGTTATTCATGAAATTCAGGATCCTTTTAGCAGCTTGCTGTAATCAGCAAAGAAAGACAGCGCAGATGTGAGGAAAATTTTAAAATTCAGTTATGATGATTACTTGGACCAGAGCAGTAATGTGTTAATGGAAACCAATAGCTATGCCTATGAAGATCCTTTTGCAGTATTCTTGAAGTCATCCAGTCAACTCATTTTTTGCAAGTTTATCAGCAGTCAAATTGAGTCTAAGTTTTCATGGGAGTTGCCTTTCGATTCGTCCCTTTTCCTGTGCATCAGAAAGCATTTGGGAAGAAATCAAATATCAGCCATGATTCTCACATGCTTGCATTGGTTGTTCCATTTCACTTGATTGGGTGGTGAAAAGAATGAAACTATTAGAGTAGGTTTTGATGAATAAGCTCTACTTTGAGCATCATTTCTAGTTTTTCAGTTGTGTTTAAGTATCGAGTCAGATTTTAGTTGAGTGAGAGTCAATTTGTGTCGTTGAGTCATCAGTTTTTAGTCATGCATTTCAGCTTGAGTTTTTGACTCCATTGCCCAATGGATAAGGCACTGGTCTGCTCTCCCAAAGATCTGTCGTTCTTGGCACCTCCAAGGAGCTACCATCCCCATTGGAGCAAATGTTAGTGTCAGTATTTCCAGCCTTCCTCCAGTGATCAAACGTGCTCTTACAAAGTGATTTTAAGGTGTCAAGGTCAGATTTTATCATTTCAGTGAGTCTTCAAGTAAAATTTGGTCACTAGGCATTAGGTCTAGGGTTTGCTTTCACTCCTTTCAAATTTGTCCAAATGTCGGTCTATGTCAATATTTAGCTGATTCTACCATCATTCAGAGGGTTTTCATCATCATGTCAGGTTCCAATTGGTCATTTTACACCTTGTTCATGCTTCAGTTGCACCTAGGTAAGGTCATTTCCCTCTCCTAGGGTTTTGAAGCTAATTTCTCTTGGATGGTCAAATCATCCGCAAAACTTGTATCCTGATGTTCATATACCTTCCTCTATCCATAATGTACCTTATTAAACACTTCCCATCACTAAAATCCCCCAAATGCCTCATTTTCGCACAAACCCTAGTTTCTTGCTACAACTTGGCAATTTTCTAGGCTAGACCTGTGTTTTGCCATTTTGGACCCCTTCCCCTCACTCAATCTCTGAGATTTCAATTTCCCCTACTTTCTAACATCCCTCCCAACTTCCCAAAATTTTCTCAAGAATTTAGGAGCCCCTTTTCCCCTTCGTTTCACATCATTTTGACAAATCCCTTGTTCCACACATTGGGGTAGGTTTCACTCAAATGATGTTTCTGAGAAATAAAATATGAATTTGGGAAAATTGAGAGAGGTTTTTGTCCACAATAGGCCAAGGAAGAAAAAACTCCTTCACTTTTTACACAGGTGTTAAGGTTTTAGAGAAAAGTCAAAAATACAGTCGCCTCGAGAGAATTGATGCACCTCTGAAGTGACCTTGGGAAAATCACCTTTTCTCCTAGCTTGGTTGGCCAACTGACTTGCTTGATGAGTAAAATGATAACTAGACACAAATAGATTTCCAATTTGATATCATGAGCTCAATTTGGAGTTGAGGAAGGCATTCAAAAGTTGACTACAACAGCACTCTGCCTTGAGGCAGCCTCATTTGGCACATTTTGACCAGTCTTGGGAGATTTGATTTTTGATAGGGAAAATGAACTCCAAATTCAAAAATTTGAGTTGAGTTGAAAATTAGAATCAAATTCCTTTCCAATGAGCTATCCTGCACCCAATTTGGACATCGAAAAGGCCTTCAAGAGGCTCCTGCAAAAAGGCGCGGCGCACTGGGAAGGCGAGGCGCACTGGGAGAAATTTTTCCAGTGTAAATTTACACTGGCGCGGCGCACTGGGGAGGCGCGGTGCACTCGTCTAAAAGGCCTGAAATTCATTGAAATATTCCTCCAAATTTCAAATTATTAATTCCACAAGTAGGTAGAGCCTCCATTTTTGTGTTTCATCCAAGTTTGTGCTAGAGTATGGTGGTTTATGGATGCTAATGATTGAAACAAAAATTCAAACCCTTTCATTTTGAATTCCTCACATGTAAGCTATTGCCTAGGGTTTCAAAACTTGATTGCCACCAAAGTTACTCTTTTCCATTATTTCCTTTGTCCTTAATTCCCTTTGTTCCTTGACTCCATTGTTCCCCATCCCCTAAAGTTACTAAACCCCTATCCTAAATTCCCTTTCCCAAAACTTTCAAATGTGAAAACCCTAAACCCTATTCCCATACCTAAATTACTAAACCCACTCCCATATTTCCCAAACAAATCTCTCCCAATAGTCCCTAATCCCTCACTATTTTTCCCTCCCCTTACTGTCCCTCATGTCATTGTTTTCTCTTGGTGACAAAGGTCAAGCACATCATCAAAGGCATTACAAGACAGTGTGACATATCAACACCTATTTGTCCAAGACAATTTGTCCACCAGCAGACATGACATCTGATCCGTCATATGATCCAGAAAAAAATACACACAGTGATTCGCCAACAGAGGTACATGCACCCAGGAGGCCTCATAGAGGTGGCAAAACATCCATGAAGACCAGCAGGCTGCCCAACGAAGCCTAAATGAGAAGACACCCATTTAGCAGGAGATAGAGGCTGATGGGGAGGCTAATCTCGAGAGGGTCAGCATTCAATTGGAGGGACTACTGGAAAAGGCTGATAAGGACCTTGCATTGATTAGACACATGGATTTTCACTACATGGCACGGAACAAGGTATGCAAGGCACGAATCAAGAATTTAAAGGCAAAATTGAGGAAGGCAATAAGGAAGCAAAAGAGGCAAAGGGAGCTTGATCGTCTTCAGATATTGGTCGAAGCCTCTTTAGCTTAGTATAACACTTAATGAAGAAGCTCCAGCCCAAATTTCAAGTAATTTGGGGCATTTTTGACATTTTGGAAATTTTTTGCACAAAAAACAGGGGTTTTCTCCCTATGTGCCGCGCCACCTGGCGTGCAATTTTGATAGGAAGCTCCAAATGGAAAAAAAAATTAGATTTTTGGATTTTTCATGAAAATCCATGACTTCTGGTGCATGGCCAGGAATTTTGGGCAAGTTTTGAATCCTCAGGAGGTCAAAAACACTCAAAAAATGACCTCTCTGCCCCTATTTTGACACACAGGAAGCAGTCTTGGGAGATTGAAGTTTTGGAGGGGAAAATAGGCACCAAATTTAGAAATTCCACTTGGGTTGGAAATTAGATAGGCAGGGCTTTCCAACAAGAACACTTGGGCTCAATTTTTACTTCAGGAAGTGCCTCAAAATCAGCCTCAAAGTGGCGCGACGCACAGAGAAATTGGCGTGGTGCATAGAGGATTTTTGCTCAATTTTTCACCTTCTAGCTCAGAAATTCGGCCAGTTTGACTAGTTTTACTTCTTGAAGTTATTCTTGACTTTTCATGATGTAATTTGACAACCATGATGTAATATTGGCACGTTTTTACTTGTTCTAGAAGATTCATTCACCAAAACGTGAAATGTGAGTGAATGAATCAGTTTCCTATCATATAGGGGTAAGTTGTTTGACTACCTAGTTTTTAGTTCCTTATTTAGAATTGGTTCAAACAGCTGCTAGAATGATGAGCTCGACCCCTAGAGGCAAGGGAATGGGTTTGGCTTGTCTACATTATGAAATGTCTAAGTCATTTTCATGGTTGGACACTTGGGATTGCTTTGGCATATCATTGTACATTCTATATCTGCATTTTTGGCTAAGGAAAGACGAGGGTTTTGCAGCACTGTTTAGGATCCATGTGGTTTTATGTTTTGATGGTTTGCTTCTCTGAGTAATTGTAAGCTTATCTTGTGTTATGTGTATCATTTTCAAGCTTTTCTTCTGAATTTGAACAAATGAGCGATTAAGGTGGAATCCATTAACTGTTATGCTTTGCCTTTGAATTTGTTTAAATTTCCATGTTTTCATCTGTTTAAGGAGAATTCTTGAGAATCTCTTGCTCTCCTTAGCTCCTCAATAGTCCGATCTATTCATTCACTCACTTTAAAGCATCAAAATGATTGCCTTCCTTGCCCCAATCAAAACTCTGCAAAAACTGTGCCTCATCCCCGAGCCTAATTTGCCTTTCCCTGTTTCCAACATAAAACCCCGAAAAACTCAAAACAAACCTTTGTACTTCATATCTAGCCTAAAATTAGTTTATATTTTAGTCATCTCGAGCCCCATCGCTTGTCTTTTTCCGAGATCGACCCTAAGAGAGCCCTCTCCTGTCCTCGTAGGGCTAGCTACGAGGCTGATCGTGGTTTGATGTGGACCTAGAACCTTGTCTTTTCAGCCTGAGGCAAATCTAGGCTCTAACAGAATAAAAGGCATTAGATTGATAGAGAGCATTATGAGCCTTACATTAAGGCTGGTTATCAGAGGCATCTTAGTAGAGTTTCTCCCTTCAGATATCTGAAGGACACATATGCTCCCTTGATGAAACTCATAATTAAATATTTCAGCTGTGAAGGCTGGTTTTCTCGCCTATATGCTTATCACATCAGATTGTTGATGCACTTCACTAGGGTGAGAATGATGAATCTCCCCTATTTTACTTGCTGAAACATTGAGAAGATGACCACCTTAGTGCATAGGAAGCCTCCTCAGTAGCAGTTAAACAGTATATATCATTTCGCACTAATCAAAATTGTGGTCTTGCATCAGCTTGGTTTACAGAACATCTCATGGGAGGATTTCATTTCACATGAGGTCTTTATAGGTCCTCAAGTACCCCCTGTAGTTTTTCATGAGACAGAAGGACCTTCAAATCAGCAGGAGATTCATGAGACACAAACCACTAGTGTGCCAGTGTTTGCCACCTATCAAAAGGGCACTAGAAGGTTGTTTGTAGCGGCAAAACAAGTATTATCTCCACCGGGGGTGGAAGGGGTCTCGTTTCCTCGATCAACAGAGTAGGTAAAGGACAAGGGCAAGCATCCATTACATGATGAAGGGCCTTCAGGAGGGCAAGAGATAGATTTCATTCTTATTTAGGATGACGACACCGATTTGGGCTCATAAAGCTCAAAGCTTAGAGAGATCATTCAGGAGCAACAAGATGACATTCAACATTTTTCTCTCAACCTAGATAGAGCCAAGTGGATCATTAATTATCCAGAGCAAAGAAACAAACAACTAGAGGATCAACAAACCATTATGGAGCTACAAAACATACAAGAAAACCTACAAGCTACCAAGAGGAGGAAAGTCAAGCTCACATCACTTGAACAAGAAATCAATGCTGATCATGAATCTTGGCTTGAGAGGGAAAATATCCACTTGGAAAAGATGCTAGAGAAGGCCAACAAAGAGAAAACTATGTTGAGGCACATGGCACATCATTACTTGGCGAGAAACAAGGTGTGCAAAGCAAGAATCAGGGTTTTGAAAGCCAAGTTGAAGAAGGCATCAAGGAAGCTAAAAGAGCAAGATAGACTTTAGATCTTGGTTGAGGCTTCCTTGGCCCAACCCAACACTTGATGAAGGACATTCAGCCCAAATTTCAAGAAATTTGGGACGCTTTTTGCAATTTTGAAATTTTTGGCCTAAAAAATAGGTTTTTCTGCCTGATGCGCCATGTCACCTGGCACACGATTTTGCTAGGAACCTACTTTTGAGAAAAACTTAGCATTTCTGGATTTTTCATGGAAAGATATGAATGCTCACAAATGGCTAAGAAATTTGGACAGGTTTTGAGCTTCCAAAAAGGTCAAAAACACCTCAAAAATGACCTTTATGCCCCTTTTTGGACACATAAGAAGCAGTGTTGGGAGAACTCAGTTTTGGAGGGGCAAATCGAGGCCAAATTAAGAAATTCCACTTTTTTTGGAATTTAGACAGGCGGGCCTTTCCAACAAGCCCAGTTGAAACAAATTTGGACACCGGGAAGGCCTCCAAAATCAGCTACAAAAGGTGCTACGCATAGGGAAATCAACGCCATGCATAGGAGGAAATTTGCTCATTTTGACCAAAAAACTATGTTTTTCGCCTAGTTTCTTCATAGTTTGACTTTTTTTTCTTCTAATAGTCAAACTCATGATGTAATTTAATGTGAATTGATGGATTTTTATGTAATTATGCTAAATTTTCACTTATAGAGGTAGATTCATCCATCAAAAGGTAGTTTGCAACTGAATGAATCAGTTTCCTAGTTTTTAGAGGCAAGTTGTTCCACTGCCTACTTTTTAGTTCTCAGTTTAGATTTTGTTGGAAAAGTTCCTAAACTTATGAGCTCGACCCTTAGAGGCTAGGATGAGTTGTTGGTTGTCTATATCTTGTAATTTTTCAGTCATTGGCAAGGGTTGGACTTTTGGGGAAGCTTGGAGCTTCACTGTATACTCATTTCAGCAGTTTGGCAAAGGAATAGACCAGGGTTTGCAGCACTTTATGGGATTCTTGTGGAATCTTACTTTGGTATTGTGTTTCCTTCTGTAATTGTAATTTTACATGTGATTTATGTATGCCATTATCTCTATTTGTTTCATTTTAACTAAATCAAAGAAGGATAAAAGGTAGAATACATTGATAGTGCAGTGCTCTAACTAGGGTTTGTTTAGTTATCTATGTTTTCAGCTATTTGAAGAGGATCCCTGAGACTTTGATACCCTCTTCAACTCCTAAATAGTCTAAAAGCTCTCCATCTCACTCAATTTGAAGTACCAAACCATTTTCCTACCTTGCCCCATAGAGATCTCTGCAAAACTGAGCCTCATTCCCCGGACCCAAATCTGCCTTTCACATTTGAGCCAACAAAACATCTTAAATTCAATCAAACACATCTGTACACATGCCTAGCCTAAAATTAGTCATTACATCAGTCATCTCAAGCTTTATTGGCCATATTTTCTGAGATTGACAAGGAGATAGCCCTCTCCTGACCTGGTAGGGCTAGCTACCAGGTTAAGCGTGGTTTGATGTTACCCTAGATCTTGCCTTTCTCAGCCTGAGGTAGATTTAAGCATTAACACAATCTTCGCGAATTACCTGGTGGGAGGAGAACCAATGCCATTGAGACCAAAGGCACAAGCAGGATCGAGCGTGGTGCCTGCATTATGGTGCAAAATTTTTCAGATAGGAGGGAATCATGCTACATATAACTGCCATCTATTACAGAAGTATACGCAGACTTCCTAGCAGTTGTTTTGTAATTTATGCAGGTCAGTAGGCCACGATGAGCGCACCTGTAGAAGTTGTGAATTGATGATGGATCGAACTCATACCTATAGAGTTCATACCAAAACACGGGCTATCGATAAAAATGCAGGGATGGCGAACACTAGATTTCAGGGGCGCGGACTAGGTCGAGGTGGAATGGGACCAGGAAGAGGTCGTGGCTAGTGTTGGGTGTGGAGCCTGATTATCTTCTATATTCAAAGGTATCTCCGCATTGGACCCCAGTTCGAAATGGGGTGGCAACACCGCCCGTTAAATATTCGCTACAGAGGGAGTCCCGGGGGGGGCTGCGACCTTTGGGCAGCGCCCCCGAAGCTAAGAATAGATGTAAAATTGCGTTTTAAAAGTATAGTAATTTCTAGTCAATCTAGGCCATTCATTAAGTGGATATCTGATGGTAGAAGTTATGTTTAATTTAGGGTTTTTTGCCTTAGAAGGCAACCCCTCACTATATATGAGGAAATTTTATTGCATCTATGTAGATCTGTATTCTGAGTGAGAAAGAGAGAGGAGATTGAGAGCGAAGAGGGTGTTATAGTGGATTTGCTGTAGGTTGTATCTCTTCAGTTTGCTGGATAATATAAAAGTAAGGAGTGGTTGTTTTTCCGTGGAGGTAGCCCAAACTTGGTGAACCACGTATATCAGTGTCTCTCTTGTTTTATGCATTTTCTGTGTTTATATTTCTGCAATATTTTATGTGTTGCATTACTCTGTAATATATAATTTTCTAACAACTGGTATCAGAGCCGAAGTTTTATTTGGCTCATAAACTCACAGGAAAGAAGGGTTCCTAGTTCGAGTGGAGCAATGGCAGAAGATGGTAAGTTTAGAGTCAAGAAATTTAACGGCCAAAACTTCTCACTATGGAATATGTATATGGAAGATTATCTGTATCAGAAAGATCTGTACCTACCATTGGGTGAAAAAACAAAGATGCCAATGGGTATGACAGATGAAGAATGGAACCTTCTCGATAGAAAGGCACTCAGAATAGTACAGTTGTGCCTTGTAGCATCGGTTGACTTCAATATTTCGAAGGAAACAACGACAGAGGGTTTGATTAAGGCGTTGGCAAAACTATATGAAAAACCCTCGGCCTCAAACAAGGTATTTCTTATGAAACAGTTATTTAATATGAAGATGTTAGAAGGTGGATCTGTTGCAGACCATTTAAATGATTTTAATACTATTACAAGTCAGTTAAGTTCTGTAGGGGTAAATTTTGATGATGAAGTTAGAGCTCTATTATTCTTGTTCTCATTGCCAGAAAGTTGGAATGGTTTAGTAATGGCCATTAGTAACTCTGTTTCTGGATCTAGTACTTTAAAGTTTGATGATGTTTTCGATGCTATCCTTAGTAAGAAAATGCGACGGAAAAGCTCCAGTGAGACATCGGGTAATGCTTTGAGTGCAGAGTCTAGGGGAAGAAAAATGGAAAGAGGAAAGAGCTCAGGATATCGCAGTAAATCAAGGAAAGGTAGATCCAAGTCTAGACCAAGGATAGTTTGCTGGAAATGCGGAAAGAAAGGACACCTAAAGAAAGATTGTAGATCTCGGAAGGGAAAAGAAGGAGATGCACAACAAGAAAATAATCATGAAGCAAATGTGACAGGTGAGGTGTTATAATATGCTTTGATTCTTTCTTTCGAAAATATTACTGATTCCTGGGTGGTAGATTCAGGGGCCTCATTCCATGCCACACTTGATAAGAAATACTTTCATGACTATGTTCAAGGAGATTTTGGACAAGCTCGTTTGGGTGATGATAAACCCTATAAAATTGTTGGAATGGGTAAGGTTCCTGTAAAATAGTAGAATGGAAACCAATGGCTGCTAAAGGAGGTAAGGCATGTTCCAGATTTGAAGAAAAATCGGATTTCAATAGGGTAGTTAGGTGGTGAAGGTTGTGTGACAACTTTCACAGATAAAGCCTGGAAGGTTACCAAAGGAGCCCTGGTAATAGCAAAAATAAAAAAGGTTGGTACATTGTATTCATGCAATGGTATTTTTAACTCTATTAATGCTTTAACTTCCAAAGGAGCAGATGCAGCATTATGGCATCATAGGCTCAGACACATGAGTGAGAAGGGGATGAAAATCCTTCACTCAAGGAATTTGTTGCTAGGTTTGAAGAATGTTGATTTGGACTTCTGTGAGAATTTCATTTATGGAAAACAGAAGAGAGTCAGATTTCTCAGAGTTGGGAAAGAAAAGAAGAGCGAAAAAATAGAGCTTGTGCATACAGATGTATGGGGACTTGCTCAGGTATCATCTCTTGGTGGCTCTCGTTATTATGTTACTTTTATTGATGATGCAACTAGAAAAACTTGGATTTATTGTATTAAGAATAAATCTGATGTATTTGATACTTTCAAGAAATGGAAAGCTTTGGTTGAGATTGAGACAGGAAAGAAATTGAAGTGTCTCAGATTAAACAATGGATGTGAATATTGCAGTAAAGAGTTTGATAGGTACTATTCAGAGCATGGAATTCGCAGAGAGAAGATAGTTCCAAGAACACCACAAGAAAATGGTGTGTCAGAAAGGATGAACAGAACAATCATGGAGTTTGCAAGGTGCATGAGATTGCATGCAGGATTTACTTTACAATTTTGGGCAGATGCTGTAGATATTGTTGTTTATCTAATAAACAGAGGGCCTTCAAGTTCCTTGGATAGTGGTGTTCCAGACGAAGCATGGATAGGTAAAAGGGCATAGTACTCCTTTTTAAAGCCTTTTGGTTGTAGGCCTTTGTCCATATTAATAAAGAAAATAGAACAAAGCTTGAGGCAAAATCAAAGAAATGTACCTTTATTGGATATGGTGTTAATGATTTTGGTTATCGCTTATATTATTATGAAAATCACAAAATAATTAGGAGAAAAGATGTAATATTCAATGAAAAGGTCTTGTATAAGAACCAGTTGCAAGAAAAGAAACAGGAAAAAGAGAACAAGGAATACATAGTTCTTGATGAGATCACTGAAAAAGTAAAATTGCTTGAAAATAATAATAATCAACAACCACAACAACAACAACCACCACAATAGCAACAGGCACCCCAAACACCTGAAAGTGGTGTTAGAAGATCTACCAGGATAAGTATACCCCCTGAACGATGCTCTCCTTCATTATATTATTTATTGTTGACTTATTTTGCTGAACCCGAATGTTATGAAGAAGCAATGTAGGTTGAAAGCAGGAAGAAGTGAGAGTTAGCCATGGAAGAAGAGATGGAATCCTTAATGCATAACCAGACTTGGGACTTAGTCAGGTTGCCTGCAGGTAAAACTACATTGCAGAATAAATGGGTTTACAGGCTAAAGGAATAAGGTGGAGGAAAATAAAGGTACAAAGTTAGACTTGTGGTGATGGGGTTTGCACAGAATAAAGGTATTGATTTTGATGAAATGTTTTCTCCTGTTGTTAAAATGACTTCAATCAAAACTATTTTAAGTCTAGTAGCAGTTGAAGATTTGCATCTTGAGTAGCTAGATGTAAAGACAACCTTTCTCCATGGGGATTTGGAAGAAGAGATATATATGCAGCAACCACAAGGATATGAGGTGAAAGGGAAGGCGAAACTAGTGTGCAGGTTGAAGAAGAGCTTGTATGGCTTAAAACAAGCTCCAAGGTAGTGGTATCTAAAATTTGACAAGTTTATGTCTGAACAAGGTTATACTAGATGTCACTCAGATCATTGTGTTTATCTCAAAAGGCAAAATGATGGCAGCTATATTATATTGTTATTGTATGTGGATGACATGCTTGTTGCAGGGTCTAACATGCAGGAAATAAATGTGCTCAAAAGAAAATTGGCAAATTCATTTGCAATGAAGGATTTTGGAACTGCAAAACAAATCCTTGGTATGAGAATAACTAGAGATAGGAAAAATCGCAAATTAACATTGTCTCAGAATGAGTACATAGAAAAGGTGTTGAAAAGATTTAATATGCACAATGCAAAACCAGTTAGTACACCTTTTGCTAGCCATTTCAAACTTAGTAAGGAAATGTGCCCAAAGACCCAAGAAGACATGGATTATATGTCTAAAGTTCCATATGCATCAGCAGTTGGAAGCTTAATGTATGCAATGATCTGTACAAGGCCTGATATTGCACATGCAGTGGGAGTTGTAAGCAGGTACATGAAAAATCCAGGAAAGGAACATTGGATGGTAGTGAAATGGATTCTCAGATATTTGAAAGGTACCACAAATCAAGCATTATGCTTTGGTGGTTAAAACATTTCTCTATAGGGATATGTTGATGCAGATATGGCAGGTGACAGAGATAATAGGAGGATCACTACAAGATATGTATTTACTGTAGGTGGAACAACTATCAATTGGGTTTGAAAAATCCAAAGTGTTGTTTCAATTTCAACAACAAAAGCAAAGTATGTTGCTGCTACAGAGGCTAGTAAAGAAATGATTTGGTTACAAAGGTTTATGGGTGAATTAGGTGAGGAGCATGATATGGGCATGTTATACAGTTATAGCCAAAGTGCCATTCATCTTGAAAAGAACTCAACATTTCATTCCAGGACTAAACACATACAACTCAAGTACCATTTCACATGATCAGTGTTGGAAGATGGAGAGTTGAAGTTGGAAAAGATACACACTAGCCAGAATCCTGCAAATATGCTAACAAAAGTTGTAACTGGGGAGAAACTGAGAATCTGCTAAGTTTCAATTGGTCTTCAAGTATGATGAAGAAGATGAGAAATAGACAGGTCCAAGGAGGAGTCATTTTCCAACAAATGAAGCAGTGGTGGAGTTGCTATAATCAGCCTCCAAGTGGGAGATTGTTGGTTGTGGAGGCTGATTATCTTCTGTATTCAAAGGTATCGCTGCATTGGACCCCATTTCGAAATGGGGTAGCAACACTACCCGTAAAATATTCACTGCAAGGGGGGTCCCAAGGGGGGGCGGCTGCGACCTTTGGGGAGCCCCCCCCTGGCAGGGGGTTTTGGGGGCAGCACCCCCAAAGCTAAGAATAGATGTAAAATTACCTTCTAAAAGTATAGTAATTTCTAGTCAATCTAGGCCATTCATTAAGTGGAGATCTGACGGTAGAAGTTATGTTTAATTTAGGGTTTTTTCCCTAGAAGGAAACCCCTCACTATATATGAGGAAATTGTATTGCATCTATGTAGATCTGTATTCTAAGTGAGAAAGAGAGAGGGGATTGAGAGCGAAGAGGGTGTTACAATGGATCTGATGTAGGTTGTATCTCTTCAGTTTGTTGGATAATATAAAAGGAAGGACTGGTTGTTTCTCTGTGGACGTAGCCGAAACATGGTGAACCACGTATATCTATGTCTCTCTTGTTTTATGCATTTTCTGTGTTTATATTTCTACAATATTTTATGTGTTCCATTGCTCTGTAATATATAATTTTCTAACAGCCAGTTGATTTGTTACAATTGCAGAGGGATAGGGCATTATGCCCGTGACTGTACAAATCTGACTAGACCATCATGCTTATATTGTACCCAGTTTGATCATGAGATAGAGGATTGTCCCACGCTGATAGCAAGGCTGCACGAGAAAGGAACAGTCCAACCTCCCCCAACTCAGAACCTGCAAATGATGAGGTTTGAGCCACGCGAGGAATACCCGAATGTAAATATTGTGCTCCGAAGTGGTATCACAACAGGAGATGACAAAGGCAAGCAGCCCAAAGGGAGTGCCTGGGTTTGCAGGGCTCCAACAAAGGAACCAAAATTTGATTTGGAGCATGCTAAGGAGACATTCATGGAAGCTAAGAAGAGCTTCGTGGAGGCCTCCAGTTCAGGTAGTAAAGACAAACTGGAATCGAAAATGGACCCATCAATGCTCACTACCTTTTTGGAGACATGCATGAAGTTGTTGCACGATAGCAAGGTTGTGAAGGGGCTGTAATAACTCATAACTAGATGTGCTGGGATCGCACCAGGAGAACTGCACATAGTTTGGAAGCTTGGGAAGCACACAACATGAACAGGAAGAGAGATGAGATTGACTGCGCATATAAGGGAATATGAAATGGATCAAGTGATTTTGGATCTAGGATCGGACACGAACGTCCTGCCAAAGAAGACATGGGAACTCATGGGCAGGCCTATGCTACAATGGTCTCCTATTCAATTGTGAATGGCAAATCAGCAAAAGATCCTACCTATGGGAAGATTGCAGGGAATAATGGTAGATATCGAAGATGCGAGCGCGCTTGCAGATTTTGAAGTGATAGCGATTGTTGATGAAAACAATCCCTATCCCGCACTATTGGGAATAGATTGGGTCACAGACATGAATGGAGTGATAAATCTAAAGAAGTGTAAGATGATTTTTCAGAAAAAGTCACTACGTGTAGTGGTACCTTTAGATCCTGTGGAAGGATCGCGCTACACAGAGCCAGTGCGCAACTACGATCGTGACGATGATCTAGACTATATTTACAAGATAACCACATCGGAGTAGGACTGGGTAAATCCAAAAGTGGATGGAAGGCTCTCTTGGGAGGGCGAAAGATCCTGCACCTTAGATTCAGACGAGGAAATAGAACGATGGAAGAATCAGTTACACGAGGTAACCACGCTCAAGTGCAACATGATGATAAGGTCACTGCGCTATGTGGAAACAAAGGTAAGAGATCTACCTATGTATGATGGGTTGAGAGAGGTGGATGATTTCCTGAACAAATTTGAAAGAGAAGTTCCAGAACAACAATGGTTCAATGCTCTGAAATGAGTACTACACGATACGCCCTCAGGGTGGTGGGGTACGTACCAACAAAATTTTAAGGACTGGTGTGAATGCAGAAGAATGATGTGCCTATGATTTGGGAAGCCTCAAATGTGGATGAAAGACAAGTATGATGGACGAAACAACCCGCACACCACGTATCTAGATGGGTACAGGTATATGGTGCGAAACTTGCATGAAGGCACACCGTCCGCATGGTAGGCAACATGATTGGTGAGCAGGAATAGGAAAGGTAATGGCACGAACAACAACTAGGAAGCATGGTAAGACCAAGCATGTAGAAACATATTCACACAGAAGCTTTTCACAAAATATGTGAAGCACTGAATGCGGTCCACCATGTGAAGCGAACTAACTGGGACCTGCGTACCAGTGGTTCTATGGGTAGGACCATGTGCAAAACCTTGACCACGTAGGCACTTCCAAAGCTAAAGTATGAAGAATAAGTTGTAATCCCTATGGAGCATGCAAATCCTAGTTCGTGCATAGTAGCACCCGTAGATACGATGGTTCGCGAAGCCCGAAAAGAAGAAATCACACAGCCGCAGGAAACAGAACGCATTGGACTTGAGGAAGAAATCCAATAGGGAAACCTTAGACTTGAAGAACTTGAAGAAGACAGGGTATAGTCAAGAAAGAAAAGTGCATTGTTGGACACGGAAGTCAAGAAGTTGGAGGATGAGATAAAGGAAGAGTTTCTCACTGAAAAAACTAGGATGGTAAGGCAAGGAACCATGACAGAGGACTGGATGGAACTCCACACGGGTGGTGTGGCAACCTAACTAGCCAAGGGAAGGATAGTCTTAGCACTCTAGGCAGTTAAGGGAGCGCGAGACTATAAACTATTTTTCCCAGGGGCTACGTGATATTGGAGATGCATGCAGAAGCAAAGAGTCACAAGGTCCGTGACCACGCATGAGGGGTTGTGCTAATGCTCTGGTTGGCCAAAAAGTGACCGTTGAAATAATTATTCACGATGGGATGCTCAACTTGAGGCAAAATGGAGCAGGCGGCAAGCATTTAAGACATGATTTATGAGCAATATTTGGGAAAATCTGCCACCAAGAAAGCACTAATGAACCAGAATTGTGGGGAACGGTTGAATTCAAATTCAAAAATCACTATAAAATACAAAGGGCTGCCTAGCAAAAAACACTTGGTCATTTGTGAATTGAGCGATTGAGTAGAACCCTGATTGTTGTGATCCAAGCATTGATTGAGCCCCTGAATTCGCAAGTGATAGATTGCAGCACAGATACAATGACAACAACTAAGGATGGTATGGGGATAACAGAAGTGACCGTCGAGGAGGCCGTGCAGACCCTAACTATGGGGGATGTTCCAAAAGGTTCCAGGATTGTGGCAGAGATCCCGAAATCACCGTGCATGCCAAGATCCAAGAAGGATAAACAGGAAATGGCTCCCGTATGCATGTCCCCACGACACCTGCTGCACAACAAACTGTCGATGGAGAAGAAAGGGAAAGTTGTCGCTATAGAAACAGACAAAGAGGAAGAAGATTTGTAGGATCTTACCATCGTAAAAGAAGAAGATGAAGGCATAGAAGTGGATACCCATCCTAGGCACTCTATGAAAAAAATACCCACCTATGTCCCCCCATGAAAAGGGAAGGCCAAAGTGCCCAAGGACTTGGACAAGACCAAGAGCTCACTCCAAACCCTGCTCCTCCCAGACGGCATTATGTTTGAAGGCACACACCTGGGCCGCATGCCAACCATGAAATTCAAAGATTGGGACCTCGCTGACCATGAGAAGTTCCCTCACCTTGAGACCAGAAACCTCATGAAGTAGAAAACCACAGGGGTGGTGACAACATTAGAGCCATGAAAGTGGTTGCGTGGAGTGGAGAAGGCCGGACTGTTGAACCTACTTTGGGTGTTGCATTTCCACCGTTCCCCAATAACCATTTTCATCATCATGTAGCTGCTCTGCCTGGTGCATGATGTGTGCTTATGGTTGGAGGAGCACATCCCCATCATGGAAAACTTGATTCATCATGTCTCCCGGCTTCCATACAAAGGAGAAGACCCCGTGGCCATATTGGAAGGAAAGGGCAGTGAATTTGCCATCGCGGAGGCCATGAAGAAGAAGTACAAGCTGGAAAACAAGAACAGGGGATATGCCATCTCCAGCATCAAGGAAAACGAAGTACGCATAGCAACCCAAATCCTTGCAGGAAAAGTTATGCGCAAATGCTGCACAGACGAGGTACCGGTGCTGGTGGTCGCACTGGCCGAGCAATGCATGGAGGGGGTCCAGTTTAACTGATCTGAATTCCTCTTCATAGAATTTTTAGAGAATTGCTACGAAGCCCAGGAATAGGGAAAAACGTTCCACTATGCATGGATATTGCTATCCATAGTGCTCGTAGCTAGGGAATTGCCAGAGGATAGTCAATTCCCCATAATTGACAGAGATTTACCGGAGGCTACGAACTACGCTTTGCTTTGGGCCACGAAGGATGCCAACAGGATACACGACAACAAGATCTTCTGGGTGCTCATGGAGATGAACATCTGAATGTGGATCAACTATAAGCCACGGTTGTCACCCATGATTTACAACAGTCTGCAATGTTTTGCAGAATTTAAGGCAGACATGGATAATATATATATCAGGGCGCGCAAGGATTTGACGATGCAGTGGACAAAGCTACCCTTTGTAGCCACTAATGATGCCATTTTCAATGTCTTGGAGGCATGGCCTCTGGAATGGCGCCCCCCAGACATTGCAGAACTCGAGAGATCGACAACGCAAAAGAAGAAAGATGATGCTAAGCTGCGCATCCCACAGTTGGCTGAAAAATGATGGAAGGAAACAACAATAGCCGAAGTGTGGGTAGCACAGGAAGCGGCACAAAAAGCAACTGAGCAGGAAAAGGTCACATCAGCAGCAATAGCACAGGCAGCAACCACGAAGGCGGGCAAGGGCCAAAAGACACCTTCATAGGGGCAGGAGGCAGAGGAAGCAGAAAAAGAAGAAGGAGGCATGGAACCATGATCTGTGTCCACACAGTTGAACTGCCAACACCCAGTAGAGCAAACAAGATCGTGAAAGAAGGTCAAGGCTTCGAATTTGTCCATTGACCTAATCACCCTAACCGAGGGTGATCTGCATGACATTAGTGAGATGGTGCGCGATGTCACAAATGAAGCTCTCCAGGATTTCATGCAGGAGCACCAAACTGTGTTGGGGGCCCTCAGAGTGCATTTGTAGGAATTACATGCACGCCCCCTTAGGTTTGTACCCTTTCGACCAACCTCGTAGTTGGATCCATGGCAACAGAGAAAATGCTACACACGTAGATGACGAACAAAATAGTGTTTCCGGAAGGGGCTCTAGTGACATCAAATGAGGCTGATAGGTTTTCGGTTAACACGATGGAAGGTCTCGATGTTAATCTAGCCGCCCTTCCGCGTAAGACCTTATATGTATTGCAGGATGGGATAACAGTAGAGTTGCACACTAGGGAGATCCGTGCACTCCAAGTCCTCGGCAAGTAGAAGATAAATATGGAACAACTTAGCTTACAATGTGAGAAATTGGTGTCACAAAATCAACAGCTAGTGCAAGTGATAGATGACGCTTTCTGAAGCATCCTGGAGCTAGCCATTCCAGCAGATATATCAATGGAGGTGTGGATCCATAGGTGAGTATCAGGAGTCTGCGAGGCTAGGGAAGAAATGACAAAGGTTCACCTGGAGCTGAATATTCAGATCACTGAGCTACAATTACAAGTGCAGTAATCCACTCCTCCAGAAGTCAGAGAACATCATGCTAGCACTATCACAGTGGGATTGGAGGAAATTGGATTTGCAGTGCGAGACTACATCAACATGTTGGAAGAGTCACTTGAGGTCCTCACAAATCTGCAAGAGGACCCAAGCATCCAATGCTTAGAGACAAAGGCGTGAGAACTCCAATAGCAGTATGAACGTGTTTGAGGAACTACGTAGACAGTGGTCCTCACCCAGCGGCTTGCGAGGATGCAGCAGGCTAAGGCACTAAAGGAGCGGTTGGATCAGCGAGGGCTTCACCATCACGGCAGACATCGAAGGAAATATCGCAAACATACAGGGGATGCACACATTGATTTAAAGAAGCACCCCAGACACAGAGGTCTGGGAACAACGTATGCAGCAGATCCAACAAGCAACAGCTCAGTGTGTTGCTGACCTCCGCCCATTTCAAGAATAGTTGGAGGGACTCCACGCAAAGATCATCGCGCTGACAGAGTGACTCGAGGGCAAGTCACGATGTTTGTGTTGGGGGCTTGTTGGACATGGAATCCCCCCCAAGGCATGTTTTGGGGCTCAAAGCCCAAGTTTTGACCCAATCTTGTTGTAAATCTCTGGGAATTGTGGGCGCAGAGTGCGAAAGTATGATCAAGTCACAGGGTTGTCTGCCCTAGTTTTGTAATGTAATGTTGGCTGAATAGACATACCCATGGTCCGTGGACCATGGGATTGTATAAATAGAGCGAGTCTCTAAGTAGATAGAGAGGAGTAGAAAAGAATAACAAGTCTAATTGATTGAGTCACAAGTGTAAAGTGTGTATTTGGGTCATAGAGTAGGAGAAGGCTCTGAAACTGAGTGTGCAGAGGCCTAGTAGTCCGCAGCTGAGTGTGTAGACCCCCTGCAGCTGAGTGCACAGAGCAGAGTTGAGTCTGTAACTGAGGAAGGAATTAATAAAGAGAAGTATTATCATAATTCTGTGTATCTGTTCTTGGGATAATGCATGTTTGATTTGATTTGCAAATATACTGTTTTTTACTGCGTGCACCTATATGAATGGGTTATATTGTTAAGTATATGTAAAGCACTCAAGTAGGCAAAGTTAATTAACTAACGTTGGAATACCATTGAGGTCTTGGGTAATAACATAGAGCATGACGTTCAGCCCCTCGGTAGGGCTACACAGAGGCAGTATATCAAGCTGTGAGGTACGGGAAAGTGAGTGAAGCAACCTGTGCACAGGGTCAAACCACGGACCACTTGAACTCATCAGACATCTCCAGGGTGTGGAAACCTAGTTCTAGCACCCTCCTATACTAGTTTGGGTGAGACCTCAGTCCGCGCTCCATGGACTGTTGCTGAAAGGGCTAGTAGTACTGGGATTTGTTTGGCTAAATCAACTCTGAACCTGGGTCAGACCCCAATAAGCCAACACCTGCTACTCCATGTTTGCATCCAACTATTCAAGTGCCTGTTCCATATCATGAGAAAAGTCTTGCCCTTGTGATGGTTCACCCTGTTCACCTAATGCCAACTGTTCAAATGAATAAACTACTTGTACGGGCACTTCTTTTCTATACATGATGTGTCCCCTGATATATCTGTTGATGTGCTTCCTTCTCCTATTGGTGTAGCTCTTGTTCTTTCTAGAGTTTTCCCCTCAACTCATGCAACTCCTTCTTTGCTTCTTCCATTCTCTTCTTATCCCTCTACCTTCTCGCGATCTGCTTGTCGCGCTACTGCCTCTTAGCCTGAAGAGCCATAACTTCTTTTTCTACAGGTGGATCTTCTCAAAACTTATAGCTTTGCTCCTCCTCCATGTAGTCAACAATCTTCCTCTTCCCTTTGTCATGCACATGTATGCTTGGCTTTGATGCCTCTGCTCTTGCTGCTACTGTTGCTACTACTGGTGCTCTCTATGATGCTACTTTGCTAGCCAATTTATGAAGAAGTCAACCTGTTCATTGGGTCTAGAGGAATTGTTGCAATACCTCCACGAGTCTTCCTCCAAATCTAGTTCAACTGAACTCTCATGCAGTGATCCTTCACAATGCAATGTGGGTCATATGGGTTGAAGCTTCAGAGGTTGAATGAGTACTTATTCATCTATTCTACTTCGACATCCGCTTGCTTGATACTTCAGATCTCATATAACCCAATCCACAATGAAGACCAGGCCAAGGTGACTTCTTCTACCACTACAGTCTAGCTGTCAATCCTTCTGAGATGTGATACACTACTTCTTGCATGAAAAGTATGTCCAAGGCAAACTTTGGCAGAATATGCGAAGGCTTCTCCGCACTGAACATTCAAATGAAAGTGTCGAACACTGAGGCATACTAATCTGCAATGCCTAACAATGCCTCCATTGCTTCCTTTGACATGTAGGATGGATCCTATTCAAATATCATCCTGTATACTCGGGTGAAAAAATGGTCAGACAGCCATATGATTACTCCCCTGAAGGTGCATTTAGACAACAACTTGAAATATGTGTTCACAACAGTCTCCACTAGTGACCATGCCCAATCCAAGCTCAAGAACTCATGTTGGGCACAGACTGCATTTAGAATGTAGGTGGACATGTAAATATCTGGATGCATACCTTTGGGTGATTGGCAATCCTTCATGACTTGTTCCTTCAGCTGATGAGCCAGTATGCCCAACCAGTTACATGGTCTTCCTTCTCTAGCCAGTTCGTCTAATGTGATCAACGAACTCTGAGGAAAGGTTTCAGTGCTTTCTTGGCCACATACTTGACATGTGAATATGACCATGTATTGGTATGATTTCCTCAATATCTTTGTCTTGTAGATCTGGTTGGGTGTCATCCTGAAACGAGTTGGCTCCTTTACCTGATCCTTTAGAATGTCTCTGGAGTTAGCTCTACTGTTGGGCAAGCTAAATGGAGGACTCATGACAATCACAGGCTATGACATCTGATACATCACATCATAATGTCATGATTAGAAGGTTGCAAGATTCATCCCACTCACACTACTCAAGGTCATCATCTTGGGATCAGTGTGAGAGATGATCCAGTGAATCATGTCCACGCATGGGAACACGGGGTATCTGCATGAAATCTAGTACAATCTGGACTTATGAATGTTCACATACACCTGACGGTCTTGAAGGTCTTCCCCAAAAGTTCCTGCAAATGTTTCATTAACCTCTTTCCACTTCATTTTGATGTCCTTGTCTAGATACAACTTCATATCTTCATAGATCGACAAAATAGAGGATACCTGCTCAACTGCAGCTCCGGCTGCAATGTCATCAGTGTCCTGTGATCATGTTCTCTTGGAAGCCATTAAGACAAATGAACACTTGAAAGATCTAGAGACAAGCAACATGCATGGTAATAAATATGTAAGTGGAATCAAAGCAAATCTGGGGAGCGACACAACACATACGTGGTACACTGGTGAGCTAGATTTGGAAAATTACTAGGAGTCTGGGTGACTGGCTGCTAGAACTACACAAAATGTAGTCTAGGCTATCTGGAAGGTTGGACTGGATGCTGGATCTGTGAAGTGCACAATCTAGTCAGACAGCTGGCTTCTAGGATTGCGCAATGCACAATTCCAGTTGGGAAGGAGTGTTGGCCCAGGGATAGATTTTCACAATTTCTTGGGCCAAGCAGCCACTGTCCTCCAAAAATGTGCAAAACAGTCCTAGAGGATAGTGTTGGGTAGGAATGCACATTTCTAGAGAGGAAGGTGAGCCTTCCTTCCCCAGATTGTGCAATGCAGCCATGGTGAAGGCAGAGTCCGGGACAAGGTTGGCCCAACTCGCCGAAGGGTAACTGAAAGCAAATAAGATAGTGATTGCATGGTGACACTAAGTGATAGCAGAAGTGATTGACAGTGCATGCAAAACATGAATGAAAGATTCAACAAAGAGATCAACATGCATGTGGGTGAGGCAGTTCGCTAGTTGGGTGAATGTTCGTGCAAAATAGTTTCATGCATGCGACAATAATGAGATAGAAACGAACACTGAAAAAAATCTAGGACAAGCTAGTATACATGTAAATGACAACAAGAATTCAAAGAAATCAAGAAAACAACACTCACACAAGAAAATACACAAAAAGTGACAGAAATGCTGAAAAAGACAAGTTGAGGCCACTTACCCGTGAATAGTTGAGCCAGATGTGTTGAAGAGTCTTGGATGTGCTATGGGATGTTAGAGATCTAAGATGGATGTGAATGAATGAGCTCTGATGCGTTTAATAAATAAGTTTGGTCTCATGATGTGCATGCCACAAAACTAGGAAAAAGCAACACTTTGAGGGAAACTTCTAAAACAACTTTGCATGTAACCCCCGACTGCTGAAAATAGCTCCTTGAATCATGGGATTCCTTTTGCATGTTATCTCTTGCTATTCCATGAAGAGCAAGCCATGCATGAATGCAAGTCAAGTATCCTTGGTCCCAGATGGAACTAGTCAACCAATCTATTCATGCATGCAATTAATCAACTGCTTGGGAAAAATGCACATTCCTTTCTGGGAGCTAGGGTGACTTCCTAGGAGGATTGCAAAATTTATGGGCAAAGAAGCTAACTGTTACCTAGATTTGCACAAATCCTGGTCTAAGCAGCATTGCTAGGGAAATTTGCGCAAATCCTACTGGGAGTGCTGGCTGGCAGGGTAGCGTAATCCTAGAGCCCAATAGACTACTAGAGAGGATTGCGCAATTTCTGGAGGGAAGGCTGGCTTCCCTCCAGAAATGCGCAATTTTCAAGGGGAAGCTGCTCAGCCTGTAGCTGGACCAAGTATGGGTGAACAGCCTGTGAGGGGAATGGATCAAATTTGATCAACACACTGTCTTTGTGCAAGGAAAACATTGAAGCTTGAGTACTTGATGAAGCAAGACAAAGTGTTGTGAAAGGTTGGTAGGGAAGCTCCAAAATAGGCTAAGAAAAAATTTTGGAGGGTGGTTGTAGCTGCTACAACACTCTCCAAGAAAACTTTGACAAAAATTTCAAATAATTTATATATGATACTGGAAAATGCATGAGGTAAGTAGTGATTTATGTGAAAAGTGTAATTTTTTCAATAAGTTGTTGTATGACATATTTTTCACTACATGTGTTTTTCTTCTCATCATCTACTATATTATTATATTTTTGTTAAAAACTATGATTTGATTGCTTCATTTGTAGATAGTTTTTATCTAAATAAATTGATAAAGAAGATATTAAGGATTGGAGAAAACAAATTCCTCGTCTAATGTATGAAACTCAAAAGTATCTACCTCTAGTAATTTTCAATGCATAATAACACTACCACATACACCAAGTTGAGGAGATTGAAAAGTTTGGACCTGTACACATAAGCTCAACATGCATATTTGAGAGGCACTTAAAATCCCTAAAGGCTTTGGTTAGACAAAATCATGTTGTGAGAGTTCTATGGTAGAGGGATATATGGTATATCAAGCCATGGGTTATATTCATCAATATAGTGATGAAATAACAAAATGTATTAATGTATTGGATCGCATTTGAGATGTAAACTCCATGGATGATTTTTAATGGGAGCACCTATTGGGGGAAGGTAGAATGAGAAAAGTGAGATGTAAGTAGATAATGGAGATTTATAGAACAATTGAATTATTTTTTTCCATGTATATCGTACTTATTTAGTTTTTATTCTTTTTGCATAATCCATTATTATGAAGGTATAAGATGGTAACTAATATAATGTATGTGAATTGTTTTATTTTAATATAGTTGGTTGAGAGTGGGATGCAATACATTTATACATTGCTAACAATAAATATTAGATGAAGGTATGGATTGAATGATGAAACAAATATAATAATGGAAGGTTATCATGGTATGATGTGTCTTCATTAGTCAAAGAAGCTCAATGTAGTGGAGATACCAATATTACGCAGAGGGAAATTGATTTAGTATATGGTTTAAAATATTATCAGGCAAGCATATTCACCCATACTACTCACTTTTTTTAAAATTATATTGATGCAACATATGGCATGTTTTTTCTTAAATTTCTTAAATTTCAAGTATAAATATGCATGCTTATCAATTGACAATGCATTTTTTATGTGTTTGATGTATTGTAGTTGAAACACCACAACAAAATGTGGTGTAATGGCTGCAAATTTCTTATCAAATGGTTAGAGGAAAAGATGAAAACTTATGATAGTGGGATAATCATAATATTTCAAGTTATCAATGTTTCATCTAGAGGTGACAAACATCCAGAACTCTCCAATAATTGATACTATGGGTATTTGCATGATATAATTGAGTGTGACTTTGAATGCTTCAAAATAGTATTGTTTGATGTCAAATGGTTTAGGCTATGAATCGATGAACATGACCATGATACAAATGTTATTGAGCATGCTAACAGATTTACCATGGTTGATACAAGGAATCTTGAGCTAGAATCAGAGTGATATGTTATTCTAAACCAATCTAAATAGGTATTTTATGTAGATGTTTTAGGTAAAGTGGGTTGGTCATATTTTGTTAGATATGATCCCAGAGTTAGGTCCACAAAGTATAATGTAGCGACAGAATATCAAATTAAAGAAGAATATGATGTAGAGGAGAAGGGGGTTCATGCAATGTTAGACAAAGATGTCAAAGAAGTTCATGAATATATGTTAATTAATACAATGCTAATTTGCATGAACTGTATGATACTGACGTTGTGTCAGACGAAGAACTTGAAGAGTTTGAACCAAATGCAGAAGAGCATATTCTTAATGATGATACAGATGATAATGATTATGATGATGATATTTATATGGTGAATCCTTTGTACATGAATTCTGAATTGGATAATATAGTTGATGATATGGATGAGGAAGAATGTTAATGACATCATAATGTTGAAAAGTATGATGTATGTATTTATTTCCTTGTAGTTGGTCTGTTCTCTTTCATTCACCTTAAATTCTTTTTCCTAGTTTTTATGTTTGAATGATACTATGCTTATTTCAAATATATTATAGTAGATAGATTGAATATGGAGAATTGAGAATGATGCAGGGGGGAGGGACCATATTAGCTTCCACCTTCACATGGTTGGTCTTGTTAAGTAGAGAATATATTATTCTTGGAACGAAGAGAAGCTCATTTACGTTTATACCATAATTTCAAATTTTCACTTTAATGGTTTGTTAAGCAAGCGTACCAGATGAGTTGGGCGATGTGTGTGTTGTAGCATCCATTGTAATTTTAATTTTATTTTCAGTTTTATCGCAGAAATGAAAAAAATCAAATATAATGTTATAATGGAAATAAAAGAGAATGCGGAAATTTGAAAGAAATGATTTGTTTTATGTTATTGAGGGCTTGCGAATCTGAGAAACCTAGGAGAAGATATGAGTCGTTTGATTTACAGGCAACAGATCTAACAATAATCACATGGTTAACAAGGATGATGTTTAATTCAAAATTGGACGTGAGAAATTATAAAACTGAGTTAAAACCTCAGTTAATCAAGGCCACCCGCTTGAAGGACTTAGATCCGATGGTAATCGCGTGGTTAACAAGGACGAGGTCTAATTCGGAAAACGGATGTGGTGGTTTATGGAATGTAATTTAATCTATTGAAGTCTAGATCAATCACAATTTTTCATAAAAAGAGATGAGATCCGACAAATATTGCATCAAAAAGTGCACGGGTTTTATTATAAATTTCAGACCTGAGAAGTCTATGAACTGTAGATTTGTTTCCTTTCGGTTTCGTGGGGAAGGCAAAGGTTTTTGGAAAAGGCGGACACAATAAGATTATGAACTAGAGTTTTCTTCCTTTTGGTTCCATGGTAACTGAAGGTTTTTCCATATTCCGCATAAATCAACCAATTCCGCTATTTTAGCAGAATAACTAAAATTAGAGGCGGATGACCGAAACTCCAAAGAATGGTGATTGGTCGAGTTTCTTTGTGTTTCCACCAATCAGAACACTTCCGATATATACGTGGGCCATGAGGGTTTCTTTTTTTTTCCGCCAATCCAAACATTTTTGATATATACGTGGGGCCATAACCCACAGGTCCAGGCACATAATTTTGTAAAGATGCAACATTGTTGTGTTAAAGCAATTTAGTTGTCATCAGGACATTTGCAGGATTACAACTTACAGATACTCAAGCCACAGATTCGAATAGCAAGCAGCCATCACCAGTTATATTCTAATTTTTTTTACTTCTTGTTATTTTGTTTTCTTAAGAATGAGGTGTCTTTTACCCTCCAATGTAATACTCTGTAACGAATTTTACTTTAGATAGCTAGGAGATAGTTAAGAAATCTGATAGTTTTGGTGATTACCAACTATCGCATGATGTATAAAAAGAGGCAAAATTATAGGAAAAGGGTTCGAATTTTGAGGAACCTAGAGACTAGGCTATTGGATTCTTGAAAAAACTCATGATTAATGAAAGAATCAAGAGTTTTCCACACATGTTTGGGTATGATTTGTGATTTTTCTATTATGTGTCATCATGTATCTTCCTTTCTTTAAGTATGGTAATGAATTTGCAGGTCTTTGTTTACTTATGTGAATGAAGTTAAAATTCCTTAAAAGAGTGCTCCTGTACTTAAAGTTCCTACTTCTACATTTCTTCTAAGTTATAGATAGTACTGTAAAACAACATATTGTCCTTAACTTCCCAAAGTGTTACAGATACTAGTTTTTGTGAAAAACAACATATTGTCTCTAACTTCTCAAAGCATTCTTCACTGAGCATTGTTATTCAACAATCAAATGGCATTCTGAGACTTTCATATTACCAAAGAATTAGGGTTAAAAGTTAGGCCCTTTAGGTCCTTCACTTGAGGATACATCATACAAATAAGTGACAATAATAATAAACATTAATGTCTTAAGAACAATTTCTACATAGCCAAGAAATTGGTTTCTTAAGGGCCAACATTAATTGGCGCCGTTGCCGGGGAACAAAGTAAAGAACGCTTTTCCCTGGGGTTTTACTATTTTCCTCTGGTTGTTCAGTGAGGAGGAAATATTTGGCTTTATTGAACAAAAAATAATAACTCTATCTTCAAAGATGCCTCATACAAGGCCAGATACCTCACAGGAAAATCTTCAAGTCCTTTCAGACCCTAAGAGACTAGTTTCCAAGAGGGTTGGAAGGCCAAAAACTCTAGTTACACCAAGTCCTACATTGTCTGCACCTGGCAGCAGTTCAACACATATTTAATCCAAACATTCACCTTTTATTGACCAAGAGATACCTTTTACATCCACTTCGTTTCAAGAACTCAACTGCCAAGAACAATATTTAGAGTCTGTTTCTTTCTCAGTATCTGCTATAGTTATCCAACCTGAACCTATAACTACATTACCACCTTTTCATACTCCATTTACTCCTCCGTTAGGTTCTACATCTGTTGGTACTCAAGGTTCAGTAAGTTCAGGAGCAAACATTCAACACGTGCATTCTTGTTGAATAGGTATGAACCTATTCAGTTTCCACAACAGTTGAATCAAATGCCTCAAGAATACTTAAAAATTCTTCCTTGGTTCTCAGGGGAGGATGAACAAATAACAAAGAATCATATAGCAGTGTTTTGTAATTTTGTAGAAAATATCAATGTTGAACACTTGGATGTTGTTTTAAGACTTTTTGTGCAATCCTTGGATGGAGAAGCAAAGAAGTGGTTTAAAGGGCTTCCTAATAACTCTATTCCTACATGGGAAGAGATGGATTGCTTGTTCACCCAGAGATGGGGAGAGAAAAGAGACCATGGGTATTCATTCACAGAGTTTAATTCTATTAAGAAGAAATATGATGAAAGTGTTGTTGAGTTCATCAAAAAGTTCAGTAAACTATACAATAGTCTTCCAGTGGAGATTAAGCCCCTTCCTGCTGGTGCAAAAATAACTTTTGCAGGGGCATTTGAATCAATTTTTGGGTTCACATTGAGGGAGAGAAGATCCACAACCCTTGATCAGATCCAAACTGATGCCTTAGAAATAGAAGCAAATTTGATGGCTGAGGTAAAGCACCAGAGACATAGCCTATCCAAGGTAAGGGAATGGCTAAAGTGGAATCCTCTCAAAGTCAAACATTAGAGGATATGAATAATGTAATTAAAGATTTGTCTAATAAATTGATTAAATTGGAATTGGAGAGCAAGAATTCTCAGAAGCAAGCACAATAGAATAGAAACTCTAATCCTCAATATAGAAGACAACCTCTTCAAATTATGCAGAAGGAGAGAAAAGATCAAGATCAGGTTCAAGCACCACATTACTTAGAGGCAGATCCGGATGAAGTACCAGAACATTCCAAGGACCATGATGATCATATTTCCACATTGTATGTAATAGATGTAAATGAACTAGATGTTAAGGAAGAAGAATATACTAAAACAGATACCATTTATGATGACAATGACATTGATGAATATTGGAAGCAATTTACTGATTTTATGCAGGCATAATTACATAAGAAATATGACTTGAGATCAAGGAAAAGATCTAGAATTCAAGAAAATGAAGGTGAGCAGCAAGTTCTAGCTCCCCTACAAAAGGAAACTCCACAAGAACCACACTGCAAAATAATTGAATAAAGGAAAGCAACAACAAAATACAAATAGCAAGACTCAAATACTTCAAGGTGAGTCTTCTCAAGATAAAAGTGACAAAATTCCTTTAGAAATAATTGTTTCCATTCTGCAGGAGATTTTAGTGATGACGAAAAGTGAAGATGAAAGTGAAAGGAATACTAAACAGTTCCATGTGTTTAGTCTCACTAAAGAATTAGAAAAAATTAGAATTCAAGTGCCCCTCATAGAGCTGGTCAAAACACTAGTTTATCAAAGAGAGATTGTTGAGTTTATCAATCTATCTCAGAATGTGAATATAAATGACACTGTGAATCTGTAAGAAGATAAACCAGTGGTGGTTTTTGGTCCACATGTGGAGGAGTTAGATTCTTCAACACCTCCTTTCTACATTTCTTTATTGATTCATGATTTCCTCTTGCATAATTGTATGTTTAATTCAGGGGCTTCATATAACTTTATGCCACTATCAGTGATGAAACAACTAAACCTACAAGTTATTAAACCTTACAAAGGTCTGTATTATTTTGATTCAAATAAAGTCAAGTGTCTGAGGGTCATTAAAGATATGGTGTTTTCACTAGCCCAGATCCCAGCTAGAAGCTTGGTAATGGATGTAGTCGTAGCAGATATCCCTGCTAGGTTCGGAATGTTTCTATCTAGGTCATGGGGGGCTAGATTGGGTGGTATCTTGAAATTGTATTTTACTTATGCTATCATACCAATTTTTGGTGGAGAAGAAAGAAGACTGTACAGAGAAACAATATTTTTAAAAACAATCACAAAGAACTAATCAAGTAATTCACCTATATATAGCCAAGAGAAAGATGACTTTTCTTGCTTCGTGCTGCATGAAAATGCAAAGTTGGCTGAAGATAACCAGAGGTAGGTTACTTCAACCAGTGTAAAAACAGAGCTACAAATAGAAGGGGTGTGGAAGTGCTTCTTTGATGGAACCTATTCTAAAGAAAAAGCAGGTGTTGGTTTCCTTATGATTACACCTGGAGGTAATATAATCCCTTTTTCTTTTAAATTGGACTTAAAAGAAACAAATAATGTGGGAGAATATGAATCCTTGATCATTGCTTTGCAAACAACAAAACAAATGGGAGTCTAGTCAATTTCTGTTTTTGGAGATTCAAAGCTGATTATAAGGAAAATAAAGAACCATTGTCAAACAAAACACCCTAGGCTTAGGGCATACAGAAATGAAGTGTGGGATTTGGTTGAGAACTTCTTTGAGGATTTAAACATGCAGTTCATTCCAAGAGATGGAAGCAGATTAGCAGACACTTCGGCTATGGCTGCTAGTACTTTTAGGCCTCCTCTAAATCCAAAGCTAAGATATGCGGTTGAAATGAGGCACAAGCCTTCTATTCTGGATAATATAAAACAATGGCAAATTTTTGAGGATGATCAGTAGATTAAGGAATTCTTGACTATGATTGAAGATTTTCAGGGCACCAAGATTGATCAAGATGAAGATGAAGCAGCAGAAGGTGCAGAAGTAAGTGGTTTTAAAAATTCCATAGTTAATCAAAAAATTATTCAATTGAAAGATAATATTATGCCAAGGGGGCTTGGCCCTCTTGAAATACTTTTTAACTCCAATGATGTAGCTGTTAGTTCACATAAAATTCCATAGGATGAGCAGATTCAAGATCACAATATTGGAACCCAGAAGGAGCCCAAGTTAGTCAAATTATTTAATGGAGTTCCACTTAATTATAAGGAGAGATATATTAAGCTTTTCAGGGATGCTATTGATGTTTTTTCTTGGTCCTATGAGGATCTAAAAACATATGATGTAAGTATTATTCAACACAAGATTCCCTTGAAAAAAGGGATTAAACAATTTAAGTAGAAACTCGGGTAGATAAACCCTCTGCGTTTACCATTGATTGAGAAAGAAGTCAAAAATTTGCTTGATGCCAAGATAATAGTTCCACTCAGGTACTCTAATTGGGTGGCGAATTTAGTGCCTGTAAGGAAGAAAAATGGAGAAATAAGGCTATGTGTGGACTTTAGATATCTGAATAGGGCATTCCTTGAAAGATAACTATCCGTTACCTAAAATGGATCATGTGCTACAAAAGGTAACATGATCATTCATAATGTCAATGCTGGATGGGTTCTCTGGGTATACCTAGGTGGTTGTTGATAAAGAAGATTAGAAAAAGATTGCATTCACGACTCCTTGGGGAAACTTCATGTATGCTCAAATGCCTTTTGGGTTGATGAATGCAGGTGCAACATTTCATAGGGCCATGGACATTGCATTTGTAGGTGATAATTTTGTAGTGATGCACTTGGATGACATCATTGTTTTCTCTAAGTCTGATGAGGAGCATCTGGACCATCTTAAAAAGACTTTTTAGAAATGTAGAAAATTTGGGCTTTCTTTGAATCCTAAGAAGCCTATTTTTTCTCTAGAAGAGGGCAAACTATTGGGGCACATTGTTTCTGGAGATGGAGTGAAGATAGATCCAGCAAGGATGCAAGCTGTGTAGAAAATACCCCTACCCAGGAGAAAGAAAGACATTCAAAAAAATCTAGGAAAAATAAACTTTTTAAGGATGTTCGTGTCCAATTATGCTGAAATTTTAAAAGAAATTACCAATATGTTGAAGAAGGAAAATGAAGTGTAATGGACCAAGGAAGCTAGAGAGTCATTCTACAGGATTAAAGAAGCATTACAAGCAGCTCCAATTTTAATTAGCCTTGATTATCAAAAACCTTTTCAAGCTTTTTCATTTGTATCACCTAATTCAATAGCTGTTGTTTTGTTACAAAAAAATGATGAAGATAAGGAGCATCCAATTGCTTTCTTTAGAAAGATTCTCAGAGATGCTGAACTAAAGTACAATATTCTCAAAAATCAGGTATATACTTTGGTAAAAACCCTAAAGGCCTTCAAGACTTATGTGCTGTAGTCACAGATCATTGCTTATGTGCCGAATTCTGCAGTAAAGGATGTCTTAGTCCAGAGTGATGTGGAAGGCAAAAGAGGAAAATGGATAGCCAAGTTTTAAGGGTATGACCTAGACATAAAACCCAAAAAGCTGGTGAAAGGGTAGGGAATGGCAAAGATGTTGACAGAGTCAAATTTTCAAGCATTGGGAATCAACTTGCTAACACATGTAAACGAGGAAGTAATTGAAGAAGGTGAAGAAAAATTTAACCTAGGTATGAAGATCTAATATAAATTTTTATGTTTAGAATGGTACAAGCACATAGTCCATTATTTATGTTTTCTCTCTTCTCCTCAATCTTTGGATAGAACAAAATATAGAGCATTAAAAATCAAAGCACAACCATATGTGATTGTTGAGGGCAGATTTTATTGGAAGGATCCTATGGGAATTTTATTGTTATGTTTAACAGAGGATGAATCTATAGAGACCATTAAATATTATGATGAGAAGTTATCTGGTGGACATTATAGTTGGAAAGCTACTGCACATAAAATCCTCAATGCAGGGTTTTATTGGCCCACCCTATTTGGCGATATATACATGTTTGTCAGAGGTTGTCAGAAGTGTCAGCTTTTTGCTGAGAAGAAAAGGTTAGCTCCCTTGCCTTTGATCCTAGTCTTCATAGAAGAACCATTCAGACAATGGGGACTAGAATTTGTTGGAGAAATTAACCTACCTTCAAGTGGATAGCATAAGTGGGTTCTCACATCTACTGATTATTTCACCATGTGGGTAGAAGCTATACCTACTAAAAGGGAAAATGATCAGGCGATGATGAAGTTCTTAGAGGAAAATATTTTCAGTTGATTTGGATGCCTTGTCAAAATCATAACAGACAATGCTCAAGTGTTTAGTTCAAGTAAGTTTGTTGCTTTTTGTCATAAGTATAATGTTATTTTATCTCATTCAATAGCTTATCATCCGTAGGGAAATGGATTGGCTGAATCCACTAACAAAACATTGATGAAGATCATTAAGAAAACTATTGCAAAGAATCAGAAAGACTAGGATTCTAAATTAAAGTTTTCTCTATGAGATGTTTGGGTGACTACGAGAAGGTCTACAGGAAAATCACCTTTTGAGTTAGTGTATGGAACTCAAGCTTTGTTCCCTAGTCAGCTTGTGAAGCCCATGATTGCAATGATTTAGGAGGCAAAAGAAGAGCCCAATGCTTTGATAAGAAGGATTCATAAGGTAGTGGAGATGAGTGAAAGTAGGGATAAAGTAAGAGATAATTTGATTATGTATCAATCAAAGATGAAGGGTATTTTTGACAGAAAGGCCAAAGAAATTGATTTTAAAGTTGGAGACCTGGTATTATGGTGGGATACTAGAAGAGAAGATAAGGGAAAACATGGGAAGTTTGATTCTCTCTAGTATGGCCCATTTAGAATTATAGAAGCAAGGGAAAATAATACATTCTTCCTGGAGAATCTTGATGGTGAATCTTTACAACAGCCTGTCAATGGGTAGTACCTCAAACATTATTTCCAGTTCTGAAGCATAAACATCCTTTCATTATAGATACCAGAGTGAATTCATTGTACAAATTCCATGGAATTTAAATTGGCTATGCAATATATGACTCCATGCCCGAGGTGAAGGCATTGATCTGCGGTACTTATTGCTTCTATAGAAAAAGAACTATCCCCAAGTGGAGCCAGTTGTTGTAGCATCCATTGTCATTTTAATTTTATTTTCAGTTTTATCGCAAAAATGAAAAAAATCAAATATTATGTTATAGCGGAAATAAAAGAGAATGCAAAAATTTGAAATAAATGATTTGTTTTATGTTATTGATGGCTTGCGAACATGAGAAACCCAGGAGAAGATCTGAGTCATCCGATTGATGGGAAGCAGATGTAATGATAATCATGTGGTTAACAAGGAGGAGGTTTAATTGAAAATCGGACGTGAGAAATTATAAAACTGAGTTAAAACCTTAGTTAATCAGGGTCGCTCACTTGAAGGATTAAGATTTGATGGTAATCGTGTGGTTAACAACGACGACGTTTAATTTGGAAAAAGACGCGATGGTTTATGGAATGTAATTTAATCTGTTGAAGTTTGGATCGATCACAGTCACTCATAAAAAAGGGACAAGATCCAAGAGATATCGTGTCAAAAAGTGCACTAGTTTTATTATAAATTTCGGACTCGAGAAGTCTATGAAATGCAGTTTTGTTTCCTTTCAATTCCATGGGGAAGGCAAAGGTTTGTGGAAAAGGCGGACGCGATAATATTATGAATCAGAGTCTTGTTTCCTTTTGATTCCATGGTAACTAAAGGTTTTCCATATTTTGCTGTTTAGAAAAATAACTAAAAGTAGAGGCGGATGATCGAAACTCGAAAGGAACAGTGATTCGTCATGTTTCTTGTGTTTCCACCAATCAGAACACTTCCGATATATACGTGGTTGATAAGGGTTTTTTTTTTTTTTTCTTCTGCCAATCAGAGCATTTTCGATATATACACGGGCCCACAACCCATAGGTCCATGCACGAAATTTTATAAAGATGCGGATTTGTTGAGTTAAAGAAGTTTAGTTGTCATCAGGACATCTATAAGATTACAACTTGCAAATACTCAAGCCACAGATTCGAGCAATGGGCAACCATCACCAGTTATATTCTAATTTATGTTACTTCTTGTTATTTCGTTTTGTTGAGAATGAGGTGTCTTTACCCTCCAATGTAATATTTTGTAATGACTTTTACTTTAGACAGTTAGGAGATAGTTAAGCAGTTTGATAGTTTTGGTGGTTACCAATTGTCACATGATGTATAAAAGAGGCAAGAGTATAGGAAAAAGGTTTGAATTTTGAAGAACCTAGAGACTAGGCTATTGGATTCTTAATAAAACTAATGATTAATGAAATAATCAGGAGTTTTCCACACATTGTTGGGTATGATTTTTGATTTCTCTGTTATGTGTCATAATGTATCTTTCTTTCTTTATGTATGGTAATGAAGCTGCAGGTATTTGTTTACTTATGTGAATGAAGTCAAAATTCCTTAAAAGAGTGCTATTGTACTTAAAGTTCCTACTTATACATTTCTTATAAGTTACAGATAATAGTTTTGTGTAAAATAACATATTGTCTTTAACTTCCCAAAGTGTTACAGATAATAGTTTATGTGAAAAACAACATATTGCCTCTAACTTCTCAAAGCATTCTTCACTCAGCATTTTTGTTCAGCAATCAAATGGCATTCTGAGACTTTCATATCACCTAAGTATTAAGGGTTGAAAGTCAGGCCCTTTAGGTCCTTCACTTGAGGATACATCATACAAATAAGTGACAATAATAATAAACATTAATGTCTTAAGCACAATGTCTACACAACCAAGAAATTGGTTTCTTAAGGGACAATAGTGTGAACCAAGTCGGGTAGACATGTGAAATCAGGTCGTCCCATGATTACCCATGACTTGAGTTCCCACCAGGGTGTATCATAATTATTTTTATAAAATTGACTAAATCAATGTTTAGGTGTTAAAAGTTGATTTATAATTTGTTGATTATGCAGCATGGGTGTACTAACAAATGGTAATATTTTGTTGTCATTCATGAGATAATGATTCGTGTTAGCTGATTTGCACTGCAAGGGAGATTCTTGTGACCTAGATGCACTTGCACCAAGGCAGAGTTCCCAGGTTCCCTTGGGGGCATCATGAGTTGGGCATGCTAGGACGTCCACCCGGTAGGGGTGCCAATGCGATGAGTTTGTGGGTTGACCCAACTTGGCAAGGGGTGCTTGCATAAAATAAGTAAGGTTGAAAAATTACTACGCATGAACAAATTTCCCACCAAGGGGTCTCATAATGATTTATATAAAACTGACTAAAGTAATGTTTGGGTGTTAAATGTTGGTTTATAATTACTAAAAAATTATATTATTTTGTTGTCATTGATGAGCGAACTAAAGTAGGGTTCTTGGGCATCCATGAGGGCTTTGTGTGTTAGGAAAGTCAGGGCACCCAATGCCCATGGGGACGTTTTGTGGTATGTGCATCATGGGCACACCAAGGCACTTGATTCCCATGGGGGCATTGCGTGCTGGGCACGCTAGGGCACCTACTCGACAAGGGTGCCCATGTGGCGAGTTTGTGGGTCGACCCGACTTGGCAAGGGGCACCCGCAAAAAATAAGTAATGTCAGAAAATGACTTCCCATGAACAAAGTTCCCACAAGGGGGTCTCATAATGATTTTTAGAAAATTAAGTAAATTAATGTTTAGGTGTTAGAAGTAAGTTATTAATTAAATACCTATCATGCATCATGGAAATAACAAATGATAATATTTTTTTTCCATTGATGAGCTAATGATTTTTGTTCGCTAATTTGCACAATATGGTGAACACCCATGCCCTAGGCATGCCCATATCAAGTCGGGGTGATTTGGCACCCATAGAGGCATCACGTGCTAGGCACGCCAGGGCGCTCGATGCCCATCGGGGCATTGCATGTTGTGCATGTCAAGGCTCTCGGTTCCCATCGGTGCATCATGTGTTGGGCATGCCAGGGAAGTCGTGCGATGAGTTTGTGGGTCACCCTGACTTGGCAAGGGGTGCCTGCAAAAAATAAGTAATGTCGGCCCTGGACTTCCCATGAATAGAGTTCCCACAAGGGGGTCTTATAATGATTTTTGAAAATTAAGTAAATTAATGTTTAGGTGTTAAAATCCGGCTTATAATTGAATATTGATCATGCAGTATGGAAAATGATAATATTTTGTTTTCATTGATGAGATAATGATTTTATGTTCACTAATTTGCACAACAGGGTGAACACCCGCGCCCTCGACATGCTCGCACTAAGGTGTGGTTCCCATGGGGGCGTCGCGTGTTGGACATGCTAGGGCGCACGATGCCCATGGGGGCACTGGGTGCTAGTAACACCAAGGCACCCAACACCCGTGGGGGCATCAAATGTTGGGTACCCCAAGGTGCCCGATGCCCATGGGGGGGTTTCTTGCTGGGCATGCTAGGGAGCCCAACTGGCAAGGCCAACCATGCAAAAAAATTATAACATATATAAAAGTCTACAGTAAAATATTCCTAGGTGATAAGTAAAGAAGCTAAAGTCAAGGTGATAGACTAATGATCTTCTTGAATTCAGGTGAGAGTTTTGTAGTTCCTCAACACTTACATATAGTTTTTCCTTTTTCTACCTTTAACAATAGGTCTATTCCCTTGAGATATTTGTAGTGTTCTATTGCAATTTTATCGCTTTATGGATTTCAATAGTCCCAAAAGGATGAGAAATTGATCTTCCTTCAAAGTGTCATAACTCAATGGAGCGATAGCTTCCTATTTGGAAAGACTTGTATAAATCTAATTTTTTTTTAAGATAATAATGCTCCTTTAGGGTGACTGAGCTTTGGATTAGACCTTCCAAATGAGCCTACAATGCCTTTATACAGCTTGGTCTTGGTCCTTCTTAAAAATAGTTTCCTTACTGCCTATTAGGAGTACCTCTAGTTCACAAAATATGATTTTAACTAATAGCTTGATCACCTTCATAGAATTGCACAAAACCTTATGATTTTTAGATCTTTGAAATGTGTTAGAAGACCTTTGAATATGAGCACAAATCTTCAATCTTTCTCCTAGTGTTCACATCCTCGTGATGATTCAAACTCTCCAGGTTTGTATTGCTTATAAGTTGTATTGAGATCCTTACTGAATTTCAATATGATAGATCTCTTGTGTGTCTCTTGCAATCATCAATCCATCTAGTTTTCTCAATAACATGTCTATCTCTCACTAGTTCAATTTTTTTTCTGAGATGAGTAGCCTGTGATTGAAACTATGTGACCTTTATCTCAAAGAAACATGTCTTTATTCTCCAATATTGAATATTTTTTTTCCAGAGACAATATTAACAAAAGGTCATTATTGTGAAATGATTTCTAGTTTGGTATCCTCTAACTCAGATCATTTAACATTCTTTAGAATCCTTTGCTTTTGCATATCCTAACTTCTTGTAGGTCTGACACTATTGTGCATTTCACATAACTCAAACGCTTTAGTCAACTATAATGCATTTCAAATAACTCTAACGCTTTGTTCCACTATAATACCACCATTGTCATAACATTATCACCCATGTCTCCCTATCGTAACATTGTGATGGCTAGTGCCATGATGGGTGTTAGCCTATGTAATGGAGCTTTATAGGTTGAAATATGCTCAATCTCCCTTTAAAAAACAATTTCTCATTTTATTTTCCATCTTCTCATTTCGTGTGGAGACAACATCTCTTCTTTGGTTGTTCTTCATGTGAATCCCCCTACTTGGAGGCACCATGTTCACTACTCTGTATGTTATTTTAATGTTTTTTTTATTCATATCTCTCTCAGGTCTGACATGTAACTTGTTCTCAGGTCCAATTTACAACTTCTCTGGAGGGACCATGTCCTCTCTCTCATTTTACGTCTTACTTAGCTTGTTGGGAATAACATGTTACTGACATTTAATCAATATTATTATTGATAAATTGTAATATCTATAAATTAAAATGGATTTTGCATATAATTCTTTCATATACATCGTAGCTAGTAGAGTGTATCTATGATGTTCATAGTCAACCAAAATGAAATATCATAAGAAAGTGCTTTAAGCCTCATAGATTGTCCACTAACCAACCTTGTTTTTTTTTTTCAAGTGGTCTAACTGCAACCTAAGGGACTATAAGTAATCAAAATCACTCAAGGATCAAACCTGACCTGGGCCACACCAACTCTTGACATGATTGGATTTCTTCCCACGAAGTTTCAAACTGGTGACCTTGATGTTGGCTTAGGGGTTCTTGACTCAGGTTCAGAGTTAGTTGCGCCAACCAAAAAAACCATACACTACTGGCCCTTTCAGCAGCAACCTGTGTAGCATAGGCTGCAGCCTCATCTGAAGAAGTATGGGGGGATGCCGGAACCAAGTTTCCGCATCCAGATATAATTTTGATGTCTTTTAGTACCCTAGATCTACCTTCACATAGATCTATAACCCTCTTAAGGCTTTTTATTGTAACTTTGATAAAACAACCTTCAAACTTTTGTGAATTTCTATGATCAGTCTTTGCGGACCCTTAACAGTTGATTTATCCACTTACATGCATCAGAGAAAAACCCTAATTTAGTGTTTGCGCAAATCTACTTAAGTTATGAGTAAACATAACAAAATTCAACAGAGTCTTCGCGAAAGTATTTAACAGGCATTGTGTATATTTATAAAGACTTATTAAAGAGAATTGTGCATCATTAGATCAATCTTCCATAAACACATTATTCATCAACAACATATATCATAAGCATAAGTAACAGAGATAAACAAATATACACAAGAATTATTCAGTAAATTTATTTATTGATCTTCAGTTCAGATTTACTGACTCAAAACTACCTTGCGCGCTCAGTTGTAGGGGTCCACACACTCAGCTACAGACTCTACCTAGGCCTCTGTGCACTTAGCTGCAAATCCTTTCTTTCCTTATCTGACCCACTTATTTGCACTATCACTTCTCTTCTATTGACCCATTACTAACATGATCTGCCTTAGTCCCTCTAAGACACACCTATTTATACCCTTTTTCATACAATCCCATGGTTTGTGGACCATGGGTGGATCTCAAAACTGAATCAAACTTTACATAAACAAGGGGCTAAAATTCCTTTGGCTCTTGATTATCTATGTGCTCTGCATCCACAAATCATGAAAAATTTTCATTAATTAAAAAAAATCATTAAAAATTGGGTTATTTTAACCCCAAAACCATCCCAGGGGATCCCATCCCAATAGGCACTAAACACAAAGGTCGTGACTTGCCCTCGACTCACTTGGCTGGTGCTACGATCTTGCTACGAAGATCCCCTAGCTCGACTTGGATGACGATGACTTCAGTAGTGATCCAAGTGGCTTCCTGCTTGACTTCCTCAACTAACTGCTTTGTAGATAGTCCTTTTGCTTCTAGCCTCATTGTCTGTTGTGTCTGCTGCAAGCCTTTAAGCTTGTTTTGGATGGTAGTCGTGACTTGATAAGCCTCTTCCAGCCATGGCTACAACCTGGCATTTAGCAAGGCCTCCTTCTTCTATGTTTCCTTTACCTGTGCAAGGAGCTTCTTTCCCTCCTGTAATTTAGTTAGACACTACACTGGTGTGATGCAGTGTGCCGTTTCCCTAACTTCGTCATACTATCGTTGTAGCTCCCTTACTTCTGTATTCATTGTTTGTAGGTTTAGATCCTCCTACAGATTTTTCACCAACTCCATTGCTTTGCTCAAATAATGTTGTGCAATTAGCAATTATGGCATACAGAGTGGTCATTCCTTTATCACGGCTCCACGCTGCTCCTGGACCTCCGGCAGAGTCGTGGGCTGCAACTTTAATTGTAGCTCGATTCTCTTCATATTGAGTTCAAACTGAACTCGGTTAACCTCAACTTTGGCTTTGCGCACACTAGAAGCTTTTTTTTGATCTTTACTTTTGGTTGTGCATCCTCAGGGATATGAAGCTCAGGCACTATCCTGCATGCCTGCGCGACTGCTGACTCCAATCGTGAACTATGCACCTGTAGCATCTCCTTCTCCTTCATAACCTATGTCTTTTTGGTGAACAATTGCTGATTATTGACTTTGATTCTACTAATAGAACTGAGTGCTCGATGTTCCCCGATGCGAAGCTCTTCCATGAGTCCCTGTAGTAATGTATGTAGTGACTCAAGTGAGTTCACGACAAGGTTCAGGCCCATTTTTGTGACCTTGTCAAGGAGAGAGTATTGTTCCTCAGCGTTAGCACAGAATAAACCTTGAAGAAAGGGGAAGACTCACACATCCTGTGGCTAGGCCATCTCCACGACTGTACTTTTTACTTCATGCCAAACTACCTTGTGCACCGCTCACCTTCCTGATATCTTCTTAGATCTTGGTTTCTTGGAGCTGCAACTCTCATAGGTCCTTCTGAACTCCTCCAAATTTCTACATGTACTACTGTTCAAAATTCTGTAGCACTTCTATTGCAGTGTCCCTAACTTTTTCACCGATCTCATCAAGATCTCTTTCTGTGAGAACCATGGGATCAACTTGGATTTTGTGAGCTTTCTTCTTCTTTCATAATCCAACTTGCTGCTCCAGTTCATGTCTTTTCAAAATGAAGAGGGTGTGATACCCTTCCTCACCTCCATTGCCTTATCTTGTAAGCTCTTATGTTTTTGTTTACAACGAAGGTGACTTTTCACCTTCTTGGGTCTCGCGCTACTCTTATTCTGCCTTCTCCTTGGTAGTGTGTTTCTTCTCAACACAAGCCTTCTCTGTAGCATCCTTCTTTGTCTGTGTAGCCTGCTTAGCTACCTCCTTCCTTTTCCTGTGCTTAGCCCAACAACGAGATCTGAAGGGACACACCATTCTTTGGACCATATTTCTACCACCTCTTGTACATCTATTTCTATTACCAAATATGGAAAGTCATGCCACTTATGTGTTGGATCCTTCCACACCTGGATATACACCCCGTGGAAGTCATCCTTAAATGTGGCGTAGGCTAACAGCTGCATGTATAAGGTTGGGGACAACCTTGGACACAGGTTAATAGCCATGCGGAGACTCGATTCCATCAGGACCCAAAATATTTTTGTCTCTGTGATCTATGAGGGGTCCTCGGTAGCCCATAAGGAGGTGAATTTCACTGCCTCCGACAATTGTTCCTCAAGCGGAGCAAACTAGTTGTCCTCTTGAAATTCCCATGTGACAAGCACAATTGACATCAATAACTAAGTGTATTGAAATGGCATGGTTTCATCCTAGACCTCTTGGTATTTCGCAAGGAACTCCTGACAGAGGTATCTTGGCCAATTGAACTACACGCCCCTCACGCATTGTGCAACTAGGGACAGTACGAGCACTAGAACTTCATTTGCGCGACATTTCATCGTCGCCTTTCCTAGAAATATATGAATGGCCAATTGAACTGTGGGATTTGAGATAGATAAAATTGAATATCCGCTTGAATTCCTTACGAGTTTGTAATCTTTCTTCATTCTTTTTGCAAGGTCCTTCTCCCCCGTCTTTCCACCAAAATCCTTGGTCGGGTTCATACCTTTTTATGCAGGTGCATAATCCTATGAATGAGCATATATGTCATGGGTATAGGCCATCCTAGCAATAGACACCCTTCGTGCACCAATGTAAGCAGATGGCGCACACAAATTGTGTTAATGGGGGTGCGGTGGTAATGTGGCACCCATAGTAAGTTGAGAAACCTTGATTGCTTGACACCGTGGACCCATTCCTTCGCTTCTAGCATTGTAACACATTTTTCTTCATAATAAAATATCTTCATGTATTTTTCCATCACTAAGTGCGGGAACTTAGCGTGATCTGTGAGGTCCCAATCCTCCATCTTTAATAGTGGGATTCACGCAAGTTGCAGACCTTCAAAAGGAACCTGCTCAAGTAGTAGGGGTGTGGAAATGGTGAATTTCTCCGAGTCTAGGTCCTTTGTGATCTTCACCTTTCCCTTTCTCAGAGGGATATACCCAGGGAGCTTCATTATAGGTTCTACTCATTCAGTGTCAATATCTTCTATTCCCTGGCCTTCTTTTGTCTCTAGGTCTACTACCTTCTTCTTATCTTTTCTTATCTTTCAATGACCTCTTATCTTTCTTATGTGTTGGTGTCATGGTATGCTTCCTTGGGGATGCACGTACCTGCATCGGCTTTTTCTTCTTTTCCCTTACTAATGGTTGCTTTTCTTTCATGGTAGGTTTTTGGTCTTTCACCATGGTCTGTTTCGGCCTTGGTGACCTTGATGCCATGGGAACCGTAGGTGTAGCTTCTACACCGGATACTTCTGATCCTGGGGTATTGGATATGACTGCTTCCGAACTCAAGTGTTAAGTTATGGTATGTTCTATGCTTATAACAGTTTACTTCTTTTCTTATTATATTCCACCGATTAGCAATCACATGTACATAAAGTAAAGTGCGGATAGAACATTAAACGATCGACAGAAAACAAGCCAAGACAAGAGACACAAGATGTGGCGGCTAGCCAGGGACAAACCCCACAATGTGTGGGGAAACCCTTTGATCAAATCTTCTTTTATCTTCAATAATTCAGCAGAGAGAAATAGTACAATAAATCTGATTCATATCAACAGAAGCAAACCCTAGATCAGTAGCATCAGCATTAGCGGCGTCATTATCAAACTAGGGCAGACCATATCTCACAAACTGATAGTCGGATTGACTTCATTCCACCACCAAAAGTTTCAGCTTCCAGAGGAGTTTCAGATGAACCTACAGCGTAGTTCAGATGAGGAGATCTTCTAGGCCACGCAAGTCAATCTTTACTTCTGTAGTTGCAGCTTTAGTTTCAGCAGTTTCCGGCTTCAAACTAGGGCAGTCAATATCTTGCAAACCGTTCGTCGGATTGACTTCATTCCACCACCAAAAGTTGTGGCTTTCAAAGGAGGTTTAGATGAACCTACAGCACAATTCCAAAGAGGAGATTTTCTAGGCCACGCAAGTCAATATTTACTTCTATAGTTGCAGCTTCAGTTTCAGCAGTTTCCGGCTTTAAACTAGGGCAGTCGATATCTTGCAAACCGTTCGTCGGATTGAATTCATTCCACCACCAAAAGTTGCATCTTTCAAAGGAGGTTTAGATGAACCTACAATGTAGTTCAGATGAGGAGATATTCTAGGCCACGCAAGTCAATCTTTACTTCTGCAGTTGCAGCTTCAAATTCAACAGCTTCCGGCTTCACGTGTGAGAGAGAGAGACCCATTTCAGCGCGGTAGAGAAGAGACTCATATCTGCGCAGTAGAGAGAGAGAGATGTGATGAGATGAGTGAGTCCAAATGAGGAAAAGTCCTCTTATATTTATACACAACGTTGGTGGGTGAATAGATGCGACTGTTGGGCTTCTGAGCCTACATGAGTTGTAGGTCGGCTTGATAATAATTCCATAATCAAAATAAATTCATATCTTCATGAATACTTATCAGAATCGGATGATCTTTATATCAATCCTACACCTCTCGACGAGAGGAATCTAATAAAAATATTATTAGCCATGAATAAGATGACCCACATGAAGTTTTGTCCTGGTTGCCAATTTTAACACTCCCTCTCAACCATGGAGAACTTCATCTGCAATCTGTCTATCGGTCGTTACTATTCATCCATCAAATGCACTGCCTTGTACAGCCTGACCCTTGCCCTGCTCTGCTCTATTTTGCCTGCTCTGCTTTGTCTTGTTCTGCCCTGCACTGATCTGTACTGTTTTGTTCTGTTCTGCTCTGCTCTTGCATTGTTCTGTTCTACTTTGCTTTTGTCCGAATTATGAAGAAGAAGAAATGATCGAGGATGTATCATACTGACTCAAAGTCAGTCTCAGAGTATGTATCACTGGTCCCAGACCAGTCTCACCCAACCCAAAGTCAGCGTCATAGTGAGTACAACTCTAATGGTCCCAGACCAATATCATCCTCCACTGACTCAAAGTCAGTCTCAGAGTATGTACCACTGATCCCAGACCAGTCTCAACCAACCCGAAGTCAGCGTCATAGTATGGTACAACTCCTACCACTGGTCCCTGCCCAGTATCATTGATCCCAGATCAATGGAGGTCATCCTAGCGTAGGGAGTACGGTAGTTACAACGATGCGTCCATCGGTACTACTATGGTCCCTAACTTCATTTCCCTGCTCATTGATCAGATGAGAGGTACTTCCCATGAGTCCCAGACTGCATGGGTAGGATGCCTCGACAGGAGAACTAATCAATCCTATCCTCACAGGAGAACACATCAATCCTGCTACAATTGCCATGGAGAACACATCAATCCAGGCCTCACAGGAGAACACATCAATCCTGCTACAATTGCCATGGAGAACACATCAATCCAGGCCTCACAGGAGAACACATCAATCCTGCTACAATTGCCATGGAGAACACATCAATCTAGGCTGCCATGGAGAACACATCAATCCAGGCCTCACAGGAGAACTAATCATCCTGCTACACAGGAGAGCGAATCATCCTCTTCCACAAGAGAGCGAATCATCTTGTCCCACAAGAGAGCGAATCATCTTGTTCCAGTGTGCACCACCAGGGGAGGGTGAGTCACCCTGTGGTAATATGTTGCTCCAATAGGAACCGCAAGCCCTCAGAGCTCCCAGAGCTCAATGTATGCAACATGCAGGACCCTTGTACAAGGGTTTCTTACTGACTCCAAGTCGTTTGGGAAAATCACAGATTAGATCTTTCCTCTGGGCTTTGACAAGGTGTATCAACCTATACATCATCTTAATGTGATGGAGCCTCCTTGCTCATCAACTTACCATATCCAAGATGATGTCTATCTGCTGGAGCAATTGACAAATACGAGATTCCTCAATAATCAAATCCCACCTCTGGTTGTTATATAGAATCACAGTGGTATCCAATGTAAATCCAAATAGCTCACTGAAAAGCTTTCGCAACCAGACTACCTCACACGAGGTTATGCTAGCAACAATATATCCTGCTTCGGCGGTGCTCAAAGCCATCGACTTTTGCTTCCTGCTCATCCAGGATATCGAAGCAGATCCCAAGGTGAAACAGCACCCGGAAGTGCTCTTACGGTCGACCACACTGCCTGCCCAATCAACATCAGTATATCCAAGTAGTCTCACATCTCCGGCAGTGTATCATAATCCATGAGAGATTGTGTCCTGAAGACATCTCAGAAGATTCCTGGCATCAATCCAATGAGGCTCAACCAAATATGAGCTCACAATGCTAACTGCAAAAAATATGTTCAGATGGAGGTTCACCAAGAACATCAATGCGAATGACTTTATGAAACTCAGAGGCATTTTCCAAAGCTGGTCCGACATCACTACCATATAACTTCTAAAAGTTAGGATCCTCGAGGTAGTCACAGGCTTGCAGTCCATCATACAAAATCTTTCCAATATCTTTACCACATATTTCCCTTGAGATAGGAAAATTTCGCTTGGCTTCTGCCACACTTCAAGTCCTTGGTCGTTCATTTCAAATTCAGAAGCCATCTCCCTCTTACATTTGTGAATGAGAGGGTCTGCACCTGTTAGAAAGAGGTCATCCACATACAATACCAGTATGAGAGGCTTGTCATCTTCAACCTTAAAGTAAAGGTTAGGATCGGCTTCACTCCTAGTGAATCCCAACTTCATCAAGTAGCTATCGATCCTCTCATACCATGCTCGGGGTGCTTGCTTCAGCCCATAGAGAGCTTTCTTCAACCTGCATACATGAGATTTTCGATCATAAATCTCAAATCCTTTGGGTTGCTCCACGTAGACCTCTTCTTTGATCGAGCCATGCAAGAACGCAGTCTTGACATCCATCTGATGTAGGTTCCATCCTTGTGAAGCGGCAAGGGCTATGATCGAGCGGATGGTCATATATCTGGCAACAGGTGCAAATATCTCATCATAGTCTATACCTTCCTTTTGGGAGAAACCTCGAGCAACAAAACAAGCCTTATACTTTTCCGTGCTTCCATCTGCTGCATGCTTTATCTTGTAAAGCCATTTGGAAGTAACAACAGTCTTGTCCTGGGGTCTGGGAACTACTTCCCAAACATCATTCTTTATGATAGACTCATATTCTTCGGTCATAGCATCCTTCCATACTTGATGCTTGACGACATCTGAGAATGAAGAAGGCTCATTTTGTATTATCGTGCTCATGATGGTCAGGTATCCTTGATACCTATAGGTTTCTTACTTTCACGAAAGGTTCCTCGGGGTGCAGCATGTCCTTCAGCATCATCAAGTAACCCCTTAAGCCATGAAGGCCTCTTCCTAAAAGATGAAGGCTCATATGAAGGAGGATCAATCGGATCCATGGGTTCTTCTACATCAGGCATTGATTCATCATCCTTTTCTTTCGGTTCCCTGGTGTCGGCTTCTTGAGAGCTCCTCAAAGTCGGAAGATTGATCACCTTGCTGAGAGCCATATCTTCATCAAAGGTGACATCATGACTAATTATGACTTCCCTTTGACCGGCTACATAGATTCTATAGCTTTAGTATTTTCACCATAGCCCACGAAAATTCCCTTCTTTCCAGATGCTCCCAATTTATTTCTTTTCTCTTTCGGCACATGAAAGTATACAGGGCTTCCAAAAATTTTAAATGAGAAACATCAGGTTTCTTACCAGTGAATTTTTCTTCAGGAGTCTTGGAACCCAATGCTTGATGATGGCATCGATTTTGTACATATACGGCGGTGATTGTAGTTTCAGCCCATAGAAACTTTGGAAGTCTTTGATCATGTAGCATGGCCCAGACAGCTTCCTTCATCGTGCAGTCCTTCCTTCCCACCACACCATTCTGCTCAGGAGTATGTGGTGTAGTAGTCTCCCTCTTAATGCCAACCTCAAGTATGCCTAAGTGAACCAACTGTAATATATCGAAGCTCTTGCTTTGGCTTGAGGGGAATGGTCCCCTTTTGAGCTTTCCTTCGGCACATCCCGGACATACACCTTCTTTCTCTACTTGGAATTCGGGCATCCCTGTTACCATCTGTCTTACATCGGGTAGAGCTTTGTAATGAAGGTGGGAAAACCTCCGATGCCAAAGTTCGGACTAAAGAGTTGTGTCACAAGACATGACACCTAGAAGACTTCCATCGACCTGATATAATGAATCAACACTAAACCCAAGAGTAAAGGAATCTTTATCATTATTTTTCCATATACATACCTTGCCATTGCTGAAGGTTACCTTGTAGCCTTTGTCTTCCATTGCCAAGATGGACACTAGGTTCCTTTTGAGGTCAGGTGCATTTAATACATCCTGGACTTTCTAGCCTTCCTGAATGGTTGTCCTCTTCCTCGATCTCGAGCTCTCCTCTTACCTTAGCTGTTGAATTTGTCATTCCTTTGATTTGCCATCAAAGGGATTTTGATCATTGTCCCGGTGTGAGTCCTTTCTTCTCTTTGCATGAGAAGAAAAGGCAACAGGAGGATCTTTAGGCATGGGCATTTCTTGCACTTCTTCCCTTGTTTCTTCTTGAATGCATCTAGCCATTAATTCCTTGAAACCAGGAAGTACATTATAGTTCAGAAGAGTAGTCTTGAACACGTACCATTTAGATGGTAATCCTTCAAGAGTTGTGAGTGCCATTTCTCTGTCAGTAATAGTTTCCCCAATAGATAGGAGATTGTTCTTGATCTCGGTGATTCTTAAGAAGTATGCTTGCATACTTTCATCCTTACTCTTCTTGATTGACCTCAGCTTATTTCTAAGAAACAAAACTTGATTTGCATCATTAACTTTAAATAAACTCACCAGTCTATTGTATATTTCCTTGGAGGTGTCCAGTTCAGAGATGTAGGACACCAAGTGCTTGTTGATAGAGTCCCGGATGATCTTCTATTTTGACTTCTCCATTTTTCCATTTGTTCTAGGCAGCAGCAGATGCATTTGATGAAGGCTCAACAATATTGCCTCTTACATGGTCCAGCACTCCTTGATCTTCAAGGGTTAGATCGATAGACATCTTTCATCCGTGATAGTCAGCTTTCTCACAGAGCTTGTCTTCGGCAGGAAAGAGTGTTGAGGACCCCATAGTTCTTTTAGGATAGCCTTGCCAATCTTCTCTTCAGTGATTGCTCTTGCTCTTGCTCGGGCTTTGTCTTCACCTCAGCTCTGATACCATGTTAAGTTATGGTATTTTCTATGCTTATAACAGTTTACTTCTTTTCTTATTATATTCCACCGATTAGCAATCACATTTACATAAAGTAAAGTGCGGATAGAACATTAAACGATCGACAGAAAACAAGCCAAGACAAGAGACACAATATGTGGCGGCTAGCCAGGGACAAACCCCACAATGTGTGGGGAAACCCTTTGATCAAATCTTCTTTTATCTTCAATAATTTAGCAGAGAGAAATAGTACAATAAATCTGATTCATATCAGCAGTAGCAAACCCTAGATCAGTAGCATCAGCATTAGCGGCTTCATTATCAAACTAGGGCAGACCATATCTCACAAACCGAAAGTCGGATTGACTTCATTCCACCACCAAAAGTTTCAGCTTCCAGAGGAGGTTCAGATGAACCTATAGCATAGTTCAGATGAGGAGATCTTCTAGGCCACGCAAGTCAATCTTTACTTCTGCAGTTGCAGCGTCAGTTTCAGCAGTTTCCGACTTCAAACTAGGGCAGTCGATATCTTGCAAACCGTTCGTCGGATTGACTTCATTCCACCACAAAAAGTTGCAGATTTCAAAGGAGGCTTAGATGAACCTACAAAGCAGTTCCAAAGAGGAGATGTTCTAGGCCACGCAAGTCAATATTTACTTCTGTAGTTGCAGCTTCAGTTTCAGCAGTTTCCAGCTTCAAACTAGGGCAGTCGATATCTTGCAAACTGTTCGTCGGATGACTTCATTCCACCACCAAACGTTGTGACTTTCAAAGGAGGTTCAGATGAACCTACAACGCAGTTTAGATGAGGAGATATTCTAGGCCACGCAAGTCAATCTTTACTTCTGCGGTTGCAGCTTCAAATTCAACAGCTTCCGGCTTCACGTGTGAGAGAGAGAGACCCATTTCAGCGCAGTAGAGAAGAGACTCATATCTGTGTAGTAGAGAGAGAGAGATGTGATGAGATGAGTGAGTCCAAATGAGGAAAAGTCCTCTTATATTTATACACAACGTTGGTGGGTGAATAGATGCGACTGTTGGGCTTCTGAGCCTACATGAGTTGTAGTTCGGCTTGATAATAATTCCATAATCAAAATAAATTCATATCTTCATGAATACTTATCGGAATCGGATGATATTTATATCAATCCTACACCTCTCGACGAGAGGAATCTAATAAAAATATTATTAGCCATGAATAAGATGACCCACACGAAGTTTTTCCCTGGTTGCCAATTTTAACGTCAAGGCTTCGACAGGGTTGGTGGCAGTCATCCTCTCCATAAACAATTCTCGAGCTTCAAGAGAAATGTCTGTGTGTGAAAAGAATTCCTCCTAAAACACTCAGCTCATAAGCGACAAACAACAAATTTCAACAACAACTCTAAGGGTGCAAAGTGTTCTCTATTGGGCTGACATGCAGAATTTATAGGGGGTTTTGAATTCAAATCCAACCGCTCCCCCCAAAATTTGACAATTAATGTTTTTTTGGTGGCAGATATTCAAAGATTTTTTCCTTAAATGCCATCATCCCACTCCTCTTAATCGTCTTCTGGCTATCAATTAATGAACAATGACTCCAACGGTTAATTTTCTACTATGTTGCATGGCATCTCCCTCCATGGCATAGGTTCCTGTGCAACCCCCAGGATTTCATCTTTATTATTTTCCGCACAGCTCTCCTGCTACATAGTCCTCTGACCCCAACAATGTAGTTTATAGTCTCGTGCTCCCTTGCAACTGCCTGGAGCACTAAGCCACTCCTACCACCATATAGTCATCGTGCAGGATCCCCTGTATACAATTTCAATTGGCTCTCATTCACTCTTTCTAGAAAAGGTTCTCCATTTAGCTTCACGAGCTGAATTGCTCCTCCATTTGTAATTTCTTTCATAATATATGGTGCCAGCCAATGCATCTAAAATTTATCTGGAAATTTAGTGAACTTAATATCATATAACAAGACAAGATCATTTACCTTGAATGTGTTTGTGAATATTGATGTGGTGATCGTGCCATGCTTTTTCATGTTCCTTCTGTACTTGCTGATGAAATCCTGCCAAGAATTGGTCCTCTTCAAGCTCCATCAGCTGCACGAGTCGTTCCTCCAAGGCTTCGCGATCCACCATAACTATGAGAGCTTCTATGCCCAAACTAGGCATAATATACTCCATTGGAATTACAACTTCTACACCATATACCAATCTAAACTACGTTTTTCCTATTAGCTTCTTGAAAGTAATTCTATACACCCATAGTACTACAGGTATGCACAGATCCCAATCATTTTGTTGCATGTTACAGATCTTCATCAGCGCGCTCTCCAAAATCTTGTTAAAGCCTTCAATAGTTCCATTCACCTGCGGGTGATACGGTGTACTCTTCTAATTGTAGACCTAAAATTCTTCAGTCAACATGTTGATCATTTCATTCAGAAAGTTCTTATCTCTGTCACTCATCAACACTTTTAGGTAGCCAAATCTGGTTAAGACATACTCGAACAAAAACTTTATTGTTGTAGCCCCTGTACAATCCTTAACTAGTTATGCCTCTTCCCACTGGGTTAGATATTCTATCGTGGTGATGATATAGCACACACCAGCCTTCTTTCCTTGGGGCTGCATTGGCCCAATGAAACTAATTGCCCATTTTTCAAATGGATACAAAGATACTTGAGGTTGTAATAGAAATTCATCCCTTTGCGATGGTCTTCCCATTCTCTGACATGCATCTCATGCCTTACAATAGGCCTTGGAATCCTTGTGCAGTGTTGGCCACCATAGACCTGGGTGCAAAATCTTCTACGTAGTCACCTTTCCCGCACTATGTCCTCCTGCGGCCCCTCCATGAGCTTCAACGAGAATGATATCTCTCTCAAAATATGGCACATATCTCTGCAATATTTCATCTACACCCATCTTATACAAATGTCCCACAATAACTAAAAAGTTTGTCGTGCGCACTATCATTTCCTTCTTTTTTTGACTTGTATACCATTCCAGTGCCATCCTCATAGTTAAGAAATGAATGATATCTACAAAATGGTTATCTTCTACGCACACCGCAAAGAGCTGCGTATTTGGCAACCCTTCCTCTAGATTATTGGGCTCCTCTCCTATTTTGATCCAGAACAGATGGTCATGTCCTGAATTTAACCTTCCTAGCTTTAAAATTACTTGAAATTCATGCTCCTAGAAAAGTAGCAACCATCTGTAGATCTTCCCCCCCAACACAGGCTTATTGACCAGGTATTTCAAGGAAGAATGATCTGTGTACATTTTAAAATTCCCTCCTAATAGATAGTTCTTGAACTTCTACAATGAGTACACTATGACCAATCCTTCGCGCTCAATCATTGAGTAATTCTTCTCAACCTTCGATAATTTCCTACTTGTGAAGGCTATAGGATGGTCCATTTCTCCTTCACCAACTTGTGTTAACACTGCATCCAATGCAATGCAAGAGGCATCCACATGTACGTGAAATTCCTTTTTCCAATCTGGAAATACCAAGATTGGTGCAGTGACAATATTTTCTTTCAAGACATCTAAGCTGCACTGACACTCTTCATCCCAACATAACATTGCATCCTTCTTCACCAGTTTCTCCATAGGCATGGTAATTTGAGCATATGCTTTGATAAATTTTCTATAATATCCCATATGTCCCAGCATCGCGTGTAATTGCTTAACATTTCTCGGGGCCTCCATATTCACTATCACCACAATCTTGGCAGGGTCCACCATCAGCCCTTGCTTGCACACCACGTGGCCCAACAGGATTCCAAAGGGAACATAGAAGATGCATTTCTTCAAATTCAGTGCGATATAGTATCTGTGACACATATTCAACATCAAGTGCAGAGTTGCTAGATGGTGCTTTACTATTCCAAAAAGTATCCAGTCATCAAAGTATACTTCTAGGAACTTATGAATTAACTCCTTCAATGCTGCGATGACTACGTGATAAAATATCACAGGCGCATTCTTGAGTCCAAATGGAATTACATTTTATTGAAAACAACCCCATTTTGTCGCGAAGGTCATTTTTTTCCTATACTTAGGCGCGATCTTAATCTAATGGTACCTTGAAAATCCATCTGTAAATGAGTAGGCCTCCTGCCCTCCAACATTGTCTAATACTTCATCAGTAATTGGTGTAGGGAATGGATCATGGATACATGCATCATTAAGATCCCACAATTCTATGCAAAGCCTTATCTTGCCCTTTTGTTTCTTCTCCTAAACCACCATTCGGCTCACCTAATCATATTCCTCAACTGGTTCTATGATGCCTACTTCCAACATCTTATCCAACTCTAGGTGAACCGTTTCCTTGTATTTAGGATTAAGGTGATGTGGTTGTTGTTTAACAGGTTTCGTGTCTGGCTTCAAAGTGATTTTCATAATGCCCAAATCACCAATTATGCCCTTCAAATCCGAAAACTTGGTAGGGAAAAGATTCTAATATTCACAGAGTACCTCAACAACCTTATCCACAGTAGTATCGTCCCAATAATCTCCATTCTTTAGAAACTTTTCTTCTGCTTGAGTACCACTATTTACTTGCTTTGTATTCAATGATGCGGTGATGTCCGGGTTGTCTATCTATGGGCCCTCGACTTCACGATGCCCTTCTCTCTCTGGAATGCTAATCTTTCTTGGAACTTCATCCTCGTCTTCAGTAGTCACATTGTAGCATTCCAACGCATGGTGCAGTTGGGTTCTCTAATATGGTTGGACCAACTCCATAGGTTCTTGTGGCATTCTGAAGATAATTGCCTTAATGTCTTGTAGGGATGCATCAATGGTGAGGAAGCCGTTTTCAAAACTGAAGTTCAATAAGAACCCTACCCTCAATATATCCCACTCCATAGTGCCATGGCAGAGCTCTGTTTCTAGATACCAGTTCATGGGAATTGTAGCCAAAGTATGGAAAAATAAGTGTACCGATTCTGGCTGTGTTTCTGTCCCCTACGCTTTAGTCCATTTTGCTAGGTGATCGCATGGATCATCCTTCCCTCTATATTTCTTTTTGAATCTAGTGTTAGAACACCCAAGCCATAACCTCATCATTCTTCTATAATCCTGCCATCCATCAAATCTATCCTTGTGCATACCCCACCATCATCCAGGCGTAGCCCGCAGTACAAACTCTAATGCTTGGAAGTGGTGATCCCCAGGGAATTCATGCTCAAATGCATCCAAAAATTTATCTATGTCAATGAAACAATCACAATAGGGTAATTTTCTTACCTCCGACGAGACACAACATAGTGATTTCATCATCATATTGTATCGCAACATGGACACTTCATGGAAATGATTATGCCAATGTTCCAACTCTTCACCTGAATCCAAGGTATAGGAACTCTCCCAGTCCCTTGTGATCTGTCCATCTTTTGTTGGATTGATCCAGTCCTAGTCTCACGTTGTTATTTTATAGATCTGATCCAGTTCATCCTCACTTTCTTCATAATCACAAACTGGTTCGGTGTAGCACGCCCCTTCTACAGGGTCTAACGGTACTACAACCCGAAGAAATTTCCTTTCAAATGACATTCCCCTCTTCTTCAAATTGATGACCCCATTCAAGTCAATGGCCAAGTCAATTCCTAGGAGCACAGGGTATGGATTACTATCATCAATGATCTCTATCACCTCAAAGTCAGCCATCACACTCGCACCTTCTATATGAATACTTACTCCATATAATCATCCCCTAGGGATGATATTATGCTAGTTCACCAATCTAAGCTTAGGGGGCCCTAACCCAGGTTTAGAGTTAGTTGCATGAACCAAAAAAACCCTACACTACTGGCCCTTTCGGCAGCAACCTGTGTAGCGTAGAATGAAGTCTCACCCAAAGTAGTATGGGGGGATGCTGGAACCAAGTTTCCACATCGAGAGATCAGGTTGATGTCTTTTAGCACCCTAGATCTACCTTTGCGCAGATCTATAAGCCTCTTAGGGCTCGTTACTGTAACTCTGCTAAAAAATCCTTCTAACCTTCACAAAGGTCTGGGATTAGTCTTTGTTGACCCTTAACAATCGATTTATCCACTTATGTGCATCAGAGAACAACCCTAATTTAGTGTTCACACCTATCTACTTAAGTTATTAGTAAACATAGTAGAATTCATCAGAGTCTTCGCGAAAGTATTTGACAGGAATTGTGTATATTCATAAAGACTTATTAAAGAGAATCGTGAACCATTAGATCAATATTCCATAAACACATTATTCATCAACAACATATATCATAAACAAAAGTAACAGAGATAAATAAATATACACAGGAATTCTTCAGTAACTTTCTTTATTTATCTTTAGTTTAGATGTACAAACTCAAAACTACCCTACGCACTCAGCTGCGGATTCTACCTAAGCCTCTGCGCACTCAGCCGTAGAGCCTCTATTCCCCTATCTGACCCACTTATCTGTGCTATCAATTCTTTTCTATTGACCCATTACTAACATGATCTGGCTTAGACCCTCTAAGACACACCTATTTATAGCCTTTTCATACAATCCCATGGTCCACAAACCATGGGTGGATCTCAAAACCAACTCAAACTTTAATTAAACAAGGGGCTAAAACCCCTTTGGATCCTAATCATCTACGCACTATGCATCCAAAAATCGCAGGGACTTTTCATTAATTACAAAAATTGATCAAAACTTGGGTTATTTAAAACCCAAAACTGACCCAAGGGACCCTATCCCAACACTTCACATCATGAAGTGACTTAACAATACACACCATCACCATTTATTCTATGTCTCGTGGGCAACCAACCTTGTGATTAAATGGTACGTGATCATCTAGGGTAATTTAAAGGAATTTTAGGATGATTTGCAAATGCATTGTAAGGCTCAACTACAAGATATGTTTGAGGGCTACTATGTTGATATTTGCAAGCCACTATAGAGGTTGATAAATCAAATCACAAGACACTACATGAATATTATCATATTATGAGTCATGGATGACTATGGTTAACTAGCACCTTCTATTGAGTATTGAATACTATGAATTGACATTATTTGCTTCAGGATTCTCTTCTACTCATCAAAAGATGGATTGAATGTGTATTATGATAGTGATTTAAGACATCCTAGAACAACTGATAAAATTATCAACTAAAGTCTACCTCTACTAATTCAAATTACATGATTTTTTTTAAATATAGCCATTAGCGTATATTGATTATTAATTAATAAAATTAATCATTGTTTTCTATCACATAGTTGTTGATTTTATTTTTTTGAAATTAATAATTACATTATAAATTATATTATTAAATAAAAACCATATTATATAAATTAATATATTATTAAATCAAAACCATATTATATTAATTTTTAAATTATTATTATTATTGATTCCTACTCATCTCAATATATATATTTTTTGGCATGCCATTGGATATGGTTTTCACATAGACTACACATTTTCTCAGTGGCTTCGCTCCCTTATACATTCAAAAAATTTGATGCCTCTGCTCCATTATACATTCGATCTCTTATCCCTTATACATTCTAGCAGTAGATATGAGGGTTTCTCAGTAGATCCACTCCCCACATTGGATTTTTGTAGCAGACCTCAGGGTTTCTCGGTGGCTCCGCTACCTACATCCGATTCTTGTAGCAAAATTAAGGGTTTCTTGGTGGCTCCTCTCCCTACATTCGATTTGGAGTTCCCTTGAGTATTTCTTGGTGGATCCTCCCTAAATTTGATTATTGCACACCTAAGGTTTTCTCAGTCACTCCTCTCTACATTCCATTCAATGTTCGGTTGAGTGTTTCTAGGTGGCTCCTCCATGTATTTGATTCTTGCAAACTAGACTGGGTGATTCTCAGTGGCTCTTCCCTAAATTTGATTGGACATTCCCTTCCCTGTGCGGACTCTTTCAAGAATCCATAGTAGCTAGTGGATTCAAGCATCGAGGTTACGCAATAGTAAGCCCACATTCCTTCTTGAACGCTTGCAATTCTAAAGTTTTCAAAAAAAATTCACAATCCTAAGGCTAGGAACAATTGAGAGCATTTATGCCCTAAAAAAAAACTTATTTTCCTAATGTATGCATTAATAAGAGAGTAGTAGCATGGCTATCAATTAATTAATATGTTCATTCCTTGATTCCTTTCTTTAGTCATGGATACAAATTATTTATCCATCTGTGAATTTCTCATTTAGTCATGAGCGACTAAAGGTGGTGAACCGAGCAACCCATCGGTGGTAACATGAGACTAAGAAGTTCATATGTGGTACCTGGAGGATGATATGTGGTATCCGAAAGAATTCATAAGGAAAGTTAGGGTAAAGAGTTAATATACTAGTGTTGTATCCCTACCCCGAGCTAGTTTGGACTATAATTCTGAGCGGTTTGGTTTTTTTCTTTGCTTCTCCACATCCTCATTATCCAAGCTCAACCAATAACTTAGCTTTGTGAAGACTGTGGCTATTCAGACATTTGTAAATAGTGATATTGTTCTCTTCCAAATTTTAATAATTTTGAATGTAAGTCTGCGGTTCTGGACATGAGAATAAGGCTATGTATAGTGCCCAGGACTATGATCCAATTAGAAATGAGTTAGATCTTGAGGGGATGGCTTCCTTGACTGTTCAGTCTCTTAAAAATGGTCTTAAGACACCTATTCTTATTTTTGAATAGGACTACGCTTTTATTACAGTGATAAGCTCTTGGATTTATTCTGAGAACTTGGATATTTACTTTCTCTAGAATCTCAGCCTAGGAGAAAGTCCTTCTTTTCCAATCTTGAAACCTCTTGTGGCCTTCAATATTTCCCTTATACAGATGACCTTAGCTCTTATCTCGTGTTGAGAAAACTAGGGCAAACATACTTTTTATATGTTTTCTCTTATTAGATTGACAATTCTTATGATATTAGATCAATCCATTATCATTATTATAATGATGTGCTTATAATAAAGATAAAGAAAATAAAGAAAATCACAATGCAAACAAGAACACTATAAATAGGCTTCATGCTAAGGAAAAATCCCTCCATAGGGAAAACCGAAAAACTTCTTTTAAAAATTCAATGAAGATTTACAAGACCTTTGATCAAGGCAACTCACCAAGTTATAGGCCAGCCACCCAAACAACAATGATTATTTATTTAACTTGTTTTGATGCTCTTATTTGGCTCAAAATATGAATAGAGATAGCTTCCTTCCCAAGTATGTGAGCTTGCCAAATATTTCACTTACCAAGTATCTACTTACCCCCTAAATATTTTCTTTGAAAACAAAATAAATGGCAATAAACTAAGTTGTGGATGAAAAAGTATCTTCATAGTTTATACCTTATTATTTTTCCCTCTCCATGTTGTATCCCATTGTTAGAAATCACCACTCACAACAAAGAGATAGGAGACCTGACTATACATTTTTATTATGGAGGACCATACATATGAATACATTTGCATAAATATGTAAAATCATTTGTATTTATTTCTCATAAGGGATGTATCACCTATTTATGTTTTAATACATCATTATGACATGGATTGATTTATACTAACATTTTTTGAATTTCTTAGAAGTCAGCTTAAAATATAAACTCAAAAATTTCACCTCAACCTTAATATTTTATATATCTATTTCTCATCAAATTTCAAACTTAGGGTTGAAGATAATATATGACCTATAATATATATTACTTGCATAAAACTATATATGTAAGGAAACCCAAGAAAATAAAAATAAAAAGAGTGTACTATTGGCTTGAGCAGGCTTGGACTGAGGTTTGAAGTTAGCTACACCAACCAACAAAACCCTACATTATCAGCCCTTTCAGTAACAACCCGCATAGCACGGGTTGTTGTCTCACTCGAGGAAGTATTGGGGGATCCTAGAACCAAGGTTATGCATCCAGAGGACTATGTGATGTGTTTCTACCAAACTTAGGGCTTTATCTTGACCTTCATGAACCCTAACCCTTAAAACCCAGAAATTGTAGTAATTAATAGTTAGTAGATTTATGTCGTTCATTGATTACGCTAAAAATTCATAACGTCATATAAATAAACAGGTCTATTTCTTTGCGAATCTAATAAGTATTTTTCCTTATTAATTGAATTCAACAGATCAAAAATACAGTAAATTTAGAGATAAAAAAATGCTACACAGATAGTTCTTCAAAACAAGCCTTTATTATGCTTAAGTTCTTCAATTACAGTTCTTCCCAACCTTGCTCACATAGTTGCAGGGGCCTGTGCACTTAGTTTCAGACTTACCAAGGTCTCCATGCACAGATTCAGGAGCCTTCCCCTTCACCCAAGTACAGAATAGGTAAAATCAGCACCAAATCATCCACTAGTCTTACTTCTATTCTACTCTCCTATGACTCTTCTATGACTTCCTTTTATATTCTTCTTTGTTACAATTGGGTCTAAAAACAACTTGACTCTTAACAAAATAAGGGGATTTGACCTTCCTAAATCCCCTTTGACTCTTATCCACCTGCGCTACTCGCACTTAGCTTCACAAAATGCAGAGACTTTATAATATTTAATACAACTTTACAAGACGTATCCCAGGGGACCCCATCCCAACATGCCCCCAACACAAAGTCATCACTTGTCCCAAGTCACTCTATTAGTGTTGCCTCAATCTTTGCTTGTAGACCACTAGATTCTATCTTCAATGCTTGAAGATATGTTGTTCCCTGTGCGGCAACATGGTGAACTTCCTCAACCAATTTCTCTGTTATTGAACCTTCAACTACAAGGCCCATAGTTCTTCACATCTAATGAAGAGATTTTAACTTGCTCTGGATTGTCTTTGATAGTTGGACTGCCTCGTCGGCTCATGAATACGTCCTTGAGGAAATAATGGAGGCCTTCTGCTACAGCTCATCGATCTAGGTTTGGGTGAACTTCCCTTCCTAAAGTCTTCTAAATCTTTGCACAGGTGGTAAGTTCTGATTTGTCACTCTGATCTCTCATGAAAATTCAATTGTGTTTCACAGATGTCTACTTCTATCATCTGCAAGTGTGGATCCTCTTGTAGTGAGGTCCATATCTCCATTGTTTGTTTGAACAATTGGTTGCACTCCTTGACTGTAGCTTCCAGAGTGGTGTTGATGGTGTTGGACCTGCCAACATTCGGGGGATCTCCTTGGTATGAAGTCCCAACTAGACCTCACTGTTGGCTTGATGGGTCCTGACCCAGGTTCAAAGTTAGCTGTACCAACCAAAAAACCATAAACTACTAGCCCTTTTAGCAACAACCTGCAGAGTATTGGCTACAGTCTCACTCGAAGAAGTATTGAGGGATGACAAAACCAGGTTTCTAAATCCAGAGGTTAGTGTGATGGGTTCCTGGGGCTTCTAGGGCTTAGTTTGGTCTTCGTGAACCATAATCCTTGCAAATAATTAATTGTAGTAATTCGTATAAACAAAATCTATACCTTCGCAAAGGCCTTCAAATATTCATAACATCAATAAATTAAGTTAATCTACTACTTTCGTGCATTCGTTAAGAATTCATTATATAAATGCAGATACAGAGAGAAAATACAAAAATTTAAAAAGTAATTATAGATGCATAGATACACAAATCATGGCTCAAAATTGTCTTTATTAGATGTATTCTTTCAATTACAGACTCTTCTTCCCTGCACACTCAGTTTCAGGGGCCCACACACTCAGCCTGTGGAATTACCAAGGTCTCTATGCACTTAGCTACAGGAGCCTTCCCCTTCATCTAAGTAGAGGAAACTAACTTTCCTAACTTCGCTCACTTGCCCATATAATCATCTTCTAGTTATGATTTTTTTCCTAGACTTACTATGACTCTTCTATATATATCCTTTTATTTTACAATACCATGGTCCACGAACCATGGGCAGGTCCCAAAACTCCCTATCTTCTAGCCACCTAATGGATTAAAGCCCCTTTGACTCTCATGACCTTAGCGCTCGGCCTCCTCAAAACGCGGAGACTTTGCAATTATGCAAAAAGTTGATGCCAAAATTTGACCCCAGGGGACCTTGTCCCAATATGCCCCCAGCACAATTTCATGACTCGTCCTCGAGTCACTCTGTAGTTGCTCCGATCTTAGCTTGTAATTCATGGGACTCCAACTAAAAAAACTGTAGGTTGGTTATTCCCTGTGTGGCAGTCTATTGCACTTCCTCGACCAACTTTTTAGTAGTTGGGCCTTCAGTTGTAAGGCCCATTGTCCTCGAGTCTGTTGCATCCCCTTAAGCTTAGTCTGTACTAACAGAATCAACTAGATGACCTCATCGTTCCATGGCTTTATTCATGCAACGATAATTTCTTCCTTGCGACACAAGTCATCAATTTTGTTAGAGCCTAGATTGACCTCAAGCTGAATTGAAGCAATTCTAGGGTAACCACAAACCACGCTTAACCTGGTAGCTAGCCCTACCAGGTTAGGATAGGGATCTCTCCTTATGAATCTCAGTCAAATGACTAGATCATGAACAAAATTTTATGCTAGGTATAGTAGCTCAGAGGGTTGTGATTGAATTTGTTGGTTTTTGTGGATCAGATGGAGCAAGGCAGTTTTGGGTCCGGGAAATTAGGTCAAAATATAGGGTGTTCTATGGGGAAAGGTAGGTATAGGATTTAGCACTTGAAATTAAATGAGGTGAGGTGTTTGAGACCAATGAGGAGATGAGGAGGGCATGTGGCAATCATGGATCCTTCTCAAATAGCTGAAAACATAGAATACTGAATGATTTCCCAAGGTAGAGCACTACAAACAATGGATTCTATATATATATATATATATATATATATATATATATATATATATATATATATATATATCATTCAATTAGAAGCAGTGAAATAGACGATGGCATACATAAAATGTTTAAACAACTAATAACAAAATAAGAAACTATGCTAAAACACCATACCACAGGGATCCCATAAAAATAGCTGCAATTCCTATTAATTTCCTTGCCAAACTATGTACAATGTGTACAATCAAGCTCAGAGCATCCAAGTGAGTCCAACCCTTGAAAATGTGAAAGAAAATACATAATATAGACATCAAAACTACTCATCCTAACCTTCAGGGGTCGAATCCATGAGAATAGGGGCTGTTTCAACCATTTCCCAACTAAGAACTGAAATCTAGGCAGTCAAACAACCTGCCTTTAAAAGAGTGGAAACAGATACATTTGCCTCAAAACCACCTCTAGCTAATGAATCTACCCTCTAAACCTATCTTAATTTAACATTTGCATGCCATGTCATTAATTACATGAGTAAAATCATTCATGAGGAGAGAGAAAACAAATCCACAGTCAAACTAGGCGAAATTTTGATTTTCTGGGCAAATTGGTCAAAAGCACAACGCCACTGGTCAAAAGTGCAGTGCCGCTTTCCACCCACTTTCGGAGGACTTAACCTTAGCCAAATTTAACCCAAGATGGATCATTGGAAATATCTTCAAGTCTATCTTTTGGAACAACTTGAATTTTTGCATTTGGAGGTTATTTGCCCCCTCAAAACTTGAATCTCCCAAGGCTACTTGTTTGTGTCCAAAAAGAGGCAGAGAGGTCATTTTTTGGTAGTTTTTAGGCCTTTTGGTGACCTAGTTTTGCTCCAAAATTTATGAAATTTTTAGGGATGAATGATCTCATCATGATGAATCCAAATATATAAACGTTTCCTCCAACAATTGCTCCAGGGAAAAGCGCAGCGCCACCGAGCCAATTTCTTATGTTTGAAAATTTCAAAATTTGAAAAAAAAAAACTTCAAAACTTGCCCAGATTTGGCATGGGACACCACCATCAACTACTTTGATGGGATAGTGAGGCTTCAGCTAATATCTTAATCTTATCTTGCTCCTTTTTTCTCTTTATAGCCTTCCTCAACCTAGCTTTAAGTTTCCTGATCCTTATGTTACAGATTTTGTTGCGGGTCAAGTAATGGTAGGCCACGTGGCGAAGCATCTTCTTATCCCTATTGGCCTTCTCAATCAGCCCCTCGAGATGTATGTTGACCCTCTCAAGCCATGTTTCCCTATCATTCTCAATCTCTTGTTCAATTGAAGTCAACTTAACATGAGCCTACTTTGCCTTTTGTCTATTTTCTCTAATCATTTGTAGCTCCATGAGGATTTTCTTGTCGCTCAATTGTTTGTTATCCTGCTCTAAATATTTGATGATGAACTTAGCTCTCTCTAGGTTATCTAACAAGGATTGTATTTCATCTTCTTGTTCCTTTATGATCATGTCTTTAACAGTCTTCAAATCCTGAGCTTCCATGTCAATAATGTCAACTCCATGATGAGTAAAATGTTGTTGTGGCTCCTCATGCTCAACAAGATTGAAATCTATTTCCTGCTCACCACTAAGATCCTCTTTTTGCACCTTTTCCTTGCCCTTGCTTTTTCCCTTTCTTTGTTTCTTAACCTGTACCTATTTTATTGAAGAATATGGCAAAGCCCCTTCCGCACCTTGTGGAGATAATACTTGCCTAGCAGCTACAAAAAGTTTCCTAGTACCCCTCTTATATGTCACAAACACTGGCACTCCAACAATTTCAGTCTCTTTGACTTTTTCATGGCTTGAAGGTCCACCTTCTTCGTGATGTACTGATGAAAAGATTTGTGGGCCTTTGAACATCTCATGAGAAATGAAAGTCTCCAATGGCATGTTAAGGAGGTTTAGGTGGTGAAGAACAATGATTTTAATAAAAGAGTAATGGTAAATGCTATTCAAGTGCTGGGGGTATGGCTTCCTCTGTACAATATGTGCCATTTTCTCAATGTTTCTAAACATGAAGTAAGGGATATTCATCATCTTTACTCTAGTGAAATGCATGAGAATTCTAAAGTGGTAGGCATACAACTGGGAGAACCTACCTTCACAAGTGAAGTACTTGATAATAATTTTCATTAATGGGGCATACTTGTCTTCCAAAAACTTGAAGGGGAATACTCTCTTCATTTTGTCTTTGTATCTAGCCTTGATGTAAGGCTCATAGTACTCCTCATCGATATCCTAACCTTTGTACCAATTTTCACCCACATCTGGAATCCTTGTAGCCTCTGAGATGACATCTAGTGATATGGTGAAGGTTATTCCCGCAAGGGTTACTTCATTACTATGGAAATGAGTCACAAATAGCCTAGCCAACTTATGATGAAATCTGACTCTTTCAATCATTTCACAAAAATCAAAGCATGCCTAGTGTTTAAAGTAAGAAATGGAAAGTGGACAGGCTTGTAACTCCCTCAAACTAGTAGGTTGTTGTCTAATAATTCTTCCTCCTTTATGAGGCTTCCTCTGCTGCTTATGTCTCTCAATGGAACTATCACTGAGTGTCTCTTCCTCATAGTCATATTCATTGTCTCTTTCCATTGTTTTTCTGTGACTATGAACACTTATGGTTTTATATGGATGATGATGGGATAGGGTGGAGGAATGAAATGAACAGAGTGAAGATGAAGGGATATGTGAGAGTATGATGTGTGAACAGGTTTGTAGGGATGAGTAGGGTTTGAGGGAGAGTGGGTAGGGTTTGTAGGGTTGATGGAAAGTGTAAGTAGGACTTTAGGGAAAATGCATGAGGGGAATGGGATTTAGGAAATATGGTATGTAGGAATTAATAATGACAAGTAGATAAGGTATATAAACACTAGTGATATCAGGAAAACTAGGGTTTCACCCTAGAGGCTAGGGTTTTAGATTTAGGAATGCAAAACATCAAACTTGGCAATAAAAACCCTAGAACACAAGATGTGATAGATGAACTTACTTGTAAGAGAGAGAAATTGCAAGTTTTGAGGTGAATTGGTAGTTTTGGAACGATTTGGGCTTGGCTGGGCAAAAACCCAGCACCTCACACAGGTGCGCAATGCCACTCTGAAAGCATAGCACCTCACACAGGTGCACAACACCACTTTGAAAGCGCAGTGCCTCACACAGGTTCGCAATGCCACTCTGAAAGCACAGCACCTCACACAGGTGTGCAATGCCACTCTGAAAGCGCAACGCCTATGTAAAATTACACAGAGAAATGATGCCAGGTGTGTAGCGCCAACTTAAAAATGTAGTGCCCTCATGAAAAGCGCAGCGCCACTCAGATTTTTCCAAAAACGCAGCAATTGACTTGTATTTGCCCAATAATGCTTGAAATTGACCCTTAGCTCTCCTTTTGGCACTTGGAACTTCAAAACTAAAATAATGAAATGATAAATAGAAGGATGGCTTTATATAGCTTTCACTTTTTGATTTTTTGTTGGTGAAAAACCACTTTTATAATGTCTATCTTCTTTTTTCCAATACTCTGATCTTTTACGCTTGGTTTCTTTCCTTTTGATAGGTGGACTGATGCTCAAATTCTTTGACTTTTTGGCAGTGGTAGTACTTTGGAAACATCACCAGATGTCCAGGAGCAGCATGGAACCATTATTACATATGAGAACAATAAAATTACATGAAATATAAAAATAAAATACAAATGCTCTGTTTTCACCTCAAAACTAGTTTTGAGGTGAGAACTTCATTAAGCTTACAAATTAACAAATTATGACTTTTCGATCATTTTTTGACCTCCTCATGTCTTTGTTGACCATTATTAGCAATAATCACTGAATTTTGACCATGGTGGAAACCCTAAGACCTAATGAGACTGAAACCTTATGTAATTGATGAAATGAACTGAAAATGAGCATGAATCATGACTAAAAGGTATGAAAGGAGGTCACCAAGTACATATCATGAGGGAAAAACTGAAATAAACTCTACCATCAATAGATCCATGACCTAATGGAATTCGACCTCATTAGAATGGGACTCCTAGTATGAAATGCGAAAGAGTAAATTTTCATCACTGATGGCAGTGTGAAGACGCTGACACTAACAAAATTCATTTGTATCAGCTTGCCTTCCTGTAACCGCATGAACCATTATATTGGCTCTAGTGTTTGCGCAGTTGATCAGATTTCATTGAATTTCCTTTCCTTTTACCTGATGTTTGTGCCAATCTTCTGTAGAGTTAGATAACTCCATGGATAGGTCCATAACTCCATGGATTTCTCAAAGATCTCAGTGTAGCCCTTGACTACTTCTTCTAAAGTCACCATGCCCTCTTTGATAATATCTCGACACTGATATTGAACCTCTAGAGGAGTCGTTGGTTGCAGCTTCAATTGCAGTTCTGATATCTGTAACTGTAGATCAAACTGAACGTGTCCAATTTCATCCTTAGACACATTTATTGTAGTAGCTAGACGTTGGATCTTCTCCGCGGAAGCTTCTTTGGCCGAAATATTGAGCTCTGGAAGCTCACTGCAAGCCTGTGAAATGACTGCCTCTAATTATTGGCTCTACGCGGTGATTTCCTATTTCTCCTTCAGTGCCTACGCTTTCTCTTCAAAAATCTTCTGGTTGTTCATTTTAACTTCACTAATTACCAACAACACGTGTTGTTCCCTAATATGTAATTCATCAGACACCCCCTGGTCTAGCTCATATAGGGTCTGGATAGGGAGTGTCGTAATATTTAAGCCCAGGTTCTTCATCTGTAATAGTTATGTCATTGCTTCTTCTATCTCAATGTGTAACAATCCATCTTGTATTTGAACTATATTGAGATCCAAAGTTTTTTCCGTATCCAGAACTGACGTGCTTCCTTGATTCAAGCTCTCTTGCACCCTGCTTGCCTGTAAATTACCTTTTTGGATGTACAACTCACACAGATCCTGTTGAACCTTTCCTAATGCCTGTTATTATTGTTCTTTGAAATGGCCCCAAAGGTCAATTTTTGTGTCTCGGACCATGTCATCGATCTCATCCAAGTCCCCTTTAGTATAGACTAAAGGGGTCACACTGACTAATTGATCAGACTTTTGTTTCTTGCACGACTGTGTGGATTTATGTTTCTTCTTTTCCTTTACCACGAAGGCGGATTCAAGCTCCACACTCCCTTCTTCTTCCTCGGTCTCTTCCTACTCCAACATTTTCTATGTGTCTGACTATTGAGGGACAAAGTCCCCTAGCGTTTTGGGTCAACACCCTAGCAGAGCGGGGGTTATCTATAGTAAAAAAAATAATTCCACATAGCCACGATAGTTAAATAAGCAAACTACGTGAAGAGAGGTGCACCTGGGGGTCCCTCATTCGGGTAGATCTAGCCAAGGTTCAAACCATCTTGGAGTTCCTCTCGATCCTTGAACCTGGAAAATAGCCAATTCAAAGAAGCATAGTGATATATGGACCAAGTATCATATAGAAATAAACTTCATAAAATATTGAAAGATGGTTAGTTATACAATTGAAACAATTATTCATATGTAAACCATGACAATAACATCATATGCATAAAGAAGATTGATTTCAGGAACAAGACAAAAGATTCTTTATTGTAGATAACTAAAACAAAGCAAGGAATGATATCACCTGAATCTTCCTCTTGCTGGCTCCAAGTTGAACCATCCTCCAGGTCCATCCAATCCCATGTCTTCAAAAGGCTCCTTCCATGACTCACACAAAGATATCTCAAATAGTGAAATGACATCATAACTCAAGGAAACAAGGGTTCCTGTAGTGGGGGTAGTTTTGGAAGTACAAGGATCTTCAGACCTGATCAAGGATAATCTCAGCAAAGTAATTTTCTTTCTCTTCTCTCCTCCTTTAGGCCTTCCCATTGAAGCCTTTTTATACTTCTCCCAAAGTAGTTTTTTAGTTGGGAATTCATTGGGAATAGTTGTGCCACGGGCACAAATAGGAAATCAACAAGTAAAACCCGTGATCTCCGCTTGAAATTAAGGAGATTAAATTTTTTAAGTGTTTTAAGACTTATACGTGGGTTGGGTATACACTGACCCACATACACATGCATTTAGCTCAGGGCAATGTCGCGTATAGGGAGTAAAACATTGTTTTTTAAGTATTTGGACCAGTTCTAGGAGGGGTTGGCCTAGGCCATAAATGCAGCATCACAAATATCAAGGGTGAGATTTGGAGCTATAACAGATGCCCCCTAATATATGAGGTCAGAATGGGTACATGATGGTTGAAATGTCTTAAGTACATGGAAAGGAAACCTATCAAAAACTGAGAAGGATTTCACCAGATTTCAGCCTGCCAAGCCACAAAAGGAGATCAGAAAGAAACATTGTCTGAGGTGGGCATACCCATGCTCAAAGAAATTAAATCATGTCCACATATAAAGTACAAGCGGATCCACTAAGTATACAAGTATAAAAGACTAGAAATACATAATGGATCATCTGATCATGATCGAACAAGTACATGTCTGAATATCACATATAAGAATGCTAATGATGTCGAAGGATGATGTTGATCACTGATATCAAAGATTGATCCCAATAGTACCAAATGAACATGATGGAATAAGATGGTACTACACTGCAAAATCAAGTGCCAGCATATAGAATGTCACCATGAATGACTGCAACATATAAGGTGGAATGGTATCAACTAGCAGCAATAGGAGCAATTGTCAAGTGAACCAATGAATGTTGATGCAACCTGAGGTCTTCACCGACCACCGTGGTACATTTATACACAATGGGAATTAATGAGCTAAAGTCAAACACAAGGGAAACCACTCAGTCAAAGACCCATGATACTGATCGATGCTGAGCACAAGGTGACCTATCAATAATGAAAATAGGGCTAGGGTGCGGCTCTAGGCCTATCCTCAGAGCAAGATGTTGTCATCGATAAGGACAAGACCCGCCAGTAAGAAGTCAATGGAGACCTTCTCAAACTAGCACGAGTAAAGGAACAATATAACTGATGTGATGATAGACAAGACACTGACAATCATGGATGGCCGACTGAAAAATGAGTCAAGAGACACCACAGAGAGGCCGAATCAGGCTAACTTCCCTTGAACAAAAGCACGACTCAATGATGACTATGTGGCAGCATATGATGACTCTATATAAGTTTGTCATGCAGAAGGCACGAACGAACTCTCCATATGATTGGAAGAGATAACCAATCAGAGGCGAACTGACTCAATAACAAGGTTAAGGCATACCTAAGTCAAACTAAATCCCGCCCAAATGGAGGAGACTTTGTTTTGAGTACTTTGTTCAAGGGTGACATGACTGAATCTAGCTACCAACAATAAATGGAAATATTGTCCCATTCTTGCTCATTTTGGAATATATAATTTTTTTGTCTTTTTCTTTAAGCTGGAAAAAGAATAAAAGAATCCTATAGTACAGTGGAAAAAACGAGTGTCAGTGAAGTAGATGATCTAGTTCCTGGGATTGGAACAATCCTATGCTCAATGCAGGGAGGCAAAAACTGGTAAATGACACTCAAGGTGTGTTCCTTCCATGAGTCATAGGGTGTTGAGTTGCAGAAGCTAAGGGATTGCAAGTTTGATTTTGCAGATGACATGGTCAAAAAGTGGCTTAAACACAAGTCCAAGTGAAGTTGGCTTAAGTCCAAAACGTGCAAATGGTCAAAATGCAATGCAGTAGTACAACGCAACACGAAGGAGCCTCTAGGGTATAAGGCCAAAACGAAGTGAAGAAGCAAAGAGGAATGAGTCTTCATTGAATAAGTCATGGCGAGACTATAGAGGACTCCCGAGCCTACTCAAATCGAAGCAGCATGGGCAACAAATGTCTCTGAGGTGTTAACTATGATGCCCATGAAAAGGATGGCTCTACCATTGTGCCATGATTTTAAAAATTGGTGAGTGAAGATGGTTTACGAACCATAACATGATGGGATCGACCCTATGGCAAGTGTATCGAAAAATGGAGGCTAGTATGCAAAATGAAGCAGAAAAATGGCTTCCCTAACCTATATGCCAGTGAGAAAACGATACCTGCCATGACAGGTCAATAGTCATGGAACTGACTTGAAACTGTCGAAAAAGTGTCCAAAATTTCATAAAAAACAATCCATTCTTGACATTCCAAGCTCCTAAGTTAAAAGTTACATGAGACAAAACAAAATCAATTTTTGAAAAAATTTGACATTTTCAAAGCTTATAAAATAGTCTTTTGACTCACCATTGTTACCATTTGAGTTGAGAGCATGAGTGGAGAAAAGAAGCAAGCTTTTCCTTTTTCTGAATCCGACTATTCAAATCTTCCCAAAATCACCAGGTAACCCCCAAATGTGTCTTGCATAAAGTTGTGATTGGTTTTAAGAATTTTAATTAAAGTTTCACCGTTGAATCTATGTCAAAAATTTTGTCGTGGTGTATATGCGGGTTGGCTATATGCAACCTACATATATGCAAGCCCTAGACACGAGTGTGTATGAAATAGACCCACGTATATGCAGGCCCTAGATGCGACCGTGTATGAAATAGACCCGCGTATACGCTGTTTAAATTTCGAAACAAAAGCTAACGGTTCAAGCTTGTTTTTTTCTCAAGATTCTAATCACCTGGAGGGAAAGGGAGCATGCCACTGTTGATGATGATCTTATGAATCATAAATAGGCCTTGGATGCCTTAAGAGGATGCGGTTTGCTACAAATTTTCAAAATTCCAAGTATGAAGGCAAATACTCACTTGTTCGAAATGCTATTCACTATTGGAGCATCGAGGATGACTCATTCATGATTGATCAAATGCCACTGAGGATAGAGATTGAGGATATCTATTTTATCACAGGCCTTTCTTAGAGGGGAGAGGTAGTACATTCTACAGGTCGATCATGAGGTAGCCTTTCTATTGAGGACTATGTGCATATATATTTCCCGGACCATCCAGAAAAGATTAGAAGCAAAATTCCAATCAAGCACGTAGAGAGTTTGTCATTGAGGATCATCCTGTTCACTATAGACAGAGTGAATGGATCAACTTCCTTACACCAGGCATCACGGCTTGCCATGAGCTTGGTGGTAGACTGTCTCACCACAATATTTGATTGGTGTACTCCTCTTCTCACCAACTTGAGGAGCCAGCTGTCATCTGTCAAAAAGGGCCAGACCAAAAACTTTGGTAATGGGACCATTCTGTGCTCCTTGTTTTTCGAGAAGGTCCCAGCGCTACGCCCTAGAGTACTAGTTCTGATCATTAGCCTGCGAGATCCATGGATGGGCAGGTGGGCTGAACTGATGAAATGACTAGGAGGTGGGGAGGTACCGTGGACAGCTTTTGATGATGATTTCTTCTCCTCGTGGGAGCAACAAATCATCGCAGTGGATGATTACCCCTATGCCATCTTGGACTTCCAGGGAGATCCTAATCTAGCATTACCACTAGTCAAGGAATGGGGTGATATAGGTAATAAATGCTTTTGATTTTATGATTTTTCAAATATGAAAATGAACTTGAAAAATGTTTTTGATGGGATTCAGATGACTAATGTAATGATCATATTCTAGATATTGGGCTAGTATGACCAAATGGTTTCCCATGGCATGGATGTCACAGCCGAGGTGTCGAAGAGGCGGCTTCCGATACAGAGTGGCTCCTACAACGGAACTTGGTTTGGTTAACTCACCGAGTACCAATGGCAGCGATAGAGGATCTCCCTATAGACATGCAACGTCGCGTGGTTGGAATGCCACGGGACTAGGTTTGGACTCTTAGGCCTATGGCTAAGGCTGTAGTCGCATACTTGGCTGCTCATCCTGAGGCGAGTCATAGATAGTCTGGATATAATTATGGGCATTTGAGTCCCAATTTTTGTATATTATTTTGGACACACTTATGTACATTCAGGATGTTTTATGATATATATATACAGTTTCGACTTTTTGATGCTTGATTTTATTATGATGAATGAATGATGTGCCAATCTAAAGCTTGATTAGCAATAGAATTTGCTAACCAATTATGAGATCTTGGAATGTGCAAATAAGTAATGTAAGTAAATGATCTTTACAATAACCTCACTCTTAAATATTGGCGATATAAACATGGATCCCTTACCCAATAAATGTTATTCGAATGTGACACTATTAGTTGTGAATCAAGATAGACAACCAATGAATTAATTCCATAAGAAATAGCATTAGATAGTAAATTAATGATGGTAGTAGACTCAACCATATTATTTGATGCAGGACCAATGCATACTACCCTTGATACCATCAACTGGCCAGTTGGATAGTAGATCACCCAAGTTGCGGAAGCGAGGTTTCGAGTGTACTGACTAGCACCATCGGCGAATCCAAAATAGACCAAGTCATCTATCAACACCTGCCACAACAGATCAAAAAGTGTTGATATTAGAAAACTCCCTATGAGATATGTACAAAAAATACAAAATGTACAAAGAAGCCATTGCCTAGCTTCTACCTAAGAAAAGTACTTCTTGAGGTAGAGCCGATTATGGGGCTCCGCCAACTTGCTCCTAGGGATGTTTATAAGTACAATCATTGAACCAATCAATATATCACCTTCGGTAGACATCTGTGTTGGAGCCAAAGGAACCGTACAAACATCACTAGTAGGTAGACTGGAGGACCTAGATTCGACTTCATGCAAAGGATGACAGATAAATAAATGATGATGTAAATCTTCTGATGGTCAATATACAGCTATCATTGCTTCAAATAATGCTTCGTCAGATCGAAAAACTGTATCTAAGCAATCCAAAGCTGAAGTGGAATCAAGGGTCCAAGTAGCGCCCACATCACCATGTAACTCCTTACCTAAAGGAGTGGGACGGTTTTCTGTAGAGTTATCAGTAGATTCATATCTAAGCTCTACTACAGACATAGAATATTCTATTTCACCCACCTTTCCATCATCTGATGTGGTCACAGATGAAGATAAGGCTCCAAGATTCAAAAAATAATAAGTTTGAACAAACTCTTTCCATAAAGGCTCCTTGGAGGATGAAATTGTATCTATTATAGTTGTAGGAGGGGGAAGATCAAATACACCCATCAAGGAAGAGTTCATCCTGACTCCTATATTCTCAACAGGTGGATGGGGGTTATCCACCATCGAAACAGTAGAATCTGAAGTTGCATGGAGGTCAACTGGAGAATAATCCAATTGATCAACCTTGACAATCTTCCCCTCATGATGAAACCAAAGGACTCGGAATATAGTCAGAATGATGACATCCATCTCATAAATCCAATTTTGTCCTAAGAGGAGATTGTAATCTAGGTTAGCATCAACGATTTATACTTTGACGTTAATGACCTTTCCTCCAACACATATAAGAAAGGTCAGGATAATCCCATGTGGCCTATGAGAATGACCATCAAATTTTGTCAGGAGGGTAGGTGAAGGAACAACCAAAGGCGATCCAATGGCCTTCCAACATGACATCGACATGACACATGTGGAAGCTCCCTCATCTATAACCATCTGAAAAATATTAGTTTTCTGGTAAGTGGACTTTATCTGGAAAGCCATATGATGAGGAAGTCTCTTTTTGACATTATGCATATCAAAAGTGATAGATAAAGAATTGTTTGGATCAACTACCCCTACCCCCGAAAGTAGTGCACTTCGTTGAGTTGGACACAACTGGAGTACCTCTAAAGCTGACATTGCACATGGACTCTGAGCTAGATCCTCAATAATGGAGTAATTCTGAGCTGCCCTAGCATTTGGCTTGATAGTAGCACACTTGGTGGAACCTTTCGGTATCCGAGGTATAGACTCGACAGAGGGTCGCTCAATATGAAGTGGGTTTGTAGTTCTACGAATAGTTATATCCTTGGATGTTTCAGCTTCACCATAATCACATGACTGTGTGGCCACATTGGCGTGAGAACCCATCATGAAAACATTTGAGGAATGGTCCCCTTCCTGGTTGCCCCTAGTAGAGGTACCAGGGTTTGAATTCGCACTAGCAAGCAACTGCTACCCTTGGGGGAAATGGTTAGTTAAGACATCATGGGAGCTAGAAGTCCCTTGCTGCACTAACAAGCTGTGAGCATATTGAATTTTAGGGCTGAGGTGAGTCAAATGGTCTCCACTGCATAACTAGCATGGAAACTTAACTTTCTTCTTAGACCCATTTCCACCCTCACTAGCACCATTGCCAGGATTGTTCGCATTACCCTTCCCATCTTGATTCTTCTTTTTACCTCTTCCCTTCTTCTTCCCATCAGAATTTTGATTTCCTTTGGGGTTGGAAGCCTAAAGGATGTTTACGAAAGAAAGTTGAGAAGGTGGAGTAGTAGACAGTGTAGCCTGATTGGAAGAAGCAGTTTGTATAGACAATTGTCACAATTGGCTCAGAAGGTTCACCGCATTCACATTAATCGATCCAACAATACCATTCACATGGGGACCTGGCTTCGATTTGGATATATCAACCTTAGTCCTAGGAGCATCAGGCAAGATTTTCTAAAGAATCCCAGACTGAGAGTAAATCAATTCTAACTGCCTGGCCCGAAAAATAGCCTGTTGTTTAGAATAGACTCTGGATAGAGAGACATCCTTGGAAATATCAGGTTGTAACGATTTCAAGAACCATTCGAGATGGTATTTAGGTGGAATTTCGGCTTTAATGAGCCTATTTCTCCATCTCCATTCCTGAATATGATCAGAGATGTGAGTTGTCACATCCTGATGGAAATTTGCTAGAAGTTCAGTTCTGACATCATAACAGACGGAAAATTTGAAATGGTTTAGAAAAATGTTAGCCAAATCAGCAAAAAATGTAAAGCTACCCCCTAGCAACTCTATATACCACTTGGCCACATTGCCAGTTAAGGTGCATTGAAAAAGTCTCAACCTAATCAAGTCATCGATGAGGGAGCTTGATGAGCACCATAAATGGAATGTGGTTACATGGTTGCCCAGGTCTTCATCGCCCTTCCCCTCAAACTTTGGAATATCCGATGGGAGTTTGGTTGGGACCAGAGGCAAAGTCGGATTGTATCTGATTGGATCATTTGTTAATTTTGTGAGATCTGGCAAATTCAGCGTTGTCAGAAAAGGAAGCCTAGGAGGACCTTGGGGATTCCACCCAGATTGGGTGGAATTCCCAAAGTTCTGAAAAGATTGGCCTGGATTTTGAAAGGCACTAGGCTGCTCGAAGTAACTAGCAGAACCCGCTGAATCAAAAGGTGACCCTTGTGGTCTAGCAAAACTAGGAGTTTGACCAACTCCAGCCGAAAAACCTCCAAAACCAGGGAAGTTCCCTCCTAAAGAATTATAAAGAGTCGATAACCCCCAATAAGGATTCCAAGTGGTAGCTAAGGGAGGAATACTTTGAAACAAACTAACTGTGGAGTATGGTGTATTCCTTTTTTTGCCAAAAAATGGATTCCTAGTTCCTATGCCACTAACCGCAGGGTTAGTCCAACCTTGAAAGGGATTGCTACCTTGACCTATAGAAGAAAAAGGCATAGATCCCATCATCGGGTTGGAATGTGGTATATGACCGCTTCCGAAAGGAAAACCCTGAAATGAAGCCCATCTACTCATCATGGATGTGGAGGCACTAAACAGAATTGACGAAATACCCTGTGTATGGGTTCCAAATAGGAAGAATCCAGAACTAGATGCATACGCTTGGGAACTTCCACTCATCGATGGAATGGAAATAGGCCCAAACAAAGATGTGCTAGCAGTAGACCCAAATAAATATGTAGAAGGGGTGGAAATGGTTCCTCCCCCTTGTACTGATATAGGAGTCTGCATGCCTGTAGCACTCGCAGTGGATGCCATGCTCCTAGTAGTGGTCATCGAAGGGATGTGGATGATGTGACTTGGACTTGAAGGTCTATGTGTCGGAGTCCCAATGTATAATACTACGTCCAGATAATTAGAAGGCAGAGGAGAACTTCGAGTTGCTAATGGCTCTGAGAGTTCTTCTACCTCATTATTATCTTCTGACTGGAAGAGGACTCAAGAAAACACTAGAGTGTTCCTCTCTATCTCTATGGTAGTACTAGGCCTGTATTGTACGTGAATGCCCCCAAGCAGAAGATCAATCCCCAATGCGTCGGCTGCCACTGGGTGAAAACCACTGGTAGTATTTCCTCTGCGCCTTCTAGGAGAAGGCTCTAAACTTGGTGGTGAAAGACCACAAAGTCTTCAAGACCGTCTAGGCGATTGGTCAACCACTTTGAATTTTTTATTAAGATATAATTAAATACTAAAGAAAAAATGAAAGCTAGGCCAATTAAGAGCACAGAGCACACACTGAAAATGTCCCTAAAAGATATCAGCCAGTCAAACAACTTTCAAGTATTTACACTCTGGGTGATGAGGAGCGGACACCAAAATACAAGAAAGTGAAGTAAGGGCCTTCCGAAGATATTCTGGGATAATGATGGCCTAGGCCTATCAACGAAGGTATCAGAGGAAGTTACATTGACCTCCAAACAATAGCCTGTGCCAGTGCAAGCCCCCAAGATTCGCAAGGGTGCCCTCCAGAAGTATTGCTGAGAGTGATACAATGTCAACCTCAGGTGCCATGGGATTCCCCATGTAGCCACCTATGTAGATCCCTAGGATAAGCAACTAAGGTTACCAACTCGCGTTAGAAGCTAGGCATAACAGTATTGAGGTAAGATTTGACAAGTAGGAGAGAGGGTATCTCTCTTCCTTATCTTAAAAAACCCTCATGCTTAACTCCCAGATCCAGAGCTTTACTGGTCTCCCTAATGCTATTGGATTTTCATTCGTTATTCAGACTTCTATGTTTGACAGTTTAAAGTGGCCTTGGAGAGTTTTCTCTCCACTCGCCTAATCCAAGGCCCTAAATATCCTAAAACTTGTTGGTGTGTCTAAATTGACAATATAAAAAAGTTCTAGTATATTTTAGTTAGCGCTTGTTTTTAAATGGGTTGTTCTTAAGTCAAGGGATAAACAGAAGTGAAACTTGTAGTGTTCTTCGATGAAAAATAAATTAATAAAAACAAAACTATATGCAAATGCAATTGTTTTTTATTTCAATGAAATAAGTTTCTACTAGGTTCTAAGGAACTTCTAAGAAAGCAATAAATTTCTCTTTTCTTTTCTTTCAACAAGCTTCACACTGACAAAAACTAACAAAAACTATGGATGCCCTAAAAGATGCACAAACTATCCTAATGCAATCAGTATATGCTCATAAAAAAACTTAAGACTACTCTAAAGCAAAGAATGAAAGTAAATTGTTTATCGCTTCTAATTAGCCACTTAAAATGTTTAGATAGAATATAAGTTCCTAATGCTCATTTTCGTCCAAACACTAAAAGAAAATCTAAAGACAAACAAAATGCACTTTCACTCACAAAAAGAAACCAAATCAAAACAAGGCAAAAGAAACAAAAAACCAAGTTTTTAAGAAGTTTTCTTCAAAAGGAAAAACAAAAAACAACTTTTCAAAAAGCGCTCCAAATACTATTGAAAACTTTGAGACCGAAAAATAGGCAACAAAAACACTTTGCAAGTTATCAACTCAAAATGGGCTAAAACTCAATAAAAGAGGTGTTTCAAGATGCTCTTAATGACCAAAAAGCATAAAAAATAGCTTGGTGACGATGATAAAAAGACTAAGAAAGAAAACTTTCAAAATCATCACTCAACAACTTTCAAAAAGCAAGAAAAACAAATGGCCACAAGATGCAGTTTTGACATAAAGCAAGAAGATAACAAAGATAAAGTTTGTCACAAAGATTGAAACCAATCTGTCTACTCTGGAAGACCAGAACAGCCAAGATTCTCCGAAAGAAATCTCGTGTGCTCAAACAAAAATGATGACACTTGCGAAAAAACAAAAACAAGACCAAAAAATTTCCACAACAGGAGAGAATTCGAAACCAGAAACTTGCTGCCAAACCAAAGACTGACAACAAAAATTGACTTCTTAGGAAATACTTAGACCAGCAAACAAATCTTCAGAAATAGAAAGACTTGGCAAAATCTTGGAAAATTATGGTATACGTGACTGTTTCAATACACAACAACATGTATACGCGGTTCAGCCCGAAGAAACCTGCGTATACATGGGTTCATATAGGGAAACTTTCATACACACGCTACTGTAACCTAACACAACTGTGTATATAACAGTTCACAAGAAAAAGCAAAAAAGAGGTTTGAAGAAACTGCTCAGACATAAATTCGGAGTTCCTATAGGAACAAACAAACCAGTTAAAACAAAAACAACAATGGCTGAGCCCTGATTGGCTTAAATTAACCCAAACTAGGAACAACAATACTATTGTCCCCAGTGGAGTCACCAATTCTGTTGAGGGACAAAGTCCCCTAGGGTTTTGGGTCAACAACCTAGCAGAGAAGGGGTTATCTACAGTCAAAAACAACTATTCCACATAGCCATGATACCTAAATAAGCAAACTACATGAAGAGATCTGCACCTGGGGGTCCTTCGTTCGGGTAGATCCAGCCAGGGTTCAAACCCTCTTGGAGTTCCTCTCAATCCTTGAACCTGCAAAACAGCTAATTCAAAGAAGCATAGCGATATATGGACCAATTATCATATAGAAATCAACTTCATAACATATTGAAATATGGTTAGTTATACAATTGAAACAATTATTCATATGTAAACCATGACAATAACATCATATGCATAAAGAAGATTGATTTCAGGATCAAGACAAATGTTTCTTTATTGTAGATAACTAAAACAAAGCAAGGAATGATATCACCTAAATCTTCCTCTTGCTCACTCCAAGCAAAACCGTCCTCCGGGTCCATCCAATCCCAAGTCTTCAAAAGGCTCCTTCCATGACTCACACAAAGATATGTAAACTAGTGAAATGACATCATAACTCAAGGAAACAAGGGTTTCCTATAGTGGGGGAAGTTCTGGAAGCATAAGGATCTTCAGACCTGATCAGGGATAATCTCAGCAGAGTAATTTTCTTTCTCTTCTCTCCTTCTTTAGGCCTTCCCATTGAAGCCTTTTTATACTTCTCCCAAAGTATTTTTTTAGTTGGGAATTCGTTTCGAACAGTTGGGCCATGATCACTAATAAGTAATCAACAGGTAAAACCCATGATCTCTGCCCAAAATTAAGGAGATTTAATTGTTTTAAGTGTTTTAAGACATATACACAGGTTGGGTATACACTGACCCATGTACACATGCTTTTAGCTCAGGGAAATGTCGTGTACAGGGAGTAAAACACAGTTTTTTAAGTATTTGGACCAGGTCTGGAAGGAGGGGTTGCTCTAGGCCATAAATGCAACATCACAAATATCAAGGGTGAGAGTCACCAATTCTGATGAGGGACAAAGTCCCCTAGGGTTTTTGGCCAACACCCTAGCAGAGCGGGGGTTATCTACAGTAAAAAACAAGCATTCCACACAACCATGATACCTAAATAGGTAAACTACGCGAAGAGAGGTGCACCTAGGGGTCCTTTGTTCGGGTAGATCTAGCAAGGGTTCAAACCCTCTTGGATTTCCTCTAGATCCTTGAACCTACAAAACAGCCAATTCAAAGAGGCATAACATTATATGGACCAAGTATCATATAGAAATCAACTTCATATCATATTGAAAGATGGTTAGTTATACAATTGAAACAATTATTCATATGTAAACCATGACAATAACATCATATGCATAAAGAAGATTGATTTTGGGAACAAGACAAATGATTCTTTATTGTAGATAACTAAAACAAAGCAAGGAATGATATCACCTGAATCTTCCTCTTGCTAGCTCCAAGAGGAACCATCATCCAGGTCCATCCAATATCAAGTCTTCAAAAGGCTCCTTCCATGACTCACACAAAGATATCTCAACTGGTGAAATGACATCATAACTCAAGGAGACAAGGGTTTCCTATAGTGGAGGAAGTGCTGGAAGCACAAGGGTCTTTAGACCTATTCAGGGATAATCTCAACAGAGTAATTTTCTTTCTCTTCTCTCCTCCTTTAGGCCTTCCCATTGAAGTCTTTTTATACTTCTCCCAAAGTAGTTTTTTACTTGGGAATTCATTGGGAATAGTTGGGCCATGGGCACTATAGGTAATCAACAGGTAAAACCCATGATCTCCACCCTAAGTTATGAAGATTTAATTTTTTTAAGTGTTTTAAGACATATACACGGGTTGGGTATACATTGACCCGCGTACACATGCATTTAGCTCAGGGCAATGTCGCGTACAGGGAGTAAAACACTATTTTTTAAGTATTTGGACTAGGTCTGGAAGGAGGGGTTGCCCTATGCCATAAATGCAGCATCACAAATATAAAGGGTGAGATTTGGAGCTATAACACTGACTCGTCAACATTGATGGTGTCCTATGAAGTTGTGGCCCCTTGTGTTGCTAGGTATTTTTTTCCACTTCCTTTTCTCTGGCAGCAACCTATTTCCGTTGCACAACTTTCTCCTTGGTGGAAGCCTTCTGTGCTTCCTTCTTTTTCTCTGTTGTCATCATCTGCATGGTGGTATCTTCCACGGCCTAAATTTCACCTACACCAGCATCTGATGGTGTAAGCCATTCACTTGGCCACTTTCTCACTATCCCATCTATGTCGTCCTTGGTCATGAACTATGGCAACTTGTTCCATGACTTTCGGGGATCCCTCCTTGTGTGAACATGCAAATTATAAAAATCTTCCTTGAAATCAGCTATGAGTTCATACTAGGCGTACAATGTGGGTGATAGCCTTAGCCTTTGGCTAATCACCATATGCAAAGCCATCTCAAATAGGACCCAAAATATTTTTTCCTCAGTGACGCATGCGGGGTCCTTTATAGCCTAGAGCAAAGCGAACTTCGCTGCCTCTGGAAGGTTGAACTCATGGGGAGGAAACTGCCCATCTTTCAGAGTCCTCCATGCCACCAAAGATATCAACAATAGTAACCATGCGTAATGAAACACGTTTCCTTAATCCTAGGCCTTCCTTCAGTTATCCAAGAATACCTTGCATAAGTATTGATCCTAGTTATACTGGACTCCTTTGGCGCACTGTGCAACCAAAGATATGAGTAGTGTCAGAACTTCGTCTGTGAAACACTTATGCATGATCTTTCCCACCAATATCTACTTGGAAAACTACACCACGAGATCCAAGATAGAGTGGATAGAGTATCCACACAACTTATTTATTAAGCCAAACTCGCTCTTCATCTGGTTTGCGAGTTTTGTCTCCAGCGTTTTTCCCCCAAACGCTTCTGTCGGATCCACTCCTTGATAGGGTGACAAGGTGATCCGGTAGACCAACATGTCCATGATCAATATGGGTTCTCCCAGCCAGAGATAGTCATCATGCACTAATGTGACTAATTCATGCACACAAACAATGTTTATGTTGGTGTGATTGAAGTGCTGCATCTAAAGCATGTTCAGGAGCCCTGCAGCCCCAACACCAGCTACCCACTTCATCAGCTCCAACCGTGTAACCTCTAATTCTTCATAATATACCTTGGATAGGTATTTGGTGGACACCAACTGAGGGAAATTTTCATGATCCCCTAAGTGCAAATCCTCCATTTTTAGGGTCGGTATGCGGGCCAACAACATGCCTTCAAACACCACCTTCTTTAACAATAATGTGTAGACACCATGAGTTTTGATTGTCTGGATCTTTAGGCACTTTAGTTGTGGCCTTGCACAATGGGATATACTTCCCCAATTGATTCATTGGTTCACCCTCCTCGACATCAATTTCCTCTATGCCTCCACGCAATAATTCCTCCTCCAAAACAATTGGCTCAGTTGGGTGTTAAGATCAATCCATCTTCCCCTTCTAGTGGATTTCCATGGGATTTTTCCACAGTCACAACCTCACCGAGACCTGCTACGGGTTCTTTTGGTTCTTATATGTCACCTTGGAAGCAGAAGTCTGAGGAATAGAAGGCTTAGGTCTGGGAGACCTAGGCGCCATAGTCGGAAATCCCGCAGGGACAAATGGCATTGCTTTCATCTCAGGGGGAGTTGTAATCATCCTGTCAAATATTATCTTATGGTGCCAATCAGGTAAGTTGGAAAAATCTCGCTATGAAGGAATTTCCTCCCAAGCTGGACCAGATATACAGTTGAAAACTTGACAGAGAGTAAGGTAAAAAATCTTAATACAAACTCTTAGGAAGGAAAGTGTATTTATATCTGAATTTGAATTTGAATCCAACTGTTCCCTCCAATTTTCTATCATTAATGCATATTTGGTGGGAGATTTCCAAACATATGCTCCATAAATGTCTCTTCCCCACTCCTTCTAATGGAAATTTTTCCATCCAATCATCTACAGTACTTCCAACAGTCACTTTCTAACTAGGTTGTGCGATACAAGGCCTTGTGGCATAGCGCGTTCGATGCAACTGCCCCCTATGCCTTACTTCCCTCCATCACACAGCCCCCTTAATGTGGCCTTCCCATTTTTGGGTAGTGTAGTTTATAGTCCTATACTTCCTTACAATTGCTTGGAGTACTAACACTACCCCACCATCATATAGTTATTACGTAGGGGTAGGATCACCTAGGTACATCTTCAATCGACTGCCATTGACTTTTCTTAGAAATAATTCTTTGTTTGGCTTCACGAGCTAAACTTTGCCACCATTGGTAATTTCCTTCACAACATAACATCCTAGCCAATGCATTTGAAACTTCCCAGGGAATTTTGTAAATTTACTTTCATATAAGAATGCCATATCATTAATTTGGAAGGTTCTTTGTTTTATATGGCGATCATGCCATGCCTTTTCACCATCCTTTTGCACTTGCTGATGAAAGCCTATTAGGAAATGATCTTCATCCAGTTCTACTAGTGTTGGCTTGTTGGGGCCTGACCCAGGTTCAGAAGTGATTTAGCCAAACAAATCCTGAAACTACTGGCCCTTTTGGAAACAGTCCGTGGTGCGCGAACTGAGGTTTCACTCGAGGTAGTATGGGAGGGTGTTGGAACCAGGTTTCCACACCCTAGGGATGTCTTTATGAAATCTAGGAAGTTCGTGAACCAAACTTGCGCACTTGCACTGCTCCACGCAGCCATCTGTCCTTCGCAACTTGTGCAACTGCTTCCGTGCAGCTCTGTAAAGAGTTCTAAGAGGTGTTGCTTGGATCCTTTATCCTTGTTGTACTATTATTATAGATCTTAAACTAAATGTGTGGGCCCAATATTCTCATTAATCATTCAACATTCATAACAAGTGTGAGCAATAATAAAAATGTAAAGAGATGCATAAATATAACAGAAGCATAGACACACAATATTTCAGAATCAACTTATATTTTATTAGTTCTCTGTCCAAGTACAATCCCAACTCCTCCCTGCGCACTTAGCTGCAGGGGTCTGCACACTTAGCTGCAGGGGTCTGCGCACTCAGCTGCAGAGCCTCTACCTATCACTATGACTCAATACCTTCAGATCTACTTCTAGCTTCTAACCATGCCTTCGCATCTATCTATTACTTCTCAAAAACTAAGACTGACTTTACACTTAGAGTCTCGCTCTATTTATACAATCCGATGGTACGTAGACCATGGGTAGGCCAACACACTTTACATTAAATTACATTATATTAGGGCAGACAACCCTAGACTCTTGCGCTCCGTGCCTACATTTATGGGGTATTTACATTACACTTGACCAAAGTTCGGGCTTCAAGCCCTAAAAAATTACTATGGGGGGATCTGCTACCCAATAGGCCCCCAACACAATAATCGTGACATGTACCGAGTCACTCTGTTGGTGCGACGATCTTTGATTAAAGTTCTTCCAAATGTGTCTGGGCTACGCGAAGGTCCGCTACGCACTGCTCTGTTGTCTGCTGGATCTGTTCTGCTCGCTCAGCTGAATGCTCACTGTCAAGGTCAAATCCCTGTCTTAGGTCATGCATCGCTTTCATGTGTGTGATTTTTCCTTCGATGTCAGCCGTAATGAGGAAGGCCTCATCGATTCAAGGCTAGACGTATGCTTTAAGTACTACCTCTTTTTGGCGTGCTGCATCCACTTGTTCCTTTAATGCCTTTGCCTATTGTAGCCTTTCGAGTCGCTGAGTTAGGACTACTATTTGCATCGTCCTACACACACTATCATATTGCATCTGAAGCTCTCGTGCCTCTGTTTCCAACTGCTATATGGTGGGATCCTCTTGTAAGCTTTTGAAGACCCCGAAGGATTCTTCCAACAAAGTGGTACAACTCTGCACTTCCTGGTTAATTTCTCCCAGCCCTTTTCGGATATCGCTAGTGCGCTGTTCTCGAACTTCTGGGGGTGTGGATGGCTGTGCCTTTAATTATAGTTTAGTAATTTGCAGGTTGAGGTCTAGCTGGGTCCTTGTAGCTTCCTCCTTTGCCTCGCTCCACTGGCCAATTTGTGGATTTGCATTCCTATTTGTAGATCTATCACAATTTCTAGTTTTGGGACGCGACAACATGCTTCTTCTATGATCTGCTCCAATTGTTGGTTCTATGCCACCACTTCATCACATTGTAGGCTAAGTTGTTCGATGTTGATTTGCTATTCACTTAGCATTTTCACTGCAGATCCCTCCCTGGCATGGAGTTCTATTGTCGCTCTGTCCTGTAGCTTGTATAAAATATCCCACGGAAGGGCAGCCAAGTTTAGGCCGAGTCCCTTGATCCGTCCTACCATGGCTCTATCCTTCATGCTATCCGTTGTTAGTTCTCTTGCTGGCAGTCCGACGGTGTTAGCCATTTTGGCCCACAATAGTTGCTCTATTGTCGATGTTCCCATGGCACCATAGGTGACTAGTGTCCCCTGTTGTGGGGGTCACACTTGAAGTCCCTAGAGTTGTGCCCTAAGGGCCCATAACACATTTTGCTACTCTGCCATTGCTTCCTAGAGCACTTCCATGGTGACCTCGTGAACTGTGTCACCGATGTCGTATAGATCATCCTCTGTCAGTGTAATAGGCTCCCCATCCAGTTTGGAAGCCTTGGTTTTCTTCTGTGGTCCTGTTCATTCCGTACTACACAGTCGTTTCAGTTGTGTTGATGTCGTGCTCGGGTCCGCGCCTTACGCCATGTCATCTATCCCCTATCCTATGGTCAGATCCAAGCCTCTTCCCTCTTGCGTTGTGGTTTCCCTAGTTGCCGGTGCTATTGTTGCTTTGTCTGCAGCCTTGGTCTGCTCCGCAGCAGCCTTCAGTGCCTCGTGGGAAGCCCTTACCTCCTCGGTAAACTGCTCATTCCACTTTTGTTATTCCAACATCTTGACAGCATCCTTCTATCTTTAAATCATCGTCTCATCGTGTGCTACCAAATAGGGGGCATGCCACTCAGGTGGCCATGATTCGAGCACCGCGAAAACAGCATCATCAATTGCGATGAAGGGGAGTTTGGTCCATTTCTACTCTGGATGCTTCCGCGCCCTGATATACACATTGTGCATATCTTCCTTAAAGTCTGCAAAACTCTACAGATTGTCATATATCATGGGGGATAGGCGCAACTATTTGTTCATCCACATTCATACGCTCACCTCCATGAGTATCCAGAAGATCTTTTTCTCGTAGATCCGCGTGGCATCCCTTGTCACCCATAGCGATTTTTACTTCGCTGCCTTTGGCAAGTCTTGATGAAGAGGAGGAAACTGACTATCCTCTGGAAATTTTGCTTTAGCGTGCACTAGCTAAATGTCATCCTCCATTTCTTCATCCTCCTCAATTTCTTCTACGAATGCTTGGAGATCCTCCTCCTCCTCATCTGTCTCAAGATTAACAGATTTTCCCTTGTCTTCCATAGATAGTTTACCGAACCTCGGATTTTGCATGGACATGCGAACTAGTCTCGTTACCTGTGGATCCGTCCTAGGCCTTAGTGTTTGGGGTGATTCTGGAATTTCTAGTCCCACTTGTAGTGAAGTGCTCTGGTCAGCTTATTTGAGGGTACTTTCGACAAAGCCCACACCTCTCTTGGTAGTTGTCATCTTGTTTTAGTTGTTTGTAGTTGTTCGCGACTTTGGAGGCTTAAAAATCGCTCAGCGCTCAACACTGTGGGCTTTCTTTAACAGCTCAAATCTCAAAGAAACAAGTGTTGTCTCATGGCCTACCTTGGTAGTTTTATAGCGTCCTTTGAATTTTAATTTGACCATTCCCCCCATTTCTGAGTAATTAATGCATTCTTAGCGGCAGATCGTCCCAAATATATTTCTGACTTCGTGTCTTAATTTCCCATCATCTGCTCCTCGTTGCCTTAACTTGGACATCTTGTCATGAACAGTGACACCAACAGTCACTTCCCAGCCTACTCATGTGGCAATGCAGTCCCTTATACATGGCCACGACCCCTGTGACAAGCTGATCCTGTGTGCAACATCCTTGTCGCGTAGATCCCATAGAGACTCTTTTATAGTCTCGTGCTCTCTTTTAATTGCTTGGAGCATTGGGACTGTGCTTCTTACGGTTAGTCAGGTGGCCGCACCACTGGTGTGAGGCTTTAATTCGCCTTCCTTAGTTACCCTCGTGCCAGTCAGCGCCTCGCGTTCCTCCTTATGCGGTGTTCTCCCTTGTTTACTTTGTTTAGTAAGGTGTGGTTGCAGCCATGGTAGCAAAGCCAGACATTCTCGGCGACAGTCTTCTAAGGTAGTGGTATGGCTGCCCATATCTTTTCCTATCCTTCTATCGACGCAACATGCTTCTACGATTTCAGTTTCTAGTTTTCTGATTTCTATGTTCGTTAACATGCTTTTCTACTTCAGTCGTACCCGATCTTCTTCGAGTTCATGAATCTCAAGACTCCCTCGCCGAATGGCTTCTTGAATCTGCATATGTTCGTCCTCGCGTGATGTCCCAATTACAGGAGTTATGGTGTGAGGATTCTTTTCCAAAACTATGGCCTCGACTCTACTCATCATCTTCAGAATCATTTCCATGCTCAAGTTCTTGTGCATGGCCCTATAGGCCCATTGGACTGCTGGTATGCACAGGTCCCAATTAGTCTGTCCCTCTTGGTAAAACCTTTCCAGGATTCTACATACCTTCTGGAATGCTTCTATGTGGAACCTCTGTGGGGCGCGTTTCTTTTCTTGTTGCTGCGACTGGTTCCGATTTTCGATCATTAGTCTGGGGCATGCTTAGACAGTACTCATCTACACCCATCAACACAGGTGGGCATGCAAGCTGCTTCATCCTGGCTGCTCGGTTCTCGTTCGCCGATGTGGGCTTCCAAAACATAAGCGCATACGCCTCCTACATTCACGCTAGTTTACAATGGTCTTCTGATTTGTACTCCACCATCGTGCAGGTGTTTCACGTAGCACCCATTCTAGCGCACCATACTATTGCTATTTCAATACTGCATTTTCAAATTTATCCAGGAATTCGTCCATCGCTATTACTACATAATATGTTGGTATTTCCCTTGCCTCTGTCGTCAGGCAACATAGTGATCTAATAATCATGTTTTAATTCGGCATTGTCACTTCGTGCAACTAGTTTTGCCAACGTTCTACTTCCTCGTCTGAATCCGAAGTACAGGAGTTGTCATGCTCCCACAAGATTCTCCCATCTGCAGTCAAGTTCACCCAATCCTGGTCTCATGCCGTTATCTGGTAAATATAATCTAGCTCATCATCGCTTTCATCATCACGCACTAGTTTAGTGTAACACGCTCCCTCAGCTGGGTCTAACATAACTACTACGCGGAGGGACTTTTTCTCGAATATCATCTTCCGCTTCTTCAAGTTAATGACTCCATTCATATTAGTGGCCCAGTCTATTCCTGGCAACGCGAGATAAGGATTTTTTTCATCAGCAATCTCTATTACTTCAAAGTACGTCTGTGTGCTCGTGCCTTCGATATCAGTTGTTACCCCTTTCAACCTTCTCATGGCAAAAATATTTTGTTGGTTCACCTTTCGTAATTGAATAGGGGACCACTGTAACATGGGCCTACCCATACATTCCCATGTTTTCTTTGGTAATAAATTCACGTCTGAACCCAGGTCTAGGATTACTTCATCCATTTCATACTCACCAATCTGCGCCATCAATCTCATTTCCCTCCTGGTGCGCAATGCATGCTTTCCCAATTTCTGGACTATGTGCAGTTCCCCTGACCCTGTGCATCTGGTGATCAACTACTATAGTCCCTTAACTACCTTATTGTCACATAGTAGTTTCATGCATGTCTCTAAAAAGGTAGTAAGCATAGAAGGATCCATCCCTGGCTCTAGTTGATCCTTACTACCTGAAGTGGAGGACTCTGCGAAGCTCTTCTTAGCTTCCATGAATGTCTCCTTTGCGTGTTCTAGGTCAAACTCAGGTTCCTTTGTAGGAGCCTTGTGAATCCATGTATCTTCCTCAGGCTACTTCCCCTTATCCTCCCCTGTGGTCACACCACTTCTGAGCATCATATTCACATTTGGGTCTTCTTCACGTGGTTCAGACCTCATCATCTGGATATTCTGAGTCGGAGGAGGCTGGGGTACCCCTTTCTTACGCATCTGTGTGATCAATGTAGGACAATCTACTACTTCATGATTGAACTAGGCACAGTATGAATAGGATATTCTTGTCAGATTGGTACAATCACAGGTGTAGTGCCCTGGTCGCCTGAAATTATAGCAAATTAACTTTCCGCGGTCCCTTCCTGGTCCCATTCCTCCTCATCCTCGACCTCGCCCCTAAAATCTAGTGCGTGCCATCCTCGCGGCTGGGTTGAGGCCTCACGTTTCTATCTACATTCTATAGGTTAGGTTTTGATCCATCATTAACTCATAGTTGTGACAAGTATGCTTTTCGTGACCTACTAACCAACAGAAATTACAAAACAACTGTTGGGGAGTCTGTGTATAGTTCTGCAACAAATGACAATTATCCATCGTCTGTTTTCCTCTTATCTGATAGATCTCACACCATAATGTGGGTGTCGCACTTGGCCCTGTGTTATAGACATTTTTGTGTCTTACAGCATGAAGCATGAAATGTCAATAATCTGAGGGATCCAAAGTCCCTAAACATGTTGTTCCTACCCCTAGAGGAACAAGGTCAGCAAACCACAGCACTAAATATCAGTTCTCCACCTGAAAACACTCAAAAATAAGCTAATTCTGGATCATGTCAACTGCTCCACTGAGCATCTGCGCTGAATGTCAACTACTCCACTGTGTACCTGCTCTGAATGTCAACTGCAAAGAAGGCTACATGCGCTGGGCGAGTTTGGCCAAGTGGCACAGTCATTCCTCAAGGTGTCAATGCCCAGGAAGCTTCCAAAATGACACTTGGATCAGGGAATTCGCCTAGTGATGAGTAAGAGGGTCTAGATCTCCAAGTGGAAGCAAGAACCTCCAAGTGGACTCAAGAACTGAAGAATAACTGAAGTGGGAGAGGACACTAGTCAGCTTCATGCCAGCCTCAAGCTGACTCATCCTTTCTCCAAAACTCCTATATATAGATCTCTCTCATGAGGTCTAGGGAGGCTGGAATCTTGTGAATGTAAGGAAGTGTTGTTGGTTTGAGTATAGAACTATTGGGTGATTTGCTTGAAGGAGGTGAAGAGGAGATTTCTTTCTGCTGGGAGGTGATGCTAGATTGGGCCTCTATGGTTGTATCACTTCCTGAACTTTACTTCTTCCATTAATAAAGCATTTGAGGTTCTTCTATATGCATGTGTCTCAATGGCGTATTGATACTTGTATATTTGATTTATTCTAATCCTTGAATCAATTATGAATGTATGCTTCTTGTAGTTTCCCTTTCTTGTGATTTTGCAGGATCTTGGTGTAGCTGGGCCAGTGAAAGAGCAAGGAGCTAGGAGCAAGCAGCAAAGAGAGAAGATTGGATCAATCATTAGCGGAAGACATCGGTTAGTGGATCTCTTTCTCCCCTCTCTTACATCTCATAAAGAAGTAATCTCGAATAGCTTTGCTTTGATTGTTGCTGAGGTACTATCACCCTTAGAGTGGGATAGGGTCATTCCGTATTGGATACTTTTCCCAACAACAAATTGGCGACTCCGCTGGGGATCGTATCTTGTTGGTTGTTTGTGTTTTTTGCTATTCATTTCATAAACACAGGGAGTACCGAATCGAACTGCATTTGGATCTTTCAAATGCAAAGTAGAGGGAAGCTACTCTAGCTCAGTTTCTGGGCATGTTTATGATTTGAAGAGCTGATCCACAAGGACTCTGAACAGCTCTTAGTGATAGCTTTTCATCCTCCTTTTCATCCCTTAGTGTGTACTTGATTGATAGCTTCTGATTTGGCCAAAAACTGTGAATTTTTGAGCAATCTGTGACCCGGAAACTGAGAAAAACGAAAGTTTATCTCTTCAGTGCAGGCACTGTGAAGGCAGTCTGCATTTCAGCGCAGTTCCCGAAGGGGCTACCTGTGCTGAAGGTCAAACTGCTAGTGTACTACCTGCGCTGAACCAGTTTTGCCTAGTGCTACTGGGGTTCCCTCCTGTTTATTGCCCTGTTTTCACCCTTGTTTTTGCAGCCTGTTACCAGTCAATGTACCTATCTGAAACCAACTTTCCTTGCCACTATTCCGCCTCGGTTGTATAAAGAAACTGTATTTGTTCTTTGTGTATTTCTTACATCATTTGCAGTTTCCCATAACGAAAGTGAACTGGTCTTGCTGTGGCCTCTTAGATCTAGACCTGTGTAAAGTGTCGTTTTGATCTTAAGAGTTAGTTTGTTTGCTGTTCATAGCTGATTGAGCTTTTACTTTCATCATATGGTTTGAATTTATATATTTCTAGTGTCGAAACAAGTAAATCTTAAGGTGTCTTTTGATTTTGGACAAGCTTGTTTGCTTTCACTGAAATTGAATTCAAAGTTATACAACAGCTTTCTTTTTGTATCGCACAAACATTAAGAAAGAGAAAAGAAATACCTGCATTGTGCATGTGCATTTTTGACAGTTTGCATGTTGATTTAGGAAAAAGTGCATTAGTGTGTGCTCTATGATCTGTGTGAAAAGATGATGTCTTTCTTTTCCCTCAGTAGTTAAGATTTTCAAAGTTGAAAGATTGAAAAGCTTGCTTATCATCTTAGACTACATTTAGGAGTGTTATCATACATCTCGTGGTGATCCATAAAGGCAGACTGCTAAACAAGATCAACCTTAAAATAAATTGAATTTACATAACAACGCATTGAAACATAACGCAAACACATAGAGGTCTAAGCTAGAGACGTGTTCCGGCGTCGTTAAACGTGATATCTTAGCGTTGAGTGGTTAGGTGATTCCTCCACGGTGAAGCGATAAGTATCAATACGGACTTGTGCTCCCACGTACCGTCGCGTATATATTGGGAGACCCCTATAGGAACAAAGCCTTTATCCATAGGAAACCGTGTCGGCCGCCCTACTGATCGAAATGCAGTGAACACAGCATTCACGAAGATCGACCACTCGTACCGTAAAACGTATTCTGTGGTTTTGCGAAAAGTTTGGCACACCCTCTGCCTAGATCTCCAGAGCAGTTTCTTTTGGCCTTTTTCAAACTCTATAACTGAAAAAGTCCATCCGAGCATTTTTCACTTCGGGCTCGTTAAAACCTCAAAGGAGACTAGAGTCATCTTTAGCTTTTTCTCGACTCTTAAAAACTGAAAAAGCAAGTTCTGTCTAAGCGTCGTTATAAAATTTATTTTAAACGGAACATAATCACCTCCTATTCCTGCGTTGATCTGTAGGTTGAGAACATGGAACGCCCCAACCAAGGAATTCCACATGATGGAAATCCTAGTCCTTTCTCCTCTTGGGGAGAAGTTGGTGCGCCCCACATGGCCACATTGTCACTTCCAGGACTGACAATTGACCTGCCAATTTGGCTATTCTCAACTAATGTAGTTCAGAACACCATGGTTCCTGAACAGTCGAGTCAACAGTTAGATCAGTCTAGAGCTGCCCACCAGCCTTCTACTTCCTATAACTCTTCCTCCAATCCTTCATCTTCGCAAGGTAGAGCCGGCAAAAGCCAAGCTCCCATGGAGAAGAAGGAGAAGAAGAAGAAGGAGAAGAAGGAGAAGGAGCCTAAGGCACCTGGGGGCAAGCAAAAGACATCTGACAAAAATCCACACACAGCACAGACCGGGCCTAAATCGCCATGTGTCATATGTAGAGGAAACCACTTCCATAGAGATTGTCCCTGTATTCCCCGGATACTAAGGGACTGGTCCCCTCGTTTGCACAATTCGGGAGCATCAACCTCTGATAGCCATGTTGAATGCTTACCGTCAACCAGCGAAAGTGAAGGTTCAAGACAAAAAGGGAGAGCAAGATCCCCTTGCAGACTGTGTGAAGGCGACCATGCCATCCACCGTTGTCCCTTCTTAGACGAAGCGAAGAGAGTTTTGGAAGATCGCCCGGTTTCACCGTTGAGACTTCCTCCTGGATACAAAAAACTCGTGCCAAGTCCTTCGTTGGTTGAAAATACAGCTGGCCCGCTCAAGTGGTCAGCTGAAGCGTCAGTCATTGAAAATGAACCTACTGAATCCAGACCAGACGAAAGTCTAAAGGTCGAAATGACAGTTGACCCGGTTCCGCCTTCAGAGGTTTCATCTTCAAATGACTCCGTCACCGAAGATTCATCTTCAAATGACACCCTCACTGAAGAGAATAAGGATGACACCATCCAGATTCTTTTCATCAACACAGACTCTGATGAGCATCAGGGCAATGCACCCATTCCTTTATCACAGGAACGAACATCGTCAGGGTCGTATCCGGCCGTGTATTCGGTCCCACCACCAAGCAACCTGGTTGTGTCCTTTGATTGGAACCAACTAGGCAGACCCCGGTTACCAGCCAGTATACCATTCAGAATCATAGTCCAAATTTACAGAATGGTAATGGCTGGAACTATCATTGATGAAGGGGCATCTGTGAGTATCCTTTCCTCTATTGCTTGGAAAGCACTGGGTTCCCCGGCGCTTTTGCCTGAGATAAGAAATCTCTCGGGTTTTGATAAAGGAACCAGTCGACCATTAGGGATCCTCCCCAATGTACCTGTTACACTGAAAGGGAAGACCGTTCAAATGAACGTGATGGTCGTTCAAGGACCCTTGGATTATAACCTACTCCTTGGACGAGACTATATATATTGCATGGGAGCTATAGTCTCCTCACTCTTTAGAGTAATGTGTTTTCCACACGAAGGAAGAATGGTCAAGCTCGTAGAGCAAATTTCATTTCCGGGATCACGCATCGCAAATAGTCAGATACCAACCCTGAATGGTCTATTCACTCAAGAAATGTCTCCACCCCCAGTCCTCCTTCCCGATGAGTGCGAGTGATTCGGAAAGATGGGACTGGAACCCAGGGGGCATGCATCCTGGTCTGCTTCGGGCAGAGGAAGCCTTGGGTATAAGATATAATTTCCGTGAAAGAATATGACTAGTCCGTACCCCGTCCGTGGATGGAAGAGGGGTTGTTTTGGAATAAGATTCTTTTGTCAAGGTTACTTGTTTGACAAAGGTCATTCACCATTGTCTACTTCGGTAGACAGTGCCGAAGAAATGTTTTCGTTTGATGGTGTTAACAAAACAATCTTTGGGTAACCAGAAAGAGGCAAGCCTCCCTCAATAACATTAATGTTTTGTCTTTGAGTAGTGTTCTTCTCTTGTCGCAAGTAGTTGTTCTCTTGCTATCTTGCAAAGAGCTGTCAAAAGTCAGGCTGACGGGAAGACAAGTACCGCATAATACCTTTTAAAAATAACGAGAAGACAAGTATCGTTAACATTAGACTAGCAAGACGACAAGTAGCTGTGAACACCCAAAGAAAAGCAGAGGTGGAGGAGAGGAGGGGCAGCCTTGAAATTGTATTTTATACCTGGGGGCATGCAAACCTTTTGGAGTGCAAGCTAAGAGCGGTTATTTATCTGCTTTTAGGATTAGCCATTTCCGAACTTGCATAAAGAAAGGATGAGAGGGAGCATAGCTTATGTGAGGTGCGAGCTCTATAAAAAATGGAGTCTTACAGGAGACATTTCTTATCTTATGACTGGGATATTCGAGCAGTTTTACCGCGGAATTTATGCTCGTTAAAAAATAGAAAAGCGAGATCCGAGCAGTTTTAGCACATAGTTCATGCTCGTTAAAAAATAAACATAAGATTGAGCAGTGTTTTGGCGCATTCAAGCTCTTTAAAAAATGAACCCAGTCCCGGTAAATAACCATTGTGATCGTAAATTTATTAGCCATAAAAAGCCTTGGTCGTGTTTTGCACCTGCCACCTCCATTCCATTTGGCCGATCGTTCACCTCCATATGATTGTTTACCCATTTTGAGGAACAGCTGCGAAGAGTGATTTCACTTAGCCATCCTTGTGACACTGCCGTGATTGGAGAATTCCAACCTGTACCTGGAATCTGCTGCTATCCTTGTTCATCACTCGTTCCTCAAAAGACGAGTCTTCTTTGAGCTCTTTTCTCCTGACTCGTAAAATATGAAAAGTTTACCAAGTTTTGGCCTTCCAGCTCGTTAAAGTGACCAGAAGAGCTATCCCTCCTCTAGATTTTAATCTTTTTGGACCTGAGGGATTATTGCACAAAAAGGTCGAGCGCTTGTTTTATTCGGCTCGTTAAAGTTATCGAAAACTCATCCCTTCTGTATTGTTTTATATTTTTTCGGACTTAAGGGATTAGATGACGAAAAAGGAATTTTGGAGTTGACTTTCTGTACCTTTTCAGACTCTCTAAAAATGAAAAGGACCGAGTTTTCCTTGTCGTTAGACTCGTTAAAATGATTAAATAGCGACAAACTTGTCTTTAGACGAGAACGAGTTTCCCTATCGCTAGGCTCGTTAAAACATAGCGATGGGCTTGCCCGAAGGGCAGGTTATAGAACAAGCATATGTTATCCTCCTCAAGCTTGACAAAAATAAAGAGGTACTGGTCAGAAATGACTGGGGAAAAATTGGGAGAACCTCAAAGCTTTAATGGTAGCAAGTCGCTCTTGAACATGACACTTTGTCCTCCGTATCACATCGGGTTGGGTTGTTTCATTCACCGGTCTCATCACCATGGTCTTCGCCAAACCATCCACATTTGGGGTAATGCTACCGATCCATCACATCAGTGTCGTTATATGTTCAAGAGATGTTGTTCAGAAAGAGTCAACCGTGTCCCATCCACTGCCATACATTATCCTTCATCCATCCATGATCGCCACCCTGAATCATATTTCACAGATTGTTTTCACCTCCACTAAAATCATTAGCTCCGTTCCGTGTCACTGATGTGGGATTCATTAAGGCCCTCCTTTGATGGATCGCTTCTTGTCGACTTCAGCTCATTATCCAAGAAGTTGATCTAGGAACACCCCCCTCAGTACTTTGAAGCTTGCATGCCTCAATGGCAAGTTTCTCACTTCCGGCGACAGGTATACATCAATGACCTTCGACCGAAAGATTTTGCGTGGTGTTCGACACCAAGTCCTTTATTCACACCACGTGAATTGTACTGCAGTACCTTGAGGGTCATTATCATTATCGGTGATTCCTCTCGTGCTTGTTAACGGTTTACATCATTGACCGGTAATTAAGCGATGTCTTTCCATGTTCGACTTCAACGCAATTCTCACATGGATCGACTTGTACTTAGAGTGAAGATCGAACGAGTTTGAAGACCCCGGATCTAGTTTCATCCATCCGGGCTGCGATATATATTCAGGAAATATAAAGACATTTGATATGTACATCATTGTAGCAGATGATCATCCTATCAAAGGATGATAATTTCAGCAGAGAATTATCAGTCTACCATCAGACGATCGTCTGTTCTATGTACCAAAATGAATTTATAAAGCTGAGCATGGGAATGCCCGCCTCAGCTAGATCATGAAAGCAAAATGAAAAATAATGTATTGTATTGTATTTTATTACAGGTCACCTCTCAACGATTGAATGAACTTCGGATCCTCCTGATAAAGCATTTCACCCGATAAACGACCTCATACTTTAGGGGGCAACTGTTATAGACATTTTTGTGCCTTACAGCATGAAGCATGAAATGTCAATAATCTGAGGGATCCAAAGTCCCTAAACATGTTGTTCCTACCCCTAGAGGAACAAGGTCAGCAAACCACAGCACTAAATATCAGTTCTCCACCTGAAAACACTCAAAAACAAGCTAATTCTGGATCATGTCAACTGCTCCACTGAGCATCTGTGCTGAATGTCAACTGCTCCACTGTGTACCTGCGCTGAATGTCAACTGCAAAGAAGGCTACCTGCGCTGGGCGAGTTTGGCCAAGTGGCACAGTCATTCCTCAAGGTGTCAATGCCCAGGAAGCTTCCAAAATGACAATTGGATCGGGGAATTCGCCTAGTGATGAGTAAGAGGGTCTAGATCTCCAAGTGGAAGCAAGAACCTCCAAGTGGACTCAAGAACTGAAGAATAACTGAAGTGGGAGAGGACACTAGTCAGCTTCATGCCAGCCTCAATCTGACTCATCCTTTCTCCAAAACTCCTATATATAGAGCTCTCTCATTAGGTCTAGGGAGGCTGGAATCTTGTGAATGTAAGGAAGTGCTGTTGGTTTGAGTATAGAACTATTAGGTGATTTGCTTGAAGGAGGTTAAGAGGAGATTTCTTTCTGCTGGGAGGTGATGCTGGATTGGGCCTCTATGGTTGTATCACTTCCTGAACTTTACTTCTTCCATTAATAAAGCATTTGAGGTTCTTCTATATGCATGTGTCTCAATGGCGTATTGATACTTGTATATTTGATTTATTCTAATCCTTGAATCAATTATGAATGTATGCTTCTTGTAGTTTCCCTTTCTTGTGATTTTGCAGGATCTTGGTGTAGCTGGGCCAGTGAAAGAGCAGGGAGCTGGGAGCAAGCAACAAAGAGAGAAGATTGGATCAATCATTAGCGGAAGACATCGGTTAGTGGATCTCTTTCTCCCCTCTCTTACATCTCATAAAGAAGTAATCTCGAATAGCTTTGCTTTGATTGTTGCTGAGGTACTATCACCCTTAGAGTGGGATAGGGTCATTCCGTATTGGATACTTTTCCCAAAAACACCCTGCCTGTGCCTCCAGTCTCAATGGCATTGGCCTCCCTCCTGCCAAGTAGTTCACAAATACTGGACAGTGGTCTTTGTCATGGCCTTGGCCTTTGCATTTTACACACCATACTTCGTCGTGCGCCTCTGGCCATGGTGCCATACTTTGCTTCAGGCTCTACATTTCTAGGCAGAGATTCTATAGTTGCACGTGGATTTGTTGAACTCCCAGCCTTGAATCCTATATCGGTGTCTCATGCAACCTCATCGCCATTTCCAATGCTTCGGCCTGGGTAGAAAGTTTCTGCTATGACAGGCCATCCTCAAGTGCAGTGTTAGAGATGCCACAAACCATGCACGATGTTGTGCATCCGTGAGCATCATATTAGCCTCGTGGATCGTACTCTTCGGCCACTGATCCAGATCCCAGGGGGTCTCGCCTGGAAGCATCGTGATCTCTTTGAACCCAATGATTGATTTTGTCTCTGATTTCGGCCAGCTAAATTCTCTGTTCGATGCATTTTGGATCTCTGCTATCCCTGCATTTGGGTGGTCATCAGAGTGCTTGATATACCATGTCAATGTGTAATCCTGTAGTGCGCTCTCCAATGTAGCCTTCTTAATGTTGTCATCTGTGACCCCTTTTGCTTGCCACACTGCTCTTACCATGAACCAGAACTAGTCTGGGTCCTCATTCCCTACTCCTCTGAATACGGGTAGCTTGATCGTGCTTGCCATGCTAAACTACGGGGTTGGTGGGGGTGGAGTGGGTGGAGATGGAGATGAAGGAGGTGAAGCAGGTGGTGGCATGAGTGGAGGTGGTAACTGCGGAATGCTCTACCTTATCAAACTAATTGCACTTCTCGAAGAGACCCGAGTGAGCTCTTCCTCGCTCTCTCATGAAGGTGAAATTAAGAGATTGTTTCCTACTTCCCCACAACCTTTGTATATGTTTCCACTCCGTGTCGTTCCAAACATTAATGTATTCACATAACCTACTTTTCACATAACAACATCTTAATCCAGGTATTCAAAGATTTAATGTACTTACCTCGCGGTCCCTTGAGAAAATGTCATTCTGCTTTGCTGTAGCTCATGGTCGTATCTACCACAAACTTAGTGATAAATCCCCCTATTATCTGGTCAAGCCAATGGTCCACAGCTCGTGTGATCTTATCCTTAGATGCCTCTAGTCTGTGCACTAATTCCAGAGTCCACACTATCGGTTGGTAGAGCTTATACCTTCCCTGGATGTCGACTAACCTCACGATCCACTCATATAGTTAAGAAGGAAAGGATGCGAAGAAGATCTTGTGGATTTCCATATACACGTAGCGATCCAGCCACCTTTTCTCGGATACCTACAGAGCTCTGTTTTCCTGTGTCACAAACTCGTGATATTCTTGTCCAACTACTCTTCAATTTCCTTCTTTGTTGGGTTCTAGTGGCACAACGTTAGACATCCTTTAGGACAGATCTCGGTCCCAGAAACGGAACCATTTGTTGGCTTGTTGGGGCTTAACCCAGGTTCAGAAGTGATTTAGCCAAACAAATCCCAGAACTACTGGCCCTTTCAGAAATAGTCCATGGTGTGCGGATTGAGGTCTCACCCGAGGTAGTATGGGAGGGTGTTGGAACCAAGTTTCTGCACCCTAGGGATGTCTTGATGAAATCTAGGAAGTTCGCGAACCGAACCTGCGCGTTTGCTCAACTCCACGTAGCCGTCTGTCCTTCACAACTTGTGCAAATACTTCCGCACAGCTCTGTAAAGAGCGCTAAGAGATGTTGTCTAGATCCTTTATCCTTACCGTGCTATTATTATAGATCTTAACCTAAATGTGTGGGCCCAATATTATCATTAATCATTCAACATTCATAACAAGTGCGCGCAATCACAAAAATATAAAGAGATGCATAAATATAACAGAAGCATAGACACACAATATTTCAGAATCAACTTATCTTTTATTAGTTCTTTGTCCAAGTACAATCCCAACTCCACCCTACGCACTCATCTGCAAGGCTGTGCACTCAGCTACAGAGAGTCTACCTATCACTATGACCTAATACCTTCAGATCTACTTCTAACTTCTAACCATGCCTTCACATCTATCTGTTACTTCTCAAAAACTAAGACTGACTTTAAACTTAAAGCCTCGCTCTATTTATGCAATCCCATGGTCTGCAGACCATGGGTAGGCTAACACACTTTACATTAAATTACATTATCTTAGGGTGGACAACCCTAGACTTTTGTGCTCCGTGCCCACATTTCGCAAGGTCTTTACATTACACTTGACCAAAATTCGGGCTTCAATCCCCAAAAACTTGTTATGGGGGGATCCGCTGCCCAACAACTAGCTATGCGAGATGCTCCTCCATAGTATCGAGATTAACATAACTATTAATTTTGTAATCCACAGACTTGGCACAACGTATTCCATGGGAATTACAACCTCCTTCCCATATACTAGTCAGAACGGGGTTTGGCCTATCAAATTTTTACAAGTGGTCCTACACTCCCAAAGGACTCCTGGTATGCACACATTCCCTTCATTCCTATTTGCGTTGCAAACCTTTGTCAACGCGCTCTCCAAGATTTTGTTGAAGGCTTCTACCATATCATTAGCTTGAGGGTGATATGGCATACTCTTCTAATGATATACCTGGAATTCTTCAAGGATCAGAACAATTGTTTCGTTCAAGAAGTGCATACCCCTATCTCTCATTAAAATTTTAGGGCAGCCAAACCAGGATAAAATAAAATCAAAGATGAACTTTGTAGTAGTAGATGCACTATAGTCCTTTACTAGTTGTAACCCCTCCCACTGTGTCAAGTATTTAGTCACTGTAATAATGTATCGTGGCTTAGTCTTTTTCCCTGGTGGCTGAATTGGAACCAAAAAGTCTATCGCCCATGCATCAAACACCTATAAGGTTATTTGTGTATTTAATGGCGACTCATCCCTTTGTAATGGTCTCCCCATCCTCTGACAACAATTGCATGCTCAACAATATATCTTCGAGTCCTTATGCACAATTTGCCACCACAGCGTTGCGTGTGGGATCTTTTGCGTAGTCACTCTTCCTACATAATTCCCTCCCACTATTCTTCCATGTGCTTCTACAAGATTTCTTGGTTATTCATACTCCGAGACATATCTGCATAGTATCTCATCAGAGCCCATTTTGTACAAGTGTCCAATGAACACAGAGAAGTCAACCGCTCGGACCACCAATTCTTTCTTTTATTGCATGACATGTCCTTTTAGGGCTATTTTGGTAGACAAAAACAAAATTATATCATGGAAGTGATCATCTATGACATGAACAGCAAAGAGCTGCATGTCAGGTAACCCTTCTTCCAAACTTGTAGGCTCATCACCAGTGTCAATCCTGGATAGGTGATTAGGACCAACATTCAGTCGTCTGGGCTTCACAATCACCTCAAAATCATATTCTTGGAATAACAACAACCACCTGCGAATCTTCCCCCCCAACACAAGCTTATTGACCATGTATTTTAGAGCAAAATGGTCTGTATACATTTTGAAGGGTGTGCCTAACAAATAGTGCCGAAATTGTTGTAGTGCATACACCATTTCTAGTCCTTCACGCTCTATAGTCAAGTAGTTCTTCTCCATCTTTGATAATTTCCTACTCAAAATGCTATAGGATGATCAATGTCTCCTTCGCCTGGTTGGATCAACACCACACCTAGTGAAATACAGGATGCATTGACATGAACATAAAACTCCTTTTTCCAATCTAGGAACACCAAAATGGGTGAGGTGACCATTTTCTCCTTCAAAATTTCTAAACTGCTCTGGAAATATTTGTCCCAACAAAATGTTGCATCCTTCTTCAATAGTCTTTCCATTGGCACAGTTATTTTCACATACGACTTGATAAATTTTCTATAATATCCAGTATGGCCCAACATTGCGCGCAACTGTTTTGACGTTCTTTGGGGCCTCCAAATTAATAATGAAAACTATCTTGGAAGGGTCTACCATCAATCCCTTCTTGCAAACCACATGACCCAACAATATTCTATATGGTACATAGAAGATGCGGTTTTTCAGGTTAAGGGCGATCTAATGTCTTCAACAGGTATCCAGCATGAGGCGCAGGCTACCAACATGGTGCTTGACCAACCCAAACCCCATCCAATCATTAAAGAAGACCTCTAAACATTTGTGGATAAATTCATTAAAACCCACAATTACCACACTTGAAAATATTGCAGGCGGATTCTTTAGCCCGAAAGGAATTATCGTATATTCAAAAAAACCCCATTCCATCATGAAGTTGGTCTTACTTTGATCCTCCAATGCGATCATGATCTGATGGTACCCCGAGAACCCATCAATTAATGTGTAGGATTCCTTCCCTCTAGCATTTTCCAACACCTCATCTATAAATGGCGTAGGGAATGGGTCATGGACGCATGCATCATTAAAATTCCTAAGGTCTACACATATTCGAATTTCATCTTGCTGCTTCTTTTCTTAGACTACCATGGGACTTACTAAGTGTGATTCCTCCACAGGTTCAATGATCCCAGCTTCCAGCATCTTATCCAACTCCTTGTGCACCATTTCCTCATATTTGGGATTTAAGTGGTAGGGGAATTTCTTTATTGGCTTCACATCTGGCTTCAAAGTAATCTTCATGATGCCAAAATACCATACTATCCCCTCTATATCAATGAACTTGGTGGGAAACAAGTCCTCATACTTGCGCAGTAGCTCTGTGACCTTATCAACTGTATCATCATCCCAATAGTCACTTATCTTAGAAAACTTCAGCTGCGTGTCTGATCAAATATTTACATGCTTAGTCTTTAAAGGCTGTGATATGTTGGGGATTTCTACCCTAGGTCCCTCAACCTCACATTGTCCTTCAGACTCAGGAATATTAATGTTTCTAGGTTCATCTTCTCTTTATTTTTTAGTTACATTATAACATTCCAGTGCATGGCACAACTACGTATTCCAATATGGTTGAATCGATTCTACCGATTCCTCAGGTATTTTGATGGTCACTTCTTTGATTTCTTGGAGTGCCTCATCAATACATTCAAAGCCATCTTCAAATCTAAAAGTTAACAGGAATATTTCCTTCAGGATATCCCATTCAACCATCCCATGTCACAGCTCAGTTTCCAAGTACTAGTTCATTGGGATGGTATCTAAAGTTGACAAAGGATGTGAACCCATTCTAGTTGTGGTTCATCTCCCCATGTTTTAGTCCATCGCCCCAACTGTGCATGCGGATCATTCTTCCTTCTGTATTTCTCTATCATACAGGTATTGGTGTACCCAAACCTCAACTTCATCATTCTCCGGTATTCTTTCCAATTGGCAAAGATTTCCCTATGTGTACCCCACCAATGGGCAGGCATAGCTCATAGTGCCGAACCTAGCACTTGGAACCAATGCTCTTATAGCACATCCCTTTCAAACTTATCCAAAAAAACATTAATATCTTATAACCTGTCATAATAAATTAAATTTCATACCTCAATACATATGCATCGAAGTAATTTTTCGACATATTACAGCGAAGCGAGGAGACTTCATGTAATTGGTTCTGCCAATGCTCAAGCTCTTCATCAAAATCTGAATGGCATGAATGATCCCTTTCGCTTGTGATTCATCCATCCAATGTAGGATTGATCTAGTCGTCATCACGCGTAGTTATCTTGTAAATCTGATCAAGATCATCCTCCTCCTCATAATCGTGGACCAGTTCAGTATATCACACAGCTTTAGTTGGATCCAATGGAAAAATGGCCCAAAGCTCCTTTCTTTCGAACACCATTCTCCTCTTTTTGAGATTAATAATTTAATCCATATGAAAGGGCCAATAAATTTCTAATAACACAGAGTAAGGGTTACTATCGTCAACTATTTTGATCACTTCAAAATCAGCTAGGACGCTTACTCCTTCAATATCTACTGTGATCCCATACAAGCACCCCATAGGAATGATCTTTTGCTGGTTTCCCATATGTAGCTGGATAGGAGACCATTGTAGCATAGGCCTCCCCATTCTTTTCCAAGTTTTCTTCAGCAAAACATTTGCATCAGATCCTAGATCAAGAATTACCTGCTCCATCTCATACTCCCCAATCTGTGCAGTTAGTCTCATCTTGCGACCTGTTCGCTTCTTACTTTTTCCCACTTTGAGTATTGCGTGCCGGTTTGGAGGAGTTTTAATATTACCTATACAATTATCAATAATCTCCTTTAGCCCTTCTACCACCTTTCTATCCCCTATAATCTTCATACAAGTCTTCAAAAATGTTGCTAACAACGAAGGGTCTACGTTTTGTTCACTATTGTTTCGTCAAGGCTTCTCCTAACTTCTTGAGGTAGAAGCTTCTACGAAGCTCTTTTTAGCTTCCATAAAAGTTTCCTTTGCATGACTCAGGTTGAACCCGACTTCCTTCTCATCATCCTTGCATACCGATCCTCTAGCCTTCGACTGCTTCCCCTTATCTTGTCTTGCTGCTATACCACTCCGTGTCATGATATTGATGCTAGGATCCTCTTCGTGAGGCTCCGCTATCATCATTTGGATATTTTGCGAAGGCTTTTGATATTTCTTTTCTTTCATCTTTACTATAAGTACTGGGAAATATTCTATCACATGGTCAAACTTCTAGAAATATTGACAGGAGGGGTGTGTTGGATTCTGACAGTCGCGTGCAAAATGGCCTGCCTATCCACAATTGTAATCCTCCTCCTCAGCCTCTTCCTCGACCTTGGAATCCTTTGCATGCTACACCAGCACCCTGATCCTGAGGCCTATTTTCCACCTGAATTCTATATGGAGGGGTCCTCTCCATCATTATCTCATAACTTCAGCAGTTGCGCTCATCATGTCCAGCCAACTCGCAGAAATTACAAAAAAACTGTTGCAGGGTGTGCACAAACTTTTGTAGGAGATGATAGTTATCAGTCGAATGTTTCCTAGAGATTTGAAAAATAATGCACCATACAGATACTCCTATGCTTGGCCTTGCAGTCGTTTCTAGCTTTAGGGGAAGAGAACCTCCCCCAATAAGATAATTCTGGTAGACTAGACAATGGTCCTTACCATGACCATGACCCTTACATTTCAGGCACAAAACCTCTGCGTGCACCTCGGGCTAGACTTCCCTTCCCTTAATAAGGCTCTATAACTTGATATGTAGGATGGCTAGTTGTGACTTAATCTTATGTACACCCAGATTCGTATCCTACACAGGTGAAGTCTCCAATCACATGGAAACCTCCAAGGCTTCAACTTGTGTTCCTATTTTCTTTTACGACAGTGGCAATCTTAGATGAGGTAGGGGCGAAGCAATGTATGAGTCCCTATGTTGATCATCTATGATTCTCATGTTAGCTTGTTGAATCACACACTTCAATCTTTGATCAAAGTCCCATGCAGACTCATTTATCTACTGCTAGATCTATTTGAACTCCATTACTGATTGGGCTTGTGACTTGGCTTTCTTAAATTCATTGTTCAATGCTTCTTGTGTTTCTAAAATAGTTGCGTTGGGTTTTCTTGAGAACAACTTGATATACCAACTCAGTGCTCTGTCTTTTAGCATTGTGATCGGATGCATTTTCTTCATGTCATCATTAGTGATCTGATATGCCTTCCATACAACATCTCCAAAGAACCAAAATTTCTTAGGGTCTTCAGTCCCGAGACCCTTAAATACAGGCATCTTCATCCTGTTTTTCATGTTGAATGTCGGAGGTGGAGGTGGAGGTGGAGGTGTAGTTGTGTGGGGTAGAGATGGAGGTGGAGGTGAAGTGGATGGATGAGTTATCCCTATGATACCCTTGTTTAAGATCTACAATGCACTTCGCGGTGTCTTTTTAATACTACCTTCTTCGTCACTATCAAATGATCCCAACAACGAACTATATTCATAGCCTGAGTCTAGGTTCCTTCTGAATTCTTTCCCATTTCTTTTTTTTCCTATAAGAAAAGTCTTGATTTTATCAATAATAACAAAATTACATTTTGTAGATGCTAAATCACATATGCAGAAGCAGATCAAAAAACTGTTGTTAAAAGAAAAGCCAGAAAGTAGAAATTAATGCACAATTGGGAAAATTTAAGTTTTTTTCCCTTTTTTCTTCTCAACATTTCGCCACTCCCCTTGAGTCGGTGAGGATGAAAAAAGTACTAGAGAATTTCCCTCCATAGGGTGAGGGTTGTCTTTGTCTGAATTGGAGTGGTCTGAAGAATGATGTCTTTTGGCTCCACTAGTGTCTGTTATGTCTAGTATCTTCTCCAAAAAAGAGTCCATGAGATCCTGTGCTACAAATTCCTTAGTTTCTGGCACCTTGTGTGTCTTCGGAATGGTTTCCATAGCTACCTCCTCAATTGGGCCATCATCAGGAACTAGTGGAGGCATAGTTGCCTCCTCATCCTTTGCTGCTTCATATAAATTCTGTGTACGTTGCTAGCCTCTTGGTTTTTGTGATTGCTTATTATTTCTTCCGATGTCTTTTTTGAGTTGTGGGAAGCTATTGAGAAGGTGACCTATTTGTTGACAGCCACAACACCTGAATGTTGTATTCTCATAATCTAATGGCTGTTTCCACTGTGTGTTATTATGGATCAGAACTATGTTGTCACGTAAGCCTTGACTAAGGTCTACGTCTACACAAATTCTCGTAAAAGTATGTATGCCTCTTGAAAATCTTTCCACGTCTATCTTGAGGTATTTTCCTATCGCATTCCCCATTGCTTCGAAGGCTCTGGGAAGCCAAAAATGTAGTGGGAGGTTGTGTAGTCTGACCCATACTAGCATTTTGGATACCACCATAGTAGTGGCATCAAAACTTGGGAACCAGGGAATCATGAAGAGTCCTGCATTGCCCTAGAACCATGGAACCTCATGGAGGACATATTCCCTTTCCTTGACCGTGTCGAAATTGACAATAAAAAAACCTTTGGAGCATAAATGGAGGTCATAATTTGTTTTCCATGTGGAAAAGATCCATTATTGTAATGCATCTGTTTTGGGCGAGAAGCCATTGAATTTGCATATGATAGCCTTTCTATAAAAGTGAGTATAAAAGTTATTTACCTTAGGCAGATCAATTGTTAGTACTAGAGTCTGTGCTTTTTGTTCCACAATATAGGGTCCAGGTAGGCCTTGAGGTGGTGTTGGTTTGTTGATGGCTTCCCCCTTCCCTTTGATGGCATCCTTGAATGAACCTGTGCCCTTTGAGCTAGATCCAAAGCTGCCACCTCTCAGCCTCGTGTTTAGGATGATAGTTGAGTCTGACACAATTCCATAGTCCTGTACTGTGTATTGGTCCTGTAAGATTTGTCCTGCATATATCAAGCTTTTCATATTTGCTAGTATGCCTGTAAGTGCTTGTATTTCATACTTTATATCTTCTACCAATGTCCCCTTCCCGGTTCGCTTTCAGATCTTTCTTCCTAACAAGGTTCTGATAAAGATTTGTATCAGTTCAATTCTTTCCCATTTCACATAGTCCCAATTATCAATTTAAAGGCATAACCTCCTTCTCACAAAATAACATATTAATCCAAGTCTTAAAGGATTTAAGGTACTTACCTCTTATTCCCTTGAAAAACCTACGCTCTGCTTCACTATAACTGGTGGACATATCGATTGAGAGCTTAGTAATGAATCCTCCCATAATACTATCGATCCAGTGGTTGACAACCCATGTGATTTTGTTTTCTGAAGCCTCCAAGAGCTTCACTAGTTCAAGGGTCCACACAATAAGGCCATCAAGCTTCCACATACCCTAACTGTCTACCAATTTGGACAACCACTCATGCAATTCACACGGGCAAGAGCAAAAAAATATCTCATGTTCATCTGTGAACATCTATTCAACCCCTCTTCCTTTGACAAGCGCGGATTCCTGTTTTCCTAAGCTGTAAATGCATGCAGTTTCTGATCTATCCACTTTTTAATCTCTTTATTAATGGGGAACCACTTATCACACATTCCTCAGATAGTTCTCTATCCCAACAATGAAACCATTTGTTGGCTTGATGGATCCCAACCTAGGTTCAAACTTAGCTACACCAAACAAAAAAACCCTAAACTGCTGGCCCATTTGGCAACAACCTACGTAGTGCAGGTTGCAGTCCCACCCGAAGTAGTATTGGGGGATGAAAGAACCCGGTTTTTGCATCCAGAGGTCAGTGTGATGGGTTCTTGTGGCTTCTAGGGCTTAGTTCAGTCTTCATGAACCTTAATCTTTCCAAATAGATAATTGCAGTTATTTGTATAAACATAATCTATACCTTTGCAAAGGCCTTCAAACATTCCTAACATCAATAAATTAATATGATCTACTAATTTCACGCATTCATTAAGCATTCATTCATATAAATTATATACAGAGTGAAAATACAAAAATTGCAGAAGTAATTACTGATTCATAGATACACAGATCATGGCTCAAAACTATCTTTATTAGATGTATTATTTCAGTTACATACTCTTCTTCCATGCGCACTCAGCTGCAGGGACCCAAACACTCATCCTACATACTTACCAAGGTCTCTGTGCACTCAACTGCAGGAGCCTTCCCCTTTGTCTAAGTATTGGAAACAAGCTTTCCTACCTTCGCTCACTTGCCCATACAATGATCTTCTAGTTATGAGTTTTTTCCTAGACTCGCTATGACTCTTCTATATATAGCCTTCGCTTTTACAATACCATGGTCTGCGGACCATGAGAGGGTCTCAAAAATCCCTATCTTCTAACCACCTAAGGGACTAAAGCCCCTTTGAATCTTATGACCTTCGTGCTCCTCTTCCCCCAAACACAGAGACTTTGCAATTATACAAAAAGTTGATGCCAAAATTTGACCCCAGGGGATCCTGTCCCAACACTCACACTGTTTGGTGTATGAGTCCCATTCGATATGATGGTTTGGTTGCCATTATCTTAACTATTTTCCTTAGCTCCTTCTTATCAGCACATGAGAGTGGTCTTCTTTGTCTTCGCACAACAAGGTTCGTGTGCCTAGTGAGTGCTTAGTGTTACTTGTGTCAAGGTTTTTTCACCGCAGAGGGAGAGGGTGCAAGTGAGTCTCAAGTTGAAAGTGAATAGTCCAAAATTTGTCATAGAGACACCACACAACAAGACATGCACATCTTTGGGTGGAGTAGTCCACATGGATGTGGCAGTCATAAAAAAACATTGAACAAATAGCATGTACAACACCAAGCAAAGTAGTCGACATGAGTGCAACGGTCATTATAACAAGTTATGAGAATGATTCTATCAAGTGTCCAACGGGATAGCCCACATGGGAGAGATAGAGTTAACAAATTATACAACACATTTTCATAAGAATATGTATTATAATAACCGAAAAATATCAATTTTTTTAACATGGGTTAAAGAAACATGCATTGCAAGTGTCTGAAGAATAGTCTTACAAACAAATACAATACATGTGTGAAAATGTGCTAGCCTATTATCAGGCTTCAAAATTAAGCGAAAGTTCTAAGACACATCGATACACCATACATCACTAACCCCAAAAGCTGGGCATTGGATCCATTGCTCACTCCTCAAAGAAAAGATTACAGACTCTCAAGGTTATGTGGGAGGATCCAAGGTGAAAATTATTTTGCATGTACAAATGAGGGGTATTTATAGCCAAGGGTAAAATTGGCCCTTGTGACTCTTTGACTTCCCTCATGATTGTTTGACTTACATGACTCCTCAACCTTACATGACTCTTCAAATTTACATGTGGGTCTCTTGGACTTCCACATTATATTACAATGATTACAACAATATGGCCCATAATATTGATGTGGCCGAGATGACTCATGACATGACTCAACATGGAAAATCTGGTATGTAAATGTTGTTGGTGGTGTGCATGTCGAGCTGTAGTGCTGCTAAGTGATGGATGTGATCTTGGTGTATCACAGCTTCACCTCTGCATGAAAAATTATAAGGAGTCTTCGATGGTCTTGGTGTTTTCTTGATGTTGCACGTGCATGTATCTCCTTCTCTTTTACTTTGGCATGATCCATGTGTTCGTCATTTTGTGAAAAAGTCTCCTTGCATGCACTTAGTATTCGTCCCATTCGTCTTCATCCCATGTCTCATCCATGTACCTATATTTGCAATCACTCATGATGGGATGACATCAAATCCACAGATATCTTAGTCTAGCATGATGCATTATTTTTTGCTTTCAGTTGTAGGTGAATGGGAGAGAGGACAAGGCTCTGAAATTGCATGAAGCACGTTTCAGGCCAGGATGTGGGCTCTAAGCACTACCCATGAAAATTGCACAGAGTTCACTGGGAGGTTGAGATGGACAATTCGAATCAGCATTGATGTTTTGTGGGATCTGGCCCAGCTGGAGGAAAGATATGCACAATGTTTTTATGGAGATAGTGTAGGAAGCAGAGGGAGACTGGAAGTGAAAACTGCGCAATTTCTTTGGGGAGCTAGCACCGAGCTGCAAGAGACTATTGGAAAAACCTGTACAATTTATTTAGGCCGATGGAAGTGGGTTATAGGAGGCTGTTGGCAAAAACTGTGTAGAGCTAGGGAATGGCCTGCTAGACATCCCTGCGTAGCTTCTGAGTTGAGCAGGATGTTGGGTAGCTGGGAGACTGCTCATGAAAATTGTGTAGTTTTTAGGAGGAGTAGTAGACCGGCTAATAGGGTGACTGGCTAGAAAAACTACACAATTTTTTAGGGCAGTGCAATGAAAGGAAATGGGTGTCTATCCAACATGTTTATAGAGTTTCTTCAATCAGCAGAAGCGGGCATGCTTGGCAACTTCTGCGCAATTGTTTTGGGGAATGAGGCTCAAGGTCACTGCCTAGTCAAAGTCTCTCATTGACCACCTAGAGGATTGGTTGATGTTAATTGTGAGAAACACAGATTGAGATGGATTGCTAAGAAAATTATATGTTGTTCTAGGTGACAGTCAGTCGGGTCGACTCAAGATTACACAATTCAGACTACTTTGGAGGCAACCTCAAGCTCTGCCCAATTCTGGGTAGCAATACATGTTCACTGAGGGCTGAAACTATGTGGTACATCTCAGTGGAGGTTCAACTGTTGTGGTTGATCCGGTTGACATAACTTCATTAAAATGACTAAATGTGTGAACAAGTGACTTCATACATGCATGACCTTCCGAACACACACTCAACATGACTTGACGACAAGACAACTTCAATTTTGGCATAAGGGGGCTTGACCTAGGTTTAGAGTTATTTATGCCAACCAACAAAACCCTAACTACTGGCCCTTTCAGAAACAACCTACATAACGCAGGCTGCAGTCTCACCCAGAGTAGTATTGGGGGATGGTAGAACCAGGTTTCTGCATCCAGGGACATGGGATAAATTGTTCTTAAGCTATGATAGTTTAGATCGACCTTCACACATATTGGTATCCTTCTAGGTCTTGTCAATGTGTCTAAGTCAAAAGGGCTTCTAGACCTTCTTTAAGGTCTACGATCAATCTTTGCAGACCTTAGCTAAACGATTTATCTATTTTCATGCATCAATAAACAACCCTAGATCTGATTTCATGCATATCTATCCGATTTGTTAGGAAACATAGCAGAATTAACTATTATCTTCATAGAATATGATAGCTACTTAAATCATGCATTAATAAGATAGATTTAGTGACTTCGCGTAGCATTCATTCATTATTTCATAAAACATATCATTAAGCGACATAATATAACATAAATAGATTTAACAGAAATACACAGTAATTCTTCAAACGCTCTCTTTATTGATCTTCAATGTTCAGATTATAGAGTCTTCTACCCTACGCACTCAGCTGTGGACTCTATCCAGGCCTCCTACATACTCAACTACAGGAGTTCCCTTCTTCCCCTAGCATGGGAAGTAGAGCCTTCCTACCTTAGCACTTGTCCAAGACAACAAAAACCTTTCAGCTTACCCAATTCCCTATCAAAAGTTATCTCTAAGACTCGCTATGACTCAAATTTTTATAGCTTTCCTTCATTCGATACCATGGTATGTGTACCATGGGAGAATCTTAAAACTAATCGAAAATAAGGGATAAGGCCCTTTTGACTCATATCTCTCTGCGTGCTTCACATCCACATATTGTGGAGAACTTACATTCTTTTTACAAAAAGTTTTACAAAATTGGGTTAAATTAACCCCAAAACTAACCCTAGGGACCCTATCCTAATAGGACCCTAATGAAAGATCATGATTCACCCTCGTGTCACTCAGTTGGCACCGAGTTCTTGTTCCAAAGACCACCCAAATCAACCTGCATCACTACAACTTCAACAATGCTTTGTGTCGCTGCCTGCTGAACCTCTTCGACGAATTTATATGTTGTTGGCCCTTCACTACTAGGTGCATTTTCCTCTGCATCTATTATAGCCCCTTGAGCTTCTCCTGAAGTGACAGAGTAAGCTGACAAGCTTCCTCTAGCCACGACTGCAATCTGGCCTTTAGCAAGGCCTCTTTCCTCTGTAAGTCCTCCACTTGTGTTAGTAGCTTCTTGCCTTCTTGTAACTTCACAAGGCACTACGTTGGCACGAAAGTGAGCGTAGTTTCTCAGACCTCATAATACTACCATTGTGTCTCTCGGACATCTGTTTTCAACTTCTATAGGTTTGGGTCCTCCTATAGATTCATCCATAATTCCATTGCTGCATCAAACATTGAGGAGTAGTCATTGGTTGTAGTATCCAATGTATTCATTCCCTCCTTGATTGTTGTTTTGTGCTTCTCCCGAACCTCTGGTGGAGTTTTTGGCTACAACTTCAACTGCAACTCTAATATCTTCATCAGAAACGCGAAGGTAACCCTACCAACCTCATCCTTTGATGTGCGTACTACGACAACCAATTTCATTACTTTTGTAGAGGCTTTAGCATCCTCTGGGATCTGCAATTCTGGCACTGATTTGCAAGCCTTCTCTATCGCCATCTCTAATCTCTGACTTTTCTGCTGCATCTCCTCCTTGGCCTTAAGTGCTTAAGTCTTTTCCATGAAAATTTGTTTGTTGTTGACCGTAAACTCACTAACGATGGTGAGGGTGCATTGTTCCCTAATACTCAATTATTCTGACACTCCCTGATGTTGCACATGGAGGGTCTGGGGTGGAACCATGACCAAATTCAGTCCCATGTCCTTCACTGTATTAATCAAAGTGCAATCCTCATCTAATTCTGTGCAAATGGACCCCTCTGGCAATGGAATGACTCCGAGGTCCAGAGTCTGTTCTAGCTCCATCACTATGTCACTTCCCTATGTAAAGCTCGTTTGCGCTCTGCTCACTTACCCGATGCCCACCTAGATTCTATTTTCCTGGATCTATAGCTCGCACATATCCTTTTGGATGCTCCTCGGCATCTACATATATTGGTGTTCAAATTGTTGCAGCACCTCCATTGTCATGTCCCTCACCTTTTCTCCGATCTCATTGAGATCGCCTTCCGTCAGCACCATGGGGTCAAGATGCACCTTCTTCTCCAACTTGTGTCTTTTGTGCTATCAAGTAGTCTTCTCCTGACCACGCCTCTTCAGTATGAAAGGAGTGATATACTCCTCACCACCACCTCCTCCTTGCTTGGAAAGCTCTTGCTCATGAGTATGATGCGAAGTTGATTTTCCACATTTCTCTGTCTCCTATCGTTCCTTTTCTACCTACTCTTTAGCAACGCTCTCTTTCTCCATTCATTTCTTCTTCACATCTGCCTTAGTAGCTTCCTTCTTCTTTTATTCTACCAAGGCGCACATGGCCTTCTGAGCAACATCCTTCCACTTTTGCACAATAGAGCTCTCTGCGCCTTTTCTTGTTCCCACATCCAATGTCGTAGGTTCATGCCACTTTGCTGGCCAATACCCTACAACTTGTTGCACATCTGTCTCAGATACCAAATATGGCAAGAGATTCCATATGAGCTCAGGGTCCTTCGGTGCACTAATTGACACATTGTTCCCACATCTAGTTTCATAAGTTTGCATCACTCTGCTAGTCAATACCCTACAACTTCTTGCACATCCATCTCAGATACCAAATATGACAAGAGATGCCATATGAGCTCTAGTTCCTTCCTTTGGTGCTCTAAATATAGCTTCTTTTATTTCTTTCAATGCTTCATCAATACTCTCAAATCCATCATCAAAGCTGAAAGTTAATAGAAAAATTTCTCTTAAAACCTCCCATTTAGAAATCCCATGGTGAAGCTTTGTTTCCAAAAACGATTTCATTGGGATTGTATGTAGCATATGATAGAAGATATGCACCCATTATAGTTGTGGTTTTGTTCCCTAGGCCTTACTCCATCATGCTAAATGATCGCGTGGATCATCGCTCCCACTATATTTTTCTGTCATTCTAGTATTAGCATAGCCACACCTTAACTTCATCATTCGGCAGTATTCTCTCCATCCAAAAAAGCTTTCCTTGTGTGTACCCCACTGATGAGCAGGCATAGCACGCAACACCAATTCCAGAGCCTGGAAGAAATTTTCTTTCGCTACTTCGCATTCAAATTCATCTAAAAAGAATTCCACATCAATTAACCCATCATAATGGAGAAGGTTTCTTACCTCAGTCGAAACACACCTTAGCGACTTGGTCATCATGTTGCCGCGAATCATAAATACTTTATGCAGCCCATTCTGCCAATTCTCAAGATCTTCATATGAATCTAAGGTGCAAGAGCTATTGATGTCCCACGTGATTCGTCCATCTACTATAGGATTGATCCAATCCTCATCTTGTGTTGTTATCTTGTATATCTAATCGAGATCATCGTCACTTTATACATAGTCGCGGACATGTTAAGTATAACGCGTTCCCTCTGTAGGGTCTAATGGCACTATTACCCTGAGAAACTTCTTCTCAAAGGATATCTTTCACTTCTTCAATTTGATTACCCCGTTCATATCAATATCCTAGTCGATTCCTAGTAATGTAGGGTATGGTTTATTGTCATCCACTATCTCAATGACCTTAAAATCATCTAGTGCACTCACACCCTCAGTCTCCACTATTACTCCATATATGTGCCCCATTGGAATCATCTTCTGCTGATTTGCCATGCACAATTGCATAGGAGACCATTGCAGTGTAGGTCTCCCCATCCTTTCCCATGTCTTCTTAGGCAAGTCATTCACATCAGACCCCAGATCCAAGATTACCTGGTCCATTTCATAGTCTCATATCTGTGTGGTTAACCTCATTTTGCACCCCATTCATTCCTTATGCTTACCGATCTTTCTTAATGTGCGCTGCTCTGTAGGATTATTTTCCTTATTGGTGCACTTGTCTATTAAGTCTTGAAATCCTTAACAACTTTATGATCATGTAGAAACTTCATAACAGTCTTCAGGAAAGTAGCAGGTATGGAAGGATCCACTTCCTACGATGCATTAGTCTCCAACATTTTCTCCTGACTTCCTGAGGTGGAGGCCTTAGTGAAGTGCTTCCTTTCTTCCAAGAACATTTCTTTAGCACGATTCAGATCAAAGTCGACTTCCTTCTCAGCAACATTTCCACCGATCCCTCTTCCTAAAGATGCTTACCTTTATTTGTGCCAGTTTCTATACCACTTCTTAATACAATATTTATGTTTTGATCCTCTTCGCGGGGCTCAACCCTCATCATCTCAATGTTTTGTGTAGGTTGTTGGGGCTGTACCTTAGTTTCTTGGATCTCTTCCATATGGACCAAACATTCCTCTATGACATGATAAAATTATAGACAATATTGACATGAGGGCTGTGTGAGATTGGACAATTATGTGTGAAGTGCCCTACTTCAACACAATTATAGCAAATTACCTGCCCACACCCTTGCCCTGGTCCAACGCCTCTTCCTCATCCTCGGACTTGGAATCCTTCACACGCTGCTCCTACGCTTTGATCCTGAGGCCAAATTTCTACCTTCATTCTATAGGTAGGGGTCTAGTCCATCATCAACACATAATTTCTACAATGGCGTTCATCGTGCCCTACTGACTTATAGAAATTCAAAACTAACTGTTGAGGGGTCTGTACAAACTTCTGTAATAGATGGCAGTTATGTGTAGAATGTTGTCATGTAACCTGACAAATAGTGCACCACAACACAGCTCCCATGCTTGTCCCAATATTAGTCTCTAGCTTCAGGGGTACAGGCCCTCCCCATATAATATAATTCTTAAATACCGGGCAATGATCCTTATCATGTCCATGGATTTTACATTTTAGACACCAGATCTCGGTGCACACCTCCAGTGAGCTTCCCATCCTTTCTTCAGGCTCTGCAACTCCAAGTGTAGGCTCTCCATCTGTGAATGAATCTGTTTCAACCAAGGGTTCATATCTAGAATAGGTGATGCGTGCAGCCTCATCATGATCTCCAAGGCTTCTACTTGCATTGCTATCTTCTGCTATGAAAGAGGTATTCTTAAATGTGGAAAAACTAATACTGTAAACCAAACATGATGCTAGGTATCTAAGATTTACATATTATCCTGCTTGATTTGACACTTCAAACTCTGATCAAAGTCCCAAGGCATCTCATCAACTCTCATTCGGATCTCCTTAAATTCAATTACTGACTCTGCCTCTGACATAAGCCTACTGAACTCCTTGTTTAAAGCTAGCTGCGTATCTTCCAATGACGCATTGGTGTTATTAGTGAAATAATTGATATACCTTGTTAATGCACGATCCCGTAAGGTTGTGACCAACTATGATTTCTTAATATTGTCATCAGTAACCTACTGCATTGTCCACACAGCTCTTGCAACAAACCAAAATTGTTCTAGATCTTCATCGCTCGTTCCTTTAAAAATTAGCATCTTCATCGTGTTTTGCCATGTTGAATGGTGGAAGTGGAGGTGGAGGAGGTGAAGTCATAGGTGTATGAGGTGGAGGTGGAGGCATATAAGGTGGAGTGGATGGATGAGATATCCTCAAAATACCTCGAGCGATTAACTGAACGACACTCCATCTGTAGTCAACACCTCCCCTTCATTGTGACTTGAAGGGGGTCCAATAAGTGGACTATATTCTAGCTAGATCCTCTATTTCTTCTAAAGAGTCTCCCGCTTTGCATAGACCCAAACATCAAGGTAAATTCATAACCATTTTTTCACATAACAACATTTTAATCCAAGTCTTTAGTGATTTCAAATAATTACCTCTCGATCCTTTAAAGATCCTTCACTCTGCTTCACTATAGCTGATATTCCTGTCAATCGCGAAATAAGTCACAAAGCTTCCCAATGTGCTGTCAACCTCATAATCCACAACCCGCATGATATTTCTTCCTTATTATTCCAGACATCGCACCAATTCAAGAGTCCACATTATAGGCCATTTGAGCCTCCATGTCCCTTGATTATCAGCTAATTTAGAAAACCACTCATTTAGTTCTTCAAGTAAGAAACAGAAGACTGTCTCGGTCTCGTCTATGTATAAAAATCTCTGCAACCACTCCTCCTTGGATAATTTAGGGTTCCTGTTCTCCTAAGATGTGAACGCATGAAATTCTTAATCAGTCCACTTATTAAGCTCTTTCCTTGTAGGAAACCATTTACCGCACATCTCTTAGATAGATCCTGGTCCTGAAAACAAAACCATTTGTTGGCTTAAGGGGTCCCGACCCAGGTTTAGAGTTGTTCACCAACCAACAAAACCCTAACTACTCGCCCTCTTGGAAACAACCTCCAAAGCACAGGCTGTAGTCTCCCCTGAAGTAGTATTGGGGGATGGTAGAACTAGGTTTTTACATCCAGGGACATGTGATAAATAGTTCTTAGGCGCTGAGAGTTTAAATCGACCTTCACACAAATTGATATCCTTCTAGACCTTGTCAATATATCTAACTCAAAAGGTCTTCTATACCTTTGTGAAGGTCTACGATCAGTCTTTGCTGACCTTAGCTAGGCGTTTTATCTATTTTCGTACATCAGTAAATGACCCTAGGTCTGAGTTTGTGTAGATCTATCTGATTCATCAAAAAAAATAGAAGAATTAATTATTATCTTCGTGAAATAGGATAGCTTCTTAAATCATGCACAAATAAGACAAATCTGATGACTTTGTGCAACATTCATTCATTGTTTCATAAAACATATCATTGAGTGACATAGTATAACATAAATAGAATCAACAAAAATACACAGTAATACTTCAAAAGCTATCTTTATTGATCTTCAATATTTAGATTACAGACTCTTCTACCTTGCGCACTTAGCTATGGGGTACGCACACTCAGCTGCGAACTCTATCCAGGCCTACTGCGCACTCAACTGCATGAGCCTTCCCTTCTTCCCCTAAGCATAGGAAGTAGAGTCTTCCTTCCTTAGCACTTGCCCAAGACAACAAAAACCTTTCAGTGTACCCAATTCTCTATCAAAAGTTATCTCTAAGACTCACTATGACTCAATTATTTATAGCTTTCTTTCATACAATACCATGGTCCACAGACCACGAGAGAATCTTAAAACCGACCAAAAACAAGGGTTAAGACCATTTTGACTACTATCTATTTGCGCACTCTGCATCCACACATTGCGGAGAATTTAAACACTTTTTACAAAAACTTTTACAAAATTAGGTTAAATTAACCCCAAAACTAACCCTAGGGACCCTATCCCAACATTCAACCATCAAGACAACATGCACTTAGTGTGATTGAGTGACAGTGCAAGTGAAAATCGCAACACTTGTGATAGATCATTGAACAACCGTGACGACACTTGCACGACAATGCATACAACTTCGTGTGTGAGTGCGGCAGATGTTTACATAGCGAATACAACTTGCACAAATGAAAATGAACCTTATGCATAGCCAAAACATGGCTGCAAACATGAAACTGTGACCAACATGCAAAAATATCTCTGATGAATAGCCAAGCGAGGAGGGTGCAAGACTTAACACAAGCTCATTGGATGAGCTTGAGTGTTTGCAAACATCAAGGAAAAACCCAAGGATGGCTCTGAAATTGCATGCAGGCCAAACTTTTGGAGGGTGTTACAACCACTACAACACTTGGCAACAAACTGGTTGAATTCCAGCTTCTCTATCTTTTTTCCTTTGATAGCACAAGGCCTTTGTCTTTTAGGGAGTATTGAATCATTGTGCAGGTTGCTTTGGCTTCCCCACTTACCCCATGGATAGACATGGTTCACCTTTCGCCAACTCAGTCAAACACAAAAACAAGTTTCATCTTGATCATAGTGTTTTGAAATCAGGAAGGGTAGTTTGGCTTGTGAATTAAAAAATTTCAGAGTATAAGTTTTCATCTTTGGTGTTGCTCTGTTGCCAACAGGCTTGGATAGTATCCCGATGGAGTCATGTAGGAACACACACATTTCTCCACTGCCAACGAGCCTGGTTAGTACCCTGGTGGAGTTGCATGCTTCACCTCTCTACAGAGGAAGCCTTTCTCTTCTTTCACCTTTGTATTTTTTAAAAATATTGTGCATAGGAAGTTATTTATTTTTGGGGTTCAAGAGGGATCCTGACTTATTGAGAGAAAAAGAGATTGTTCCTTTAGAGAATCATGTAAAACCTCTGACATAGGTTTTCCCATTTAGATTTTCCCTTCTCCATTTCTACTAGTTGGATGAGCTTGAACACACAAAGCAGAAGGTTGAGTAGAAGCATGGGGTTTCCCAGTGTGGACACAGATTCATGGTTGGACCCAAACTTCCCTTGAAAATGGCTCATATTTTCTGTCAAGTCTTCATCAGCTACAGGTTACAACTAAGCACGAAGAAGATGGACGCAAGAGTGGCCAAGTGCTAAAGTGTCATGAGATTCTTTGGATCTCAGCCACACACTCATTCAAAAGATAGGACATAGTAGAGGGAAACACTTATTTGCAAAACCAAAAATAGCATGATACTAAGGAAATAAAACAAAATGAAACAAAAGTAGTAAGAAAAGCAAAAAAAAAACAACAAGCACTAAACAGACTATGTACATGCTGCGGGGTGCAACCCGACCTACTGAAAACAGAGTTTTCGATCTTGGCCATTGATAGGAAGGTTGTTAACCCTCCTGTCATGTGATTCCATATGGTAGGTGTGTGGGCCAATCTTCTCTTAAACTAGTATCAAACTATCAGGTTCGTCTACTGGAACCTGGTGGTATCTCGAAAGACCATTAAGCAAAGACAAGATTCCTGCACCAGATACTGCATGTAACATAACATATGATGATGGCACATGGTATTTCTTTTTGCTATGGGAGAGGTTCAATTTTTGTAAATCAATGCATTGGGAATTCCCCAGATTTCTTACATATAGAAATTAAATTAGAAACCCATGTAAAATAATGAACTTTGTAAGTGATTCGAGAATCCAACAACTTAGTCAGTTCTTTCTGTATAAGTGGTTCAAGTGAAGGATGTACTTTCCTCTGTTTTTGTTGTAATGGCTTGACCCCTTCTTTGATTGGAATCATGTGTTGGATTATTCACATGTTGTATGTACTCAGGTCATCATCTTCCCACGTGAACACATCCTGGTACTATTTGAACAAGCACACAAAAACTTGTCGCTCTTGTGGTGTGCAACACATACTAAGACTAATGAACTCTGGATCATGGTCTGTTTTGAGATTGATATGTTCATTCATCATGGTGGAACTGTGGGTTTTTCTATTTTTTGATGCTTCAAATAAGTTCTGCAAGTCATAGAGCCTTTTGAGAGAAACCACACCTTTCGGGATGAGGTTTCCTTTCTTGTCATCAGCTGCAACTTGCAGGGACTGCTCGTGCTCATATTCATCAGCTGATGCCTCCTTGAAGGCATCAATGTTGTCCATGAAGTGTAGTATCTATTGATCCTCATTGAAAGCATGTATATTAGTTATGTTATCAAGGAGAGAAGGCTTATACAAAATTTCAACATTGAATCTAACCCTGAGTGGTGACATGCTAGCAGTTGCATTTGTTAAGGTATCAGCAGCTGCATTACATGTTCTTGGCACAAAAATGATATTGAATGCTTGGAACTTAGATATTATTCACCGTATCTCTTGCTGGTAACTATTGAGATGAGGTAGTAAATAGTGTGTGGTGTTACATACCTATCGTACCATGATTTCTGGATCACCTACCACTTTAAGCATAGAAACATTGAGGCTAATGGCCTTTTGCAAGCCTAACACGAGTGCTCCATATTCAACAATGTTGTTTGTGCACTCAAACTCCAAGCGAATTGGGATCAAGTGTTTCCTGTGCTTTGGGTCAATAAAGACACACCCAGCTCTAGAGCCATCATGTGTATTTGATCTGTCAAAATACATGGTCCATAGCTCATATATACACAGTCCGTTTGACGTGCTTGTACTACTGCTACTACTGATACTGTTACAATGGGTTGTACAGGTTCCATTTCCATCAGTTGGGAAAGGAAGGAGACCCAACCAAATTTCTAGTGGGGTTGGAGCTGGCAGTGCAACTGCGAAGGCCAAGAATTCATTCTCACCATTGATGGGAGTGATGTTATGCCTCATGTATCTCCCGGATAACTCCAAGATTTGATTGCATTTTCCATGATATGGAAGCCACAGCTGTGACCAGTCTATAGCAAAGTATCCATTCAACTCGCTAGACCAGTCTATGTTGAGTAGTAAGCCATATGCTTCCGATATGTCCACAACAACAATGTTTATGAGTTGTTGAACTCATCTATCATGAGATTGTCAGATGATCACATCGTGAAGCTCACTAATGGCTGGTACACATGTCCAATTGAGTTGGTGATCTGTGCATATGTCTTGCTCCATTGTTTATTGATCTTCTTAGCAATAGATAGTGGCATGACATTGGCTGATGCATCAAAATCAACCAAACCATTGTGAACATTGCAGTTAAAGATTTCGAATTAAAGTAAGAATGGAGGGAAAAAGAGTTTTCTTCTTCCATCCAGAGTGTTTTTAGCACAGTTGTGAGTGAACCGGGAGATGTTCTTACTCACTTGCTAGTATAGGCTGCTATTGGGATGGGGTCCCTGGGGGTAGAATTGAATTATACTTAGTTATTTTTGTAAATTTTTTGTAAAAGTTTTAAAGTCTCCACAAAATGTGGACACAGAGCACACAGATACAATAAAGTCAAAGGGACCTTAGCCCCTTGTTTTTGGTGGATTTTGAAGACTCGCCCACGAGTCAGGGGCCATGGTATTGTATTAGGAAAGCTATAAATAATTGAGTCTTAGCAAGTCTTAGAGGTAAGTTTCGATAGAAATTGCATACATTAAAGAGTTTTGTTGTCTTGGGAAAGAGATAGGGTAAGAAGCCTCTGCTTCCTGCACTTAGATAGAAAAGGGAAGGATCATGCATCTGAGTGCGCAGGAGGCCTGGTTAGAGTCTACAACTGAGTGCGTAGACCCCTACAGTTGTGTGTGCAGGGTAATAAGAGTTTGTAATCAGTAAATTGAAGATCAATAACGACAGTCTTTCGAAGAATTACTGAGTATTTTCGTTTGTATCTGTTTATGTTATATGCCACTAATGAATGACATGTTTTATGAAATAATGATTGAATGCTACGTGAATGTCTTCAATCTATATTAGTAATGTATTAAATGAATCCTTAACCACTTTCGAAAAGTTTCAGGCCATTTCTCTTATGTTTTCTAATGAATATGTAGATCTATGCAGACTTTGATCTAGGGTTGCTTGTTGATGCGCGAAAGTAGGTAAATCAACTGTTTAAAGTCTGCAAGGACTGATCATGGACATATGCGAAGGTATGAAGGCCACTTTAACTTAGTTACACTAACAAGCCCTAGAATTCTATCAATCTGCACGGACGCAACTCTAAGGCACTAGAATACATCACACTAGTTTCTAGATGCAAAAACTTGGTTCTTGCATCCCCCAATACTACTTTGGGTGAGATTGCAACTTGCACTACGCAAGTTTTTTCCAAAAGGGCCAGTAGTGGAGGGTTTTTTTGGTTGGCACAACTAACTCTAAACCTGGGTTAGGACCCCCTAAGCCAACAAGTGGTTTAGTTTTCAGGACTGGAATGCGCTTAAAGAGATGTGTGATGTTGTATCATTGAAATCCGACTAAGAAAGAGATTGAAAAGTGGTTAGATCGGAAGATTCAAAAGTTCGTGGCTCAAGAAAATAGGAATTTGTGCCTATTGAAGGAGGATTGGTTGATTAGATATATGTATATAGAGGTACACAAAATCTTCTTCTGCACTTTCCCAATTGAATTATATGAGTGGTTAGCTAAGCTGAGAGATAATCAAGGAAGGTGGAAGCTCGATAGTCCTATAGTGTGGACACGAGAATTGGTGCAATGACCAGAAGCCTCTAAAAACTAGATTGCGTGGGCTGTTGATCATTGGATTGATTGAACTTTGGGAGGATTTGTTACAAAATTTCCAATTGACGCTTCAGTCATCTATAGTGAAGATTCTTCAAGGGACTGTGAGGTAAGTATTTAAGGTCATTGAATACTTAGATTAAAATGTTATTATGTGAAAAGCAGGTAATGTCATTACCTTGATGTTCGGAGCTGCAAAAAGTGGAAGATTCTTTAAAAATCATGAAAAATCAGGACCAGTGTATAGCCCGTTGATTGGATCTCCTTCAAGTGATGATGAAGGGGCGCTGCAAACTACACCGCGAAGTGTTGTTCAGCTAATAACTCAGGGTTTTCCTAGAAAACATCCTCCATCCACTCCACCTCCACCTCCACCACATACACCTTCACCTAGACGTCCACCTCCACCGCCACCATTCAACATGGCAAACACAATGAAGATGTCGATCTTTAAGGGCATAGGATGTGAACATATAGAGTAGTTCTCGTTTGTTATGCACGCCGTATGGACAATGCAGAAAATAAGTGATCATAATATAAAGATGGTGTAGTTGGTTATTTCCTTTCAAGATCATGCACTAACCTAGTACATTAAGTATTGTGCTAACAATCCTCATGCATCGATAGCAGAAACTCAGACAAATTTGAACAAAGAGTTTAGTAAGCCTAAATCTAAGGCACAGTCGGTGATTGAATTTAAAGAGATCATGATGAAGGTTGAGGAGACACCTTTGGACTTTGACTAGAGGTTGAAGTGCCAGATCAGATAAGCTAACATGCAAATCTCAGATAGCTAGCATCGCGACTAGTTTATTGCATCACTTTTGCCCCATTTAAGAATTACTCTATCATAATAGAAGATATAAATGCAGGAAAAATCCTTGGAGATAGTGATGAGGCTTCACACATCACCTATTCAGGATAAAAACCTAGGGGTACAATAGATCTACTCACAATTAGCAAGCCTAAACCTAAAGTTACAGAGTTCGAAGAAATAAAAGGACACGCAGAGGTTTGGTGCTTGAAGTGCAAGGGCCATAGGCATGATAAAGATCATTGTCTAGTATACGTGAAATATCTTATACGGGGAGGGCCAGCCCCCCTGAAGTTAGAAGCCCTAGTCGGGTCAAGCACGGGAGATGCGCTACAGTGCACCATTTGTCAAGTCACTTGGAAAGATGCAATGAATAACTGCCACTTGCTTTAGAAGTTCATTCAAACACCTCAGTATTTCTTTTGTAATTTTTGTAAATCTGTGCACCATGATGAAGGCCACTGTCGAAGCTATGAGCTAACGATGGAAAGAACCCCTACTTACCATATGCAAGAAGAAACTCAGCCTCCAATTCATGGCATAGGAGGAGCACGCAGAGGATTTCAAGGATGAGGACCTGGTAGAGGCCGTGGTCAAATTATTTGCTACAAATGCATACAACTGGGGCACTTCTCATGAGATTGTCATAATCCTACACACCCTTCATGTTAATACTGTAGATAGTTCAACCATGCCATAAAATAATCTTTGGTGTTAATAGCTGAGATGCAAGGGAAGAAACTGCAGCCCCAACAGCCTATGCAGAATTTGCAAATGATGAGGGCTGAGACCTGCAAGGAGGATAATAGAATTAATATTGTACTAAGAAGTGGTATGATGACTGGTGCTGATAAGGGTAAGCAGCCTGAAGAATATGGATGGGTCTGTAAAGCTCTAGAGAAAGAAGCCAGATTTGATCTGAATCGTGCTAAGGAAACATTCATGGAGGCCAAGAAGAGCTTTGATGAGGCCTCCATCTCAGGAAGCCAAGGAAAGACGCAAGATACCATTGTGACACAAGAGGTTGATCATTCCATACTAACTACCTTTTTGGAGACCTGCATAAAGTTACTGTGTGACAGGAAGATTGTGGAAGGATTGCAAGACCTAATAGATAAGTGCAAAAATAATGAAAAGTCTCCTTCGGAGAAGCATGTGGTCAGAAAAAATAGTAAGCATAAGGCACACACAGGGTGGGAGATGCGGCTAACAGTGCAAATAGGTGACTATGAAATGGACCAAGTCATTTTGGATTTGGGGTCTGATGTGAATGTCCTACCAAACCAGACATGGGAAAGGATGGGGAGGCCTGCACTGTAGTGGTCTTTGATTCAGCTTAGGAAGGAAAAACAACATAAAATCATCCCCATGGGATTCTTATATGGAGTAATGGTTGATATCGAAGGTGCGATTGTAGTAGAGGACTTTGAATTTATATAAATTTTCGATGATAGTAATCCCTAGCCCTCGCTCCTGGGAATCAACTAGGCTATTGATATGAATGGGATCATTAATATGAAGAAGAGGACAATGTTGTTTGAAAGAAAGTCATTTAGGGTTATAGTTCCATTGGATCTTGCAGAAGGGGTTCATTGTATTGAACCAGTCGACGATTCTGTGGAAAGTGAAGATGAGCTGGATCAAATCTACAAGATAACAACATGAGATCAGGATTGGATCAATCCAACCACAGATGGATGGATTGCATGGGACCATGATAGTTCCTACACTTCTGATCCATACGAGGAATTAGAGCATTGGCAGAATCGCTTACATGAAGTTTCTACATTGCGATGCAATATGATGATGAATTCACTGAGTTGTGTTTCACCGGAGGTAAGAAAGTTACCTTATTGTGATAGGTTGACTGACATAGATATGTTTTTAGATGAATTTGAGCGTGAAGTCCCTGAGGACCAATGCTTTCAAGCCTTGGAATTGGCACTGCGTGGTATGCACCCATGATGGCAGGGTACACATAAGGATAGTTTTACTGGATGGTGAGATTACAAAATAATGATGAAGCTACGATTTGGACATGCTAATACCAGAATGACTAAAAAGTATAATGGGAAGGATGATCTGTGTGATCACCTAGAAAAGTGGAATAAGGCATGGGGGATAGAACCACATCCAGAGTGGGTGCATATATATTGTCATACTTTGGATACGATCCCCATGAACTAGTACCTCGAAACAAAACTTTACCATGACATTGTGGAATGGGATTTATTGAAGGAAAGTTTCTTATTGACTTTCCACTTTGAGGACGGATTTTCAAGCATCGAAAAAGTGCTTCAAGAGATCAAAGTGGTTATCTTCAAAACACCAAATGAACCTATGCAATGGACCCAACCAGATTGGAGTACCCAGCTGTACCATGCCTTGGAATGCTATAATGTCACCACCGAAGAGGAGGAAGAAGACCCAAGGTATATCAATATTCCGGAGACAGAAGGGTGTCATGAAGTTGAAGGCCCACAAGTAGAGAACCTAGACATCTCCGCACCTTTGAAAATGAAACAAGTAAACATTGGCATTGAAGAAGAACCAAAGTTCACGAATATTGGAGACTATTGGGATGATGCTACATTAGACAAAGTTGTTGAAGTAATTCGCAAATACCGAGATCTCTTCCCCACTAAGTTTTCATATTTAAAGGGCATAATTGGTGATTTGGTTGTTATGAAGATCACATTGAAGCCGTATGTGAAGCTTGTTAAACATAGGCCTTATCACCTTAAGCCTAATTATAAGGAAAAGGTTTGCCAAGAGCTAGATAAAATGTTGGAGGCAGGCATTATCGAACCTATTGAAGAGTCTCATTAGGTGAGCCTGAGGGTGGTCTAAGATAAGAAACATAAGGGAGAAATAAGGATTTGCGTAGATTTTTGTAAGCTTAATGAAGCATGCATTGGAGGGCAGGAGGCCTATTCCTTCACTGACAGGTTTTCTAGGTATCATCATATAAAGATTGCACCAGAAGATAGAAGAAAACCCACTTTTGAAACATAGTGGGGTTGCTTTCAGTAAATTGTTATGCCATTTGGGTTAGAAAACCCGCCTACGATATTTTCCCACATATTCATAGCAACGTTCAAGGAATTCATTCATAAGTTCTTGGAAGTGTACTTTCATGATTGGACGTTGTTTGGCTTGGTGAGGAGCCATGTCGTAAGTCTGGGCTTGATGTTGGATACATGTCAAAGGTATTAGATAGTGTTGAATTTGAAAAAAAACATATTTTGTGCTCCTTTTGGGATCTTTCTAGGTCATGTTGTGTGAAAGAAAGGTGTTATCTCAAAATCAGGCCCTGGAAGGCTGCAGACCAGGAAGACTTCAAGTAACTGTTTCAAACCAATCTTTTAGCTAAGGCTTAGCCTCCTTAGCCTAAGAGGGCTCTCTCAAAGGGTTTAAGATTTGTGATTGTGATTGAGATGGCTAACTCTTTTATGAAACAAATAGAAATGAGGCTGGTAAAATCTAAATTAACAAGCATCCATTGGGCTCATGGAGTCATATATCATTTAGCATCAATAGTGAATTGGTTTTATAGTGAAATCAAGGCATTCAGACTTCAATATACATAAGTTACAGTAGACACAACAGGGACAACATATGAGTACATGAAAGAAGTTAGAACACAGCATGTGATTTCCAAGTAATCAAGTACTCATCAAACTATAAATAACATAAAAGACAACAAGAGGAATGCATATACTGAAGTCACTATGATTCTTGAGCAGCAAAAACCATTACTGTATTACTAAAGGAACAGAGTCTTTACATAAGCTTGACAACAGAGGCCTTTTTTACATAAACTTCCAACCCCTATTACATTTCACATCCTTCTATATATAGAGTTCTTCCTTCTACATTCAAGGAACTCGAGAACTACTTCTAATGACACCTATTTAGCTTTTAACTGCCTATTAAATATAACAAACTTCCACTAGACCTTCTAGACATCTAAATCAAATGGGACTCTAATTCCATAACAACCTTGGTCTACAATAATTTTCGTTCTTTGACACCTGGTTCCCTTCTGACGGTGGCTGTGATGGACCTTCAATGCTTCATGTTGCTCTTCAATATCACATGTTTTCCAATGCCCTGAAATATAGGAAACTACCCCTTGTGTACCGGTCTTTAGTTTGCCTCAAGTTGTTCAGATCCAACGAAGTTCATCCTTTATCCTTTAATTACCCAAAATGGAGCTGACTGCCACGTCCTTGATGTGCTATCCACCGTTTTCATGGGTGGAAGCCACAATTCTTGCAAATTGTTCCAGATATGCTGAAGTGTGATAAATATGCTTACTTTATGATAAAAATCTAAAGTAAGATTCGTATGCATATGATCTCCACCTGTCTTGACCTAGTTGCATCTTAATAGTTTCAACTGATATCTCGCATACCTTATAGATATTCACCTTTCAAAATTCCCGCTCATATTCAAAACTGATTAATTGAAATTGGACTATTTAGCTTTAGCAGTTTCGTAGCACGCTACGAAACTGTTGAGCTTTAATCATCACTTTCAGTAGTTTCGTAGCGCACTACGAAACTGCTGAGTTGTTTCAAAAATCACAGTTTAGCCCCAAACTTTACTTATTCGAGCACTTTGCTGCTAGAATCTTCCTTAAACTGTTTCAAGTTTTTTCAAAACTGACATGGATGTTTGGTTCTTCAAAAAGGATTATACCAAGCGAAATCATCAAAACTTTGGGATATAGCCTTACTTGTGATGAGACTTCTTCATGGAGATTCATGTAGCTGACTCAACTGTATCTTTAAGTCTTCAACTTGTTTCTTCATGACTTTGATCCTAGACTTGAGGTTTGTATTGACCTTTCTAATGAACTGAGCTTCCTTTATTGCAGGAGTAGTCCAGCTACGGAACTGAACACTAAAATCCACCACTTCAGGAATTTGAAAATTTTGATCCTCCCACCAAGCTTGCATCTGATTAAAATAGGCTTCTTTAAGTGCAAATTTTCTGGCAGCCTTCTTTAATCTAGCGATTTCAAGGTTGGCCAATCCCAATTTCTTTTTTAAGTCTTCTATATTGTCTTCTTCTTGGGTGACAACTGTTTTGTCTTTATCTTTTCTTTCACGAGGCTGAGTCTCCTCCCCTTCTTTCCCTGCCCTTGGCGGTACCTCCTGTACTTGCTTGAACTTCCTAGTTATGGGTCTCGTGGGCTTGAACACAAATTTCTCAACTTGCTCATCAAACTTGAGTTTCTTTGAGGCTTTAAATTTCTTTGTCTTCTCTTCTCTTCATTGCAACAAATCAGCTTGAACTAGTGGAGACTCTTCAATATCAATTTCCTGCAATAAATCATTTAAATCACCCTTCAAAAGAGGACTTTCTTCAATAGCTATTGACTTACCCTTTTCTTTAGCCACCTGGCTCCTCATTCTTCTTCTTTGAGCTCCTCCACCAGTGCTTGATTCATGTGTAGTCTCTCTGCCCTGAGCTTTTTCTTTCATTGACTGCTGAAGTGTATCCTGAATAATTAGTGGCTTTGCAGACTCTCCAACTTGTTTCCTTTCTTTTAACTTTGAAACCCCTTTGGCTCTTGTTTCTGCTTCAGGACTGGTTGTTGTTGAAGGTTCTTTTGCCACTAGAGGGTTGAGACCGGTCTTACTCTTGAAACCGGACATGAATATGAATGTGTCCCAGTCTCTGCCTACCCTCTGGAGCTCATGCAAAACCATTAACTTAACCAAGCCATGATGGAAAAGTGAAGTCTCACAGGCTTCTTTTCTCAGTTGTACCTTATCACACATTTTACTTAAACTATGGAACAAGTAATAAGGTAGATCAATAGATGTTTTCCCTGTGAAATGCAGTAGCAATTTAAAATGGTATGAGTACACTTTGTTATATCTCCCTTCACAGGTCAGATACTTCTGTATACAAGTGAGTAAATGGGCATAAGATTCTTTGACATAACTTCTAGGAATGGATTTATTTAGATCTGAATCAACGAATTCCTACTTAAGAAACTCCTTGCATGGGTTCATGTCAAATTTGAAATTTTTGAACCAATTTTCTTGCCCTCTTGGAATTTCTGTCACTGTGGATATCACGTCTGGTGAAACCTGCAATTCCATCATGCCAACCTTTGAATTTAGCCCTGTGAAATTTAGCGCAAATTCTTTTGCCACCTGTGCATGACCTCCCTGGAGCTTCTTGCAAAAATTCCAACATCCAGCTTGTTTGAACACCTATTCGACCTCTTTATTCTTCAAGGTTATATCCAAGCCTACAGGCTCGTTTCTGAGACATTTACCTGATCGATGGTCTTTCCTTTCCACAGATTCCTCCATGGAGATTCAGTAACTTGTGCACTAGAAATGAAAGCGTTGCTCAAACTCCAAACTCTGCCTCGCTTGAATAGCCAGCTCGCTTGAATGGCTGGCTCGCTTGAATGGCTGATGTTTTCAAATTGAAATCTAGTAGATTTATTTTGCATGCAAGTCCTACAAACATCATCAAAACCGAGCATACTTGGCCTTTCTTGGAACTTGGATTTCGTGTGTATCAATGCCCCTAGTGATTGCAATGATGGAGATAAGCGGTTGGAGATGAGGTATGGAGTACATAAACTGACAATAAGTGACGTAGCCATAGGTTAATTTGATAGATTTGACAGTTGAGGAAAGATTCGCTGCAGAATGCACGAATCTCCGATTTCGCAGCGCGCTCAGTGTAAATTTTGAATAATGCACTGTGAAATCACCTAAAACCTATCGCGCTGCACAATCACCTAAAGGACCTTTGCGCTGTGAAAACACTTAAAAGGCTTTTGCACTGCGAAACTGTTAAAAGGATTAATGCGCTGCACAAATGCTTCAAAGTGATTACATGCACTACGCAATCACCTAAAAACGTTGTTTGATACATAATGATTTTGGAATAAAACTAACACATGGCTATGAGATGGATGATGAAAGAGGGTGACCAATGATAGATAGGAATACATTTTTGACTGAAGACCTTCTGAACTAAGACTCTAAGTAAAAACAGGTTTAAACTAACACTCACCTTTATCATCAATTTGATAGAGAAATTTTTTTTTTTTGGCATTAAAATTCTTAAGTGATAACACAAGGATTGATGGTGGACCTTGCAAAGATTGCGGTGATTTTGAACTTGGAGGCCCCTAGGAATGTCAACCAGTTGCACACGACATTGGGACACATGGGATACTATAAAAAATTCATGAAAGCTTATGCTCAAACTGCCATGCTCGTGGAAAAACTACTAAAGAACGATGCGACATTCTATTGGGATGAAGAATGTCATCGCAGCTTAGATGTGTTGAAAGAAAAGATGGTAACTACACCAATCTTGGTATTTCTCGATTGGAAAAAGGAGTTTCATGTACATGTGGATGCTTCTTGCATTGCGCTGGGTGTTGTACTCACATGGGTAGGTGAGGGAGAACTAGACCATCCCATAGCCTTCGCCAGTTGGAAGTTATAAAAGCTCGATAAAATTATTAAGCGACTAAGTGTGAAGGGTTGGCCATGGTCTATGCACTGCAAAAATTCAAGCATTATCTGTTGGGAGGGAATTTCAAGATGTATACAGATCATTTTGTCTTAAAATACCTAGTCAAAAAGCTTGTGTTGGGGGCATGGATTTGTCGATGGTTGTTATTATTTTAGGAGTATGAATTTGAATTCATTGTGAGGCTGGGGAGGTTGAATGTTGGGCCTGACCACCTGTCACGAAATGACCTTGTGTTGTTATATGATAGCAAGTTCACTAAATTTCTGCGTAAATTCCCAGATGCATTGGTTAGGACCATATATTGTCAAGGATTTAGGGATTGTGGTGCAGCTCAGCTTGCAAAGCTCAATGGGGAGCCCTTCCTAGGAAAAGTGAATGGGAGCAGATTGAAGCTATATACGGGGGATCCTGCGCAATGACTATATGGAAGTAAGAGAGTCTTAGTGCTCCAGGCAATTGCAAGGGAGTGTGGGACTATAAACTACACTACCCAGTTTGGAGGACAAAGCAACGAGCAGGCAATAAGAAAACTAATGAGGGTGCACCAGTTGAAGTTTCACTTAGGACATTGCACTATGAAGGAGGGTTCTACACATCCCAATAGGAAAATGACCATTGGAGTCACTATCCGTGATTTGACGGCCAAAAAGTGGTTAAGAGGAGTGGGGAGGTGGCAATTAAGGCGAAAATATTTGAAGATATACCACCAAATCTAGATTTATTATTAGATTTTGGCGGAAATGGTCGATTTGAATTCAAATCCCTTATAAATTGCACATACTGGTCCAATAGAGAACACTATGCATTCTAAGAATTTTTAGAGCATTCTTTTATATAACGCATATGAGTAGAGCATTTTGGGAAGAATTTGTGATGTGCCCCTCATTTGTGAACTATTCTCCAGCAATTGGAGAGCTATTTATTGAAAGGATGATTGCCACTAACCCGATCAAATCCCTAAATTTAGAAGCCATTGTATCTGATGCGCCAAGTCGTAAAGAATCTAGTATGGAAACCACGCATGTTGTGCTCACGACGCCAAGGTTCCTAGGCCGAAACAAATGATGACAAAAGAAAAGTAGCCCGCTATGAAAGAAAAGAAACCAGCCACGAAATAAAAACAGAAGAAGTCAGTACCAATGCAAATATCATCGAGGAAGCATACAGGGCCACAACCCAAGCAGAGAAAGGACAAACAATCAAATAAAGTAGTGGATTTGGAGGAAGAGGAGTACCAAGGCATTGAAGAGGTCAAAGTTGAGGGTGTCAATCCTATCTCTATGCTAATTGAATACATCCCTCCATGGAAGGGAAAAACTCAAGTGACAAAGGACCTTGATTCAGGAAAATTCGGGGTATCCACTCCCCTGCTACTGGAGTAGGTCACATTTGAAGGCCCTAAGTTTGCGCGTATCCCGCTATTGAAATTAGAGGACTAGGATATCATGGATCAGGAAACATTTCCAGATATGGTGACCCATAAGTATATGACAAAGATATACTATGATGACATGGAAGTTACAAAGCTAGAACCTGTGAAGTGGGTCCATGACGTTGAGCAGTCGGGGTTGCTGAATATGTTATTAGTTCTGTTGGCATTATGGCATAGGTTTGGAGCTATGGCACAGGTGTTGTCCTTGATGGCAACTCCCTTTGATAACAGATCTCAGTTCAGGCTTTCAGAATGAAGGAAAAGACATATACGCAGGTTCATCTAGACGAAGATGCGTATACAAATGGGTTAGACGTTACAAAGGCGCGTATGCGTATACACACACTTTCACGCAAGGAAAAGCGCGTATATGTTGGAAAACATGCCTTTGGTCCATGGTAGTTAGTCCTTGGTATTTGAACCTATGGTTTTGGACCATGATATCTCGTCAGAAGTGTTGATCCCAAGTATTGGGCCCATGGTTTTGTGTTATTATGGTTTTGGACCGTGGTATTGAGAAAGGCCTAAGACTATAAAAGAGGAAGGAGATCATTTGGCAAAGCATCTTTGGAATCAATTGAATATCTAACATGTGCTAGATCTGAAACTTTTGTGATTGAGGTTATGGTGCAGATCTGGATCTGAATGAAGGAGGAACCTAAGCCCATAAAGAAGGATAAGATCTATTGATGGGTCATAATCTTTAAAGCTTGAATGATAGTATCTTTGTATGATTTTGATTTGTTCTGTGAGACGCACACTTGATCTATAAATCTGATAATCTGGGTTATTTAGCATTTGACTATTTGAAAGAGTAAATTCTCCTTTATAGATCTATATGCATGTTCAGTGAAGCTAAGGCATGTATACACGCAGGTTCAGTAAAGGAAAACAGCATATACGCAGGTTGCTCCACACACAGGAGCGTATGCACGCAGGTTTCAGGTTGTTTAAGTAGTGCATATCTTTTAAATTATGATCTAGCTGCCTTTGTTTATTGCTGCAGTATTATGGGTTCAGAATTTGGTGTGTGGTTACTGTTACTGTGTTCTGGGTAAAGCTATCAGAGAAGTGCTTACTTGATTCAGTGCTAATTGGGGGAAAGGAGATTGTTTGATGCAAATATAATTGATGATTGATTGATGTTCATGGATCCAGTCTGAAAATTTATGAAACAAGGTCCCTGGAAGAAAGAGAAGGTTGCAGCCTTCAGTAGGCCAGCACCTACATACTAGTATCTTGGCTAGTACAAGAGCAAAGGGGGTTGCAGCTCCCTTCCAGGAGAAGCTGGAAAATGAGAGAGGGTTGTAGCTCTCTGCAGGTTGTAGCCTGCGTACTGGTAAAGGACTGTGCCAGTACATTGTAAAAAGAAGTTTCTAATTAAAAGAAGATAGAGACGAATTGCAGCAGGTGATTTTCACCCACATTGGGTTTCCACCTTATATCTTGTGTTCTTGTGTGTGACTGTCTTCTGTTCTATTTTACTGGTCTGGTTACTGTTTATTTCACTCAGATACACAAATTAATAATCAACATCTGAAAGATAAAGTAAATCATAAGTTTGTATTGTATACACAGGTTTCCTTCTACATAGTTGCGTATATATGCGGGTTTTACTAACTGAAGTAGCGTATATCCTCAGATTTTTAAAATTGAATATTTGGCTTGATAATACTGATTCACCCCCGCTCTCAGTATTATTTCCAACAATTGGTATCAAAGCAGGTCCTTCAGAAGAAGCTTGATCGCTTGAAGGAAGATCTTTCATCATGAGCAACTACGATAGGGAAGCATCAGTCAGGCCACCGATTTTTGATGGGACAAACTTCGTATATTGGAAGGTAAGAGTTACTGCCTATATTCAATATCTTGGTACAGAAGTCTGGGATAACATAGATACAGGGTATACTTTTCCATCAACAACTCCTACAGATCCGGCTGAGAAGAAGAAATATGAAACAAATGCAAAGGCATTCAATACTCTATTAGGATGTCTATCTCAATCAGATTTTGTCAAAGTTATGTAGTATAAATCCGCAAAAGAAATATGGGACAAGATTGTTCTGAGCTATGAAGGAGATGATCAGGTAAAACGAGCAAAACTTCAAACCCTCAGAATTCAGTATGAAAATCTCAGAATGTAAAATGATGAAAGTGTGGCTAACTATTTCCTTCGTGTAGATAAGATTGTTAATTGTATGAAAAAGTTGGGTGAAGAAATAAAAGAGGCTGTTGTGGTTGAAAAAGTTCTAAGATCTGTGTCCCCTAGGTTTGAATCTAAAGTTTCTGCAATAGAAGAAAAAGAGAATCTACGAAACCTTACCATGTCACAGTTGCACATAATTCTAACTGCTTATGAAATGAGGAAAGGAGGACCATCAGACAGGGGCGAAGCTGCCTTCAAGGCTTCAAGCAAAGGAGACCACTATGAGTCAAGACACGTGTCAAAAGAAGAAGAAGAATCAAATTTTGTCAAAAACCTTCAACGGGGTGCTGGAAGATTCCGAGGTAAGTTACCTTTCAAATGCTTTGCTTGTGGAAGAGTCGGTCACTATGCTGCCAAATGTCCTCATAAGGATAAGATTGACAAGGGGAAAGAACCTGTTAGATGGAACAAGAAACAGAATGAAAATAAGAAAAGCTATTACACTCATGAAGATAGTGATGGACTTTCAAATAGTGATGAAGATGAACGAGGTAATAATTATAAACTTTTAATGGCTTTTGAAGATGATGATTACATGGATGCTATAGATGAAGAAGGTTTTTATGAAGAAATTTCTAAACTCAAAGTCTGTTTAGAAGAGAAAAATATGATTATTGATTCTCTGCAATGTAAACTAGCTGAAAGGGAAAAACATCATGAAAAATTGGAATGTGAAATTGTTGGTCTTAGAAAAGAGATTGAAAAAACAAAAGCTCTTAATCTTAAATTTGTTAAAGGATCTGAAACTCTGGATGAGATTATCAATGTGCAGCATTCTCCACTAATCAAGACAGGTCTAGGATATAATGGAGAAGCATCACAAGCATCCACTTCCAAAGGTTATCTTGATGCAACAAGGAGGAGCGAGCAAAGGCATAATAGACATCATCAGGTAAATCAGGGACAGTTTTCCTCAAGAATGAACAAAGACTATCAGGAAAATCGGGGACAATCTACTTTAAGGACAAACAGAAGCTACAACCAGCCACAGGTAAAACCTTCTCAATTTGCCTCAAGAATGGATGCCAATAGAAACTACAATCATTTGGCTGGTAGATTTGAAAATCACAGGAGTTTCTTCAATGGCCAATGTTTCTCTTGCCATAACTTTGGCCACAAAGCTGCTCAATGTGTTGCCTATAAGACAATCATGACTAGAGAAGCTCAAAAACAAAGAAGTATGACTGGAATCACAAAAAGGACCTATAACAACTTTTCAGCCCTTGAAAATGAAATTGAATGTTCTATTTGTAATAACTTCGGTCATGAAGAGTCTGAATGCAGGAGCAGGTTTTGGAAGACAACTCAGAAGGAACAAACCTCAAGTGCCAGAACATGGAGAATGAAGGAACCGCAATGAGAAAGATGTGGGATAGCTTTATATGCAGAAGGACAAGAAAATCAATGGTACATCGATAGCGGATGTTTGAAGCATATGACAGGTGATAAAGAAAAACTTGAATCATATAGTGTTTTAGAAAAGGGAAAGAAAGTTTCTTTTGGAAATGATACCCCTGCAGTCATAAAAGGAAAAGGCACTACTCAGTTGAAAGAAAAGGTCAAAGCTAGAAATGTTTCGTATGTTGATGGCTTGAAGCATAATCTTCTGAGTGTCAATTAGATGTGCGATCAAGGAACCGAGGTAATATTTCGATCAAATGGATGTAGTGTTCGTGATCTTGATACAAGAAAAACAGTGATCAAAGGCAGAAGAACTCCAAATAACTTATACATATTTGAAGAAGGACAACAACAATGCTATTTGAGCAAGGATGATGAACACTGGTTATGGCACCGGAGGTTGGGGCATCTAAGCTTTTCACAAATAAGGAAAGCATGCAAATACCAGGCAGTTCGTGGTCTTCCAGATATCAAAATTCCAGACAACACCATATGCAAATCATGTCAGTTTGGTAAGCAAAACAGAACCAACTTCCCTGAGAAGGAAGGATCAGCCAGTAGGCCTCTTGAACTAGTCCATACAGATGTATGTGGTCCATTTAGGACAAGGTCACCTCGAGGAGAAGAATACTTTATATTATTCATTGACGACTTCTCCAGGATGGTTTGGTTAGGACTTATGAAGCACAAAGATGAAGCATTCGAAAAATTCAAATCCTTCAAAGCCTTGGCTGAAAACGAATCAGATCACAAAATTAAGTGCCTCAGGTCCGACAGAGGTGGGGAGTTTACCTCAAATGAATTTTTCGATTTCTGTGAAGAACATGGAATAAGAAGGGAATTTTCTACAGCTAGGACTCCTCAGCAAAATGGAGTGGTGGAAAGGATGAACAGAACGGTCCAACAAATGGCTCGTGTTATGCTTGACGAGTCTCAAACTCCTGCAACCTTCTGGGGTGAAGCTGCATTTGCTACAGTTGTTATTCTCAACAAAACAAATGTCCGAGTGAACAACACTCAAACTCCTCATGAGCTCTGGTATGGTGAGACTCCTTCAGTAAATCATTTCAAAATTTTTGGAAGCAAATGCTATATTAAGAATAATGATGAACAACTTGGCAAACTTGAACCTACAGCAGATGAAGGCATTCTCCTTGGTTATTCTCCCCACAGCAAAGCATATAAGTGTTACAATAAAAGACTTGGAAGAATTGTTGACAACATTGATGTAGTGGTTGATAAAATAGGATACATTCCCAGGCAAGTAAATTATGAAAATATCGAAGAGGATGAAGACTACTCTCCAAATCAGACTGATGATGAAGAAGAACCTCAAGAGGCACTAGAGGAACAGATAAGGATAGAAGAGAAGACTCCATCCAGGTATGTTCAGAAGAATCATCCAGAATCTCAAATTTTGGGGCAGAAAGAGGTAGGTATACAAACAAGAAGAACAATTGCAGAAGCCTCAAGCTATTTGGCTTTGCTCTCTTCCACTGAGCCACAAAATGTAAAAGAGGCATGCAAAGATGAATGTTGGGTCAAGGCAATGGATGAAGAACTTGAGAAGATCAAAAGGAACAACACTTGGGAGTTGGTCCCTAGACCAAAGTATAAGAATGTCATAGGAACAAAATGGATCTTCATGAACAAGTTGAATGAAAATGGGGAAGTTATTAGAAACAAGGCCAGACTTGTCTGTAAAGGGTATGCTCAACAAGAAGGAATAGAATTTGAAGAAACTTTTGCTCCCATTGCTAGACTTGAGGCCATCCGAATGTTTCTTGCTCTCTCAAGCTTTCAAAAATTTAAAGTATTTCAAATGGACATGAAATCAGCCTTTCTGAATGGAGACTTAGAAGAAAAAGTGTACACTGAGAAGCCAGATGGTTTCATTCTTGGGAATGATCCAAATCTTGTATGCAAACTTAAGAAGGCCCTCTATGGTCTTAAACAAGCTCCAAGGGCTTGGTACTATCGTTTGGACAAATACCTTCATCAACAAGGTTTTTCAAAAGGATCAGCAGATAGCAATATTTATATAAAAATTGAAAATGACAAATTGCTAATACTTGTTGTGTATGTAGATTATATTATCTTTGGCAGAAATGAAGAAGCTATGAGTCAAAGCTTTGCCTTGGTGATGCAAAAAGAATTCGAAATGTCTTTGCTTGGAGAACTGACATATTTTCTTGGATTGCAAATCCAACAAAATGAAGGTGGTATCTTTTTGTCTCAAACCAAGTATCTCAAGCAGATCTTAAAGAAATATGGCATGGAAGATGCAAAACCAGTATGTACCCCCATGGTTACAGGATGCAGCCTCAGTGCAAATGATGAATCGGCAGCAGTGCATCAACCAACCTATAGATCTATGATTGGAAGTCTACTTTATTTGACAGGTACCCGACCAGACATCATGCATGCAGTGGGAAATGGAAGATTTCAAGGAAATCCTAAGGAAACTCATCTTCAGGCAGTTAAGAGATTCTTCAAGTACCTTCAAGGAACTCAAAACTATGGCTTATGGTATCCTAGAGATACAGATCTCACACTTCATGCTTATACAGATGCAGATTGGGCCAGAAGTGTGGATGACAGGAAGAGCACAAGTGGTGGTGCATTCTTCATGGGTTCTAGATTAGTATCTTGGTTCAACAAGAAACATAGTTCGATTGCTTTATCTACAGCTGAAGCGGAATATATGGCTGCTGCATCTTGCTGCACTCAACTCCTTTGGATGATGCAGACCTTGCAGGATTTTCAAATCACTTGTACACCACCTATCTCCATCTTTTGTCATAATACAAGTGCAATCAGCATTTCAAAGAACCCATTCATGCATTCAAAGACCAAGCACATACCGATCAAGTATCACTTTCTCCGGGAACAAGTGTTGGAACAAAAGGTCAAATTGGAGTATGTTCCTTCTAAGGAACAAGTTGCTGATATTCTCACTAAACCACTGCCCAGGGAAACTTTTGAATACTTCAGACAGAAGCTGGGGGTAGTTGATGCATCATCTTGCTGTTAAATCTTGTCTGGTTCAGAGAAAAATAGGTGTACGCGAGTTTCCTGAGGAGGATCCGCGTACATACACCGGTTTTTGCAGAGACAGTCGTGTATATAGAGGTTTGCTAGATATCAGTAGGGGCAGGCTCTGGTTGAAGATATTCTGATATGGGTCTGACAGAGACCATCTGGCACAGGTTCAGGGGGAGCAGATAAACTTCTAATGATGCATTGTTGGCATTGTCTTAGAAGCTTTTGGCTCTAAGTTGTTGTTGAGTTTAGGTGGATCAAAGGCAGAGGGAGAATAGAAGGAAATCTTGGTTGCTGATCTGAATGGTGATTGACAGATGCTGCTTCTATCAGTTATTGGTGACATTCATAAGTATTTCGTCTCTATGTCTTGTATCTCTTTTGTGGTATCTCTTTTATGGTGTCAAGGTCATGTAACGACCTATTTTGGTTTCCCCAGTATGCCTGGGATGAACATGTAATGAACTTGGTTGTCATATGTAAATTTCTGATGTATCCCCACTTGGTTGGGTGGATGATCCCCACTTGGTTAGGTGATGGATGTATGTACTGAGTCTTTTGGTGATAGGAAGGTCTTTTATGATGTATAAGTCATGGTTCTTCTTAAAGAACATCTTTTTTGCAGATCTTGCCTACAGTCAGGGGGAACATGGTCAGCACAGCAAGGCAAAGATTTCAGCATGTACTCAGGGGGAGCATAACCCTTTGCCCTTGATGAAAAAGGGGGAGAATGACTTTGAGGATCTTGGGTTGCCATCAAGTCCAAAGGGGGAGATTGTTGGCATTATGGCACAGGTTTGGAGCTATGGCACAGGTGTTGTCCTTGATGGCAATTCTCTTTAATAACAGATCTCAGTTCAGGCTTTCAGAATGAAGGAAAAGACATATATGCATGTTCATCTAGACGAAGATGCGTATACACGTGGGTTAGACGTTACAAAGGCGCGTATACGTATAAATGCACTTTCACGCAAGGAAAAGCACGTATATGTTGGAAAACTTACCTTTGGTCTATGGTATTTAGTCCTTGGTATTTGAACCTATGGTTTTGGACCATGGTATCTCGTCAAAAGTGTTGATCCCAAGTATTGGGCCCATGGTATTGTGTTATTATGGTTTTAGACCGTGGTATTGAGAAAGGCCTAAGACTATAAAAGAGGAAGGAGATCATTTGGAAAAGCATCTTTGGAATCAATTGAATATCTAACATGTGCTAGATTTGAAACTTTTGTGATTGAGGTTATGGTGCAGATCTGGATCTAAATGAAGGAGGAACCTAAGCGCATAAAGAAGGATAAGATATATTGATGGGTCATAATCTTTAAAGCTTGAATGATAGTATCTTTGTATGATTTTGATCTGTTATGTGAGATGCACACTTGATCTATAAATCTGATAATCTAGGTTATTTAGCATTTGACTGTTTGAAAGAGTAAATTCTCCTTTATAGATCTATACGCAGGTTCAGTGAAGCTAAGGCGCGTATACACGCAGGTTCAGTAATGGAAAATAGCGTACACACAGGTTGCTCCACACACAGGAGCGTATGCACACAGGTTTCAGGTTGTTTAAGTAGCGTATATCTTTTAAATTATGATCTAGCTACCTCTATTTATTGCTGCAGTATTCTGGGTTCAGAATTTGGTGTGTGGTTACTGTTACTGTGTTCTGGGTAAAGCTGTCAGAGAAGTGTTTACTTGATTCAGTGCTAATTGGGGAAAAGGAGATTGTTTGATGCAGATATACTTGATGATTGATTGATGTTCATGGATCCAGTCTGAAAATTTATGAAACAAGGTCCCTGGAAGAAAGAGAAGGTTGCAGCCTTCAGTAGGCCAGCACCTACGTACTAGTATCTTGGCTAGTAAAAGAGCAAAGGGGGTTGCAGCTCCCTTCCAGGAGAAGCTGGAGAACGAGAGAGGGTTGTAGCTCTCTGCAGGTTGCAGCCTGCGTACTGGTAAAGGACTGTGCCAGTACATTGTAAAAAGAAGTTTCTAATTAAAAGAAGATAGAGACGAATTGCAGCAGGTGGTTTTCACCCACATTGGGTTTCCACCTTATATCTTGTGTTCTTGTGTGTGACTGTCTTCTGTTCTGTTTTACTGGTCTGGTTACTATTTATTTCACTCAGATACACAGATTAATAATCAACATCTGAAAGATAAAGTAAATCATAAGTTTGCATTGTATACGCGGGTTTCCTTCTACATAGTTGCGTATATATGCGGGTTTTACTAACTGAAGTAGCGTATATCCTCTGATTTTTAAAATTGAATATTTGGCTTGATAATACTGATTCACCCCCCTCTTAGTATTATTTCCAACAAGTTCTGCACTATCACCACTCTCCTATCAATATGGTCCATGTGTGCTAGCTCCTCGCGCTAGCGCACGATGGTATTTTGTGGCTAGGGTATCCTATTCCAATAAGAGATATGATGATCCACAAGGTAACGAAGTGGCCCCACAAAGGAGCAAACCCTACCAAGGAATTTGTAGGAAGAATAGGGGAAAAGAAGCTAGCTGATAAAATGAAAAAGGAGTATGGTCTCATGAAGAAGTCACGAGGATACTCCATTCTATCAATACAAGACTACGAAATCCAATTCGCTGCCCATATCATTGTAGGAAAGATCATGACAAAGTTCCATGTGGATGAAGTTCTAGTGTTAGTTGTATCACTTGTTGTGCAATGCATGAAGGGCGTGCAGTATAATTGGTCAAGGTATCTCTGCCAGGATTTCCTCATGAACTTCAAAGAAGCCCAAGAAGATAACAATCCATTTCATTATGCTTGGCTTCTATTATCTATTGTATTAGTTTCATGGAGGTTACTGAAGGATAGCCAATTTCCTCCGTACAAGGATGAAATGCCTGAGTCCGCGAGGTTTGCCTCGCTTTGGGCCACAAAGGATGTGTCCCACATCAAGGAACCAAATATTTTCTAGGTCCTCATGGAGATGGACCTTCAAATGGTAATCCATCAATAGCCAAGGTTGTCCCCAACCTTGTTCAGGAAATTAATAGCCTACGCAGAGTTCAATGCTGAATTTCACAACATCTTGATTTATGTGTGGAAGGAGATAGAAGGAACATGGCATGTACTGCCTTATTTAGTGTCTGATATGGATGTGCAGGAAGTTGTAGGATATTGGCCACTAGAGTGGCACGATCCTACAACACTGGAGGTAGGAACCAACAAATGCACAAAGAACTCTATTGCACAAAAGTGGAAGGAAGCTGCTAAAAATGTTGCATGCACATTGGCTAAGAAAAATAAGGAGGCTACTAAGGCAGCTGCAGAGAAGGCCCGAATAGACGAAGAGCGCACTGCTAAAGATTAGGAAGAGAAGAAATAGAGGGATGCTGAGGAGAGTGAGAAGTCTGATATGCATTGCACTGACTAACAAGAACTTTCAGAGTAGGAAGTAGGAGGTGGTGAAGAGCAGAGCACTTCATTCATTCTGAAGAAACACGAACAAGGACAAATAGGTAGCCAAAGAAAGAAGCATAAGTATAACAAGAAGCCAAGTCTAGATCCCATGGTGCTGACAGAAGGTGATCTCGATGAGATAGACGACAAGATATAGGACACAACGAAAGAGGTACTGCAACAATTTGAGAAGTAATACATGGAGATGCTAGGAAGCGTCCAAAAGGATTTGCATAAGCTACAGATCTAGGTGACCATGATTTAGGTGGATGTTGGAAGGTGAGTGGCACATGAGCATGACTGACACAGGGAATTCATGCAGTCACAGATATTGAATGGACTCTGGATCTTAGAGTCTTTCCTTTACTAGAGGGGTTAGTCCGCATGGAATCGGATGAGGATTGTGCGGTCCTCCACACAGTGAAAGATATGGGATTTAACCTTGTCGCCCTGTTGCTCAAGTCTCTTCATGGACTACATCAAGGGTCTCTAATGAGCTGAATATTAGAGAATAGTGTGCACTCACTATCCTTAGTGATTTTAAAGTCAACAACAAGCAACTATTTTCCTAAAAACGTCATGCATTGAAGGAACAAGAGGAGTTACAAACACAACACCAGGACCTGGTCGCAAAAATTGAGTAGGCTTGCAAGTTCGTACTCTAGATGAATATACCCGATGATGCAAAGGCTTCAGCTAAAGTGAGGTAATTGGCTGCTACATTGTGCGTGTCAAAGGAAATGGTCAGTAAGGTGACTTTCAATCTTTGGATCCAAATAGCTGAGTTGTAGTTGAAGTTGTAGCTGACCACACCGCTAGCAGTTTAGGAACAAAGAGGTTCGGTGATAAAAGAATCCATGGCTCAACTGGATGTCACAGTTAAAGGTTTATACGAGCTCTACATTCAGGAAATGGGGCTATGGGATACACTGTAGGAGGATCCCACACCGCAACAATTGAACACAGAAATATGGGAAGCACAACAGTAGTATGATGAGATTAGTACGACAACGCGAACGTTGGCACAGGTCCAACGCTTTGTGTACTTGCAAGAAGGCAAGGAAAAATTGATGCAGATCCAAGAGTTGCAGAAAAAGTAGTCCTTTCTCAGAGCCTAGCTTGAGCCTTAGAGAGAGGAACCCTACTAGTTTTCACAGAACATTCATGAGAAGCTAAAGGCCATGCAACAGCCATAGAGGACTATGCAACTGGTAGTAGAGGGGCCAACCACAAAGAAACTAGTCCAGGAGGTATAACAAGAAGCAGAACATTGTAGTACGGAGCTTCAAGCATTGACCAATGCATTCAGAAAACATTGCCAAAAAGTGGAACAACTAGCCCAGTGACTCGAGGGTGAGTCACGATATTTGTGTTGGGGGCTTGTTGGGATGGGGTCCCTAGAGGTAGAATTGAATTAAAATTAGTTATTTTTGTAAATAATTTTGTAAAAGATGTAATGTCTCCACAAAATGTAGACGCAGAGTGTGAAGATATAATAGAGTCAAAGGGGCCTTAACCCCTTGTTTTTGGTCGATTTTGAAGACTCAGCCATGATCCGGGGGCCATGGTATTGTATTAGGAAAGCTATAAATAGTTGAGTCTTAGAGGTAAGTTTGGATAGAAAATTGGGTACATTATAGAGTTTTGTTGTCTTGGGCAGGAGTTAAGGCAGGAAGGCTCTACTTCCTGCAGTTAGGTAGAGAAGGGAAGGCTCCTACAACTGAGTGTGTAGTAGTCCTGGGTAGAGTCCGTAGTTGAGTGCACGAACCCTTGTAGCTATGTGTGCAGGGTAAGAAGAGTGTGTAATCAGTAAATTGAAGATCAATAAAGATAGTTTTTCGAAGAATTATTGAGTATTTCCGTTTGTATATGCTTATGTTATATGCCACTGATGAATGACATGTTTTATGAAATAATGATTGAATGCTACGCGAATGTCTTGAATCTATCTTAATAATGTATGAAATTAATGCTTAACCACTTCCATGAAGTTTCAAGCCTTTTCTCTTATGTTTTCTAACGAATTAAGTAGATCTACACAAACTTCGATCTAGGGTTGCTTGATGATGCACGAAAGTAGGTAAATTGACTATTTAAGGTCCACAAGGACTGATCGTGGACCTACGCGGATGTTTGAAGTTTGATCTAACTTAGTTATAGCATGATCCCTAGATGTATATCGATCTACGGGGAGGAAACTCTAAGGTGCTATAAGACAACACACTACTCTCTGGATGTAGAAACTTGGTTCTTGCATCCCCCAATACTACTTCAGGTGAGACTACAACCTATGCTACACAGCGTGTTGCTGAAAGGGCCAACAGTGTAGGGCTTTGTTGGTTGGCACAAATAAATTTGAACCTAGGTTAGGACCCCCTAAGCCAAGATGCCTTGTCTATAGATGTCTACCCCTGTGTGTACAGTAGAATATCCTGTTGACTTTGAATCTTAGCCAACTCAAACAAACTGATGTTTGAAAAAGTTTTCTTCATGTCTTTCAAAATGTTGTAGTCAAGCACGAGTAGACTCGCAAAGGTGTCTGGGGTCAGACTGGTGTTCGTATATTCTGACAGGGTTTTCTACAATTTGTTTCTCATGGATGTACTCTTGTCTATCGCTGTCTTCTTGGCCTTGATTTTTGTTTTCTGCTTTTGGACGGCTTGTGGATCAACCTTCCTCAAACGTTTAATCTTTTCTCACATTTCCTCAAATGTAGGGGGAGCCCCTTAACTCCTCAGATTTTATTTACCATTTTGATTTTGGGGCTCCTTCCCAGTGTTTGTCTACTACGTTGCTTGCAAGAACTAATACATATTGATTACTTGCTCAGTGCTAGGTGCCTCATCAACTGCAACATCTTCGCCGTCGTCTATGTATCTTAGCTAGCACTGTGTATTGATGACTACATTTTTCATATGGTTTCATACTAAGTTTGCAACTCATTTCCAATTCGAATAAGGCCCTTCTAAGTGGTTGTCTTCATGGAATGAGAAAAATTCATCATTCTTGCACTGTTCTAACTGGAACACTGAACTAGAGCTCTGCGCAGTTTTAGCTGGAAAGTGGTTTCTGCCTGATGACATGCTTCCTTTCTATTTTCTGGGAGGCCGAATACTCACAGATGTGTCGATTGTTCATTCTTTAAGCTCAGACACTTATGTTTTCAAGTTCTTGACAAGATGAGTAAGGGTTTCAATGTCACTTTCTTCCTTGTCTTTGCCCTTTCTCGTCATTGCCTCGGGCTTCTTTCTTGAATCTCTCGATCCCTTTGTTGGTTCATCATCCTTGATGACTCCAAATGTGCATAGGTCCTTCTCTATAGTGATTTCCTCTTCACAATTTTCTAGTAACGTTGGTTTCACAGCTCACTTGACGAACTGCACAATGCTAGTTCGCAGTGAGGATGTGTAGCAGTCGATAGTGATGGAGTCATGAGGTTTTGTGTCCTCTACAAACTTATTCAATATGTGCAAAAACCATTGATTGAAATATTTTACCTTTCCTTTCGCCTCCATCTTCAGGTTACCCAACTCTTTAAGCAACATGGCTGGGGTGTTGTCATTGGAAAATGTTTCTAGAAACATGTGTTTGAACATACCTCAGTTATGGATGGAGTTGATAGGAAGGCTACGATACCATACTGCTGCGTGGCCATCCAAGGTACACGGAAATAATCTACATGCAACGTCTTCATGTCATACCTCGAGGGTTTGTAACTATAGGTAGAAGTTGTCAAAGTGGTCTTCCGCCTTCACTATGTTGTCAGGGTCATACTTTATGATCATTCTCTCCAAATAATTTGGCATCCTACAAAGCACCTAGGAGAGCCAATGGTTCATGAGTCATCCATTCCAAGTTTTGGTCAACCATGTCTTCTTCTTCTTCATCCTCCTTCTTTAGAATCTGGCGGTTCTGGCTCTAATTTTGTTGGTTCATCTTGGCGCATGCCTCCTCCAATGCCTTCCCCTCCACCTCCTGTACCAGAATCTGAGACCGAGATCACAAGGGTGTCTCGTTCTCCCTTTTGGAATACTAGAGGTTCCTCTCTGTTCTCAAAAAATTTTGTAAGAGCTTCAAGTGTGGTAAGAACTACTTATTCCACTGATGATACAACAAATCCTATGGGAATGGTCTTTGGATTTATTGATGTGTATGGAAGATCTTGTATTCCTAGGATTAGTCTGACTACTTTCGCGAACGAACCAAGCATAGGTGCTGATACAAAATTTCTTGTTCACGTCTGGGAGGTGAGGAGTAACCAACCTCAGAGTTGCGCATAGGTGGGAGGGAGTGCGAGTTACTTCCTTGACCGATGATTGATACGTGGGGGTGAGAGGAAATTCATCCATAAACAACTAGCAGCCCTCCATCTAGTGCCTTAAATTTTGATGGTGTTGTACCTGCCAACATTCAGGGGATCTCCCTCGTATGATTTCCCAACTATACCTCACACCTTTTGGTGTAAGAGTCCCATCCAATATGATGGACCAGTTTCTGTTATGTCAAAGAGTTTCCTTAGCTCTTGCTTGTCAGCACATGAGAGTGGTCTAATTTGTCTTTGAACAACAAGGTTCATGTGCTTGGTGAGTGCTTAGTGTTACTTGCGTTAAGGTTCTTTCATCGTAGAGGGAGAGGGTGGAAGTGAGTCTCAATTCGAAATGGAATAGTCCCAACTCTATCATAGACACACAACACATCAGGACATGCACAACTTCCAATGGAGTAGTCCACATGGATGCACAGTCACAAACACACATTGAACAAATAGCATGTACAACACCAGTGGAGTAGTCCACATGAGTACGACGGTCATTATAACAAGATATGAGAATGATTCTGTTGAGTGTCAGGTGGGATATCCCACAAGGGTAAGACATCGTTAACAAATTATACAACACATTTTCATAAGAATATGTATTAGAACAACTGAAATAGTTAAACTATTTTAACACATGTTAAAGCAACATGCATTACAAGTGCCCAAAGAGTAGTCTTACAAACAAATACAATACGTGTGAAAATGTGCTAACTTGTTTTTAGGCTTCTGAATTAAGTGAAAGTTCCAAGACACATCGGTACACCATACGTCACTAACCCCAATAGTGGGGCGTTGGAGCCACTACTCGCTCCTCAAAGAAAAGATTACATACTCTCAAGGCTATGTCGGAGGAGCCAAAGTGAAAATTCTTTTGCATGTACGAATGAGGGGTATTTATAGCCAAGGAAAAAAATGGCCCTTATGGCTCTTCGATTTACCTCATGACTGTTTGAATTACATGACTCTTCATATTTACATGTCAGTGTCTTGGACTTCCACATTACATTACATTTATTACAATAATATGGCCCACAATAGTGATGTGGATGAGATGACTCATGACATGACTCAACATGGAAGAGCTGGTATGTTCATGTTGGTGGTGGTGTCCATGTGAAACTGCAATGCTACTGAGTGATGGATGTGCTCTTCGTGTATCATAGTTTCACCTCTGCATGGCAAAGTTAATTGAGTCTTCGATGATCTTGGTGTTCACTTGATGTTGCATGTGCATGTCTCTCTTTCACTTGTACTTTGGCATGCTCCATGTGTTTGTCCATTTGCAAACAAGTTTCCTTGCACTCCTTATTCATCGCATTCATCGTCGTGCTATGTATCATCCATGTACCTATATCTAAAATCACTCATGACGAGATGAAATAAAATATAGAAATATCCTAGTCTACTATGATGCATTGTTTTTTTCTTTTGGATGCAGGTGGCCATGACAAACGAAAAGGCTCTGAAGCTACCCAGAGCACATTTTAGGCCCGCATGCGAGCTCTGGGTAATATCCATGAAAATTGTGCAGAGTTCACTGCGAGGCTGAGATGGGAAATCCGGATCAGCATTGACTATTTGTGGGATCTCGATCAGCTGGAGGGAAAATCTGCTCAATTTTTTCAAGGAGACAGTGTAAGCTACAGAGGGAGACTGGCAGTGAAAACTATGCAATTTCTCTGGGGAGTTAGCAATGGGCTACAGGAGGCTATTGGGAAAAACTATGAAATTTCTTCAGGGAGCTGGCAGTGAGCTGCTGGAAAACACTGTGTAGCGCTAGGAGGTTGGCTTGCTTGACATCCCTATGTAGTTTCTGAGCTAAGCAGGATGCTAGGAAAACGGGAGACTGCCCATCAAAACTATGCATTTTTCAGGAGGAGCAACAGGTTGGCTGATAGGGTGACTAGCTAGAAAAACTACACAATTTTTTAGGGTAGTGCAGTGACAGGCAATGAGTGTCTGCCTGGCATGTCTATGTAGTTTTTCAGTTAGCGGAAGTAGGCATGTTTTAAATCTTCTACACAATTTTTTGGGGAGTGAGGCCTGAGTTCATTGCGTGGTCAAACTCTCTAGTTGACTAGCTGCAGGCTTGGTTGATGATACTTGCAGGAAACATAGATTGAGATTGCTTGCTGAGAAACTTTTGCATTGTTCTGGATGATAGTCAGTCAGGTCAACTCAGGATTGCACAGTGCAGACTACCTAGGAGGTAGCCTCAAGCTCTGCGCAATTTTGGGTAGCAATACATGTTCAATGAGGGCTGAAGCTGCACAGTGCAGCTCAACAAAGGTTTAGCTATTGTGGTTGGTCCGGTTGACATAGCTTCAACATAATGACTAAGTGTATGAATGAGTGACTTCATACATGCATGACCTTGCAAGCACACACTCAACATGACTTGACGACAAGACACCTTGAACCATCAAGACAACATTTAGTTAGTGTGACTGACCAATGGTGTAAGCGATAAGCGTGACACTTGTGATAGATCATTGAACAACCGCCATGACACTTGCACGACAACACATACAATGTTGTGTGTGTGTGCGACATATGTTTACATAGAGAATAAAACTTGTACACATGAATATGAACCTTATGCATAGCCAAAACATGGCTGCAAGCATGACATTGTGACCAACATGCAAAAAGATGTCCAATGAATGGTCAAGCGAGGAGGGTGCAAGGACTCAACACGAGATCATGAGATGAGCTTGAGTGCATGGAAACATCAAGGAAAAACCCCCAAAGGCATTGAAATTGGATGCAGGAAAAAAATTTGGAGGGTGTTGCATCTGTGACAACAAGTGGTTATGTCTTCTTTAATAGTAGCCTTGTGCTACTCTTTGACTTCTAGAGGAGTGGTTGGCTGCAGCGTATGTTGAAGCTCTGAAATCTACAATTTCATCTCAAACCATACCTTTCCAATTTCTTCTATGGATTCCTTCACTATAGCAACCAACTTGTGAATTTTCTCTATTGAGGCCACCTCTGCTAGAATTTTGAGCTCATGGAGCTCGTTGCACACTTGGATAAGGGTTGCTTCTAGCTACTGATTTCCTTGCATCACTTCATCATGGGCTTGCAAGGCCTATGCTTTCTCTACAAAAAGAAATTGATTGTTAGTTTTTACCTCGTCAATAATCAACAATGCTCGTTTCTCCTTGATGCAGATCTCATCTGAAAATCCTTGGTATAGCTCATTCAAGGTCTATATCGGTAGTGTTGCAAGGTTGATACTTAGATGTTCCATTACTACATGCATTCCTGGTCTTCGATTGTCTAAAACTAGAGAGAACCCCCTGGTAGTGGTATTTCTCGGATCTCGTATGTAATTTCAGCAGCACTAAACTTTGGCATGCTCTCTTGATCCATGATTGCCTGTCTCGTGCTTGCTTGGATCACCCCTGTCTAGACCTGCAATTCCTTTAGGCCCTATTTTACTTTTTCAAATACCTGGTGGTACTGGTCCTCGATGTGTCCCCATATAGTTTTAGTGGCAGAGCAGAAAACATCACCTATCTCATTAAGGTTCCCCTCTGTGAGGACCAATGGTGTCGTACTCATAGACATATCATACTTCTGCTTCTTGCAAGGTCCCATGGAACTTCGCTTCTGCCTCTTCCTGACACTAAAGGGAGACTCTAAGACCTCTGATTCGAGATAACAGTCTACGCCCCCTTCCTCTTCACCTTCGATTTCAACCTCAACATTGGTGCACTCTATCTCAGGTTCTTCGAGGTCAATAGTGACCTGCGATGTTGTTGCTTCCGCAACTTTTTCCTTTGGCACTTACTTCTCATTTGTAGAAGCATTTTCCTTCTCTGCTACCTTTTATTTTGTAAAAGCCATTTCCTTTTGTGCTTACTTCTCTTTTCTAGAAGCCTTGTGTGCTTCCTTGTCTTTCTTAGAAGCCTTTTGTGCTTCTTTCACTTTTACCTTTATTGGTTGTTATCGCAACTATTGTTTTCCCCGTATCTCCTTCTGTAACCTTACTTGTGCCTGCAGCTTCGCCAGATGAGGTGAGCCAACCAATATACAATTTTCTGATGACCCCCATAATGTCATCCTCCACAAATAAATATGGCAACTTGTTCCATGTTCTTCAGGAATCCTTCTTTGCGCATATGGACAGATTGTGGAAATTAGTCGTGAAATCTACGATATTTGTGTACTACGCATATACACTAGGTGACAACCACAACTGCTGGTTGATCACAATCCACAACTCTGACTCAAAAAATACCTACAACATCCTTGTTTCAATGATACGGTCAGGATCCTTCGTCGCCCATAGCAAGGCAAAGTTAGCAGCCTCACACAAGTCTAGATCCTGTGTTGGAAACTTGCTATCCTCCAACATCCTCCATGCTACCAGTGCGATCAACAGAAGTAACCACGAATAGTGAAATTCCTTTCCATCCTCCTAGGCTTCACGGAAATCCACCAGGAACTCATGACATAAGTACTTTCCCCAATTGAATTGGACCCCCTGGCTACACTACATAAGTAAAGATACCACTAGTGTCGGCACTTCATTGGCACAATACTTCCGCATTATTTTTCCCTGACATAATCTACGCAGTAAACTACATAGCTCTATCTGATATGGATCTTATGGTGTAGCCATGAAAATTCTTCACCAACCCGAAGCCACTCTTCATCTGATCCAAAAGCATCTTCTCCTACGACTTCCCAACAAAATCATCTGCAGGGTTTGCGCCATGATAAGGTAATAAGGTGATTCTACAGACCAGCATATCATCAATTAGAATGGGCCCGCACAGCTAGAGGCACCCATCTGAACCAATGCCAACAATTGATGCACATAGATAGTATTAATTATGTTGTGACTAAAGTGTGCGACCCACAACATGTTGATCAGTCCTAGGTGCTCAATTCCAGCCACCCACTTCATTGGTTCAATCCTTGTGACACCTGACTCCTCGTAGTAGTCAGATTTGAAATATTTGATGGGTTCTAACTGTGGAAACTTCACATCATCTCCCAAATCCCAGTCCTCCATCTTCAGAAATGGTACCCGGGAAACCAAGTCGCCCTCAACAGGTACTTCCTCCAGCAATAATCTCATGAATACCTTATATTTCAATGAGTCAGGGTCCTTAGTGACCTTGGTAGTGGATTTTATAGGGGGTACATAAAGTGGTAGCTGAGTAATTGGCACTTCTTCCTCTGCATCGATATCTTCAACCCCCATAGTCAATTATTCTTCATCCAAATCTAAGGGTTTCGTCAGTTGCTTTCTTTTATCCATCCGACCCTTCTATCTAACCTCAATTGTGCATTTTCATAGTGATTTCCAAATTGGTGCTTGGTGTGGCTTCTTTTTCTTCTTCTCTCTTGACACGGAGGCAGTAGGTTTTCACCTCTTCAACCTAGGCATTATGGTAGTGACTGGTGGTGTTGAAGTCATTTTGTCAATGCTCTCCTAGAATAGTTTCTTCTACCACTCAAACAAATCCATCTCAAACCCAAGCCATTGCTATGATAAAACCTTCTATATCTCTTGCCAATCTCATCCAGATATGCAACAATCATCTCAGCTCAAACTTAGGCACAAAAGCTCAAGGAAATCTCTTTGGAAGAAAATTCTTCAAATGTGGAGCGGGATGTTATATTTATAGACCTTTTTGAATTTAAATCCACTAGTTCCCTCAAGATCTCCTTCATTAATTCTCTTTTGGTGGTAGATTTCTAAATATATGCTAACTAAATTCTTCCCCGCTCACTCCCTTTAACGGAAAAATAGCCATCTAATCATCCACAATGTTTTCAATGGTTACTTTCTAGCCAGACTGTGAGGGACCCACCTTTCTAGTGCAGATCCTTCATCATAGGTCCCATCTACGCCTTTCTCCTACCATCGCACAGCCCATTCGCTTCACCAAACTATCCTTCTGGAAATGTCGTTTAGAGTCCCACACTTCCTTGCGACTTCCTTAAGTACTAAGATTGTTTTGCATCCATATAGTCATTACGCAGGGGAATGATCGCCCCTGTACAACGTCAACCGGCTCCCATTGATTCTCACTGGAAATAGCTCACCATTCATCTTCGCGAGATGAAGTACACCTCCATCCATAATCTCCTTGATGATGTATGCTCCTAGTGAATGCATCTAAAACTTTCTTGGAAACTTCGTAAACTTGCTATTATACATCAGTACTAAATCCATACTTTTAAAGGTGTGCTGCTTAATGTCGCTATCATGCCATGCCTTTTCTCAAGCCTTCTTGTTATAGACATATTTTGGCACTGCAACCCCAATCACATATGTCCATAAACCAAGGGCTTCTGAACCCCTAAAAGTGTTGTTTCATACCCTAAAGGAACAAGGTCAGCTAATTACATCATTTCCCAGAAGTTCTCCCTGAAAAACTACTCAGAACTGGTCAAAACTGGACCTTCCTGCTGATTTCTCCTTGTGAAACCGGAAAATTGAACACCGGAGGGAGCCGGCCTATAGTTTCATTAATTACAAATATAACCAAAGGATCTAAATGGACCATACAGACTACTCCATGCTAAGGGTGTGATGCATCTCACCTGTTACACACGGGGGGTGCAATGCATACTTAAAAACCCTTCTGTAGGGTGTGATGAGCGAGAACAAACAAATGGCAGAAGTAGTTTGCTAGGTGGAAACTCAAAGAATCTTCTAGAAACTACTCATATGACACTTGCCTCTCTGAATTCACCTAGGCATGAGTAAGAGATCATGAAATCTCCAAGTGGAACCAAGAACTATCAGTGAAATGAAACTAATCAAAATCTTAGAAGCTGACTCACTCTCCTGCAAACATCTATATATGGATCCCTCATCCTATAGATACAAAGGATGGAATTTTGTAATTTGTAAGGAAGTGTTGTTGGTTTCTCTTTGAAGACAATGTATTGTTGGGTGATCTTGCTTTGTATGAGGTGAATAGGGCTTTCATGCTAGGAGGATGATGTTGGATCAGACATATTGGTTGTAATCCTCTCTCCTACTACTTCTATCAATAAAGCTATTTGATTTTTCCTCCATATGCTTGTATATCTCTGAATCTTGTATTTGTATATGCATTTATATGGTTAATGTACATCTGATCCTACATTGTTTATGGTTATAGATCTCTATGCCTTGATGGTATTTTTTTTCTTTGAATCTACAAGTGTTCTTTGAAGCGGGACAAGTGAGAAAGGAGTGGCGAAAGCTCTATCAAGGGAGAGAGGAAACAAGCAATGAGACTAGTGAAAGACTGAGGTTGGTACTCTCTACTTCTCTCTCATCTATCTCTCATAAAGGAAAACATAAGTAACTTTAGTTTTTTCATTTCTAAGATAGCTACCCGTCTTAGTGGGACTAGTCGCTCTGAATGGACACTAGTTTTCCCGATAACAAAATGGCGACTCCACTGGAAAACGAATAGTTTGTTTGTTTTGTTACTATTTTTTGCTTTATAAACCACAGACAGAGCCTGAAGTTAAGCCAGCTAGCCTTTGAACTGATTTTGCTATGCAACTGCAAAGTAGATCAACACTGCTTCAGTCAATCTTCGGGTTGGTTTATGAACTGAACATCTGACTTGAAAACATCCTAAGTGCCTTGGTGGTAGCTCAAATAACCTCATTAGATCAGCCCCTATACTTTGTGTTTACTAACTATCATTAGCTTAGCCTAAATCCCTTAAATTAGTTGCAAACTGTGAGTGAAAACCAAGCTCAGTCTCATCCCTGGACCATCTCACTATCTCTCATTGGCAATCTGGATGCATCGCACCTCCCGTGTGTTGCAAGTGAGATGCATCCCTGTTTCCCTATGTTACAGGTGTGATGATTGAGTCAAACTATTTCTACCTCCAAATTTTGGCTTTTTCTACATTGTCTTCAACTTTATTCAGTAGTTTTGTTGTCTATGATCAATATATCACTATTGAAACCTTCTTCCTTTGCATTATTTCAGCCTCCATCAGAAGGAATTGTGAGTGTTTTTTATGCATTTTTCATCATTTACAGTTCTCCTTTGCAAATAATAGCTTAATCAAACTGTTGTCTTTTGATTTGAAAGTGTCGTGACTGGCTTTTTTAGTCAAGAAAAAGAGTGTCGTAAAGTATTCCTCTTTCAGATAGTCAATTACACTTTTGCCATTGTATTTCATTTGAATTAATAGTATTTCAAGTGTCGAAAACAATTTTAAATTCAAAATCGCAAAGTGTCGTCTTGAGTTTTCCTTTCATTTTTTGAAGAGAAAATTGTTGGTACTGTCACTTTGAAAGAAGATAATTCAGATATATACTTAGTTTTCTTTTTGTCATTCTCACATTAAGGAACTGAAAAACAATACATGCATGTGCAATTACATTTAGACTGCATGCTGAAATTGATTTAGGAAAAGTGCATCTAGTGTGTGCTCTCGGCTCTATGTTGAAAGAGTTTCATTTCTCTTTCCTTAGTAGCTAGGATTTTCATTGCAAAAAGAAATTAAATAACTGTTTATCATCTTAGATTGCATATTTAGGAATTGTATATCTACATCACGCGGTGAACCTTAAAGGAAAACTTCTTAAGAAAGATCAACTGTAAAATAAACCTCAATGAACATAAAAACGCTTTGGAACCTAATGCACAACATTTAGAAGTCTAGGCTAGAGACGTATTCCGGATTCATAAAGCCTGGTAACTATTATTTTCATCGTAGGTTGGGTGATTCCTCCTCTTTGAGATGACATGTGCTAGTATGGACTTGTGCTCCCATGTATCGCCGAGTATATATTGGGAGACCACAATAGGCTACATCCTTTATCCTTAGGAAGCCGTGTTTTCCGCCCTATCGATTGCAATGCACTAAACACAGCATTCGGGAAGATTGACTGCCGTATCGTAAAAAGTATTCTGTAGTTTTGCAATTGGTTTGGTAATCCCTCTATATAGATTTCTAGAGTAGTCACTTTCATTCCTTTTTAGAATCTTTAAAAGAAAAGGTCCATCTAAGCACTTTTCACTTCAGGCTCATTAAAAATCGAAGGTGACTAGAGTCATATTTAGTTTTTTTTTTACTCTTAAAAATTGAAAAAGCAAGTTGTGTCAAAGCGTCATAAAATTTATTTTAATCGGAATAATGTCATTGTTCCTTTGTTGGTCTGAGGTTGAGAAAATGGAGCCTACCAATCAAGGATTACCCCTTCGGGGAAATCCTAGTCCCTTCTCCTCTTGGGGGGATGTTGGTGCTCCACACATGGCTACATTGTCCCTTCCAGGACTCACAATTGTCCTACCAGTATGGCTTTTCTTGACCTCTGTCGTTCAAAACATTGCAATTCCTCAGCAATCAAATCAGCAACCAAATGATCCTGAAGTCACTCCCCCACCTTATACTTTCTTTGTTTCTCCCTCTCCTTCTTCCTCTTTGCTTAGTGAAGCTAGTAACGCTAAAAACCAAGTAACTGAGAAGAAGAAGAAGAATCCAACGGAGAAAGGGGGCAACCATGCATCATTTGGAAAAAATCCATACACTGCACCTTCCAAACCTAAATCTCCATGTGTCATTTGCAAAGGATACCACTATCATCGAGATTGTCCCTGCATCCCACAGATACTGAGGGACTGGTCTCCCTTCTTGCGCAATCTGGTGTCTTCAACCTCTAACAATCATGTTGAGAGCACACCATCAACTAGTGAAAACGAAGCCAATGGAAATAATGGAAGATCTAAATTTCCTTGTAGACTGTGTGAAGGCGATCATGCCCTCCACCATTGTCCTTTCCTAGATGAAGCTAAAAGAGTCTTGGATAACCATCCTGCTTCACTGCAGCGACTTCCTCCTGGATACAAGAAACTCTTTCCAAGTCCATCGCTAGTTGAAAATCTGACTGACACACCTTTTTTGTCGGTCGAAGCGCCTATCATTGAAGATAAACCTTCTGAGTCCACATTGGACCAAAGTCAATAGGTCGAGATGGTAGTAGACCCAGTCTTTTCTTCAAAAGGTCCACCTTCAGATGATACTATCACCAAAGAGAATGAGAACGACACTGTTCAAATTCTTTTCGTTAACAAAAAATCCGATGAACAAGGGGGCAATCTACCCATTCCTTTACTGCAGGATGTATGTTCATCAGAGATTTATCCAGCCATTTATTCGGTCCCTCCTCCAAGCAATCTAGTCATTTCCTTCGATTGGAATCTACTAGGGAGACCCCACCTACCATCTAATGTACCATTTCGAATCATAGTACAAGCTTATAGAATGATCATGGTTGGTACTACCATAGATGAAGGGGCATCTGTGAGTATCCTTTCCTCAACTACTTGGAAAGCACTTGGTTTGCCATTGCTTCTGCCTGAGATTCAAAATTTGACAGGCTTCAACAAAGGAACCAGTCGACCATTAGGGATCCTTCCAAATTCGCCTATAACTTTGAGGAGGAAAATCGTTCATCTAAACGTGATGGTAGTCCAAGGGCCTCTAGATTACAATCTACTCCTTGGGTGTGACTATATTTATAGCATGGGAGCTATTGTTTCCTCACTCTTTCGAGTGATGTGTTTTCCACATGAAGGTAGAGTGGTCCACCTAGTTGACCAGCTTTCATTCCTTGGTTCAAATACAGCTATTAGTCAAATGCCATCCCTAACTAGTCTTTTTGTACAAGGAATGTCTCACCAATCTCCAGTCTGTCCACCTGATGAGCGCGAGTGATTCAGTGATTGTGACTGAAACCCAGGAGGCATGCGCTCTGGTTTGCTTCGGCAGGAAAACCCCAGATATAAGGTAGGTTTCCGCGTAGGAATATGACTAGTCTGACTATCCTATCTGTTTAGGAAAATGGATCAGACTGGAAAAGGATTCCCCCATCAAAGGTTAGGTGATTGGAACTTGAATCACCTTCGTCCATTTCGATGGACAAAGTTGAGGAAGCATTTTATTTGCTATGTAAATGGAACAATCTTGCTAATGCAAGAACTTCTGTATGGTAACCTGGAAGCACTATTTTGTTATACCTGGGAGCATGAAAACCTTTTTTGCATGCAAGTGAAAAGCGACCATTTATTTTCTTAGTTTGTAGGCTCTCAACCCTTTAAACTTGTAGGTTGGTTGTTCCTAGCTTGCATAACCAAAGGCTTCGGAGCAAAGTTTCGAATGGGGCAAGCTCCCTAAAAAATGAACCTATCGATGAGACATCCTTATTATATGACTGGCACGAGCAGTTTTACGCAAAGTTCAAGCTCGTTAAAAAATAAACCTAGCAATGAGCAAATGTTCCCCCAGAGTTTAAGCTCATTAAAAAATGAACGCACCTTCGGTAAATAATCTTTGCGATCACATAATTATCAGCTTTTGAGCCTTGGTCGTGTTCTTACCACCACCTCCACTCTTTTTTAGCCGATCATACACCTTCATTTGATTGTTTACCCTTTTGAGGAACAGCTATGACGGGTGATTATATTAGCCATCTTCTTTACACTACCATGATTGAAAAGTTCCAAACCTTACCTGGAACTAGTTGCTATCCAAAAACATCTCTCGTTCCTCAAAAAACAAGTCTCCTTTAAGATCTTATCATTTGACTTGTAAAATATGAAAAGATTGTCGAGCAATTGGACTCTCTAGCTCATTAAAGCGATCGGAAGTGCCATCTGTTAGGGTCCCACCCTAACCCCCTTATTTATGTCATGGGATCACGTCATAGTTAAGAGTCAATAAAGCCCATATTAATATTTGTAAGTGGTTAACTCGCAATTAATGACGAGACCACAGTTAGTTGCAAATGGGCGGTAGTATTAGATAGATGGTAAAAGGGCGGTAGTATTAGATAGATGGTATTAATAAAACCCACGATATTGGCCCATGGTATTGCATGTATGAGTCATATATAAAGGATAGAGACTCCCTGCGAGGAGCATCATGTCTTGTTTTGTAATCGAGCTCTGCTCTATTGGAGGTTGCCCCCTCGAAGAGGCCTGTGAACATTTCTCTCTGAATAATAAAATCATTGCTATTCTGTGTTCTGGGTATATTTTCTTCGCATATTCTGTGTTCTCGGTATCTTTTCTTCGTTTGGGTATTGCTTTGCAGGTTAAGAGCATAACAAGTGGTATCAGAGCACTTTCCAGGGCTCGGTGGGATCTCCAAATTTTAGCAATTTTTTTTTTTGACTAGAGACGTGTTCCGGCGTCTTTAAACCACGGGATCTGTCGTTAAGCGCATAAACCTGCAGATTTGGGGAGGCATGCACGCAGGAAATACAAGAGGTGGTCACGTCTGTTGGACTCCCTTGTAACCCCTGTGGGTACCCCTTCGAGTAGTAGCGCATTAGACAGAACCGCGCACGGACTGTCTTCCACGTACCCTCTGGGTATATAGGAAGCCCCCTAGCTCCCTTGAAACCTCGCCATAGATAAACCTTCGGCTGTCTTGTGGCTACAGTACACCGAGAACAGCACTCGGAGAGATTACTCGCCCGTACGATAGGGTAGTCGGGTTGTACGGCTAAGGGTACGGTCGATCCTCCTTAGTAAGAGCCCTGAAACATTGGGCCGAGTACTACTGTCAGACCCTTATGTATATTGCGATCTGTAGCACCTGGCACTCCCCAAGACCATAGTTCCCTTTCTATCGGGGGATCACACATCATCTATTCCAGATCAGCAGCAGCAGTTGTTCCACCATTCAGATCTCTCAGATCCACCAGATAGGATATTCCAGATCAGCAACAGCAGTTGTTCCACCATTCAGATCTCTCAGATCCACCAGATCGGAGTAGTTGTGAAGGGTTCCTGTACCTGGATATAATTTTCGCAGGACTTTTGGCGGCATTGACATTTTGAGGATTTGGCGACTGCAGTATTGATCAGGAAGGAGTAAAACTCCGTTAGGAGTTTTCCAAAAAAAAAAAAAGTCTGAGATCTTCCGGGGCGCTTATTGGTGACCTAGCCCATCAGTATCAAGACGACGAGTTGAGCAAGGTGGTACCATTCAATTTCTTAGTAAAAATTTTTAGGCGGTCCCAATTTTTCATCAGGTTGGTGTATGGTAGAAACTCGCGCTCAAGCGATGGCTAATGAAAGGATTGACCAAATTGAAAACCATGTGCACTCCCTCCAAATTGCGGTGAACAAGATCGAACTTGAGCTTCAAGGAATGAGTAACCACATATAACTTGAGCTTAAAGGAATAAGTAACCAGTTACAGGAGGCATTCTCAAAGGGCAAGAAGCCAGCCCACGAGGAGGCATATAATGGCCATGAATACCATGAGGGTGAGTCTAGCCACTCTCCTCACGTTTGGCACTCCCATCCACCACCCAGTCAGCGACCTCCCAAGTTGGATATGCAGAAATTTGATGGTTCTCACACGTCCGCATGGCTAGCACAAATGGAGCAGTATTTCCAATTGAATCATATCACAAATGAGGGGACTAAGCTTATGGTGGGCACCATGTACTTGGACAATGAACGATGGCAATGGAAGGAATGGCATCAGCGTTGCAATGGACATTTTCAGAATTGGGCCCAATTTGCCAAAACTCTTCGCAGTCGTTTTGAACAAGAAGACTCTTTTTTGGGGTGTCTCACTAAGCTCCGACAAACGGGTACAGTGGAGGAATATATTACTGCTTTTGAAGCCTTAGCCTTCCGCACTAAGGGTCTCACAGATGAGTTCTACATGGAATGCTTTATCAGCGGTCTTAAAGAAGCCATCAAAGCTCAGGTTCTACTCCACCACCCTCCCACATGGACAGAGGCTTGCCAGGTAGCCCGTAAGGTGGAACGTGCATTAACAGCCCAATCCAGCCGCCCCAACTTCCCCGCTAAAGGTCGTCCCTCACAGGCTCCCAATATGACTCAGACACTTAAGATTCAAAAGGTGTCACCTGCGGAAATGGCCGAAAGAAGGAAGCAAGGACTATGTTACTAATGTGATGAAAAATATTCCCCAGGTCATAAATGCAAAGAGCACAAGTTTTTTCAAATAGATTCCACTGACTACAGCTCCACCGAGGAAGATCCACCACTTGAGGAACCGGAGGCGATCGAAGAAGATAACCAACAGGAGATTGTATCTGATGAACCAATTATTTCGCTAAATGCATTGGCAGGAATTTCTTCCCCTCAAACTCTCAAAATCAGGGGTTTTCTTAAACATCGCCCAGTAGTAGTCTTGATTGATAATGGAAGTACCCATAATTTCATCCGCCAAAAGATCGCTGAAGCAGCACATTGTTTCATCCGGGCAGTTTCTAACTTCCAAGTCCAGATTGCAGATGGGGGCACAATGAAATGTGAAGGTCGCTGTGAAAATGTCAAAATTCAAATGGGGGATTATCAATTGAAAACCCACATGTTTGCAATACACATGGGGGGTTGTGACATTGTCCTCGGCGCGGAATGGCTCCGCACTCTTGGGCCAATCACAATGGATTTCCAGGAGTTATATATGAGTTTTAAGTAGAACAACTCCACACATACCCTCCGTGGACTACAGGCGGGAGCCCCCTCTATCATCAGCTCGCATAGGATGGAAAAATTGTTAAAAAAGGGCCATCATGGAGTGGTAGCTCAATTTAATGCCATCCAGGTAGTAGACACCATGTCTCAGCCAATTCATCCTGAGATGCAACAGATTTTAAATAAACATCAGACGGTCTTTGACAAGCCTCATGAGCTTCCACCCTCGCGAGGGGAACATGATCATAGCATCACATTGGTTCTAGGGGCCCAACCCCCAAATGTGCGGCCATACAGATATCCGTTCACCCAAAAGAATGAAATAGAAAAAATCATCAAGGAATTGTTGGAAGCAGGTGTCATTCGTCCCAGCATTAGTCCTTATTCATCTCCAGTGGTCATGGTCCTCAAGAAAGATGGGGAGTGGCGGATGTGTCCAGACTTCAGGGCCCTCAATAAGTTAACAGTCAAAGATAAATTTCCCATCCCAGTGGTTGACGATTTGCTGGACGAACTCAATGGGGCTCAATTCTTCACTAAGTTGGATCTTCGCTCAGGCTACCACCAAATTCGCATGAAGGAAGTCGACATTCCCAAGACAGCTTTCAAAACTCATGAAGGCCATTATGAGTTCCTGGTCATGCCATTTGGTCTCTGTAATGCCCCCTCTACTTTTCAGAGCCTTATGAATCACCTCCTCAAACCATATCTCAGAAAATTTGTCCTTGTCTTCTTCGATGACATCCTCATCTATAGTGGCACTTGGGCGGCACATCTTCAGCATGTAGATCTACTCTTGCAACTACTCCGCATGCATAAATTATTTGTCAAGATGTCTAAGTGTTCGTTTGGCATGGAAGAAGTTGAGTATTTGGGCCACATTGTGGGGCGTGAAGGTGTCAAGGTGGACCCAAAAAAGATCCAGGCAATGCAAGAATGGCCTCAACCTAAGACCTTGAAAAGCTTGAGAGGATTTTTGGGTCTCACAGGCTATTATCGTAAATTTGTCCGCAACTATGGCCGCATAGCGAAGAAGCCCCTAATGCAACTCCTAAAGAAAAATTCCTTCTTCTGGAACGAAGAAGCACAACAGGCATTTACAGCTCTCAAAACTGCCATGTGTTCCACTCCTGTCTTAGCACTACCGGACTTCACCAAATCATTTGTCATTGAATCTGATGCTTCGGGAACAGGTATTGGAGCGGTCTTAATGCAGGAAGGGCGACCATTGGCCTTCACCAGCCAACAACTAAGTGGGAGGAATCTGGGCCAATCTACCTACGAGAAGGAAATGATGGCCATCTTACATGCAGTCGAGACCTGGCGACCTTACTTGTTGGGGCGACGTTTCCAAATCCGCACAGATCATCATAGTCTTAAATATTTTTTGGAGCAACTCCTATCTTCCCCACAACAAAATAAATGGTTAGCCAAAATGCTGGGATATGATTATGAGATCATTTACAAGAAAGGGAAAGACAACAGGGTAGCAGATGCATTGTCGTGCCAATTTGAGGAGGAAAGTACTCTGCTCGCAATTTCCCTCCCCATTCCAGACTGGATTGAAGAGGCTCGCAGGGAATGGTTTTCACATCCCGGGCTCTCCCAACTCATTTCTCAATTGCAGGTAGATCCTAATTCCGGCAAGGGCTACTCGTGGCAGAATGATATTCTTCGCTACAAGGACAGAGCGTAATATCACCAACATCCACCCTCAAAAGTCGCATTTTGGCAGAATTGCACTCATCTCCCATTGCAGGACATTCGGGCTTTCAGAAGACATATGCTCGCACCAGAAGATCATTTTTTTGGGCCGGCATGAAACAAGACATCCTTACTTTCGTAGCAGAATGTGACGTCTGTCAACACCACAAAGGGGAAACCGTCAACACACCAGGCACATTACAACCATTGCCCATTCCGGCGTCAATTTGGACGGAGGTCTCCATGGATTTCATTACAGGTCTTCCAAAGTCTGGGAACAAGTCAGTCATCATGGTGGTTGTGGACCGACTGTCGAAGTATGCTCATTTCTGCACCCTACCCCAACCATTCACACCCACTTTGGTTGCTCAAACTTTCATGGATCAGATCTTCAAATTGCATGGCATGCCCACTTCTATTGTGTCCGACCGCGACCCAATCTTCACAAGTAATTTTTGGCAGGAGCTCTTCAGAATACAAGGCACTCAACTCAAACTCAGTACTTCATATCATCCGCAAACAGATGGTCAAACCAAAGCCGTCAACAAATGTCTAGAAACCTACCTTAGGTGTTTCACTTCAGAAAAACAACACCTTTGGGTACAGTGGTTACCTCTAGCGGAATGGTGGTATAACACCAACTATCATGCCACCACAAAAATGACTCCCTATGAAGCAGTCTATGGACAACTTCCGCCTTCCCCTATTTCTTATCTCACGGGGTGCTCCAAAGTACAAGCCGTGGATCAACTCCTACAACACCGTGCAACCATGCTTGCCCATCTGCGCGAGAATCTTCATAAAGCTCAGAACCGTATGAAGCAACAGGCTGACCAACATCGCTCAGAGCGCCAATTTCAAGAAGGGGATCAGGTCTTTTTGAGGCTACAACCATATAAGCAAACATCACTCAAAGACAAGGGTTGTCAAAAGCTCTCTCCAAAATTCTATGGACCATACCAAGTACTTCAGCGCATTGGAGAAGTGGATTACAAGTTGGCTTTGCCACCTACAGCAAAAATCCACCCAGTTTTCCATGTATCGTTCCTCAAGAAAGTGATTGGGAACAATTGCCGAGTTCAAACCAGTCTACCTGAATTGGACGAAGAAGGGTCAATCTGGCTTCAACCTGAACAGGTTCTAGACACACGAGACAAGCACCTGCGCGGCCGCATGCTTAAGGAGTGTAGAAATTTTGAATAATATGACACATATTCAACAGAGATTATCCTGATGATACAATTTAAGCAGAACATGTATAATACATAATCTCCTCTACGTTGATCATCAAATTACAGAAGCAGAAACATCCACAGGCACACATAGAAGCATCAATCAAACTCATAAACACAGTATGTATCCCGGGGAAAGCATCTCGCTAAAAACCCCACACTATCTGTATATTATATTGATTGAATCATGTAACAATACAAAGCATAATACTTCTCACAAGTATCTCCACCTGTTACACACAATACAGCTCAGATTTGATCTCCAAATCTCTCCCGCTGCTTGCCTGCCTCCACTGCTCAATACCTGCTCAAGAACTAATGAGAATTGCTTCCCAAACTCGATTTTACACTGCAAAATAGTCACCCACACTATGTTGGACGTGAGCAACAGCTATAATATCATGAAGATACGTGAGCAAACTCATTGGCATACTCAATCCTTTGATTGTGCAAATCATCATGCACAGCTATAGTCACAACTGATAGCAATCTGATCCTCTAACACCTGTCCCTGCTGAACTGAACATGCACTGACATGCAACTGAGTTAACTGATGTATTCTATAGTTGCATTATGAGTTAATAACTTGTGAATTAATTAATAACTAATTCACCCAACTCATCTTTAGTCTATTGATCAGTTAGACTAAATACAACCAGTTTAACAAAGCTAAACTGAACACAACTCCATCAACTGTACCTCCAGTCCACTAAACTCAACTCACTTGAGTTCTAACTGAAGTCATGCATGCACCAACTCAACTGAATCATGAGAAAAGCGTATTTCCTTCTGACAGCTGCATGTGCCACTTCCGTAGCTCAAACTGAAGTGCTCCAAGAGAATAAGATTAAGTTTATAGTCCAAATATTATTGTGAGATAATAATATTTGACTTTTCTATTTTTGACTTTGATCACTCACACTGTGATCACTCACACTGTAATCACTCACACTGTGATCACTCACACTTTCATCAAAAATAGAAGTCCATCTATTTTTCCCAACTTGATCAATCATCCATAGACATGATCCATATGTCTAAAAATAGACATAGTCTAAAAATAGACTTGCGCCAAAAATAGCCTGTGGGCCCACTTAGTGAAGGCGACTCTTTTCACTAAGCTCCATCATCTTGTTGCACTCTCAACAAGCATTTCTTGTTGCACACTTTTCAACACTCCCTCTCAACAAGAAAGGCTTCCTCTCAAACACGATCCTGTAACTCTGGAATGTTCTCCATGCAACACATCTGGCTGGTCCACTTGCTCTGTCATCAAAGTCTCTGACTGCTATTGCCTCTGTCGACTGAAACTCTGCATCTCTGTGCTCTTCAGTATCTGACTACTCTAGCCTTTGTCACTTTGATCTCTGACTGCATCTGTGCTGCTGCTGGTTCTATCTCCCAGCATTGCATCCGCACTGCACCTCCCAACTGACCTCCCTGTTGGGATAGAAACACCCTCTGATGCTGAAGCTCTACCTGCTGCTGACAAGTGCTCCCTCTCTGACATCTGCGCTACTGCAACATCTCCATGCATCTCGCACCATTGCACACCTCTATGTGCCACCTAGCACTGTGCAAAACACTTGTGCCTCTCACATTGCTACAGCCTGCTAGCTATGCGCTGTCCTGGGATTCCCTGCACTGTCGCTCTCTCTGCCGCTCCATCTGCATCTGTCTCTACCCAATCAGTCAGTTCCTGCTACTACACATCGGGGCTCCCGTAGCAAGGTCTCATCCAAGAGGTTGGGTACCTCAAGGATCTTGCCCCTCCTCCTTGGGACAATCAATCCACATCACCCCACCTCCTACCTGGAGGTATGGATGCATGCGATCCCTCAGCCCACCTGGCTTGAAGTTTCCCCCTACTAGAGGTCTCTAGATGAGTAGATGTCTCTACTCGATCTCCTCTCAGCTTCCCCTGTTGTGGCTCCTCCACAATCTCCTGAAGCTGCTGCACCAATCGTGGCTCCTCCACAATCGTCTGAGACTTCTTCTGGCTCTGCATGTTGAGAGGTAATATACGCTCCCTCTCAACCACCAAGTCTCCATCAGTTGCCTCACTGCTCAAGGCTTTGCATGCATCTTGAACCTCAAGAGCATACAGGTTCCTGACCCGTGAACCAATCTCATGACAACGAAAGCATCTCACCTTCGACTTGTCAACCTTCTTCCCATCACTGGAAGAACTGGATTCGAAAAGAGAAACCTTCTCCTTCCCCTTCCTCGCCTTACTCGCTAAGGCACAGTTCTCCTCATCCTGCATGGATGAAGAACTGTCTCTGGTGCGTCGTCTAATCTCCTCCTGCATCAAATCCGACCATGGTCGTTCCCAATTTGGCAGTTTCTCCCTTCCATTCACCGAGTCCTGGTAGCTATGCCAACTCTTAGGAAGGTCAAGGAGTCCTAGACTCACCATCCTCATCATCAACAGTAACCCCCACACTTCCCAGCTCATCTCGACACTGAGTGAACCTCGTGAGATACTGGGGCATACTATCTCCATTCTTGAACTAAATGTTTCTGAGTTTTATCTCTTGCTTTGGAATTAAATTCGAATTCCACCAGCACAAAACTCAACTGCTTCCGATCTAGAATTCGTGAGAATAGTAGATCTGATGATCAATCCTCGCTTGATGTCCTGTAAAAATCTCTTCTACAAATCAAGCAGCTCCGATACCATGTAGAACTTTTTCTACAAAGTAGCTAGCTCTGATACCATGTAAAAACTTTTTCTACAAATCATCTAGCTCTGATACCATGTAGAAATTTTGAATAATATGACACATATTCAACAGAGATTATCCTGATCATACAATTTAAGCGGAACATGTATAATACATAATCTCCTCTACGTTGATCATCAAATTACAGAAGCAGAAACATCCACAGGCACACATAGAAGCATCAATCAAACTCATAAACACAGTATGTATCCCGGGGAAAGCATCTCGCTAAAAACCCCACACTATCTGTATATTATATTGATTGAATCATGTAACAATACAAAGCATAATACTTCTCACATGTATCTCCACCTGTTACACACAATACAGCTCAGATTTGATCTCCAAATCTCTCCCGCTGCTTGCCTGCCTCCACTGCTCAATACCTGCTCAAGAACTAATGAGAATTGCTTCCCAAACTCGATTTTACACTGCAAAATAGTCACCCACACTATGTTGGACGTGAGCAACAGCTATAATATCATGAAGATACGTGAGCAAACTCATTGGCATACTCAATCCTTTGATTGTGCAAATCATCATGCACAGCTATAGTCACAACTGATAGCAATCTGATCCTCTAACACCTGTCCCTGCTGAACTGAACATGCACTGACATGCAACTGAGTTAACTGATGTATTCTATAGTTGCATTATGAGTTAATAACTTTTGAATTAATTAATAAATAATTCACCCAACTCATCTTTAGTCTATTGATCAGTTAGACTAAATACAACCAGTTTAACAAAGCTAAACTGAACACAACTCCATCAACTGTACCTCCAGTCCACTAAACTCAACTCACTTGAGTTCTAACTGAAGTCATGCATGCACCAACTCAACTGACTCATGAGAAAAGCGTATTTCCTTCTGACAGCTGCATGTGCCACTTCCGTAGCTCAAACTGAAGTGCTCCAAGAGAATAAGATTAAGTTTATAGTCCAAATATTATTGTGAGATAATAATATTTGACTTTTCTATTTTTGACTTTGATCACTCACACTGTGATCACTCACACTGTAATCACTCACACTGTGATCACTCACACTTTCATCAAAAATAGAAGTCCATCTATTTTTCCCAACTTGATCAATCATCCATAGACATGATCCATATGTCTAAAAATAGACATAGTCTAAAAATAGACTTGCGCCAAAAATAGCCTGTGGGCCCACTTAGTGAAGGCGACTCTTTTCACTAAGCTCCATCATCTTGTTGCACTCTCAACAAGCATTTCTTGTTGCACACTTTTCAACAAGGAGGTCCTCGTCAAATGGAAAGACACCTCTCCGGAAGATGCAACTTGGGAACCAGCCACTATTCTTCAGCAGTTTCCGCAGCTTCAGCCTTGAGGACAAGGCTAGTCTTAAGGGGGAGAGCATGTTAGGGTCCCACCGTAACCCCCTTATTTATGTCATGGGATCACGTCATAGTCAGGAGTCAATAAAGCCCATATTAATATTTGTAAGTGGTTAACTCGCAATTAATGACGGGACCACAGTTAGTTGCAAATGGGCGGTAGTATTAGATAGATGGTAAAAGGGCGATAGTATTAGATAGATGGTATTAATAAAACCCACGATATTGGCCCGTGGTATTGCATGTATGAGTCATATATAAAGGATAGAGACTCCCTGCGAGGAGCATCGTGTCTTGTTTTGTAATCGAGCTCTACTCTATTGGAGGTTGCCCCCTCGAAGAGGCCTGTGAACATTTCTCTCTGAATAATAAAATCATTGCTATTCTGTGTTCTGGGTATATTTTCTTCGCATATTCTATGTTCTCGGTATCTTTTCTTCACTTGGGTATTGCTTTGCAGGTTAAGAGCATAACACCATCCCCCCTCTAGATTTTAATATTTTTGGACCTAAGGGATCATTACACAAAATAATCGAGTGCTTGTCTTGTTCAGCTCATTAAAACTATTGAAAAGTCATCTCTTTCATATTAATTTATACTTTTTCAGACTTAAGGGATTACATTACGAAAAAGTACTATTGGAGTTGCCTTTCCATCTGTTTTTATACTCTCTAAAATTGAAAAGGACCAAGTTATCTTTGTCATTAAACTCATTAAAACAATAGCGAAAAACTTGTCCATGCAGACAAGAACGAGTTTCACTATCGCTAGGCTCGTTAAAACATAGCGACAGGTTTGCCCGAAGGGAAAATTATAGAACAAGAATATGTTATACTCCTCAAGCTTGACAAAAATAAAGAGGTATTGGTCAGCAATGACTAGGGAAAAGGGAAGAAAACTTGAATAACTTCATTGGTAGCAGGTCACTCTTGAACATGAAACTTTCACTCCATTACCATGATTGAGTTAGGTTGGGTTATTCTGTTCACTGGTCATATCACCATTGGTCCTCTGTACCATCCATCTTGGGGTTAACACTACCAATCCATTTCATTGTCACCGATATGTTCAAGAGAAGTTGCTCAGAGAATTCACCAACCTAGCTAACGCCTCATCCACTGCAATACCTTAACGCTCCATTCTTTCATAACTGCCACCCTGAACCTTGTATCATCAGATCGTTTTCACCTCCACAAAATCATTTTCTCCGTTTCATGTCATAGATGTGGGATTCATTAAGGCCCTTCTACGACGGGTCACTTCTTGTCGACATTAGCTCATTATCCAAGAAGTTCACTTAGGAACAACCCTTTTAGTACTTTGAAGCTTGCATGCATCAATGGCAAGTTTCTCACTTCCAGCAATAGGTTTACATCAATGGCCTTCGACTGAAAGATTTTGTGTGGTGTTCGGCATCAACTCATGTATTCACACCACGTGAATTTTACTGCAATACCTTGAGGGTCATCATCATTATCAATGATTCCTCTTGTGCTTGTTAACAACTTACATCATTGGCTGGTAATCAGGAAATGTCTTTCCATGTTCGACATCAAAACATCTTTTCACATGGATCAACTTGTACTTCGAGTGAAGATTGAATGAGTTTGAAGACCCCGGATCTAGTTTCATCCATCTGGGCTGCGATATATTTAGGAAAATAAAGACATCAAATGTACATCATTGCTGCACAGGTAATCATCCAAACTAAGGGATGATGGCTCTAGCAGAATCATCAGTCTACCACATAGATGATTGTCTGTCCTATGTACATGAAAATGAATTTATAAAGCTGAGCATGGGAATGCCCGCCTCAGCTAGATCATGAAAATATTATGAAGATAATGTATTGTATTGTATCTTATTACAGGTCACCTTCCAATTCGAAAAACCTCAGATCCTCATAGTAAAGCATTTCACTCGACATTAGAAGATTTACGACCTCATGCTTTAGGGGGCAACTGTTATAGAAATACTTGGGGACTCCAACCCCAATCACATATGTCCATAAACCAAGGGCTTCTAAACCCCTAAAAGTGTTGTTTCATACCCTAAAGGAACAAGGTTAGCTGATTACATCATTTCCTAGAAGTTCTCCCTGAAAAACTACTCAAAACTAGTCAAAATTGGACCATACAGATTGCTCCATGATGAGGGTGTGATGCATCTCACTTGTTACACACAAGGGGTGTGATGCATACTAAAAAACCCTTCTGTAGGGTATGATGAGTGAGAGTAGACAAATGGCAGAAGCAATTTGCTAGGTGGAAACTCAAAGAATCTTCTAGAAACTGCTCATATGACACTTGCCTCTCTAAATTCGCCCAGGGATGAGTGATCATGAAATCTCTAAGTGGAACCAAGAAATATCAGTGAAATGACACTAATCAAAATCCCAGAAGCTAACTCACTCTCCTACAAACATCTATATATGGATCCCTCATCCTAGAGATCCAGAGGCTGGAATATTGTGATTTGTAAGGAAGTGTTATTGGTTTCTCTTTCAAGACATTGTATTGTTGGGTGATATCGCTTTGTATGAGGTGAAGAGGGCTTTCATGCTGGGAGGATGATGCTGGATCAGACAGCTTGGTTGTAATCCTCTTTTCTACTACTTCTATCAATAAAGCTATTTGAGTTTTCATCCATATGCTTGTATATCTCTGAATCTTGTATTTGTATATGCATTTATATGGTTAATGTACATCTGATCCTACATTGTTTATGGTTATATATCTCTATGCTTTGATGGTATTTTGCTACTTTGACTCTACAGGTGTTCTTTGAAGCGGGACAAGTGAGAAAGGAGTGGCGAAAGCTCTATCAAGTGAGAGAGGAAACAAGCAAGGAGACTAGTGAAAGACTGAGGTTGGTACTCTCTGCTTCTCTCTCATCTATCTATCATAAAGGAAAACACAAGTAACTTTAGTTTGCTTGTTTCTAAGATAACTACCCGTCTTAGTGGGACTAGCCACTCTGAATGGACATTAGTTTTCCCAATAACACTTCTACCGCTACTGATGAAAGCTTGCCAAGAAGAGATATTATTCTAACTCAAGGATATGTGCCCGAATTTCTTCCATTATATCCTGATCTTCCATCTCTATGACTACAACAATCCTCAAGCTTGGCACTTTGTACTCCATTGGCATCAATGCTTCTTTTCTATAATCTAGCCTAAATGGTGTCTGTCCAATCAACTTCTTACAAGTAGTTCTATATGCCCAAAAAACATTTGGTATGTGCACATCCCAATCATTCCTATTTTCATTATAGATATTCGTCAAATCAATCTCCAGGATCTTATTAAAGGCTTCAACTATTCCATTTGCTTGAGGATGATACAACATGCTTTTCTGATGATTCATCTAGAATTGTTCAAGCAAAGCAGCAATTGTTTCATTCAGGAAATGTGAAACCCTATTGTTCATAGAAATCTTAGGACAACCAAACCTACAAAAAATGTACTGAAATATAAACTTCACATTTGTAGCCATTCTACAATTCTTCATGCATTGCGCCTCAGTCCACCTGGTCAAGTATTTTGTGACCATGATGATGTATTATGCTCCTATCTTCTTTCCTGGTGGATCACTAGGTCCCACAAAATCTATTTCCCATTTATGGAATTCATGTAACGGGACCTGTGAGTTCAAAGGCAATTCATCCCTCCACGATGGCTTCCCAGTCCTTTAACAAACATCGCACACCCTACAGTATTCCTTAGAATATTTGTGCATAGTTGGCCACCATAACCCAATGCATAGGATCTTCTGCACAATCACTCTTCTAGTATAATTTCCTCCAAAAACTCCTCCATGTGCTTCAATGAACATACTTTGTCTTTCATAATTTTGTACATACGTGTGTAGAAATTCATCTGAGCCCATTTTATACAAGTTCCCTAAAATTACAAAAAACTCCATAGCCCTGACCACTAGTTCCTTCCTCTACTACATCGTATATCCTATATAGGCTATACCTATAGACAGGAATTGGATGATATCCATAAAATGTTCATCTGCAATGCTCATAGCAAAGAGTTGTGCGTTAATAAATCCTTCATCAAGACTTGTAGGTTCTTTGCCATTCTCAATCTGTGGAAGGTGATTAGGACTAGCATTTAATATTCCTGGCTTCACAACTACTTCAAAGTTGTACTCCTAAAATAGTAGTAGCCATTTACAAATCCACCCCCCCCCCAACACAGGCTTATTGACCAAGTACTTCAAAGCTGAATGGTTTGTGTACATTTTGTAGTGCACACCCAACAAATAATTCTTGGACTTTTGGAGTGCATATACCATTACTAACCCTTCACACTCCATGGTTGAATGATTCTTCTCTTCCTTAGACAACTTTCTTATCACAAATGCAATTCGATGGTCGATATATCCTGCGACTAGTTGGCTTAAAACAACTCCTAGCACTATGTAGGACACATCCACATGTACATGGAATTATTTATTCCAATCGAGGAATACTAGAATAGGTGTTGTAACCATCTTTTCCTTCAAAACATCTAAGATTTTTTGGCAATCATCATCCTAGAAAAATGTCACATCCTTCTTCAATAATTTTTCCATGGGCGTAATGATTTGCGGATATCCCTTGATGAACTTTATATAGTATCCTGTATGGCCTAATGTTGCGCGCAATTATTTTACATTCCTTGGGGCTTCTAAATTGATAATCACTACAATTTTAGCAGGGTCCACCATCAACTGTTGCTTACAAACAATGTTGCCCAAAAGCATCCCGTTTGGTATGCAAAATATACGCTTCTTAGGATTTAGGGAGATCTGATACTTCTGACAAGTATCCAGCATTAGGCGAAGACTTGCAACATGATTTTTAACTAACCCAAACACCATCCAATCATCAAAGTATACCTCCCAAAACTTATGGATAAATTCCTTAAAGGCTGCAACTAACACCCTAGAAAATATCGTAGGGGAATTCTTAAGTCCAAAGGGCATAACTCTATACTAAAAACAACCCCATTCTATGGCGAAGGTAGTATTACTTTGATCCTCTGGCATGATCTTGATCTGGTGATATCTTGAGAATCCATCTATAAAAGAGTATGCTCCTTGACCACCAATGTTCTCCAACACTTCATTTGTGAACGACATAGGGAATGGATCATGTACACAAGCATAGTTCAATTTCCTCAGATCTACATAGATCTGAATTTCACCCTTTTTATTCTTCTCCTGAACCACCATAGGACTAACCTATTATGATTCTTCTACAGGCTCATTAATTTCTATTGTGAGCATCTTATCTAGTTCGTAGTGCACCTTTTCTTTGTATTTAGGATTCAGTCGGTATGAGCATTGCTTTAACAACTTTGCATATGGATTCAGATTGATCTTCATAACACCCATATCACCTACTATCCCTTTTAGGTCAGAGAACTTTGTTGGAAAAAAGTCTTGATATTCCTATAATAACTCTGCGACCTTGTCAATTATGTCCTCATCCCAGTAATCACCTATAGTCGCGAGCTTCGGATGCACTCCTGACCCAATATTTACTCACTTGGTCTTTAATGGTTTTGAAGTGTTAGGAGCCTCTACCTTAGGCCCAGTGACTTCGCGCTATCATTCTGATTCAGGGATACTGATATATTTGGGGTCTTCCTCTCCATCTGTGGTAACATTGTAGCACTCCAGAGCATGGTGTTGTTGTGTACTCCAATCTAGTTGTACCCACGTGATAGGATCTACAGGCATTTGGAATATCACATCCTTGATTTCCTGCAAGGCTTCATCAATACATTTGAATCCATCCTCAAAACTAAATGTGAGCAGAAAGCTTTCCTTCAGAACGTCCCACTCCATGGTTCCATGTCGCAGCTATGTTTCTAACTACCAATTCATCAGAATAGTATCCAATGTATGGTAGAATATATGTACCCATTCAAGTTGTGGTTCCTCTCCCCATGTCTTCGTACAACGAGCCAGATGCTCATGTGAATCATCATTCCCTCTATACTTTTCAGTAATGCGGGTATTTGTGTAGCCAAATCACAAGTTCATCATCCTTCGGTACTCCTTCCAGTTTACAAAACTATTCTTATGTGTACATTGTTAGCCTTGGAAGAATTTGGCCCAAACAATGGATCCAAAACACTACTGAAGGCTTCGAAATTCACCTAAGGATCATTTAAAAATCCCAACAGTCGCATGCCAAGAGCCCTTGGAAGGGCAGGAAATCACTCTCGGGAGGCGAAAACCAAAGGAAAGCAGTGAAAAACCACAAATCACAAACTCGAGCATAGCAATGCACAGTAACCATTAGATCTGGCTGATCAATAGCCAAGATCTAAGCTGTAAATCGCAAATCAGCAAGCAGAGAGGATTTCCGGCTGCGTGGAAGGCACCACCAATCAACAAACTCTGACGATCTGATCAACAGGTTGCAATCGGTGGAGGAAACTAGAAGGTATCGACGTAGACTAGGCGGAACTTGCAATGGCGATCAGTGATTCAACATGGACCGTCGATCAAGCACACAGATAGACGGACCATGTCACATCACGATATCGTAGTTGGGAAAAATAAAGAGCGCTATCACATGGGCCCTGGGCATAAGAAATAAGTGATTGCGATCAGATCTCATCGCTATATTGCGGTGGAGCAGCACCAAGGGGCTGAGCCTTTACACATCCATATGGGCGACCCGATGAGTTGGACCCGACGGCATTATAAGTATGAAATACATAATATTTCAGGTTCGGGAAAGCCAGTTTTCAATGCATTTGTCACGTATTTCGTTATTTAACGAAATACAAAGGGAAGCTAGGATTTGCGATATGCGATAAGACCCAGACCCGAAAGGCTCCGGGAAGTGAAATATATAATATTTGAGGTACGCAGAAAGCCAATTTTCAATGTTTTTCGCAATTTTTTTATGTATTTACAAAATACAAAGGGAAACATAGGGCCAAGCCACTTGCGATAGGTGACAACGACCTAAAGGGCGGACCCGATAGATATATATGCCATGTTTAAGGACTTTTGAAGTTCGAAAGGAACATATATTGGCAGTATTTTACAGTATTGCATTTTTTTCCGTGTAAAACAGAAAACACTCATTATTAAACATTTTAAAGGGAAAACAGAGGCCTGAATAGCCATTTCAAGACAGAGATAGATGGAAAGGGAATAAATAGGGCCATAATGCAACACAACCACAACAACAAATGATCATGGAGCATCAATAACCCATTGCAGCTCATCAAAACAAACATCATGGAGTATCTCCGACACTAGAGAGCTCCCTGCCAGTGCTGTAAAATACTAGAATGAGGTTACTCTACTATTAGAAGAGGGAACCTCTAAGCCATGCTTGCCTAGTCAGGGCATCAAAGTTGTTGAAGAGACATAGGGATATATTAAGACCTCTCGAACCTCAGAAGGCTCGAGAGCATTGTAAAGAGCTATAAATATCTAAAAGCAAAATGTAATAAAGGTTCAACCTTTGGAGACTATGGAGAGTCTACTCCTCTAAACTTATCATCTTCACTCCAACAATATAAGTTTCTTTTGTTGTTATATGTTCAATTCCCATTTTATTTGTTGTTCTATGCTTGCACATGAATAGGTTATTCATGTTTTCTGCTATGTCTAATGCCAGATAACTGTCATCTTATCCCGGCATTGATAAATTGGATTTGCAAGTTTCATTTACTTCGTGTAGCTGGAAATTCATACATGTTTATGTATGCATCTACTGGTATAGTCAGTATTCTCCATCTATCCATTGAATCTATAAACTATTGAGCATTAGTGGTCTAAAGCCTTGTATTGTTGAGGGTGTTCATGCATGTCTTGAGTGAGAATAGAGCTGAAATGGTTATCTGACTTGATCCAAACCATCATCCATTCCAATAGTTCAGAGACCAATATTGAAGGCTATATGTTACCAGGCATCTCCAAGCTGAAACCTAGGAGGGTTTCTTGGAGTGATAACATAATTGGCACTGTTTCTGGGGAGAGGAACTGAAGCTCAGCTTCCCTAGGAAATGACACAGATCCAGCTTTGATGATAGATAAATTCTGGGCACTTTTTGGTTGTAATCATCTATCTGGTGACTCTACAGGAGGACAAACCTCTTGGCAACTTCACTTCATAGTTCTAGCTCAGTTTGTGAGGCATACTAGGAGAAATCCTCAGAAGCCACAAGCTGACCCAGTACCTAACCCTAAAAAAATCATTAAAGAAAGAAAGGTATTGCAGAAAGCAACATCAGGTTTAGATAAACCTAAATAATATTCTATATCTCTTCAAGAAAATCCTACAATAGAACAAATACATGTTGAGAGTATAACATCTAATACTAGCAGTGAAGAAAAACTCTCAGAGATTCATAAAGTTGCTTATTCTTTAGGTTCTCCTTTTGTTGTAAGCCCAAAGGAAACCTCACCTCCTATCCATCATACTCCTTTAGTCTTGCCAGTCACTCCTCAGCCCTCTATCATTCAGACTGCCAATACTCTTATAGCCACCACAGCTATGGCAGGTCCACAAGCACCCACCAAAATGGAAAGAATCATAGTTGCTAGGTATGGACCTCTAGTACTGCCCACTCCTTTGAATGCCATGCCTACTGGAGAATATCAGAAATATAGGCCTAAGTTCACTGGCACTGAGGGTCTTACAGCTAAAGAACATCTTGATTCTTTCTATAGCTATTCTGATAACCTGTACATTAGTGAAGATGATGTGTGGATGAGAGTCTTTGTCCAAAGCCTAGATGGAGAGGCTAGAAAATGGTTTAGAGAACTAACCCCAAGATCTATAGTGGATATTAAGCCTTTAGATGATGCATTCCTAAAGCATCGGGGTGATAAGAAGGATCTCCTCTACTACCACACTAAGTTTGGGAACTTAAAGAGGGAAAATGGTGAGTTTTTGTCTAATTTCAGTAAGAGGTTTAACCGTATGTATAGCAAGATACCAGCTGAAGTAAAACCCACTACTACCTTTGCTAAACTCACCTACGCCAGTGCTTTTGACTCTGACTTCTGCCTATTGTTGAGGGAGAGGCGATGTGCTACTTTGGCTGACATGCAGGATGCAACCTTGGAAGTGGAATCAAACATCATGGATGCAGAGAAGCTCGAGGAAAATGTTGATAGAAGAAGACAGAGGGGCGAGTCTTCATCATCTTCAGATCCCAAGATAGATAAAATCAACAAAATGATAGAGTCATTAGCCTTTGAAATCTCCAAATTAAAGGTTGAGAAGCACCCTGGGAAAGGGAGAGTTCCTAACACCTTTGCTCCTAGAAATCCAAATCCAAATCCATATAAAAGAACTAATGAGCAGTTGCAGATTTTGCAAAGAAGCAAAGATGCCAATGAATACCAAAGGGTGAAGACCCCTCTCGAGAATATAGTCATGAAAGAAGAGTTGTTTGAAGAAGATGATGAGATCCATTGTCTGGAAGATAAAGGCAATGCCTCCTTTTTGACCTCAGCTTCCTAAGAAAAGTCATTATTTAATGACCAGATTATCCAAGAATGGGATGGTGAAGTTGTTCTACAAACTGAAGATCAACAAAGATATAATCGGAGGTCGAAGATGAATAATGCCAAGGAGATCATTGTTCAAAGAGCTATTGTCCCTACAATACAACAAGCTAATAAGCAGTGGTGACTAGCAGTTGATCTTGTCATCCTCAAAGCTCTATCTCATGAGGTAAGAGGTCTTGACAAGTCTCCTTCTCCTTTCAATTTTCAATTAGAAATTCAGAAGCTAAGAATACCTATGCCTCTGATTGAACTAGTGAAGAATGAGTCCTTCAAATGATCCATCCTCGAGTCACTTGAGCCTAAAGCCATCCAAGCCTCCACTGACTATGTAAATCTACAAGATGACAAGCCAACTATTATTCTGAGCCCAATGATTGAAAATTGTGAAGATAGCTCCCCATAATTCTATGTCTCTCTAACTATTCATGATAAAGTCCTTCACAACTTCCTTCTGGACACTGGAGCCCGCCATAATCTAACTCCCAAGGCTGTAATGGTTGAGTTGGGTCTTGACATTACCAAGCCTTATCATGACCTATTTTATTTTGACTCTAGAAAAGTGAAATTCCTGGGATTAATCAAATACCTAGCCATCACTTTGTCTCAGCTGCCCATGAAAAGCATGATGATGGATATTGTGGTAGCAGATGTACCCCACAAGTTTGGCATATTACTTTCCAGAGGTTGGATCAAGAGATTAGGTGGATCATTACAAAATGATCTGTCCTATGCTACTATCCCAATTTTCGGAGGTGAGAGCAAGAGATTATACAGAGAAGCTCAGTTGGATTATATCATCAGTAATGAAAGGAATCCCACTAATCATGCCATCTATGTTGTTTTCACTGATTTTGGAGCATGTATTCTTCCTATTGAGGAATCCCAGTTGGCATCCATGCAGCTTAAAAAACCAGAATTCCAAATTGCTGAGGAAGAAGTCCCACAAATTTGGGAAATGTTCTTTGATGAGGCTTACTCTAAGGAATCTGTAGGAGCAGGTGTAGTCCTTGTGTCCCCCACATAGGAAAACATTCACTTATCTTTCAAATTAACCTTTCAGGTCACAAACAACATAGCAGAGTACGAAGCCTTGATTCTGGGCTTAAGTGCTGCTAAAGAAATAGGCATCAAAGGTCTAAAAGTATTTGGAGATGTAGACCTCATTATTTAGTAGGTCAATAAAACTTTCCAAGAAAAGCATCTAAGGCTGAAAGCATACAGAGATGAGGTATGGAGGCTCAAGGATTCTTTTAATAATTTCAACATTTCTTACATTCTGAGAATGAAGAATCATCTTGCCGACTTCCTTGTCGTGTCTTCTAGCATGTTTATTCCTCCTTTGCCTCCTAAATTGACGTATGAAGTTCAGGTTAAATATAGACCATCTCTGCCTGACAACATCAAATACTGGAAAGTTTTTGAAGACGATGATAAGATTAATAGGTTTTTACAAGTCACTGAGGAATTTTCTGAAGCGCACATTAACCAAGAAAATGAAACCATGGAAGAATGCAGCCAATCCAAGCTAAAAAACAAGATTGGTCAAGGAAGAATTGTCCAGCTGCCTAGTAACCATATACCAAAGGGATTGATGCCTCTAGAAAAGTTGTTCGATCATAATGATGTGTTTTATAAGCCTGCCAAAACAGGAAATGAGTGTGATGTTCATAAACACAATATAGGGGGCCCAGCCCATCCGAAATACATAAATATATCCACTCATGAAGCATTTCGGTAATATTTTTTCCTGGGAATACAATGATCTTAAAACCTATGACACAAACATCATTTAGCATAAGATTCCACTAGAAAGGAACACCATCCCTTTTAAGCATAAATTAAGACCTATCAGCCCTCTCTTATTGCCTTTGATTGAGAAAGAAATCAAGATGTTGTTGGATGCCATAATCATAGTTTCCCTAAGGTATTCAAAGTAGATAGCTAACTTTGTGGTAGTAAGAAAGAAAAATGGAGAAATGAAGCGTTGTGTTGACTTCAGAAATCTGAATAAGTGCTCTAAAAAAGATAACTACCCACTGCCTAAGATGGAACACTTGCTACAAAGAGTTTTAGGGGTGAGAGTCATGTCTTTCTTAGATGGATTTTCAGGTTACAATTAGGTTTCTATACATCTCGAAGATCAGGAAAAGACTGCCTTCACTACTCCTTGGGGCACTTTCATGTACTCTAAGATGCCTTTCGGACTGATGAATGTTGGGGCTACTTTTTAGAGGGCCATGGACATAGCTTTTGTGGGAGAGAAGGACAAGTTTGTCCTTATTTATATTGATGACATAACAATCTTCTCCAGCAGTCATAAAGATCATTTGCAACATTTGAAGAAGGTCTTCCCAAAGTACAGATAGTTTGGAATTTCAGTGAACCCAAAGAAGCCACAGTTTGCTCTAGAAGAAGGCAAACTTCTGGGACATATTATTTCTACTGAAGGTGTGAAGATTGATCCAGCAAGGGTTCAATAAATATAGACATTTTCCTTCCCAAGGTAAAAAAGGGACATTCAATCCTTCCTAGGTAAGATTAACTTTGTAAGGAGGTTCATTCCGAACTTTGTAGAGCTAGTAAAGCACATCACTTCCATGCTGAAGAAAGGATCAAAAATAAAATGGACAGATGCTTCAAGAAGTTCTTTCAAAGCCATCAAGCAAGCAATCATGGAATCTCCCACTCTAATAAGCCTAGATTACACTAAGGAGTTTTGTATCTTCTCTTTTGCCTCTTATGATACTCTTGCAGCAGTTATGTTGTAGAAAAATGATGAAGGCATAGAGCACCCCGTGGCCTTTCTCAGCAAAACTATAAGGGATGTTGAACTAAGGTATGACCTTATTGAAAAACAAGCTTATGTTCTCATAAAATATTTAAAGGCATTTAGAATTTATATTATGTATTCCAAAGTGGTTGCATATGTACTTTCAGCCTCAGTAAAATATGTCTTAACTCAACCAGATATTGATGAAAAGAGAGCTAAATGGATTGCAAAATTCATAGAGTTTAACATAGAGGTGAAGCCCACTAAGCTTGCCAAGGGCCAGGGCTTGGCTAAACTTATGGTTGAAGAAAATTGCATCTTGTTAGACATAAATTGCATGGGTCTAAATTCAGATGATGAGCAGATAGAGGGAGCAGCAGAAGAGTAAAAGTAGAATCAATCTCTGGCTGAAAATCTAGCCACCTATGAATGGTATTCTAGCATAGTTCAATTTTTGTAGAAGCTAGAAGTCCCTCCAGAGCTTAGCTCAAGTCAAGCTCAATCCATTAAACTCAGATCAACCAAATATTGCATTAATAAAAATCTGCTTTATTGGAAATACCCATCAGGAATCCTCTTGAGATGTCTAGATAAAGAACAATTTGTTGAAGTCATACACCATCTCCATTCTAGCACCTATGGAGGGCATCGTTATTGGAAAACCACAACCCAAAAAATCCTGAGGGCTGGGTATTATTGGCCTACTCTGTTCTCTGATGTGTTTTATTTTGTGAAATCTTGTGACAAGTGTGAGAGGTTTGCAGGAAGACAGCAGCTAAAGTCTCTGCCCTTGAAGCTAGTACATGTCAGTGGTCCCTTCTAGTAGTGGGGCTTGGACTTTATAGGTGAGATCAACCCACATTCCAGTGGCAAAAACAAATGGATCTTAGTAGCCAATGATTATTTCACCAAGTGGATTGAGGCTATACCCACTAAGAATGCCAATCACCAAGTTGTCATAAAGTTCTTGAATGAGAATATTTTCACTAGATTTGGTTGCCCAACCAAACTAGTCACTGATAATGCAACAACTTTCAAAGCAAAAGAATTGGTGGACATGACTGAATCCATGGGCATTCAAGTAGTTCATTCTACCTCATATTGTCCTCGAGGCAATGGCCTAGCAAAATCATCTAATAAGAGTCTAGTAAGGGTAATCAAAAAAATGTTAGAGGACAACAAAAAGAGCTGGATTCCAAGTTGAAGTTTATGCTATGGGTTGACAAAGTTACCATCAAAAAGTCCATAGTGAATTCTCCATTTAAACTGGTTTATGGTGCTGATGTTATTTTCCCTATCTAGCTGATTCTCCCTGTGGCTAAATTCTTGCAAGAAGAATTAGATGAAGAGAATGACATGGTAAGAAGAATGAATAACCTGGTTGAACTACAACAGATCAGAGAGTAGCTGGTTGAGAAGTCAAAATCTCATCAGAAGAAAATCAAAGAAACCTTTGACAGGAATGCAAAAGCTGACAATTTCCAAGTTTGTGACTGGGTGCTTAAATGGGATGCATTTAAGGAAAAGAAAGGTAATCATGGCAAGTTTGACTCCTTATGGGTAGGTCTGTTTGTCATCGCTCAACTTCAGAATAACAATACATTTATTCTGCACAGTCTGGAAGGAGGAGATACTTTTGGTAGCCCAGTAAATGGGCAGTTCTTAAAACTTTGTTTCATTTAAGGCTTTAAAGCCTTGTTATTGTAGATATGTTTTTTCTAGTTTTTATTTTCATTACAAAATAGGCTCCATGCCCAATGGAACACTAGGAGGAAGATTTGATTTTGTTTTTATAGGAAAGGCATTGATCTGTGATTCTTGAAAGCCCACAGGGAGGATTTCATCCCCAGAAGGAGCCAGTGTTAGCCATAGAAGCATTTGACCCAAAACTATGGATCTAAAACACTACTGAAGGCTTTGAAATTCACCTAAGGATCATTTAAAAATCCCAATGGTCGCATGCCAAGAGCCCTTGGAAGGGTGGAAAATCACTATCGGGAGGCGAAAACCAAAGGAAAAATGTGAAAAACCACGAATCACAGGCTTGAGCATAGCAATGCACAACAACCGTTAGATCTGGCTGATTAATGACCCAGGTCTAAGTGGCAAATCACAAATCGTCAAGCAGAGAGGACTTCAGGTTGGGTGGAAGGCACTGTTAATCAGCTATCTCAAACGATCGGATCCCCGAGTCGCAATCGGCGGAGGAAACCGGAAGGTATCAGCACAAACCAAGTGGAACTTTCGATGGTGATCAGTGATTCAACGTGGACCATCAATCAAGCACGCAGATCGATGACCCATGTTACATCGTGATATCATAGTTGGGTAAAACAAAGAGTGCTAGCACATGGGCCCTAGGCATAAGTGATAAGCGATTGCGATCAAATCGCATCGCTATATCATGACAGAGCAGCACCAAGGGGTGGAGCCTTTACAAATCCATATGGGTGACCTGATGAGTCAGACTTGATGACCTTATAAGTATGAAATACATAATATTTTAGGTCCGCAGAAAGCTAGTTTTAAATTCATTTGTCGTGTATTTCATTATTTAATGAAATACAAAGGGAAGCTGGGATTTGCGATATGCGATAAGACTCAGACCCGAAAGGGTCTGGGAAGTGAAATATATAATATTTGAGGTTTGTGGAAAGCCAATTTTCAATGTTTTTCATAGTTTTTTATGTATTTACAAAATACAAAGGGAAACACAGGGCCAGGCCACTTGCGATAGGCGACAACGACCCAAAGGGCAGACCCGATAGATATATATGCCATGTTTAAGGACTTTTGAAGTCCGAAAGGAACATATATTGGCAGGATTTTATAGTATTGCAGTGTTTTCTATGTAAAATAGAAAACGCTCATTATTAAACATTTTAAAGGGAAAATAGAGGCCTGAATAGCCATTTCAAGACAGAGACAAAAGGCTAGAAAGGGAATAAAAAGGGCCACATCGCAACATAGCCACAACAACAAATGATCATGGAGCATCAACAACCCAGTGCAGCTCATCAAAATAAACATCATGGAGTATCTCTGGCACGAGAGAGCTCCCTGCCAGCGCTGCAAAATACCAGAATGAGGTTATTCTGCTATCAGAAGAAGGAACCTTCGAGCCATGCTTGCCTGGTTAGGGCATCAAAGTTGTTGAAGAGACACAGGGATAGATTAAGACCTCTCAAGCCTTAGAAGGCTCGAGAGCATTGTAAAGAGCTATAAATATCTGAAAGCAAAATGTAATAAGGGTTCAACCTTTAGAGACTATGGAGACTCTACTCCTCTAAACTTCTCATCTTCACTCCAAAAATATAAGCTTCTTTTGCTATTATATGTTCAATTCCCATTTTATCTGCTATTCTATGCTTGCACATGAATAGGTTATTCATGTTTTTTGCTATGTCTAATTCCAGATAACTATAATCTTATCTCTGCATTGATAAATTAGATTTGCAAGTTTCATTTACTTCCTGTAGCTAGCCATTCATACGTGTTTATGTATGCATCTACTGGTACAGTCATGTTTCTCCATCTATCCATTGAATCTATAAACTATTGAGCATTAGTGGTCTAAAGCCTTCTATTGTTGAGGGTGTTCATGCATATCTTGAGTGAGAATAGAGCTGAAATGGTTATCTAACTTGATCCAAACCATCATCCATTCCAATAGTTCAGAGAACAATATTGAAGACTATATGTTACCAGGCATCTCCGAGCTGCAACCTAGGAGAGTTTCCTGGAGTGACAACATACACCACCATCTGGTAGGTGTAGCCCTCTATGTGATGTCCAATACCTGGAACCGATGCTCCTCCGGTACATCCCTTTCAAATTTATCAAGAAACAAATTTACATCTTCTAAGCCATCATAATATGGTAACTTTTGTACTTCAGTGGATATACACTAGAGTGATTTAGTAAGTCAGTTGCATCGCATTGTTGATACTTCATGCATTCTATTCTACTAATGCTTGAGCTCCTCATCTGAATTTGAGTTGCAGGAGCTTTCATTTTCCCAAGTAATTCTTCCATCCGTCATAGGATTGATCTAATCCTCATTCCACATAGTAAGCTTATAAATATGTTGAATATCAACCTCCTCATAGTAATCTTGGACTGGTTCAGTATACTGAGCAACCTCTGTCGGATCTAATGGAACAATGACCCTTAGTTCCTTATTTTCAAACATCATGTTGCGCTTCTTGAGGTTGATGACCGAATTCATACCAAACACACAATCAATTTCAAGAAGCGCTGGATAGGGATTACTATCATCCACTATTTTTATTAACTCAAAATCAGCTATAGTGCGCACCCCTTCAATGTCTATAGTTACTCCATGTAAGCGTCCCATAGGAAAGATTTTCTATTGGTTCGCCATTTGCAGCTGAATTGGGGACCACTGTAGCACCATCTTTCCCATTCTTTCCTAGATCTATTTGGGAAAAACATTCGTATCAGATCCCAAATCTAGGATCACCTGATCCATTTCAAATTCTCTAATTTGTGCAGTCAACCTCATCTCCCGACTAGTCCTTTTCTTACTTTGGTCTACTTTATGCACTGTGTGTTGTTTTGGCATCAGCTTACTCTTGCCAGCACAGTTATCTATTAATTCTTGCATTCCCTATACGACTTTATGGTCCTTTAAGAGCTTCATAATGATTTTTAGAAAATTAAGTAAATTATTATTTAGGTGTTAAAAGTCAGTTTATAATTAAATATTTATCATGAAACATGGAAATAACAAATGATAATACTTTGTTTTCATTTTATGAGCTAATGATTGGTGTTCACTATTTTGCACAACAGGGTGAACATGTGTGCCCTAGGCATGCACATATGAAGTCAAGGAAATCAAGCACCCATAGAGGTGTCATGTGCTAGGAACGCCATGACACTCAATTCCCATGGGGACATTGTTGGCTTGGTGGTCCCTAACCCAGGTTCAACGTTATCAGCCAAACAAATACCTACACTACTGGCCCTTTCACGATCAGTCTGCAGAGCACGGATCGAAGTCTCACCCGAAGCAGTATGGGGGGATGCTGGAACCAAGTTTTTGCACCCTGAGATGGTTGTGATGTCGGTTTATACCCCCTGCTCCTGCCTTCGCACAGGTCACTAAGCCTTAAGGCTTGTTCAATCTACCCTCTATCCCATCCTTGAATACCTCTGCGATGGTGTACAATTAACCTTCACGTAGCCCTAACCAGTGGTTCAAGTATTTTTGTGCCACTATGACAATGTATTGTATAGGTTCCCAAGTTATCTCAAGTGTTTTACTTATCGTACCAATCAATTACAGTTAGCATCGCGTAAACTGATATTCTTTCTTGTGTTCAATTAACAGATATAATCACATACATTCACGCATCAAATAAACACTGTAAAATAAACCCAGATCGCAATATAATCAAATGAATTAACAAATACTAAATACACAATAATTGCAAAATAATTATCTTTATTAATATCTTCTAGTTTAATACAAACTCTATCCACCCTGCGCACATAGCTGAAGGGGTCCACACACTTAGCTGCGGACTTCCATCCTAGGTGTCTGCGCACTCAACTGCAGAGCCTCTACCAACTCTAAGACCCAAGAACACGTAGAACTCACTACCAAAAACTCCCAAAGCTTAATTGTTCCTCCTCCCTTAGAGCTTACTTACTTAGCTCCTTTTTATAGCAAAATCGACACCTTACAAAATAAGGGTGCACAACCCTTTATGACTCTTGACATCTTCACACTCCGTGACCACAAAATACAGAGACTTTACAACTTTATTACAAAATTGTCCCAAAAGTTGGCTTTTAACCCCAAAACTGCTCTTGGGAGAACCCAATCCCAACAGGCCCCCAACACAAACATGGTGACTCACCCTCGAGTCACTTTGCAGGCATGGAGATCTTGGTGCAAAGACCTCCCAGCTCAAACTTTATGACAACAACCTCAGTGGTGCACTATGTGGTTGCCTGCTTCACTTCTTTAACTAACTACTCTGTCGTTGGTCCTCAACTGTCAGCGTTAAATTTCTACCGAGTCGCCTACAGACTAGCAAGCTTGCCTTCAAGGAGGCCATGACCAAATAAGATTTGTCCAACTAAGGCTTCAAGTGCACCTTCAGCACTGCCTCTTTGTGTTGTGCTGCATCTACCTGTTCCTTTAGTTTTTTGGCCTCCTGCAGATTTGCAAGTCTCTGTGTGAGGGCGATAATGTGCGTTGTTCCTTTTACCTCGTCATAGCGCTGTTGTAGTTCTTGCACCTCTATCTTTAGCCACTGATTAGGATCCTCTTGCAGACTAGTCAAGACCTCAAACGACTGTACAAACATCCATTTGTAATCTGCTACTGTACTGTCTACTGCCGCTATTGCCTCTATGACAGTGGTTGCGCATTGCTCCTTTACTTTCGGTGGAGTTGAGGCTGGGACTTCAACTTCAATTATGCAATATGGAGGCTCAACTCCACTGAACCTTGGCCAACCTCAGGAATGGCCAATTCGATAGGCTTCCTTCATGACCTTGATCATGCGTTGCGTTGATTTGTGTTAGTAAATTTCACCATGGAAGTGAGGGTGTTGTCCCACTGTAGGGCCATGTGCACATTATTGATCTTCTTCTCACTGATCACCTACAAAGCTCACTATTCGCGGGCCCTCAGCTCCGGGATCACCCCATCCTATAGTAGGTGGAGCGCCTCACTAGGAAACATTGTCGAGTCCGTTCCCACTTCCTTGAGGGTGCTGACAGTGGGCCTGTCAACTTCGTTTTCTATGGTCAGTGCTCCCAGAGGGAGCACTATTGCTCAGGAGTCCTTCGCATGCAGCATCGCGGCGACTTCTGAAGTACCAATGGCGAGGTTGGTGAACGCTACATCGGTCTGTGATGCATGGATCTGCAGCTCATGCAGACCAGTCTAGATGGCCCCCAATAGTTTTTGTTGTTGTTGCTCAAACTATTGTAGTACCTCTGGGGTGACATCCTACACCGTATCTCCAATGTCATTCAAATCTCCCTCTATTTGGGTGATTGGGTCCAGTGACGTCTTCCTGGCCTTGGATTTCTTCTGCAGCCCCACTTTTTCCTTTTCTCTTGGACGTTTGATGCAGTACGAAACCATCTGCGGGTCCACTCCATGCTGCTCTGTTTTCTCATCTGTTTCTTCCTCTATTTCAAGTGAGGGAAACCTCGCACCTTTGTAAAAGCCATGCTCTGCTCCTCCTACCTGTTCTTTCGCCTGCTGTGCGGCATCATGCTTTGCCTGGGCCTTGGCATCAACCTCCTTCCTCCACTTCTTGGCTAGCCATGCCATCTTGAGCTTGGCCTCCTCCTTTTTGTGCTGCACAGTGGACTTGCTCAATCCCACCACCAAGTCTGTGGTAGTGTGCCACTCTTTCGGCGAGCAATCAAGAATTGCATTGATCGCATCATCAGTTGCCAAGTAAGGCACGTCATGCCACTTGCTCAGGGTCCCTCCGTGCCCTGATCGATACACACTGAAAGTCGGCCTTGAACTCCGCGTACTCCTGCAGTTTGGCAACCACAGTAGGTGATAATCGTGGCTTGCGATTGATAGCCATGTGTATATTCATTTCCATAAAGATCTAAAATCTCTTGCTATCCTTGATGTGTTGAGCATCTTTGGTCACCCACATCAAAGCATACTTCGCTACTTCTGGAGGGTATGGTGCAACCAAGGGGAATTGACTATCCTCAAGCAACTCCCAGGCTACCAACACAATGGACAACAAGAGCCATGCATAGTGGAAGGCCTTTTTGAGCTCTTGTGCCTCGTGGTAGTTCACAAGGAACTCACCGCGGAGGTAGTGTACCCAATTAAGCTGAACTCCTTTGGTGCATTGGGCCGCTAGAGTGACGACAGGTGCTGACACTTCATCTGTTTGACACTTCTGCATAACATTTCCTGCCAAAATCTGCTTGGCCACCTTGACCGCAGGATTGTAGATACTCGAGATGTCATAGCCTCATGGCTTCTTCACAAGCTTGAATTTCTCCTTCATGGCCTCCACGAGGGCCTGCTCACCACCTTTTCTACCAAACATCGTGGCTGGATTTTCCCCTGTATAGGGAAGCCATGTGATCCTATGGATCAACCTATCAATGATGGGTATCAGCTCCTGCTACCACAGACACCCATCATGCACCAAGCATAGCATCTGCTTGATGACCAATAATGTAATGGGTGTGTGATTGTAGTGTGGCACCCATAGCAGGTTGAGCAGACCTGCCCTGTCTACACCCCTGAGCCACTTCCGCGGTTCCAACACAGTCACCCTGGTGGTTATATGAACAACGTGGTGCATTAGTTGCTCTTTTTCCAAGTGAGGGAAATTCTTAGTGTCAGCTAAGTCCCAACCTTCCAATTTTAACAGCGGAACTCACCTTAAGCATGGTCCTTCAAAGACAATCTCATTCGGCAAAAGAGGTATGTGTAGGGCAACCTTGCTTTCATCGATTTCCTTCAGTACCTTGGTGTTGACCTTGCGTGGAGGGACATATTCGGGCAACTTAGTGATAGGGTCAGAACCCTCGACTTCAACATCCTCCACTTCCACTCCCAAATCCTCATCATCCATCGGATGTCCTCAATCTCTTCCTCCTCTAGCTCCAAGTTAATAGTTTTTCCCTTTTCCTATGTGGTGGGCTTGTCCTTCTATGGGTTTCTTCTAGGAAATGTGCACACCAGTATTGCAGCTTGCTTGCCCTTCTTATCCTTCACAGTCTCCTTGGTCGAGGTAGGCTTCAGCTTAGGCGTGCATGGTGACTTGGGGACTTCAACTAGTACCTCGAAAACCTTCGAAGCAACTCCCTCTGCCTCCATAAAAACCTCTGGCATAGCGCCCTCAGCTGTCACTGCTTCGACATCCATAGCTTCTGATCCTGGGATAATGTCACGAATGAAATTGCGGTCGGACTCTGGAAATCAATAAAATGCTGGGTAGTCAAGGAATTATTCGAAAAATGCACAGTTCATGCATGTCTGAGAGCTCACCAACTCAATTCTCAAAATGAAAAGTGTTTTTCATTGGGTAGCCACATGTAATTTATAGGCCATTTTGAATTCAAATCTGACTGTTCCCCCCAAATTTGGTTCATTAATGCCGAATTGGCGACAAATTTTCAAGGATCTTACCCATAAATTTTGTCTTAAATGCTAGCTGCCCACTCCATTTGGCCGCATTCTCATCTTCAAATCATGAACAGTGACTTTAATGGTCACTTTTCGGCTGACCTACATGATTTCTCCCTGGGTAGTGTAGTTCTCTCCACACTGTCGTGAACCCTATGACATCTCCTCGTTATGCACAATCCTCCAATCACGCAGTTCCCCAACTTGTGCAGTGTAGTTTATAGTCCCGCACCTCGTTTAAGCTTCTTAGAGTGCTAAGACTATGCTACCTTGATATAGTCACCTGGCCAGATCACCAGTGTATGGCTTCAATCATCTTCCATTCACCTTTCCTGGGAAGGTATCTCCATTCAATTTAACCAAATGAACTGCTCCACCATCGATAATCTCCTTAATGACATAGGGCCCTAGCTAGTGCACCCTGAATTTCCCTAGAAATTTATCAAATTTACTGTCATATAACAACACCATATCATTTACCTTAAAGGTGTGCAGCTTAGTTTACCGATCATGCCATGCTTTTCCATGCTACTTATGGACATGTTGGTGAAATCCATCCAAAAACCTTTCTTCCTCAAGCTTAAAAAGTTGTATGAGCCTCTCTTCTAGGGCTCTGCGATCTGTCATACCTGTGAGTTCCGCTATGCGCAAACTTGTCACAATGTATTCCCTTGGTATCACTGCTTCAACACCATATAGAAGCCTAAATGGTGTCTATCCAGCAAAATTTTTACACGTTGTTCGAAAGGCCCATAGTACTATGGGTATGCGCAGGTCCCAATCACTTTGCTGAGAATTTCAAACCTTTGTCAGCGCATTCTCTAGTACCTTATTGAATGCTTCCACCATCCCATTAGCCTGTGGGTGATATAGTGTGATTTTCTGGTGATATACTTGAAATTCCTCCATCAGTGTGCTGATTGTTTCATTCAGAAAATGCATACTACAATCACTCATCAAAATATTTGGACACCCAAATCACGTGAGTACATACTCAAAGAGAAACTTCGCACTGGTCGCGACTATGCAATCCTTCATAGGATGTACCTACACCCATTGAGTGAAATACTCATTTGCAGTGATAATGTACTGCGCACCTGTCTTCTTTCCTTGAGGCTGAAGGGATCCCACAAAATCTATTGCCCATTTCTCGAAAGGTTGTAACGTCATCTATGGGTTTAGATGTAGCTCATCTCTTCACGATGGCCTACCAATCCTTTGACACATGCCACACACCCTGTAATAAGATTTTGAATCTTGATGGAGGGTTGGCACCACAATCCTATGCATAGAATCTTCTATGTGGTCACCCTTCTTGCATAATGGCCTCCCGTAACACCCCCATGTGCATCCGCAATGATACTGCTTTGTCCAAAACTCTGACACATATCGTCGTAATACTTCATCAAACCCCATTTTGTACATATGTCTGGCACTGACAGAAAAGTCTGCCACATGCACCACTAACTCCTTTTTCTTCCATATGGTGTAGCCTTCTGGGGTAGTCCCTGTTGTTAGGAAGTGTATGATGTCTTCAAAGTGACCATCCGTGATGCGCACTGCAAATAGTTACCCATCAGGTAATCCTTCCTCCAAATTAGTGGGCTCTTCTCCTGTTTCGATGCGTGATAGATGGTCTAGTCCTACCTTTATTTGTCCAGGATTCACAATAACTTCAAAATCATACTCCTGGAAGAGTAACAACCACCTGCAGATTCTGCCCCCCAACACAGGATTATTGACCAGGTATTTCAATGCAGAATGATCTGTATACATCTTAAAATGTCCACCCAGCAAATAGTGTCTAAACTTCTGGAGCGCGTATACCATGACTAGTCCTTCATGCTCGGTGGTGGAATAGTTCCTCTTAGCCTTGGATAGCCTCCTGCTTGAAAATGTTATAGGATGGTGCAATTCTCCGTCGCTAGCCTGTGTCAATATTACTCCCAATGCTATACACAACGCGTCTACATGTACATGAAACTCCTTCTTCCAATCTGGGAAGACTAAAATCGGTGCGGTGACCATTTTTCCTTTTAGCACATCCAAGCTTTTATGACAGTCCTCATTCCAATAGAATGTGACATCCTTTTTCAACAATTTTTCCATAGGTGTGGTGATCTGTGCATAGCTCTTGATAAACTTCCTATAGTACCGAGTATGTCCCAAGGTTAAGTGCAACTGTTTCACACTCCTCAATTCCTTGAGGTTAATTATTACTGTGATCTTCGCAGGATATACCATCAATCCCTGTCTTCATACCACATGACCCAACAGAGTCCCAAAAGGGACACAAAACAAACATTTCTTCAAGTTGAGCGCAATCTGGTACCTTAGATGGGTATCTAGCATTAAGTGCAAACTTTCCACATGGTTTTTTACCAACCTAAGCATAGTCCAGTCATCAAAGTATACCTCCAAAAACTTATGAATGAAGTCTTTGAATGCAGCAATGAATACACGCAAAAAAATTTCAGGCGGATTCTTTAATTCGAAAGGAATTACAGTGTACTGAAAAAATCCCCATTTAGTCGTGAAGGTTGTCTTCCTTTTATCTTCAGGCATGATTTTGATCTGATGGTACCTAGAGAACCCATCAGTGAAGGAGTACGCTTCCTGGCCACCTACATTATCCAACACCTCATCAGTGAACGGAGTCAGGAAAGGATCATGCACGCAAGCGTCATTCAACTTCTTGAGATCTACGCATATCCTTATTTCATCCTTCTACTTCTTCTCCTGTACCACCATTGGGCTCACCCAATCAGACTATTCTACAGGCTCAATGATGCTTGTCGCAAGAATCTTATCTAACTATAAGCAAACCTTCTCCTTATACTTTGGATTGAGACGATAAGGTCTTTGGTTAACCGGCTTCGTGTCGGGTTTTAACGTGATCTTCATAACACCCAGGTCTCCTATTATCCCCTTTAACTCCATAAGCTTGGTAGGAAACAAATCCTGGTATTCACAGAGAAATTCTCCGACCTTATCTACTGTCACGTCATCCTAGTAATCTCTAATATTTGCGAATTTTGGCTTCGTCTCCATACCAATATTTATCTATTTAGTCTTCATCAGCGTGGTTATATCAGGATTCTCGATCGATGATCCCTCGACCTCGCAGTGACCCTTCATTTTAGGGATATTAACATTTCGTGGTTCCTCATCTTCTTCTTCAAGAGTCACATTATAGCAATCTAGTGCATGACTCAACTGAGTGGTCCAATCGGGTTGAATCAAATCCAAAGGATCTTGTGGTACTCTAAAGATCCCCACTTTAACTTCTTGTAGTGCTTCGTCAATACAGTCAAACCCATCTTCGAAGCTGAATGCCATTATGAAGCCTTCACGTAGAATATCCCATTATCCTATGTCATGGCAGAGCTCTGTCTCCAAGTACTAGTTCATTGGGATGACATCTAGCGTGTGACAAAACAAGTGCACCCATTCAGGTTGGGGCTTCGCTCCATAGGCCTTAGCCCATTTGGCCAAGTGAGCACGCGAATCATCCTTCCCATCATACTTGTCTTTCACTCGTACCTTCGACTTCCCAAAGCATGTTCTCATCATCCTCCTACACTCGCGCCAATCATCAAAACTACCCTTGTGCGTACCCCACCATCTCCTGCGCATAGTGCACAAGGCTTAGTCCAAAGCCTGTAAGCATTGCTTCTTTGGTACTTCCCTCTCAAATGGATCCAAAAACACAGCCACATCATTCAAGCCATCATAAGTGGGCAAATTTCTTACCTCTGATGACACACATTGCAGCGACTCGGTCATCATGTTACAGCTCAGCGTGGTTACTTCATGTAGCCGATTTTTCTAGCGCTCTAGTTCCTCATCCTAGTATGAGTTATAGGAACCCTTGCGATCCCACGTAACTTGTCCATCCACTATCGAATTCACCCAATCTTGGTCTTGTGTTATTATCTTATTTATGCAGTCTAAGTTGTCATCGCTTTCATAATCACGGACTGGTTCAGTATAGCACGATTGTTTTGTAGGATCTAGGGGTACTATTACGTGAAGTGATTTCTTTTCAAATATCATCTTTTACTTCCTTAGGTTGATTACCCCATTCATTTCAGTAGCGTAATCAATGCTAAGGAGCGTAGGGTAGGGGTTGTTGTCATCCACAATTCTATTACTTCAAAATCAACCAATGTGCTCGCCCCTTCAATATCTACAATTACTCCTTGCAGCCGTCCCATGGGGATGATCTTTTGCTGATTTTCCATCCTTAACTGAATCGGATACCACTACAGCGCGGGTATCCCCATCCACTCCCAAGTCTACTTCGGTAAGACGTTTGCATCTAACCCCATATCTAGAATAACCTGATCCATTTCATATTATCCTATCTGTGCGGTGAGTCTCATCTCACACCCTGTCCTTGTCTTATCCTTACCGATCTTTCGTACCATGCGCGGTTCACCTGAGGGGTTTTGGAACATCTATTTATAAGTTTCGGTAACCCTTTCACAACCTTGCTATCATGCAGTAGCTTCATGCAGGTCTCTAGAAAGGTCTTCAACATAGAAGGGTCCATTTCCTGAACATGTTTATCCTGGCTCCCTGAGGTAGAGGCCTAAGCGAAGCTCTTCTTTTCTACCATAAACATTTCACGTGCATGCTCCAAATCAAATTCAGCCTTCTTGTATGGAGCTTTGCGAACCCATGCACTATCTTCGGGTTGTTCCCCTTATAGTCACCCGTTGCAATTCCACTTCAAAACACTATATTTATATTTAGAACTTCTTCACAAGGCTTAGCCCTCATCATCTATAGGTTCTAAGTTGGCTACGAGGGTAGCACCCCTTTGTTGTGTATCCTTGTTATTAGTGTAGGACAGTCCTTAGTCTCATGATCAAACTAAGTGCAATATTTGCACGACGGGCATGTTAGGTTAGTGCATTCACGGGCATATTATCCTGGTCCTCCACAATTGTAACAGATTAGTTGTCCTCGACCTCTGCCAGGTCCTCCTCCTCCTCAGCCTCATTCACACCCCTGAAATCCTGTCTGCACCATCCCAACGCCCTAGTCAGGTGGCTGCATTTCGACCTGAACTCTATAGGTGGGTGTTTTTTCCATCATCAATTCATAACTTTAGCAGTTGCGCTCATCATGCCCTACTGACCTGTAGAAGTTGTAGCACAGTTGTTGTTGTGTTTGTACAAAATTTTGCAACAAATGACAATTATCAGTCATATGTTTCCCTGCTACCTAACATATAGCGCACCACAATGTAAACCCCGCACTCGACCCTGCTTGGGCTTCCGGCCTCAAAGGTATGGGTCCTCCTCCTGCAATATAGTTCGCACAGACTGGGTAGTGGTTTTCATCATGCCCCTGACCTTTACATTTCAAGCACCATACCTCTTCATGTGCCTCTGGCCGAACTATTCTGTCCTGCTTCAGACTTTGCATCTCGATGCAAATATTTTGCAATTGCGCACGGATCTATTGAACCCCCATGTTTGGATCTTGCATCAAAGTTTTATGCAATCTTATTACAATCTCCAAGGCCTCTACCTGAGTCGTAATCTTCTATTGTGATAGCGCAACCCTTAGGTGAGGTAGGAGTGACGTCACGAACCACTTGCGGTGCTGCCCATATGTTAAAGTTATATTAGCTTCTTGGATTTTACACTTTAATATCTTATCCAACTCCCAATGTGTCTCACCAGGTTTCATTGTGATTTCCTTGAACCCCACAATCAACTATGCCTCAGATTTGGGCCTACTAAACTCTTTATTCAACGCGGTCTAGATCTCTGCCAACCCAGTGTTTGGGTTATCATTAGAGTACTTAATATACCAAGTTAGTGCGCAATCCTGCAAAGCGCTAACCATTGTCGCCTTCTTCATGTGATCGTCTTTAACGCCCTAAGCTTCCCATACAGCTTTTACAATGAACCATAACTGGTCTGAGTCCTCATTTCCCAAGCCATTCAACAAAGGAAACTTCATTGAATTTGCCATGTTAAAATTTGGTGGAGGTGGTGGTGGTGTGGGCGAAGTTGTAGGTGACAGTGGTGAAGGTGGAGGTGGTGTGGGTGGAGGTGGTAGTCACGGGAACCCTTGTTTTATCAACTGAACTTCACTTTGTGGAGAAGCCTGTGCTACTCCCTCTTCATCCCTCAGCAAAGGTGAAATCAATGGGCTATATTCAGGACCCTTTCTTCCTTCGTTCTTGTAAGTCTTTCCACTTCGCGTAGCTCTGAACGTCAAGGTAGTTGCATAACCTATTTTTCGGATAATAACATCTTAATCCAAGTATTTAAAAACTTCAAGTACTTACCTCATGGACCTTTGAAAAATTGTCACTCTACCTCATTGTAACTCACTGAGGTATCGACCGCAAATTCTGTCACAAAACCTCCTATGATGTGATCGACACCAATGATCAATAGCTCGAGCGATCGTATGCTCGGAGGATTTCAGTCTCTGTACTAACTCCAGGGTCCAGATAATAGGACCGTCAAGCCTCCACCTTCCTTGGCTATCTGCTAGCTTCGTGATCCACTCATATAACTCAACTGGAAAGGAACAAAGATCTCGTGGATTTCTATATATAGGTACCTGTCTAGCCATTGTTCCTTTGTTAGCCACGAATTTCTATTCTCCTGTGTCGCGAATTCGTGGATATTTCTATCCAACCAATCTTCGATTTCTTTCTTAGTTGGATTCCACTGATACGACATCACACATCGTTCATGTATATTCTGGTCCTGGAAACAAAACCATTTGTTGGCTTGGTGGGCCCTTGTTATTGGGAAATCTAGTGTCCACTCGGAGTTTCTAGTCCCACTAAGACTGGTAGCTATCTTAGAAACAAACAAACTAAAACTACTTCGTTTTCCTTTATGAGAAATAGATAAGAGTGGAATGAAGGACACCAACCTCAGTCTTGTGCTTGGTCCCTTGCTCGATTCCTCTCCCTTCTGACAGATCTTGGCCCTTCTCCTTCATCTACCCAGCTTCAAAGAGCACCTGTGGAATCAAAGCAGCATAATACTATCGAAGAACAGAGATACACAATCATAAACAATATAGGACCGGATGTATATTGACCACACAAATGCATATATCATCAAACATACAAGAATGTGGAGGAAAACTTGAATAGCTTTATTAATATCAAGAATAAGCAAAGAGGATTACAACCAATTGTTCTGACCCAGTGTCACCCTCCAGCATGAAAGACCTTCTTTCACCTCATGAAAAGCTTAGATCACCCAACACTATGATATTCCAACAAGAAACCAGCAACACTTCCTTACAAGATACAAAATTCCAACCCCTGGATCTCTGGGATGAGGGATCCATATATAGATGATTGCAGGGGCTGAGTCAACTTCTGGGATTTTGATTAGTGTCCTCTCTCTGATAGTTCTTGATTACACTTGGAGATTGATGATCTCTTACTCATCCCTGGGCGAATTCAGAGAGGCAAGTGTCACATGAAAAGTTTATGGAAGATTCCATGATCATCCACCTCGCAAACTGTCTCTGCCATTTGTCCACTCTCGCCCATTGCACCCCATAGAAGGGCTTTTTAGTATGCATCACACCTCCCGTGTGCATTAGGTGGGATGCATCGCACTTTGACCATGGCGCAGGTGAGATGGCCCAGTTTTTACCAGTCCTGAGTAGTTTTTCATGGAGAACTTTTGGGAGATGATGTAATCAGCTGACCTTTTTCTTTTAGGGTATGGAACAACACTTTTAGGGACTTAGGAGCCCTTGGTTTATGGACATGTTTGATTGGGGTTTTAGTGCCCAAAAATTTCTATAACATTTGCCCCCTAAAGCATGAGGTCGTTAATCTTTCGATGTCGGGTGAAATGCTTTATCATGAGGATCCGAAGTTTTTTCGAGATGGAAGGTGACCTGTAATAAGATACAATACAATACATTATCTTCATAATATTTTTCATGATCTAGCTGAGGTGGGAATTCCCATGCTCAGCTTTATAAATTCATTTTCATGTACATAAGACAGACAACCATCTGTGCGGGAGACTGATGATCCTGATGGAGTCATCATCCTTTGATTCGGATGATCATCTGTGCAACAACAATGTACATTTGATCTCTTTATTTTCCTGAATACATCGCAACCCAGATGGATGAAACTAGATCCGGGGTCTTCAAACACATTCAATCTTCACTCGGAGTACAAGTCGATCCATGTGAAAGATGTTCTGGAGTTGAACATGGAAAGACATCGCCTGATTACCAGCCAATGATGTAAGTTGTTAATAGGCATGAGAGGAATCACCGATAATGATGATGACCCTCAAGGTACTATAGTACAATTCGCGTGGTGTGAATAAGGGACTTGGCGTCAAACACCACGCAAAATATTTCAGTCGAAGGCCATTGACGTAAACCTATCACCGGAAGTGAGAAACTTTCCATTGAGGCATGCAAGCTTCAAAGTACTGAAAGGGTTGTTCCTAAGTCGACTTCTTGGATAATGAGCTAATGTCGACAAAAAGCGACCCGTCGTAGGAGGGCCTTAATGAATCCCACATCTACGACACAAAATGGAGTAAATGATTTTGGAGGTGAAAACGATCTGATGATACAGGGTTTAGGGTGGCGGTCATGAAAGAATGGAGCATGAATGTATTGCAGCGGATGAGACACAGGTGAATTCTCTGAGCGACTTCTCTTGAACATACCGGTGACACTGACATGGATTGGTAGCATTAACCCCAAATATGGATGGTGTGATGAACCAATGGTGATATGACCAGTGAATGGAACAACCCAACCCGACTTGGATGCGGAGTGAAAGTGTCATGTTCAAGGGTGACTTGCTACCAATAAAGTTTCTTCCAGTTTTCTTCCCAATTTTTCCCCAGTCATTGCTGACTAGTACCTCTTTATTTTTTTCAAGCTTGAGGAGGATAACATATGCTTGTTCTATAATTTTCCCTTCGGGCAAACCTGTCCCTATATTTTAACGAGCCTAGCGACAATGAAACTCATTCTTGTCTGTATGGACATGTTTGTCGCTATTCGGGTTTAACGAATTTAATGACAAAGATAACTCGGTCCTTTTCAATTTTAGAGAGTCTCAAAAGGACATAAAGGAAACTCCAATAATCCTTTTTCGTCATGTAATCCCTTAAGTCTGGAAAGGTATAAAATAATATAAAAGGGATGAATTTTTGGTAATTTTAACGAGCCGAACAAGACAAGCGCTCAATCTTTTTGTGTAATAATCCCTCAGGTCCAAAAATATTAAAATCTAGAGGAGGGATAGCACTTCTGGTCATTTTAACGAGCTGGAGAGGCCAATCACTCAGCAATCTTTTCATGTTTTACGAGTCAGGTGAAAAGAGCTTAAAGGAGACTCGTTTTTTAGGAACGAGTGATAATTTCAGGTAGCAGCTGATTCCAGGTAAGGTTTGGAATTTTCCAATCACGACAGTGTCACAAGGATGGCTAACAGGATCACTCTTCACAACTGTTCCTCAAAAGGGGTAAACAATCAAATGGAGGTGAATGATTGGCTAAAACAGAGTGGAGGTGATGATGAGAACACGACTAGGGCTCAAAAGCTAATGATAATGCATTCACAATGGTTATTTACCAGAAATTGGTTCACTTTTTAATGAGCTTAAACTCTTGGGGAACGTTTTCTCATCGCTTATGTTTAATTTTTAACAAGCTTGAACTCCACATAGAAACTGCTCGTGATAATGGTCATCAATTTAATTTCATCGTTAATCACTTTGTTCCTTAAAAGTTTGTACTGCTTGTTCAATTTCTTCATCAAACCGATTAGAAATGAACAATATATGTTTCAAAATGAGTTAAAACACTAATATTTTACTCGAATTACGTGAAAAGTAATTTAAAAGTGGTTTTTTACCCCTCATTTTACCATTTCATTAGAACTTTGGTTTGTTGGAGCTCTGGAGGTGTTTTTCCCCTTTGATTTTCACCAGCTGATTTGGAGATATTCTGTGGACGATTCTCAGTGCCATCTAGACTAGGTAGGAGCTAAACCTTAGCTCTTCAGTTGCATTCCTTCCTTTTTGAATTTTGTGCATGTTTCCCTATTTTTCTGGGCCTCTGGGGTTTGAAAAATTCACCCTGGCTCCATCGCACCCTTTCTATATCGAAAGGTGCAATGCATACTGGCTTGGCCATTGGCCAGTCAATATGCATCCCACCCAGTACACTGCTGGGGGTGTGATGGGCGCAAGTAGGGAAGTTTTTGCATTGTTTTCTCATAGAATTTTTGCCTATTTTTTTCCAAATCAGGATCCTGACTCTTCTCTAGCTTGTTTTGCAGAGATTTATCGAAGCAAAATGGTTATTACATGGTAAGAACGCGAGCATGAAGAAGAGGACATGCTTTCTCTACATGATCCGGTTACGGTGACTGCACTGCGTAACTATGGTCTGTTCAAGTTTTTTCGCATTTCTAGCATGAGGCAACAAATCATCTTGTTGCAATATTTTCTCTATGAATGGGATCCTACCAACCAGGTGTTTCAGTTCAGAGGAAAATCTATCCCCTTGACTGTCGTGGACATCTATTTTTTGACCGGTTTATCGAGGCGTGGTGCCCCTCTTTCACTATCAGGCTCCGCCCATGGGGGCGAATCCATGAGAGATTATATTTGCCGGTATTGTAGAGAGGGATCTCGGCCGAGTAGGGACGGCAAGATCAACATCCGAGATGTCGATGACTGGTCCTTGAGGACCATTCTGTTCACTTTTGCTAGACTGGCTGGTAGTGCGGCTCCTCATGTGGCTAACAGGTCCTATATGCAGTACACCTTGGATTTCCTTGAACCAAAGGTGTTCAACTGGTGTGACGCAGTACTACCTATGATGAAAGAACAACTGACCAAGGTAAAAAATGGAAAATTGAAGAAATTCGGCTATGGTTCTATTTTGACCGCTTTCGCCTTGGAAAATATCCCACTGATGCAGCCATAGTACATCTCACTTGGCTTACCTCTACCGACTGAGCCACGGATGCAGAGATGGGTCGACCTTATGGCCCGACATGCTGGTTAGTCCCAGGTTTCCTTTTCTGATAACTTTTTTGAGTGGTTCAACCGTCAGGAGATGGTTTTTTCCGAGTACCGATATGTTGGTATGGATTTCTAGGGTGACCCAGATTTGGTGTTGCCGGCTGGTGAGCAGTGGGGTGCTATCGGTAAATTCTCTGACCATATCTCTGCTCATCATTTCTTTTTATAATGTTCTTGTGATTTCTTATATCAGGAATAATCAAAACTCATGTGCTCATGCAGATATTGGACCAGTTCGGCTAGTAGTACGTCTGAGAGTACCATCTGTCGCTCCAGCAGGAGAGGCTGTGGGGAGGGCTATCCTTCATGACCTTGATGTGGCCGAGACTCTTTCAGCATTGCAGGATCAGGTCGAGGGCCTCACTCTTGGTATTCTAGACGTGAGGACCGACGAGCTGCCCCTGAGGTTGCAGCGACATACTACTGGCATGCCGAGTCGATGGATTAGGCTTTTACGAATGATTGCACAGGCGGTGACTTGTTATCACTAGCATCATTAGACTAGGGTGCCCCCTATCATTTTGAGTTTTGGGTCATTTGACCAATTTTGTCCTGGTTACAGAAAATTATGTACGAGCCATAAATAGTTATATATATATATTTGATTTTCAGAGCTTTATTTTGGTTGAGTTACGTGATCTTGATGCAAATATTTGATGAAATGCCTCTTTTTTAAATGTTGCAAATGCCTATCTAACACATAATTTGCCAATGAGTCTGTTAATGCATTTAAGTTTATGGAAATATGCTAATATTGAATAGAATCAAACTGCCTTTCCAAAATCTTGACCCTTAGGAACATGCAATAGATAACTGGATTCCGTATAGAGTAGATACCAGTGAGCTATAGGATGACGAGTTGTGAGTCTAGCCTGACAACTAGTCAGCATATGCCATTCGTAATGGCATCAGAGAGGAGCTCTATCAACGCGTTGTATTCAACAATATTGTTTATTGACCGACCAATACATACCCCTCTGAAACTCACTAACTCGCCGCTTGGATCAAAGATGGCCCAAGCTGCAGAAGATAGGTTCTGCGAACTATGACTCGCTCCATCGGAATATCCAACAAATGATTCCAATAAGTCCGACATCTACAGCAAATGTAAAAGTGGATCACTTAACCAAAACAATTACCCTTAGCGAAAACAAAAATGTAACAAAAGCATAGGGGTTATTATCTTGAGTCAAGCATAGTAACGCTTAAGGTACATCCCGTTACGAGGTTGCACCAGTGGAATCCCATCATAATCTACTAACTTGTAGGCTCCTTTTTCTAATACTCATTTAACAATATAGGGGCCCATCCATAAGGATTTGAACTTATCTGCTCCCAATTTGTCGGATTCTTGGTCGTAAAGAAAGACCAGGTCACCTTCTAAGAAGACACAGGGTTTAATATTCTTGTCGAATTGCGCCTTGACTCGTTTCTTATGGGCTTCGTTAGCCAAAGCGGCATCACGATGGGTTTCATACAATTGGATTAGTTCCAAGAAACGAGCCTCTTCTTCTGAAGTTCCGAGGAGAAGGTCGACTGCGAGTTTGAGGGACGAGATTTCACACTGAACCGGTAAGATTGCTTCCAGGCCATACACCAATTGAAAGGGTGTAAACCTGGTTGCGTTCCTCACCGGTGTCCGGTATGCCCATAAGGCTGAGTACAGGATTAGGTGCCAACTCCCTTTGTGGACTCCAATCATCCTTTGCAGCATCCGCTTCAGGACCTTGTTGATTGCCTCAACTTGTCCGTTAGCCTGCAGATAATACGAAGTAAAGCTGTCGTGGGACAGCCCTAACTTGGCAGCAAACTCAACCATCATGTGATTGTGAAAATGCAATCCATGATCTGTGACTATGGCCTGTGGAATGCCGAATCTGGAGACTACATGATTGAAAAAGAAGAGGGCAGCTGTTTTGCTGCTGTTGTTTAATGTAGGCATCGCCTCAGCCCATTTGGTAAAATAGTCTACTGCGACTATGATATACCCATGCCCCCCACCTGAGGTGGGGTTACATGTCATGAAATCTATGCCCCATTTGGCAAATGGCCCAATAGCAACTACTGGTTGCAGAGGTGCGGGTGGTATTCTGGTTTTTCGATCAAGGATTTGACATGCATGGAAACTTCTGACTGCGGTTATTGTCAGGCCAGGGTAACTCCAAAATGGGCAGAAGAAAACTAACGGATTATTTCATCAGACAACTATTGTTTATATACATAAAATGGACGGATCAATTCATCTTCTTGATGATTGTTCACGTTCCTATTTACCCAACCGTTGAAGATTAGGTGTGAACATTCCCCCCCTTAATCTGAAGGGATGTTGGTGAGCCCAAGCATCGTTCTGAATCTTTCAAGCTTTTCTCTTCCAAGCGCTTTGGTGAAGATGTCTGCAATTTGCTCATTTGTGGAACAATGATGGAGATGGATTGTTTTGGCCTCAACATGATGTCGGATCAGATGATATTTAGTATTGATGTGCTTAGTACGATCATGGAACTTTGGGTTATTGGCCAACTTTATTGCAGAGGTGTTATCAATCATGAGTGGAGTTGATTGTACTTGTTTTACTTTCAAATCTTCAAGAATTTTCCTGAGCCACACAATTTCTTTCGTTGCTTCAGCTGTTGCCACGTATTCTGCTTCTGTTGTGGAATCTGCTGGAACTGATTTTTTGCATGATCTCCAGGAGACAGCTCCTGATCCAAGACTCATAGCATATCCTGAAGTAGATACCCCAGTTTCTTTGTCTCCATCGAAGTCTGAATCAGAGTATCCAATCAAGCTAAAGTCGTCCACCTGTGTATACTTGATTCCAAGGTCTTGAGTTCCCTTCAAGTACCTTAGAACTCTTTTTGCAGCAGACCAATGTCCCTCACAAGGCTTTTGCATAAACCTGGAGAGGATTCCAACAACAAATGAAATGTCTGGTCTGGTAGTAGTGAGGCAGATGAGACTTCCTACAAGCTGTCTATACTTTGTTGCATCCTCAAATTCCTTTCCTTCAATAGATGTGAGCTTCAAGTTTTGTTCCATTGGAGTAGAAAGAGGATTGCACTCTATCATGCCAAATCTGTTTAACAAATCTCCAATGTATTTCTTTTGAGAAAGAAATATGGATTTTGGATGTTGGGTTACTTCAATGCCAAGATAGTAATGAACATAGCCAAAATCAGTCATTTCAAAAAATTTTCCTAATTCTTTCTTTATGGATGCAATATAGCTTTCATTGTTCCCTGTCATTAAAAGATCATCTACATATACCACAAGATATACAACTGTTTTGCCAACTTTCTTGACAAATAAAGTTGCATCATCAAGATCAAAATGTTTAAAGTTGAGTTTCAGAAGATGCTCAGTTAGTTTTTCATACCAGGCTTGTGGTGCTTGTTTGAGGCCATACAAGGACTTCACAAGTTTGCCTTTATGTTCATGTCCTTTCACAGCAAATCCTTCAGGCTGGGACATAAAAACATTTTCTTTTAGATCTCCATTCAAGAATGCAGTTTTTACATCCATTTGATGGACTTTCCAACCGTTCTGAGCAGCTAGTGCAAAGAGTGTCTGGATGGTGGCCCATTTTGCTGTGGGGGCAAAAGTTTCCTCATAATCGACCCCTTCCTTCTTTGCAAAACCTTTTGCCACAAGCCTAGCTTTGTGCTTGTCAAGTGAGCCATCAACTTTGTACTTGTTCTTGTAGACCCACTTGCAGCCAATTGGTTTGGTTCCAAATGGAGGATCAACCAGCTTCCAAGTGCCATTCTTTATGAGGGCATCATACTCCTTCTGCATCACTTCTTTCCATTCATCATGAGAAGCAGCTTCTTTGAAGGAAGTTGGTTCAAAATCTGTAGACAAGTTCAATTCACAATCATAAGTAACATCCATATCAACAGGTGAATTAGAGTTATCTACATCACCTCCATCTTGTCGGTTTGTATTTATGGTTCCTGTTTTTCCAATTTCATCAGGATGAACACTTTCAAGTGTCTTTGTCAGCCACTTTGGGGGACCTTTCTGAGATGGTCCAGGCTGCTCTGTTGATTGAGTTGGGACTGAATCAAGATTGAGTCTCCCAATTCTATCAATTACATCACTTAAAGGATCATCCGGTGTTGGAGTTTCATGCAAGGGAGATTGTTCTTCAGAAGAAGATTCCACATGTTGATCTAGTATAGGAATCCCCCCTTCAAGATGTGGAATCTGATTATCAAACTCTTGAAATGATTTCGTTTTTGTGAATCTATCCAAGCGATCAAGTTGCCGCTCAACAACACTGTCAGATTTGGATGATTTAAGAAAAATGACATCTCTAGATACAACAAACTTTTTATTTACTTCATCATAGAGACGGTATGCTTTAGAGGTGTTTGAATACCCCAGGAAGATACACTTACAACTTCTAGCACCAAGTTTGTTTCTACATACCTTTGGTATTAAAGCATAACAGGTGGAACCAAAAATCCTGAGATGTTTTACCGAAGGAACATGTCCATACCACAATTCATAAGGAGTCTTGTTTCTTATAGCACTAGATGGACATCTATTCTTTATATATGCAGCACATAGAACAGCATCAGCCCAAAACATTATCTTTACATTTTTGAAGAAAAGCATGGATCGTACCATATTCAAGATTGTTCTATTCATTCTTTCTGCTACACCATTCTGTTGGGCATTATAAGGTACAGTTGTTTGATGTTTGATCCCATGTTGGCGAAGATAGTTTTCAAATTCATTTGATGTATATTCTTTTCCATTATCAGTGCGAATAGACCCAATATGAGATTGTGCATCATTTTCAATCCACTTATGAAAATTCTTGAATGTTTGAAAAGCATCAAATTTGTTCTTCAATAAATAAACCCAACACATTCTGGTGTAATCATCAATAAATGTCATGATATATTTATTTCCATTTGCAGAAGGAACAGGCATTGGACCACATAAATCTGAATGAATGAGTTCAAGCTTCCTATGTGCTCTTGAATGTGAATCATGAAAAGAATGTTTGCTATGCTTTCCTAGAATGCAAGCATCACATTGCTTATGTTTTCTAGGAATGGTAGGCAAACCAGCAACACCATTTTTCTTTAACAAGCGGAGACTATCATAGTTTAAATGTCCAAATCTAGCATGCCATAATAAACTTGACGGAAGTGTACCTTCTTCATGATGAGAAATATATGAGAAATGTTGTGCATGAGCAGAGGTTCCTTGTAGTTTAAGAAGTCTTTCTTCTTCTATACCCCTCATGACAAGTGATTGGTCAGATGCCTTTCTTACCTCAAGCTTGTCATCAAACATATGAATGGAGTGACCTTGCTGGCAGATGTGGACCAGGGACAACAAGTTTCTCTTGAGCTGTGGGAGATATAGAACATGATCCAGAAGAAAGTCTGGAAGACCAGGCAGTTTAAGCCTGATTGTGCCAAGCCCTGATGGCTTGATTTTTGACTGATCTGCAAAGTATACTGCTCCATCAACATTGTCAGTGAAATCTTCAAAAAAATCTTTCCTATGAGTCATATGACAGGTTGCTCTTGAATCAAGCAACCAATCATTTTTCGAAGAAGCAAGTGAAGCATTAAACAAATCTTCATTTACTCCAATGTTACATTGTGCCTCAATATAGTGAGCGGATTCAGGTGCTTTACCTTTGTCTGTGTCATCAGTTTTACCTTTCTGCTGGTTTCTTCTCTGCTCAATTTTGTCCCATGGTAGCTTGCATGTAGAAGCATCATGTGATCCATTTCGTTTGCAGCGAATGCAATGCAGATCTGCCTTTTCTCCTTGAGAATGTCTGCCCCCCCTGCCTCTGAAGTATCTTCCTCTTCCTCTTCGTCCACCTCTTCCTCTTGTAGAATCTTGAGCAGGATGCTTTTCTTTATGAGCAAGGCAAACAGTCTCTTCAGAAGATTCAGGGACTGTCTTCTTTCCAAAGGCTTTCTCTCTTTCAGCAAACTTTTTCACAAGAGAGTCAAAGGTTATATCTTTAAGATTTCCATTTGCTTGTAATGACTCGAGATAATTGGAGTAGGTAGGATAGAGTGCTTTGAGAAAGGCAATAAGAGGGATATCCAGCTCAACCTTAGTGGATTTAATATCATGCATTATAGACTTTACTTCAGATGCAAGAGCAAGAGGATCATTATTTTTTAGTTCAAGAGTGAAGAGTTTAATCATGAGCTGAACAACTTCAAGTGCAGAATGTGAGTCATAGAGCTCTTTCAGCTTTTGTAAAGCTTCAAAGGCAGTGGAATAAGATGAAATATGACGACTTACTTCTTCATTTACAGATGTTGCGATAAATGCATAGGCTTTGTTGTTCTTTTTTTCCCAAATGACAAGTTCTTTATCTGATGTAGGCTGCACAGGGTCTTTGTCTTCTTCTCTGACACACACTCCTTTCCACAACTCATTGTAGATGAGGGTGTGTTTTACCATCCGGGACCATTCAGAATAGTTCTCCTTTCCAGTGAGAACTATTCCGACCATAGAGATGATTGAATGCATTCTGTAAAAAAATGTCTCTGTTGATAAAAAAAAAAAACTTTCCTTACGTTACAGCCTTCAAATCCCTCTAATGTTTGCTAGAAGCATCAGCATTGAAATGATAACTTTTCAATGCAGCATTATCATTCAAAAGAAAACTGTGTAATAAATTGCGTAATATCAAACACTTTGATTGATATATATAAACACTTTGAAGAACAACGTAATACTCTGAATGATAAATAAACCCTTTGAAAACTGCACAATACTTTGACTGCTTTGAAAGACTGCTTACATAAACTGCGCAATACTTGACTCACAGCATTACCATTCGGACATTCACACTCACATGGAATAAAACGCGCAATTCCAAATCAGTTACCATACCATATCCTTGCGGTCGTGAGTGATGACAAACAGAATCCGAACTGCTCTCAAATAATAAATGATGACAAAACTGCTCTCAAATAAATTACAGTGCTCTCAAATAATAAGCGATGACAAAACTGCTCTCAAATAAATTACAGTGCTCTCAAATAATAAGCGATGACAAAACTGCTCTCAAATAACAAGCAATGGGCGAGCGGATGCAATGTACAGGTACCATGTCAGACGATTTGGTCATTGATGGTCTCTTCACTGTCCTCCAAAACTTCCTTCCTCCGCAGTTGCTCCAGTGGCTGAATAGATGGTTGTTCCTCTTTCAGGAACGTTCCAATACCAATTACGAACTTGAGATTCCACAGTTCAATGGGAATTATGGAGTCAATTCAAACGAGGTGTACGAGGAAGTGGAGCTCTACTTAGCCAGCCTCGACGCCATTAAGGGAGCCCGTAGACTAACTGTATTTCGCCGAGAGGAATCGCGGAGTGTGAACTTTGGTCCGGCTCACGATGAGGTCATACAGGAATGCTTCAAAGGAGCCACAATGTCGTGGTCTCACCACGTTCAAATTGTTGGTACCGACAATCGGGTCGATAGGCGGTGGTTTTCCCTGGAAACAACGAGGTCAAACAAGCGCTTGTGGAGCAAGGAAGTATTAACCAGAGAGGGTTTTCGAGGCAGCGGGATTCAACGTAATGCAAGGCTCTCAGAATGTTGGTGAAGCAGCATATGGTTAAGCGCTTCGGATGTGGAGGGAAAGCCAATCCGTTTGTGTATATGGCGCTAATTCCCCCTAATATGAGCGAGCTCGAAAGGCTGGAAGAGGCAAATGCCGTGGGAATGATATGATTCGGTCACGAGGAACTCGAAATTGCCTTCAGGAATCAGCTGTAAGTTTTAACGATTCAAGATTGCTGCGGGGAATATCGTAAATTGTTAAACTTCCTGATAGATTTTTGTAAAGGTTATGAATGTCAAAAGATAACTGTGCGCAATGGCAGCAAGGTATACGGTGTGGAGAGGCAGCAAAACGGATGCGCAGAGAATCAATGAGGCGCAGACAATCAATGATGCGCAGAGAATCAATGAGGCGCAGACAATCAATGATGCGCAGAGAATTAATAACACTCTGGACAGATGCAGCGCTCAGAACAGAGCAGCGCTCAGGACTGAGCAGCGCTCAGGACAGAGGAGCGCTCAGAACAGAGATGGGAGTTACAAGGAATCTGGGACCTGCGCTCTGATACCATGTCAGGCCAGGGTAACTCCAAAATGGGCAGAAGAAAACTGACTGATTATTTCATTAGACAACTATTGTTTATATACATAAAATGGACGGATCAGTTCATCTTCTTGATGACTGTTCACGTTCCTGTTTACCCAACCGTTGAAGATTAGGTGTGAACAGTTATGCAATCTTTAAACATTGTTGGCTAGAAGTATCCTGCTCGTAAAATATTTTGTGCCGTAGCATAACCAGATTGATGCCCCCCCCACACACCTGAATGGCAATCATTCAGGACTTTTTCAGCCTCCTCGTGGGTGAGGCACCTCCTCAGAATTGTATCGACACCACGACAGTAAAGTGTATCACTGATGATTAGGTAGTCTTTTGCTTGGTATCAAATGCGTCGTTGTTCCAAGTGGGAGGTATTAGACCTATATGTTTGGGTTTGGAGATAGATTATTATGTCTCCATACCACGGATTGCTTGAAGATATCAGAAACAAAGATTCGTCCATGATTGCTTCTTCTGATGTTACATCGTTGGATGATGATGGGAGATCGCATAGTAACTTTGTGAAAACCAAGGATTTCTTCGATTTGGATTTTATAAATTCCAGATCAAGCTCTTCTAGAATTGCTATCCATTTTGAATATTTTCCCCCCAGCAACTGTCGTGACAATATACAGGTCATGGGGTTGCAATCTGACAGAATGGTAGTTTTTCGAAAGAGGATATAGTGTCGAAATCTCTGTGTCACTTGAACAGCTGCGAGAGCTAGCTTTTCAACGTAGGAGTACTTGCTTTCTGTACCATTTAAGTTTCTACTTAAATAATATATAGGATGTCCAATTCCATTGTCTTCTTGAACTAAAACCATTGCAATGGTTATATTTGCTACAGCTAGATATAGGTTAAAGTCTTTTTGATAATCAGGAGCATACATTAATGATGCTTTTATTAGGGATTCCTTTGAAGCATTAAAGGAAGCTTGTGCGACCTGATCCCAAATGAAGGGTACTTCTTTTTTCAATAGACGAGTATAACCTTTAGCAAGTTCGGCGTAATTTGGAATGAACCTCCTCAGAAAGTTTGCTTTCCCTTGGAGTGTACAAGATCGATTGCTCATGTGGCAAGAGTTATATTGGGGAAACAGGTCGGTCTCTGAAAATAAGACTTAAAGAGCATGCCGCTGACATAAAGAATGAAAGATCCCGCACATCGGCCCTTGCAGAGCACTCGTCCAAGACCAAACATCATGTGTGTTTGGAAGACGCCAAGGTAATTGCAAGAGAGGACAACTATCATAAAAGAAAAATCAGGGAGGCCATTGAAATTATGAAATTTCCTCAGAACCTCAACAGGGACAATGGGAGTGAAATCAGTGGAAATTGGCTTCCTCTGATCAAACAAATAAACCCCCCCGGACCCTTGGAAGCATAAGATCGGAAATAAGGGGTCTTTCATTTCGGAAGTTTAATTAATTAATTAAAACAATTAAAACAAATTAATCTAATTAATTTAATTTAATTTAATTAATTTAATTTAATTTAATTTAAATAATTATATTAATTAAATTAAATTAAATTAATTCTTAAATAAAATAAAATAAAATATGAAATTAATCATAACCTTTCAAATAACAAATCAAATGATTAATAATAATCCAAAAATATCTTTGATTTGAAAAAATATAACTAAAAATAACTTTAATTAATAAGAATAAGGTGTAATTAAGATTTTAATCGAATAAATATTAATCAAATAGAAAATTTAGAATTATATTAAATTAAATCATTAGGATGTAGTATGAATCAATTGATTTTAATTAAATTCAAAAATCAAAATCAATTAAACAATTTAAATTAATAAATTAATTTGATTTAATCTATTAATTATAGAGAGAGAAATTAAAATAAAAATTTTAATCAAATAAAATTTAAATGAAATAATTTTTTTTTAAATGAAATAATAATTTTAATCAAATAAAAAATTCAATTGGAATAAATTTTTTAAATAAAATATTTTTTTTTAAGAATTAGAGCTTTAGTATTATAAATTAATTTCTTTAACAATTTTAATTGGATTTTAATTAAATTTAATGGGGACTTATTAATTGATTAAAAACAAATATATTTTATTAATTAAAAACAAATTTATTAATGAATCAATTTATTAACCGAATAAAAAAAAGATTAAAAATTAATAAATTAATTAATTTGATGAGTTAATTAATTAATTAGTTAATTAATTAATTAATTAATTAATTAATCAATCAATTAATTAATTAATTAATCAATCAATTAATTAATTAATTAATCAATTAATTAATTGATTTATCAATAATTGATTAATTGAAGGAAGGTTAAAATAATTTAATGTAAATTAATTAATTAACAAAAAAAAATCAATTAAGACTAATAAGGAATAATTAAATAATTAATTAAAGTTTTTATAAAACTTTTATAGATAGAATTTTCTAAAAATTTATGTAATTATTATAAAGGAAAATAATTAATAAAATAAAATAATAATTAATAAAAATTAGAAATCATGTGTCGGCCTTTATAAAATTAGGGTTCTTGGTTTATTTATATCCAGGTCGCAAGGCTCTCTTCTCTCAATAATTTTTCATTCATATTCTTTCTGATTTGTCCTGATGATGGACCCCCTTTGGGGTTTGAAATGTTGGCAGAATGAACTAGAAACTATGGATAATCCGGATCATGAAACTACAAAAAACTTCCACAGAAGCTTAAAATCTAACATTCCCTTGGAGTTTCTGAATCTGAAGCAAATTTGAAGGTGGAGGCAAATTGATGATTGCCTAATCCTTACATGGGTCGAGACGAATCCCATCGTTTGAGACCACAAAGCCAAGTAAATGACCAGAACTGACATAGAACACACATTTGTGTGGATTGAGCCATATCTTGTAGTGTCGGCAACATAGAAATATCACTCTCAAATGCTACGGATGATCGGTCCACTTTCGCAAATGAGCCAGAAGATCGTCGAGATATGGTTGAACGATGTTTTTGATGTCATGGAAGGCATAATTCATTGCCCTTTGAAATGTTTCCCCTGCGTTCTTTAAACCAAAGGGTAGATTTCGATATGCAAATTTGTTGCATGCACAAGTAAATGCAGTCTTTGACTGGTTCTGTGGGCGGATATTTATTCGATTATACCCGAAAAATCCATCTATAAATGAGAAGATTTCACATCCGGCACATTCATCAATTATCTCGTCAATGAAGGGTGTAGGGTAGTTTTCTTTCGGACAAGCTTGATTTACATCCCTATAATCGACACACACTCTAATCGTTCCTTCTTTTTTCATTACAGGAACAATATTCGATACCCAATCGGTTAGAGGAACCGTGTAAATAAAACCAGCATGGAGAAATGTTTCAACTTCTGCCTTGATGGCAACGGCTTTCTTGGGGTGCACCTATCATAGCCATTGTCATACCAGTTTGACATCTGGATACATCTTAATTTCGTGTTCAACTATGCTCGAGTCAATGCCTGCCATTTCATCATACGACCAAGCAAAGACATCTCTGAATTGGCGAAAAAGAGCGTTATATATTTCTAGTTCTGAAGGAGAACAAGATTTGCCGACATGAATATTCTCTACAACATCTGTTTTGGTCGAGATATTTATGGCGATAGTCTCTTCAATATTGGACAAGTTTCGCTCAGAATCCATCGTGTTTATAGTATTTGATAGAAAATCAAAAACCGAGGGATGATGAAGGTCACTAGGAGTATCTTCTTTGTAATTCAGAAGATGGGAACGATGGTGGTAATCTTCCCATGGTGCCACGTCAATCATCATTGACTGAACAATTCCTTCATTTGTATAATGTACTTGCGACCAAGGATCTGAAGGGGTACCATATTCCTTAGATCTATCTATCCAAATGCTTGATGAGCGTTTATTTGGGTTTACCTCCCATGCCGAAAACATTGATTGCTACAAGATTTCTATTGGGTTTGGAGGAAATATTTGCAGATGATCCATTTTAATATCCTTTTCGAAGATCTTTTGAATAGAAGATATCATATTGCAGGTTCCCACTGTTGCCACTTCCACCAGATTGATTGGAGGTGGTAGGGAAAAAGTCCCCATTAATATAGGGTCTTTTAGTAGGCCTACTCCGATATTTTGAAGCGAGTGAGGGCTTCCGTGGATCATCGGAATGCTTCCCGTAACTTGTGAACTGTTGGGGAGAAATGTCTGTTGGTCAACAATTGTAATTCCTCCTTGAAAGGGAAATGCAATCTTCCTGAAATAGGTCGACACAACGGCTGCGATAGCATATATCCAGGGCCTTCCCAGTAGGATGTTGTAATCAAGGTTTCCGTCAATTACTTCAACATCTATTTCTACTGTTTTGCCCCCCAGTTCAACTTGAAAGTTACTTAAAATCCCATATGGGGTGTATGTTCATCCACCAAATGCTTTTAATGTTGTCGAAAATTGCGACAAGGGTGGAGATCCTAAAGTTTTCCAGCAACTCATCGACATTATACATGTAGATGCCCCCTCATCAATAATTGTTCGATGAACAATTTTGTTGAGGGCTTTCACTTGAATAAGGAAAGCTAGTTGAGCTGGTAACTGAGGGTCATATCCTTTGTGATTAAAGGACACAAGATTGGAATCTGTTGGGTCATTCCCACCTATCGCTGATAATAAAGCCTACTTTTGAGAGGGGAAATTTTGCAATAACTCAAGTGTCGACATAGCGGATGGAGATTGGGCCAGATCCTCCACTATATTATAATGTTGTGCTACTCTAGCATGAGGATTAAATGCCGATTTGTGTACTAATCCCTTTGGCGGATTTATCGTTAGTTCAGGAATGATGGGTAGCACAACTTCGGTCAAAGTTGTTGTCGAACTACTGGGTTGATCATTGGCCTTGTTTTCCAACAGCTGTGGATTCCCGTAATCTTTATTCCTTGTTGATATCGAAGCATCGTTTTGGTGCTTTGAAACCGACAACATTAGTACTTGGGACGGGGAAGCATTGTCACTAGCAACCAGATTTGTTCCTCGATTTGGAAACGGATCAGTCAATATTGCCGAGGTTTTTGAATTCTTGAAGAATTTTCTAAGCTCAGCTTTATACGGACACTCTCTTGTCTAATGATCCTCATCGCATATTAGGCACGGACGATTTGGTTTCCTATCTCCAGAAGGGTTTGCAAAAGATTTTTCAGGGGACGACTCTTCCTGTTTCTTCTTCTTCCCTTTCTTTTTCTTCTTGCCTCCTGGTTGCTTGGTTTCTTTGCCTTTGTCAGTCGATACGACATTTACTTCCTAGGCGAGAGGTTCTTCATTTTCATTTTGACCTAAAACTGTACAAGCTTTCTTCGACTTAGCCTGTACGGTTTTCGTGCTGGTCGTTCCTACCACGTCGTCCCTGGCATGAGAGTCTTTATTTGATTTGGAGATGGAGGAACGGAAAATTCTAGTCTAGGAGCAACAGGGATTTTATCGTAGAGCATGCCAGACTGAGTATAGATTAAGTCTAAATATTGCGCACGAGCAATTACTTGCTCTTCAGTGATGACTCCTCCCTTTGCCACATCTTCCGTAATAGAAGGTAACAATGACTTAATAAACCATTCAGCCAACAGCTGATCAGGAACATATGTTTTTACCATTCTACAATGACGTTGCCACTCATGAATATGATTGGATATGTGAGTGGCCATCGTTTGCTTGAAATTGGTAAGAAGCTATGTTCCCGTTTCGTACCTTATGGGTAACTGAAAATGGGTTAAAAAGGTTGTGGCTAGGGTGCTGAAGGTATCAAACGAAGCTCTAGGCAATTCGATATACCATTTTACTGTCTGACCAGTTAACATTCACTGAAAAAGGTGAATCCTGATTGAATCATCATTTAGAGTGTTAGATGAACACCACAGGTGAAAGGTCATCACATGATTCGACAGATCTTCACCCGGATTTCCATTAAATTTAGGAATATTTGACGGAAGTTTATGAGTAATCGCTGGCCACCAAGGGGTGTAAGCGATTGGATCGTTTGTTAGCCGGTTTAGATCTGGTAACTCTAAAGTTGCCACGAATGGCAACTGTTGATTCAGGTTCGGTGAAGCGTACCCAGGATAAGATGGGATTGCCTGAGCAGTGGGTCTTTGCATACCAGCATAGTGCATTTGATGTTGATAACTTTGATAAGGTTAATGGGCATAACCATTATGAAATGGTTGATGCTGTCCGTTTTGAATATACGGCTGCCCATTACTTGCAAATACTTGGTGCTCAGATCCTCGGTAAACTTGTTGGAATTGTGGTTTTTCATATTGCACCAGCCATGGTTGTGAGACCATGTGCTATTGCCCAATACTGGTTGTTTGACCAAGATGAGGGGTAATGGTACCCGTTTTAGCCGGGGTCACTCCAGTTAAGGAGCCACTAACCGATGATTGTGGTGGCGTCGCAGGGACAAGGGGTTGTTGGATTGTGACCTGAGAGACTTGAGGTTGGCATACAACAAGTAATGCTTGTACTTGTAACACCGTCACAATAGCCAGTGTAGTGGGGATATTCGACATAGGCATACTTTCTTGCATTGAGTATACAACTCTTGGTCGTTGAGGTAGTATTGGTATCCAACCACTGGATGTAATTCCAGCATAACCTGAATTTTGTTGTGAACTCTCGTATGTTTGACCTCCTGGAGGCGACATTGAAAGGGCATATTGCCCTCCATATGGCGGTAATTCGGTGCTTAAGGGAATTATTTGCCTTTGAGGACCAGACTGCCCAAATTGACATTGCGAAGGATCAATTTGTTGAGACTCAACATAAGAAATTCCAGATATTATTCCATATGAACAAACGGGAACAGACCATACCATCAAAACAGCCCCTGGATGGATCCCATCCAGTTATTGAGAGCTAGTTGTGGCAGATGGTATGCCAGCGAACATTGTCGGAGTAGCAGCAGGAAGTTCTGCCGCTGCTGTGTCAGATGACATAGTCCTAGATATTGACGGTTGTTCAGACATATCTAGTCTATCCAAAAGCTTTCCTAGTGATTCTACAGGAACTTCCGATAATGGTAGACTAATTTCTGATGAAGAAGGATATAGAGTGACCCCTACTCCAAATTGCGATGGAGTACTAGATGGTGGATCCTCCACAATCTCTTCTATAGCAATCAAACTGGGTGGAAGAGGTAGACCGTCAGGTCCGTAAAATATTTCCGGTGTTGAAGAAGGTATTTATTCTACAGCAACTTATGCTTTGGGAACAACACCTTCCAAATCAGCTATGGATGGAGCCGGTTTAGGTATAGAAGTGTTTACCCTCACACTAGGATCAGTTCTATTGTCCTCTTGTGGCTGCGGAACTTCTTCTGTAAAGGCAGGGGTACCAGAAATGTTTGGAGTAACCAGAGTCTCCGAGGGTGTTGGTGTTGGAAATAATACTGAGAGGGGGCGTGAATCAGTATTATCTAATTCTTTTAATAAATCTTCCTTATTTGTTCTTTGAATTAGTTTTTCATGTCAGTACCATAAAATAATGAGCATGAACAAAGAAAACAGATAGTCACACCAAAGAACACAAGATGTAAGGTGGAAACCCAATGTGGGTGAAAACCACCTGCTGCAATATGTCTCTATCTTCTTTCAAATTAGAAACTCCTTTTACAATGGTTTTGTACTGGTGCAGTCCTTTACCAGTACGCAGGCTGCAACCTGTAGAGAGCTACAACTCTCTCTCGTTTTCCAGTCTCTCCTGGAAGGGAGCTACAACCCCCTACTTCTTTTCTTACAAGGACCACTTTTCATAAATTTTCAAACTGGATCCATAAGCATCAAATGATCATCAAGTATAAGAGAATCACCCAATCAACTGTAGTAACCAGATCAACAATAATAGGACCAAACCCAGAACACAGCAATGATAAACAAAGATTTTAAGAGAAGTAAGCACCCTGTTCAACTGCTCGCCTGCTTACGTAAGCACCTTGCTCAACTGCTTGCCTGCTTACAGTACGCACCCTGCTCAACTGCTTGCCTGCTTACAGTACGCACCCTGCTCAACTGTTCGCCTGCGTACCTCGCTCTGAGTCCATTGAACTGCCTACGGACCTCCGCACCTGCAACCCTTCTGTGCCTGCGTACCGACGCACCTGAAACCCTTCTGTGCCTGTGTACCAGTGTACCAACGCACATGAAACCCTTCTGTGCCTACGTAACGGTGCACCTGAAACCCTTCTGTGCCTGCGTACCGGCGCACCTGAAACGCTTCGTTCCTGCGTATGCACGCACTTTTCTTTCACTGTACCTGCGTACCTTCGGGCATAGATGATTTCAAGACTTCAGAAATAACCCAGACAGTCAGATCTACAGATCTGAACATGCGCCGAAGAGATCTCAGTCCATCAATAGATTCGCCTTATTTAGATCTAGACCAGATCTAGCCCTCATAAGATATTCAACCCAAAACATGCTCAAGCCAAATGATCTCCTTTGCTTTATATAGGAAAGCTCTTCCTTAAATCATGGATCAATACCACGGGCCGACACCATAATAACACAATACCGTCGGCTAAATACCAAGAGTAAAACATAAGAAAACCCCACATGTGAATTTCTTTGCCTTGAAATGTGTGCACTAGGGGTACGCACCTCCTGAACGGGATAACTGCGGGTATGTACGCACTTTATGTAACACTGACCTGCGTGTACGCACCTTATGTAAGGTGTACCTGCGTACCCCTTATTTTCTTCAATATTTGATAGCTGATCATCAATCTCTGTTGCTGACTTGAAGTACTGTGATCTATCACCTGAATGGGTTGCCATCAAGGACAACACTTTAGCCATAATGCCAACAATCTCCCCCTTTGGACTTGATGGAAACCTCAAAACTTCAGCTTCATTCTTCCCCTTTGACATCAAGGGCAAAGGGTTATGCTCCCCCTAAGAACATGCTCCCCCTGAATATGAACCAGATCTGCAACGAAGAACCATAATCCACCATGAAAGAGATAGAGACATATTGCAGCTACTTCCAAGATCTCCTTTTGCACATCCTCCATAATGCCAACAATGCATTATATGCTCCCCCTGAACCTGTACCATCAATCAGAAGAGGTTCAGCAATAAGATGATGCATCAGCAACCCCCAGCTTTTGCCTGAGGTATTCAAAAGTGTCCCTGGGCAATGGTTTGGTGAGAATATCAGCAACTTGTTCCTTAGAAGGAACCTACTCCAACTTGACCTTCTGTTCAAGCACTTGTTCCCGGAGAAAATGGTACTTGATTGGTATGTGCTTGGTTTTTGAATGCATAACAGGATTCTTTGAGATGCTGATTGCACTTGTGTTATCACATAAGATGGGGATTGGTGGTGTACAAGTGATTTGAAAATCCTGCAAAGTCTGCATCATCCAAAGGAGTTGGGTGCAACAAGATGCAGCAACAACATATTCCGCTTCAACTGTAGACAAGGCAATTGAACTCTGTTTCTTGCTGAACCAAGATACCAGTCTGGAACCCATAAAGAACGCACCACCACTTGTGCTTTTCCTGTCATCCACGCTTCCGGCCCAATCTGCATCTGTATAAGCATGAAGTGTAAGATCTGTATCTCTAGGATACCATAAGCCATAATTTTGAGTCCCTTGAAGATATTTGAAAATTCTCTTCACTGCCTGAAGATGAGTCTCCTTCGGATTTGCCTGAAATCTTCCAACTATTCCAACTGCATGCATGATGTCCGGTCGGGTACCTGTCAAATAAAGTAAACTTCCAATCATAGATCTGTAGGTTGGTTGATGTACTGCTGCAGATTCATCATTTGCACTGAGGCTACATCCTGTGACCATGGGTGTACATACTGGTTTTGCATCTCCCATACCATATTTCTTCAAAATCTGTTTGAGATACTTGGTTTGAGATAAAAAGATTCCTCCTTTTTGTTGGATTTGCAAACCAAGGAAATATGTCAGTTCTCCTAGCAAGGACATTTCAAATTCTTTCTACATGACCAAGGCAAAACTTTGACTCATAGCTTCTTCATTGCTCCCAAAAATAATGTCATCTACATACACAACAAGTATTAGCAATTTGTCATTTTCAACTTTTATATAAAGATTGCTATCTGCTGATCCTTTTGAAAAGCCTTGTTGATGAAGATATTTGTCCAAACGGTAGTACCAAGCCCTTGGAGCTTGTTTGAGACCATAGAGAGCCTTCTTCAATCTGCATACAAGATTTGGATCATTTCCAAGAATGAACCCATCTGGCTGTTCAATGTACACTTCTTCTTCCAAGTCTCCATTCAGAAAGGCTGATTTCACGTCCATTTGAAATACTTTGAAGTTTTGAAAACTTGAGAGAGCAAGGAACATTCGAATGGCCTCAAGTCTTGCAACAAGAGCAAAGGTTTCTTCAAAGTCTATTCCTTCTTGCTGCGCATACCCTTTACAAACAAGTCTGGCTTTGTTTCTAATTACTTCTCCATTTTCATTCAATTTATTTTTGAAGACCCATTTTGTTCCGATAACATTCTTATCTTTTGGTCTAGGAACCAGCTCCCAAGTGTTGTTCTTTTCGATCTGCTCAAGTTCTTCATCCATTGCTTTCACCCAACATTCATCTTCGCATGCCTCTTTCACATTTTGTGGTTCAGTAGAGGAGAGTAATGCCAAATAGCTTGAAGCTTCTGCAACTATTCTTCTTGATTGTACACCTGCTTCTTTCTGCCCCATAATCTGAGATTCTGGATGATTCTTCTGAACATATCTGGATGGAGTCTTTTCTTCTATTCTTGTTTTCTCCTCTGGTTCTTCTTGAGGTTCTTCTTCTTCATCATTCTGCCGTTGGGGGTAGCCTTCATCTTCTTCGATGTCTTCATGATGTACTTGCCTAGGAATGTATCCCTTCTCATCAACCACTACATCAATGCTATCAACAATTCTGCCAAGTCTTTTGTTGTAGCATTTGTATGCTTTGCTATGTGGAGAGTAACCAAGAAGAATGCCTTCATCTGCTCTAGGTTCAAGTTTTCCAAGCTGCTCATCAGTATTCTTGATATAGCATTTGCTCCCAAAGATTTTGAAGTGCTTTACCGAAGGAGTCCTACCACTCCAGAGCTCATGAGGAGTTTGAGTGTTGTTCACCCGGACATTTGTTTTGTTAAGAATAACAACCGCAGCATGTGCAGCTTCACCCCAGAAAGTTGCGGGAGTTCCTGACTCATCAAGCATAGCACGAGCCATTTGTTGGACTGTTCTGTTCATTCTTTCCACAACTCCATTTTGCTGAGGGGTTCTTGCTGTAGAGAATTCTCTTCTTATCCCATGTTCTTCACAGAAATCGAAGAATTCATTTGAAGTAAATTCCCCACCTCTGTCGGATCTGAGGCACTTAATTTTGTGACCTGATTCATTTTCAACCAAGGATTTGAATTTTTCGAATGCTTCATCTTTGTGCTTCATAAGTCCTAACCAGACAAACCTGGAGAAATCGTCAATGAATAATATCAAGTATTCTTCTCCTCGAGGTGTTCTTTTCCTGAAAGGACCGCATGTATCTGTATGTACTAGCTCAAGAGGCATGCTAGTTGAACCTTCTTTCTCTGGAAAGTTAGTTCTGGTTTGTTTTCCAAACTGACATGATTTGCATATGGTGTTGTCAGGAATTTTGATATCTGGAAGATCGCGAACTGCCTGATATTTGCATGCTTTCCTTATTTGTGAAAAGCTTAGATGTCCCAACCTCCGATGCCATAACCAGTGCTCATCATCCTTGCTCAGATAGCATTGTTGTTGTCCTTCTTGAAATATGTACAGATTATTTGGAGTTCTTTTGCCTTTGATCACTGTTTTACCTGTATCAAGATCACGAACAAGACATCCATTTGATCTGAATATAACCTCGGTTCTTTGATCACACATTTGGCTGACACTTAGAAGATTATGCTTCAATCCATCAACATACAAAACATTTCCAGCCTTGACCTTTTCTTTTAACTGAGCAATGCCTTTTCCTTTTATAGTTGCAGGAGTATCATTTCCAAAAGAGACTTTCTTTCCTTTTTCTAGAGCAGAAAATGACTCAAGTTTTTCTTTATCACCTGTCATATGCTTCGAACATCCACTGTCAATTTACCATAGATTTTCCTGTCCCTCTGCATAAAATGCTATCCCACATCTTTCTGTTTGTGGTTCCTTTATTCTCCATGTTTTGGTGCTTGAGGCTTGTTCCTTTTTTCTGCTGAAACCTGCTCCTGCATTCAGAGTCTTCATGACCAAAGTTATTGCAAATAGAACATTCAACTTCATTTTCAAGAACCGAAAAGTTGTTATAGGTCCTTTTTGTAATCCCGGTCATACTTCTTTGTTTTTGAGATTCCCTAGTCATGATTGTTTTATATGCAACACATTGAGCTACTTTGTGACCAAAGTTATGGCAAGAAAATCATTGTCCATTGAAGAAACTTCTGCGGTTATCGAATCTACCAGCCAATTGATTGTAATTTCTATTGTCATCTATTTTTGAACCAAATTGAGAAGATTTTACCTGTGGCTGGTTGTAGCTTTTGTTCACCCTTAAGATGGATTACCCCTTATAGTTTCTGTTTGTAATTCGTCCCTGCTTTACCTGATGATATTCATTGTGCTTTTGCTCATTTCTTCTTGCTGCATCAAGATAACTTTTTGAGGTGGATGCTTGAGAAGTTTCTCCATTATAGCCCAGACCTGTCTTGTTCAGTGGAGACCGCTGCACATTGATAATCTCATCCAAAGTTTCAGATCCTTTGACAAACTTGAGATTAATAGCTTTTGTTTTCTCAATCTCTTTTCTAAGACCAACAATTTCACCTTCTAATTTTTCAAGATGTTTTTCCTTTTCATCAATTTGAAATTGTAGAGTATCAATGATCATGTTCTTTTCTTCTATACATCTCTTGAGTCTAGTAATTTCATCATAAAGGTTATCCACATCTATAGAATCCATATAATCATCATCTTCAAATGCCATTAACAACTTATATTCATTACCTTGTTCATCTTCATCACTGTTTGATAGACCATCACTATCTTCATGAGTGTAGTAGCTTTTCTTATTTGCATTCTGTTTCTTGTTCCATCTAGCAGGTTCCTTTCCTTTATCCTTATAAGGACATTTTGCAGCATAATGACCTACTCTTCCACAAGCAAAGCATTTAAAAGGTAACTTACCTCTGAACCTTCCAGAACCCCTTTGAAGATTTCTGACAAAATTTGATTCTTCTTCCTCTTCTTCTGGGACGTGGCTTGCTTCATAATAATCTCCTTTGCCTGATGCCTTGAAAGCAGCTTCTCTTCTGTCTGATGGACCTCCATTTCTCATTTCATAAGCAGTTAGAATTCCATGTAGCTGAGACATAGTAAGAATTCGTAGATTTTCCTTTTCTTCTATTGCAGATACTTTAGATTCAAACTTGGGGGACAATGATCTTAGAACCTTTTCAACCACAATAGCCTCTTTTATTTCTTCACCCAAATTTTTCATACAATTAACAACCTCATCTACCCGAAGAAAATAGTTAGCCACACTTTCATCATTATACATTTTGAGAGTCTCATACAGAATTCTGAGAGTTTGAAGTTTAGCACGCTTTACCTGTTCATCTCCTTCATAGCTCGTGACAATTTTGTCCCATATCTCTTTTGCGGATTTATAGTGCATTACCTTCATGAATTCTGATTGAGATATACATCCTAATAGAGTACTGACTGCTTTCGCATTTGTTTCATACTTTTTTTTCTCGGCTGCATCTGTAGGAGTAGCTGAAGGAAAAGCGTAGCCTGTCTCTACGATGTCCCAAACTTCTGTACCAAGAGATTGAAGATAGGCAGTAACTCTTACCTTCCAATAATTGAAGTTTGTCCCATCAAAAACTGGTGGCCTGATTGATGCTTCTCTCTCGTAGTTGCTCATGATGAACGATCTACCTTCAAGCGATCAAGCTTCTCTGAAGGACCTGCTCTGATACCAATTGTTGGAAATAATACTGAGAGGGGGGGTGAATCAGTATTATCTAATTCTTTTAATAAATCTTCCTTATTTGTTCTTTGAATTAGTTTTGCATGTCAGTACCATAAAATAATGAGCATGAACAAAGAAAACAGATAGTCACACCAAAGAACACAAGATGTAAGGTGGAAACCCAATGTGGGTGAAAACCACCTGCTGCAATATGTCTCTATCTTCTTTCAAATTAGAAACTCCTTTTACAATGGTTTTGTACTGGTGCAGTCCTTTACCAGTACGCAGGTTGCAACTTGCAGAGAGCTACAACTCTCTCTCGTTTTCCAGTCTCTCCTGGAAGGGAGCTACAACCCCCTACTTCTTTTCTTACAAGGACCACTTTTCATAAATTTTCAAACTGGATCCATAAGCATCAAATGATCATCAAGTATAAGAGAATCACCCAATCAACTGTACTAACCAGATCAACAATAATAGGACCAAACCCAGAACACAGCAATGATAAACAAAGATTTTAAGAGAAGTAAGCACCCTGTTCAACTGCTCGCCTGCTTACGTAAGCACCCTGCTCAACTGCTTGCCTGCTTACAGTACGCACCCTGCTCAACTGCTTGCCTGCTTACAGTACGCACCCTGCTCAACTGTTCGCCTGCGTACCTCGCTCTGAGTCCATTGAACTGCCTGCGGACCTCCGCACCTGCAACCCTTCTGTGCCTGCGTACCGGCGCACCTGAAACCCTTCTGTGCCTGCGTACCGGCGCACCTGAAACCCTTTTGTGCCTGCGTAACGGCGCACCTGAAACCCTTCTGTGCCTGCGTACCGGCGCACCTGAAACGCTTCGTTCCTGCGTATGCACGCACTTTTCTTTCACTGTACCTGCGTACCTTCGGGCATAGATGATTTCAAGACTTCAGAAATAACCCAGACAGTCAGATCTACAGATCTGAACATGCGCCGAAGAGATCTCAGTCCATCAATAGATTCTCCTTATTTAGATCTAGACCAGATCTAGCCCTCATAAGATATTCAACCCAAAACATGCTCAAGCCAAATGATCTCCTTTACTTTATATAGGAAAGCTCTTCCTTAAATCATGGATCAATACCACGGGCCAACACCATAATAACACAATACCGTCGGCTAAATACCAAGAGTAAAACATAAGAAAACCCCACATGTGAATTTCTTTGCCTTCAAATGTGTGCACTGGGGGTACGCACCTCCTGAATGGGATAACTGTGGGTATGTACGCACTTTATGTAACACTGACCTGCGTGTACGCACCTTATGTAAGGTGTACCTGCGTACCCCTTATTTTCTTCAATATTTGATAGCTGATCATCAATCTCTGTTGCTGACTTGAAGTACTGTGATCTATCACCTGAATGGGTTGCCATCAAGGACAACACTTTAGCCATAATGCCAACAGTTGGAACACTTGTTCCAACCCAACCAGTGGACTTTGAGCCAGTTAAATGAGTTCGCTTTGTCCAGAATAGTTTTTATTCTGGGGACAAAGACAGTTGACTCGTAACTCTCCGCGAATGACGGGGTTTCAATTGACTTTCTTCCATGATTGCGGATTACTCGATCAACTAAAAATAAAGGGGAATTTTTTTTCGAATTAAATGAATTTTAGATGCTTCGACACAACTTCTTTTTTCAATTTTTAAGAGTCGAGAAAAAGCAAAAGATGACTCTAGTTGCCTTCGATTTTTAAGGAGCCTAAAGTGACAAGTGCTCAGATGGACCTTTTCCTTTAAGGAGTCTGAAAAGGTATGAAAGAGACTACTCTAGAAATCTAGACAGAGGGATTACCAAACCAATCACAAAACTGCAGAAAACTTTTTACGGTATGGCAGTCAATCTTCCTGAATGTTGTGTTCAGTGCGTTGCGATCGATCGGGCGGCAGACACGGCTTCCTATGGATAAAGGATATAGCCTATTGTGGTCTCCCAATATATACTTGACGGTACGTGGGAGCACAAGTCCATACTGGCACTTGTCGTCTCAAAGAGGAGGAATCACCCAACCAACAGTGAAAGCGATAGTTTCCAGGCTTTACAATGCCGGAATACGTCTTTAGCCTAGACTTCTAGATGTTGTGTGTTAGGTTCCAAAGCGTTTTTAGGTTCATTAAATTTATTTTACAGTTTATCTTTCTTAAGAAATTTTCCTTTTAGGTTCACCGCGTGATGTAGATGTACAATTCCTAAAATGCAATCTAAGATGATAAACAATCTTTTAATCTTCTTTTTGCAATGAAAATCCTAGCTACTAAAGAAAGAGAGATGATATTCTTTCAACATAGAGCAGAGAGCACACACTAGATGCACTGTCCTAAATCAAACCAACAAGCAGTCTAAATGCAAATGCACATGCATGTATTTGTTTTCAGCTTTCTTAATGTGTGAATGACAAGAAGAATGCTAAGTACAAATCTGAATTATCTTTTCAAAGCGACAGTACTAACAAATTTCTCTTCAAAAACGAAAGGAAGATAATGACAACACTTTACTATTTTGAATTGAAAACTACTTTCGACACTTGAAAAACTACTAATTCAAATCAAATACAAGAGTAACTATGTAATCGACCATCAATAACAATAGAATTCTTTTCATTGACTGAAAACGACACTTGTGACACTTTCAAATCAAAAGACGATAGTTCGACTATGCTACTACTTTGTAAAAGAGAAATGAAAATGGCGGAAAATACATAAAAACATTCACAATTCTTTACACAATGGAGGTGGAAAGATGGAAAGGAATGGGGTTTTTATAGTGGTATATTGGTCACAGACAGCAAAACTCCTGAATAGAGCTCAAGAGAGTGAACACAAAAACCAAAAACCGAGAGCAGAAGAGGTCTTGTCTGATCAACGCACCTATAACACAGGGAAAGTGCGATGCAACACACCTACTACACATGGGAAGTGCAATGCATCCAGATTCCCAAGAGTAAAAGGTGCGATGGTCCAGGGATGAGACTTCAACTGGGTTCCGGGTCACAGTTTGCAGTTCAGTTCAAGGATTTAGGCCGGGCAAGTGATGTACAGTAAATAGAAATTACAGGGGCTGATCTGATGAGGTTACTAGAGCCACCACTAGGGCAATTAGAAAGTTTGCAAATCGATTGTTCAATTTATAAACAAAACCCGGAGATAGACTGAAGCAGCATTGATCTACTTTGCACTTTCATAGCAAATGCAATTCGAAGGCTAGCTGGCTTGACTTCAGGCTCCGTCTTTAAGTTTATAAAACAAACAAATATAGACAAGAAAACAATCTATTCGCTCCCCAGTATGGTCGCCGAAACCAAATATTCTGGGTTTGATCCCCAGCGGAGTCACCATTTTGTTATTGGGAAATCTAGTGTCCAGCGATTGGCCTCTCCAGCTCGTTAAAGCGACCGAAAGTGCTATCCCTCCTCTAGATTTTAATCTTTTTGGAACTGAGGGATTATTACACAAAACGATCGAGTGCTTGTCTTGTTCGGCTCACTAAGACTGGTAGCTATCTTAGAAACAAACAAACTAAAACTACTTTCATTTTCCTTTATGAGAAGTAGATAAGAGTGGAATGAAGGACACCAACCTCAGTCTTGCACTTGGTCCCTTGCTCGATTCCTCTCCCATCTGACATATCCTTGCCGCTTCTCCTTCGTCTACCCAGCTTCAAAGAGCACCTGTGGAATCAAAGCAGCATAATACTATCGAAGAATAGAGATCTACAATCATAAACAATATAGGACCAGATGTATATTGACCACACAAATGCATATATCATCAAACATACAAGAATGTGGAGGAAAACTTGAATAGCTTTATTAATATCAAGAATAAGCAAAGAGGATTACAACCAATTGTTCTGACCCAACATCACCCTCCAGCATGAAAGTCCTTCTTTCACCTCATGAAAAGCTTAGATCACCCAACACTATGATATTCCAACAAGAAACCAACAACACTTCCTTACAAGATACAAAATTCCAGCCCCTGGATCTCTGGGATGAGGGATCCATATATAGATGATTGCAGGGGGGTGAGTCAGCTTCTGGGATTTTGATTAGTTTCCTCTCTTTGATAGTTCTTGATTCCACTTGGAGATTGATGATCTCTTACTCATCCCTGGGTGAATTCAGAGAGGCAAGTGTCACAGGAAAAGTTTCTGGAAGATTCCATGATCATCCACCTCGCAAACTATCTCTGCCATTTGTCCACTCTCGCCCATCACACCCCATAGAAGGGATTTTTAGTATGCATTGCACCTCTCGTGTGCATTAGGTGGGATGCATTGCACTTTGACCATGGAGCAGGTGAGATGGTCCAGTTTTGACCAGTTCTAAGCAGTTTTTGATGGAGAACTTCTGGGAGATGATGTAATCAGCTGACCTTGTTCTTTTAGGGTATGGAACAACACTTTTAGGGACTTAAGAGCCCTTGGTTTATGGATATGTTTTATTGGGGTTGCAATGCCCAAAAATGTCTATAACAGCCCTAACCTAGGTTTAGCATTAGTCAGAAAAAACAAATCCCTACACTACTAGCCCTTTTGGCATCAGTCTCCGGAGCACGGACCGAAGTCTTACCCGAAGCAGTATGGGGGGATGCTAGAGCCAAGTTTTTGTACCCTGAGATGGTCGTGATGTCAATTTATACCCCCTCCTCCTGCCTTCACGCAGGTCGCTAAGCCTTAGGGCTTGATCGATCTACCCTCTATCCCGCCCTGCAATACCTCTGTGATGGTGTACGATTGACCTTCAAGTAGCCCTAACTAGCGGTTTAGGTATTCTCATGCTGTTATGAAAATTTATTGTATAGGTTCCCAAGTTACCTCAAGTGTTTTAATTATCTTACCAATCAGTTATAGTTAGCATCGCGTAAACTGATATTCTTTCTTGTGTTCAATTAACAGATATGATCACATACATTCGCGCATCAAATAAACACTGTAATATAAACCCAGATCACAATATAATTAGATGCATTAACAAAGACTAAATACATAGTAATTGCATAATACTTTTCTTTATTGATATCTTCCAGTTTAATACAGACTCTATCCACCCTGTGCACACAGCTGCAAGGGTCCACACACTTAGATGCGGACTTCCACCCTAGGCCTTTGCACACTCAGCTGCAAAGCCTCTACCTATGCTAACACCCAAGAACACTTAGAACTCACTACCAAAAACTCCCAAAGCTTACCTGTTCCTGCTCCCTTAGAGCTTACTTACTTAGCCTTCTATTATACAATCACATGGTCCGCAAACCATGGGTAGATCTTTACAGCCAACTTGACACCTTACAAAATAAGGGTGGATAACCCTTTATGACTCTTGACATCTTCACACTCCGCGATCACAAAATGTGGAGACTTTACAATTTTATTGCAAAGTTGTCCCAAAACATGGGCTTTTAGCCCCAAAACTGCTCTTGGGGGAACCCGTTCCCAATAGGAGTCACGTGTTGCGCATGCCAAGGCATATGATTCCAATGGGGGCTTCACATGTTGGGCATGCCATGGTGCCCATGCGATGATTTTGTGGGTTAGCCTGACATTAGGGGAATTTTGAGGTCTAAAATGGGCCTCCTAAGAAAAATGTACACCCAAAATAAACTTTATAAGAACAAATAGGATTCAATATGATGATGTCAATCATGGGGGATGATCCACCATTTTTGGAGTAAAAGAGTAAAAACATTAAAAAATAATAAAATAATAAAACTATTTTTTCAACTCGTATTTTCAACTTATCTCTCTAAGGTTTTACTCAAATTTTGAGTGGGAGTACTCACTGGATGCAAAATTTAATTCCTCATCCAAGGAGTATCGATGTTGCATAGTTTCTATGGACCTTGCTATACGAAAAATGAAAAATACATGAAAAAAGGTGATTGCAATCATGTTTTTCATGTTTTTCTCATTTTTCATGTAGCAGTTTCCATCAAAACTATGTAACATGGGTACTCCTTAGATAAGAATCAAATTCTTCATCCAATGAATGATTCGACTAATAATTTGAGTAAACCCATAAGGAGATAAGTTGAAAATTTGAGTTGAAGAATTAGTTTTTTATTTTTTCCCACTAAAATTTGATGATGTAATCTAATCCTTTTTTATTATTTCCAATATTATTTTATAATTTCCTTAAAAAGCCCATTTTAGACCTCAAAATTCCCCTAATTCTTGGCAAGGGGCACCCACACAAAATAAGTAATGTCGTCCCATGACTTCCCATGAACAAAGTTCCCACAAGGACCTCATAATGATTTTTTGAAAATTAAGTAAATTAATATTTAGGTGTTAAAACCCAGCTTATAATTGAATATTGATCATGCAGCATGGAAATAAAAAATGATAATATTTTATTTTCACTCATGAGCTAATGATTGATGTTCACTGATTTGAACAACAAGGTGAAAACCCACGCCCTTGGCATGCCTGCACTAAGGTGGGGTGCCCATGGGGGTGTGGTGTGTTGGGCATAGCAAGGCGCATGACTCCCATGGGGGCACCACGTGCTAGTAATGCCAAGGCACCTAATGCCCATTGGGGCGTCACATGTAGGGCACGCTAGGGCACCCGACACCCATGTGGGTGTCACGTGTTGGGCACGCCAGGGAGCCCAACTTGTAGGGCCACCCATGCAACAAAATTACAACATATATAAATGTCTAGAGTAAAATATTCCAAGGTGCTAAGTAAAGAAGCTCAACTCAAGGTGATAGACTAATCCACTTCTTGAATTCAGGTTTGAGTTTTGTAGTTCCTCAACACTTACATATAGTTTTTCCTTTTTCTACCTTTAACAATAGGTCTAGTCCCTTGAGATGTTTGTAGTGTTATATTCCAAGTTTATCCCTTTAGGGATTTTAATAGTCCTAAAATGATGAGAAATTGATCTTCCTTCAAAGTTTCAGAACTCGATGCAGTGATAGGTTTATATTTAGAAAGACTTGTATAAACCTCAGAATTTTTGAAGATAATTGTGGTCCTTTAGGGTGAATGAGCTTTGGATTAAACCTTCCAAATGAGCCTATAATGCCTCTATACAGTTTGATCTTGGTCCTTTTTAAAAGTAGTTTCCAAATTGTGTATTAGGAATACCTCTAGTCCACAAAATATGGGTTTAGATAGTAACTTGATCACCTTCACATAATTGCACAAAACCTTATGATTTTTAGATCTTTGAAATGTGTTAGAAGGCCTTTGAATATGAGAACAAGTCTTTGATATTTCTCCTAGTATTCTCATCCTCACAATGATTCAAACTCTCTAGGTTTTTATTTCTTATAAGTTGTATTGACATCCTTATTGAATTTGAAGATGACAGATGTCTTTTGCATCTATTGTAATCATCAATCCATCTAGTTTGCTTAATAACATGTCTATGTCTCACTAGTTCAATTTCGTTTCTGAGATGAGTAGCCTATGATTGAAACTCTGTGATATTGATCTCAAACAAACATGCCTTTCTTCTCCAATATTGCATATGTTTTTCCAGGGACAATATTAACAATAGGTAATTATTGTGAAATGATTGTTGGTATAGTATCCTCTAACTCAGATCATTTTACATCCTTTCGCATCCTTTTCTTTCGCATCTTCTAACTTCTTGTAGGTCTGACACTATAATGCATTTCACATAACACTAATGCTCTAGTAGGCTCTACTACATTTCACATAACTCTAACGCTTTGTTCCACTATAATGTTGCCACTGTCATAACATTATTGCCCATGTATCCCTATCATAACATTGTGATGACTAGTGCCACGATGGGTGCCAAACTATGTAATGGAGCTTTCCAGGCTGACATATGCTCAATCTCACTTTAGAAATAAATTTCTCATTCAACTTCTCATTTTATTTTGCATCTTCTCATTTTGTGTGGAGGCAACATCTCTTATTTGGTTGTTATTCATGTGAACCCTACTGCTTGGAGGCATCATGTTCACTAGTTTGTATGTTCTTTTAATGTTTTCTATTAATTCATATCTCTCTCAAGTCCGACTTGTAACTTGTTCTCAGGTCCAATTTACAACTTCTCTGGAGGCACCATGTCCTCTCTCTCATTTTATGTCTTACTTGGCTTGTCGGGCATAACAAGTTGTTTGAATTTAATGAATATTATGTTTGAGAAACTGTAATCTCTGTAAATTACAATGGATTTTCCATATAATTCTTTCCTATACATCATATCTAGTAGATTGTATCTATGATGTTCACAGTCAACCAAAATGAAATGTCATAAGAAAGTTCATAGATTGTCCACTAACCAACCATGTTTTTTTTTTCAAGTGGTTTAAGTTCTCTAGAGGTTACATGAGGCTTTAACTATGGCTTGAGAAACTGCAGCCTAGGGGAATATAAGTCATCAAAATCACCTGGGGGATCACACCTGAACTGGGCTACACTAGCCCTTAACATGACTGGTTTTTTTCCCACGAAGTTTCAAATTGGTGACCTTCACATAATGAAGTAACGTAACAGTACACACCATTGTTCTCTATTCTATGCCCCGTGGGAAACCAACCTTGTGATTAAATGGGGCATTCTCATCTACAGGAATTTAAAGGAACTTTAGGATGATTTGCAAAGCATTGTAAGGCTCAACTACAAGATATGTTTGAGGGCTACTATGTTGATATTTGCAAGCCAATGTAGAGGTTGATAGATTAAATCATAAGACACTACATAAAGATTATCATATTATGAGTCATGGATGATTATTGTTAACTAGCACCTTCTATTGAGTATTGAATGCCATGAATTAACAATATTTGTTTCAAGATGCTCTTCTACTCATCAGAAGATGGATTGAATGTGTATTAATGATAGTGATTTAAGACATCATCGAACAATTGATAAAATTATCAACTAAAGTCTACCTCTACTAATTCAAATTACATGATTTTTTTTTTTAAATATAACCATTAGTGTATATTGATTATTAATTAATAAAATTAATCACTATTTTCTATCACATAGTTTTTTATTGTATCTTTTTGAAATTAATAATTAACCAATAAATTATATTATTAAATAAAAAGTTACCATATTATATTAGTTAATATATTATTAAATCAAAACCATATTGTATTAATTATTAAACTATTATATCAAAACCATATTTTTTTCCCATGATAAAAATCGTAATTTCCATTAATTTTGAAAATTACATTTTGTAGATGCCATAGCATATGCATATGTGAGGCGATATAGCCTGACAGAAAGTAGATAAGCAAAGGAACAAAAAACTAAGAAACATGTGTTCCACGCAGAGAGCACTGAGATGTCAATATGGGGAGAAATCAAGTTTTCCTCCCCTTTTTCTTCTCGGCCTTACGCCACTCTCCTTGGGATGGTATCGTGGGAACAAGTTGAAGTTGGTTTTTAGCGCCTGGTCGGGGGTTTTCCTTGTTAGAATCAAAGGTGTCTAATACATGTTGCCTTTTGGTTCCACTATTTTCCATTGTATCTGATGTCTTTTCCGGTTGTGACTCCATAGGTCCTTGTGGAGATGTCTTCTGAGTTTCTGCTTGATTGTTCTCATTTGGGATGGGATCTTCCTCCTCATATTCTCCCTCCTCTTTAGGATCTGGTGGGGGAAAATTCCAACCCTTTTGGTGTTTTCTAGTTTTCTTCCTCCTTCAACTATCTTTTTTATATTCTGGGTGTTAGCCTCCTGCTACAGAAGGTTAATCATCTTTCATGATCGACATTTTTACATGCCAAATATGTCATACTTTGCTTGCTGCAATGCTCCATATTTGCTACAGATGGCCAGAGAAGTATCTATGAGAGTGTGCTAGTCTAAATGCCACTGCTGTGTTCCAGTTTTGATGAGTAATCCATTTTGATCAGTTTTCAAGTATAGGGAGGTCCAAAAAGCTTAATCTTGGCCTCCCTAGGTTTCAATTTCCTGTTGTAGAATATAGAGAATGAACATCTGTCCAAACTGTTTCATCTTGGAAGATTTGTAGATAGGAAGAGAAACAAGGGTGCTCAATAGCTTAATCTGAGCCCCTAGATGCAATAAGTGTAGTTGTAGATAGGAGGACAGCAAGAAGAAAAGAACAAAAAGCTAGGTATGCTAGTTCAAGTGCACCCAAACCAAAAAGAAGAGAAAATGCTAGGTGAATAGGCCGGGTAGGTAGCTTTGTGGTTGCAGAATCATGTCTTGTGATCCATTTCATATTGTCAAGTGTTATATCTATCATATCACAAGTTGAAGGTGATTTTTCAGTTGGAGGACTTCAAGAAATGCATGTCTAACTTCCCCTTCTCCCTCTTTCCCAAATCACTCACTAACTTCCCCTAAAGAGGTCAAGATCTGCTTGATACCTCTTAGATTCATCATTCTCCATATCATCTGCCTTGGTGAAGATCTGCTTCACTAAAGGAATGTTCACACTTCTTCTATCAGTCATTTTCCCCCCATTGATAGCCTAAGACTTCATTCTTAGTGCTTTTTCTCATCATTATCATATTAACTACTAACTTTATTATGTAACTCCCTATCTCTTTTCCCTTCCCCTACTAAAACTATCTCTATAACTCCCCTATATACTTATCCCCTCCCCTTGGTTGAAAAATAACCATATACATCCTTGGGAATTGCTAAGTTTATCTGAAACAAAGCAAGAACCCTCATTGACCCCTCTGACCATCTTCCAAATGCATAACGACTCATTCCTTTGCATGGTTTCCCTTCATATGTATAAAAATCATCTCTTTGGCCTTGGTTTGCCTTTATAAGGCATGAAACCCTCTTTGGTCACTAAACCCCTCTCAAAACCACATCACTTTCCCCCTAAATGCCTTTGGACTCCTTCCAAGGCATAAGAATACAAAAACCATGCAAAAACCATGAAAAACCTTCAAAAAAGGATAAAATCCTCCCTTTTTTGGCTATCGGACCCCTTCCGATGCCTTAGAATCCATGCCAAACTATAAAGGAACCCTTCCGATTTCCCAAAAGGCTTGGCAGTTCACAAAAACATGGGTCCAATATAATAAAGTTTCATTTGGACCCCCTCCGATGCGATATCACTATCGGGAGAGGGCAATCATATGTTTAAAACATCATATATAACCCCTCCGGATTCATTTGCCTTGCCTTTTCATAAAAAGCGTGCTCCGATGAGATAAAGATCTGTTTGATCCCCCTCCGATGCGATATCGCTATCAGGAGGGGGCAGTGGCATATATAAGCGAAAATGGCTAAGTCTCAAGGCATGGGGCATAGCGCCGATGGGCCGGACCCGAAAACATATAAAGTGGACCGGTAATAGTATATCGGGTCCGCGCAGTTCGGCGATCACATATATGTCAACCCTCTGCCCCGCCGATTGCCGAAGTCCCGATATAATCGCAGCCATCCATTTTTGGGCCCCAGATCTGATGGTCCAGATCTTGTCGCGTGGCCCCCCACTTCACATTGCCCCATATACTGCTCCAATTTGGTGGAGCCGATCAGTTATCAAATGCAGTGTTAAGGGTTTTCGTGTCCGCAGACCCATTCCACTATTAAAACCACCGATTTGGGTCCCGCCGATGGGACGGACCCGAAATAAAAATAAAGAAAGGGCATATAAGCATTTCGGGTCCGATGGGTTTTGGCGTTTTTATGTGGCAACCCCATGACCCCGCCGATAGCGAATTGCTGAGTTAATCTCAGCCGCCCATTCAGGCCCAGAGATCAACGACCCATATTTAATCGCATCACTCCTATATGGCTCCGACCAGCGGAGCCAAAAAGTAATAAAGCGCGGCATAAAGGCATATTGGGTCTGAAAGGGTCTGCACTGTGTGCTCCTATATCCCGGAACCGAAAAGCTATGAAGTGCAACATATAGTATTTCGGGTCCGCTTACCCATTTTTACCAAATCTGCCGATATGAAAGCTCCGATGGGCTAGACCCGATCTCCATAAAGAAAGGGCATATAAGCATTTCGGGTCCATGGCATTTCAGAGGTTTTATGTGTTGGGACCAATGGTCCGCCCCGATGCGTGTTAGCGCCAGCCGTTGTATCTGCCTTCGCGCGATCTAACGGCCAGGATTCAATCTCCGCTATAGTGCCGCTCCCGCCTATGTTTTTCACGAATTTTACATAGAAATTGGTCTTTTTCTGTGTAAAAGAAAAGGTGGCATTTGTTCATATTTTCACATATATGCCCGCGCCCGGCTCCCGATAAGGGAATTCATGCATCCCTAAGTTTTCTGAGATCGCTCCAAGGCCCAGTTTTGCTTCAGATAGCCAGTTTCGGCCTCGGCACAGTCGGCAACACTTTTTCCTCCTGTTTGCACCATTTTTCAAAGTTTAAAGCTAGTTTTGATCGGCCAGAGTGCCGATACCATTCCAATGGCCACGAAGGACATTAGCAGCAGTTATTTTTGCATTAAAAGGCAGAAGGGGGCGATGGGACAGTTTAAAGAGTATCAGCGGTGAGAAAAGGCCCAGATTCAGTGCCAAAATGTATCAGGATGCGGCAAAGAGTATCAGTCCAGTTTTTCAAAGCAGATGAAAGCAAAGCAATCCCAGCAAAGTCAACAAAGCATCATTCAGCCATTAAGGCTCACCAACACTTCTTTTGTTGCCTTAAAGCCACCTAAAGGCATAGATGAAGGCTTTCAAGGCAGATTTATTGCAGAGACATTGTTCCCAGTCATATTTTTGGAGCAGCACTGCTTCCTTAATTGCGCAGTTATCACACAGAGGACAGCGCGTGGCTCAAGGCACTCTTTCAGTCCATTTTTGAAGCTGTAGGACCTTGTGCAGCCCTAAAGAGCCATTTTGATGAGGCTGCTCCCTCATGTGCAGCTGTTTTAGATATTTTATTGCATTTATTTCCAGCGCAACTTAGCATTAGAAGCAATTATTGCACAGATCTCTTTTGAATCTGTTTTGATAGATATTTTGAGATATTTTCTCCCTTGACACTTGTTCAAGGGATGTTTGTAAATATTTTCTATTTAAACCACCCTCTGCACTGTTTTAAGGGTTGGTTGGTCGATAACTTCCTCTAGACTTGCATTGTATTTTCTGAGAGTCTCTATAATCAAAGATCGTTGGAATGTTTGGGAGATGAACTGACTATTGTGTTTTAATGTCTAAAGAGTGACTATGGAATCCTAACACTTCTACATATCCCAATAAGTGTTTCTTATCTCTGTTTACAATTTATATGTGTTTATTCCATCATTGTTTCACTATCTAAATAGCAGAAAGAAAGAATATTTCAGAGCTCACTTAGTTGTATTCTGTTCTCAATTTCTGTGATTTATCTATGTTTTTCCTCTGAATTAGTCCTAAATATGAATACTGATTTGCTCATATTTACACTAGTTCTTTCATATATGAATGTTGTTTAGGAATCCTTGATTGCTCCTATATAATGTAAATTCACCTTCCCTCTATTAGCATAATGAGAGCTACTTAGTTGCCTTTCATTCACTGACCTTCATTCCATCCTTATTCCAGTTTGATATTGTTTTATGTGTAGCTATCCTGCTATGTATACCTCTTGTGACCAAGAAAACGCAACAGCAAGCCTAATCCACGACTCCATGCCCAATGGTTTGAACCTCTCACACTATGCATCCCAACTCTGTTTGAAAGAACCCTCCATCCCACCAAAATCAAAACAAAACCCAAGAAAATCATAACTAGCCTAAAATCAACCCAAAACAAAGCTAAATTATAAAGAGAGAGCCCTCTTCGATTGCAGGTAGGCTAGGACCTGCAGTCCAAAGATTGGTTTGTGGTTACCTCGGCCGTATCCTTTAAGGAGCTTTAAGGACAACCTGAGTGATAACATAATGGTGACTCCACTGGGGATCATCCTCAGATAATTTCACAAATCAAGGTGGAAAGCTCCACTGGGAAGGAACCAGACCTTCAAAAGTTTCTTTCTAACCCTTATATTCTTAGAAAATTCCCCAAAAAACAAGCTAGAAGCTGGCTCCCAAAAAGAATTCACGTTATACAAGGTCAAATCCAGACCCAAATCCCCCAGCAACTTTTGAAAATCCCAATATAATCCCAAGGAACCTCAGGAAGCTAGAGCGAAGAGAGGATTTTGCTGATAATAGTCCTGAAGCAGTTCACCCACGCTGTGGCCCAACCCCTGTCAAAGTTTTATTTCGTTCAACCCCTAGTTCCCCTTGTTCTTCATCCACCTCTCAAAGCACTCCTTCCACACCTCCATTCACTGCACATACTACCACTACTACTCATATTATCCCAGTTGTTCTAGCTGTTCCGTTTATCCCTGTTGTTCCACTTATCCCTGCCAACATGGTGAATAGATATGCACCTTTGCAATTACCTGCTAATCCTGGAGCTATGCCTCAGGATTACCAAACTAAAATCACATATTTTGATGGCACAAGTGCTTGCACAGCCCTTCAACATACAAAGAAAATGCAGGATTACTTTGAAAGCTATGAGATTGACGATGATGGTGTGATAATGAAGATTTTTGTCCAAAGCTTGTCAGGTGATGTCAGGACTTGGTTTAGAGCACTCCCAGCTAATTCCATAGCAGACCCAGAAGCCTTATACCAGTCATTTATCAACAGATGGGAGAAAAAGAAAGACCCCTTGCACATACTAGCTGAATATGATACAATCAAAAGAGGTCCACAAGAAACAGTCTTGGACTATTGTGCAAGCTTCAATAGAGTTTATAATGCTATCCCACAAAACTTAAGGCCCCCACCTGACCTTGCCTTATATAAATTCCTTGATGGATTCGACCCAGATATGGCCTACCAATTAAAAGAAAGAACCCCTAACAGCCTTGCAGGCATGCAAAACATGGTTGTCACTGTGGAGGCAAATTTAATTGCCAAAAGAAAGAGAGCTAGAACCGAGAGAAGAACCACCTTCAAGGAAGAGCCCTCAGCCTTAGATCAAAAGCTAGATGTTATTATCAATGGCATTCATAGGCTGGGAGATAGAGTAGAGAGTGTTGAGAGAAAATCATCATGGGAAGGGCAACAGCCCAACACCATAAGGAACCCAAATTTCAGGAAAACTCAAAATCCAAAAGCTGGTAGGTCTAGCCCAGACCATGATATAAGGCCTCCTTTCCAAGAAAATTATACATAAGCATCCACATCTAGTGATGCCATAGAGGACACTCACATGAACTTGGTGGATTTGAAGGGTGAGCAACAAATTTTCCTAACCCAAGAAGACCAAGATGACCATGAGACAAATCAATTTCAGACTAACTCTGGTGAGTCTTTTGACTTCAAACAAGGTTATGATTCAGCCGTTTATGAAGTCCACAAATAGTATAAGCTGAGGACAAGAACCATAGATGTGCCCAAAAAAGTTAAACCAAAGGAAGGCAAATAACCCAACCACATTAGAGGCAAGGCTATTATAACAGAAACAACTGATATAACTGTCCCAAACCCACACCAAGTGACTGTAGAGGACACACCAGACATGCAGCCCTCTAATGATCAGCCTCTGCTACCTTCATCCTCAAAGGAAAATGTAAATAGCACTCCTAAAAGCCTTCCCAAAATAGAAATACCGCAAGGTATCACTCACCATAACACTGATAATCAAGAGGAAAACGCAGAAAATACACTTGAAAAGGGGAAATTTGCTATTGCCAACACAAAGACTCCATTGGAGAAACCGTTCAACTTAGAAGCAGAAATAAGCAAACTTAAGATTTCCATCCCCTTATCTGAACTTGCAAAACATGATGTGTATAGGCAACAAATCCAAAGACCACTGCAAATTCCAGAGAATAGGGATGATGTGAATGTTTTAGATGATACACCTGAGTTGCCTTTTGGTCCAAAATTTGATGGCAAATCTGCACATGGAGTTGTTCTACCCTTTTATGTCAGTCTACACATACATGATAAAGTTTTACATAATGCAATGTTTGACTCAGGTGCCTCACACAACCTTATGCCCAAAGCTGTAATGGAGAAGCTAAATCTTGATGTAACAAGACCCTACAAAGATCTATTCTCCTTTGACTCAAGTCAAGTCAAATGTTTAGGCCTCATCAAAGACTTGTGTGTCTCCTTAGTCCAATACCCAAACAAGACAATCCTCATGGATGTGGTGGTTGCTGACATTCCACCAAAGTATGGCATGTTGTTGTCAAGATCTTGGGGGGAAAAACTCCAAGGATCTCTCTAATTAGACCTCTCCTATGCCACTATTTCAGTCTTTGGGCAACCAAAGAGACTGTATAGAGAAACACTAATGAAGTATGTGGTAAGTAGTGAGGAAAAGCCCCAGAATTTCCCTATCTATTCAATCCATTCTGATATGGATTCTTTTATTTTGTTTAATGATGAAACAAGTCCTCCAACTGATGATAAGCCTATGGCTTTAGTATAACAAGCGCACATCAATGAAGAATCAGTTGCACATACCCGTGAGGCTGTTACAACAGCCAATGCAACTAGCACACAAGTAAAACCTCCTGAAACACAAGACTCGGGTCTGCCCAATCCTAAAATGACTGAAACTCTTAATACTAACCACAAGCAAGAAATCACATGGTATTTAGAGTTTGATGTCTCTGTTAACAAGCTAGGAGTAGGGGCAGGAATATGGATTCACAATACACATAAAAACCATGCAGAGGGTCATGCTTATAGATTGAATTTCAAATGCACCAATAACATGGCTGAGTATGAGGCACTCCTCTTAGGCCTTAAGCTGCTCAAAGCTTTAGGAGCTGCCAAAGTTTCCATTCTAGGTGACTCAGACCTAGTAATCCAACAAATGAAAGGCAACTTTGTTACCAATGATAGAAGGCTAAGAGCTTATAGGACTGCTTCTACTGCAATACTTGATACATTCACTGAATCCAAGCTTGCCAAGATTTCAAGAAATCATAACATTCATGCTCACAGCCTAGCCACTTTCACTAGTACATGCAAGCTTCCTTTTGAGCCCAATCACCACTTTACTGCTGAGATAAAGCACAGGTTTGCTGTCCCTAACAATGTTAAAGATTGGCAAGTGTTTGAGGATGATGCTCAAATCAACAATTTTCTTACCTTACAGCATGAGTTTTCAGGCCTAAACATTGATATGGATGCCATGGATGATCCACTGCAAGAAATAAACCAAATCCAGCAAACTGTAACAGCTGAAATAGCTAGAAAATTGCTACAGCCAACCATCTTTGATGAAGAAAACATAGAAGAGATGAAACAGATGCATTTGGAGGAAATAGCCAAAACAAAGGCCGAAATCATTGATTTAAAGGATAACTTTCTGCCTGCTAGCCTCACTCCACTAGAAGACATGCTTGATGCAAATGATGTGCCCAAAAAGCCAAAAATGCAGCCTATAAACACTGCCATAGAAGAATACAACATTGGAACAACAGAGAAGCCCAAAATGATCAAACTGTCTAAATCTTTGCTACTCGATCAAAAGCCCAAATATGTTGATTTGTTCAAAGAATTCTAAGATGTATTTGCTTGGAGTTATGAGGACTTGAAGTCCTATGACACCTCAATTATTCAACATACCATTCCCTTAAAGCCAAATCAAAAGCCCTTCAAACAGAAACTAAGGAGAATCAATCCTGTGCTTCTCCCTTTAATTGAGAAAGAAGTGAAAAGAATGTTTGAAGCAGGTATCATAGCACCCATTAGATTTTCTGAATGGGTATCCAATCTTGTTCCCACAAGAAAGAAAATAGGTGAGATTAGGCTTTGTGTAGAGTTGAGAAACCTAAACCAAGTCTCCCTTAAAGACCACTACCCATTGCCCAAAATGGACCACATCCTACAAAGAGTAGTGGGGTCATCTAGAATCTCTTTGCTAGATGGCTTTTCAGGTTTTAATCAAATACTGGTTCACCCAAATGATCAAGACAAGACAGCCTTTACCACACCCGTGGGGAACATTCAAATATGTGAAAATGCCTTTCGGCCTAAAGAACGCAGGTGCCACCTTTCAAAGGGCCATGGACATTGCATTTACCAAAGGAGATCCATGATTTCTTGGTTATCTATCTTGATGATCTTACCCCTTTCTCCAAATCTGATCAAGAGCACCTAAGAAATTTGAGACAAGTGTTCCTAACATGTAGGAAATATGGCATTTCCTTGAACCCCAAGAAGTCTTTATTTGGCCTTGAAGAAGGCAAATTACTTGGACATATCATTTCAAAAGACGGGATTAGAATTGATCCGGAAAGGATCCAAGCCATTCTCCAAATCCCATATCCAAGAAACATAAAAGAGCTGCAAACATTCCTAGGAAAGATCAATTTCCTAAGGAGATTTATCCCAAATCTAGCCGAGCTGATAAGACTGTTGAGCAACATGTTAAAGAAAGATGCCAAGGTAAAATGGTCTCTTGAAACCAAGCAAGCATTTGAGAGTATCAAAGTTGCCTTAACTCAAGCCCCAGTCCTCACAAGTCCTTAATTTGATAGGGACTTTATCATATTTCATTTGCATCTGATAATACCATCGCTGCTGTCCTATTGCAAAAGGATGACCAAGGAAATGAAAAGCCAATTGCTTTTTTCAGCCGAGCCTTAAGAGATGCACCCCTAAAGTACCAAATCATGGAGAAGCAGGCCTATGCCCTTGTTAAAGCAATCAAAGACTTCAAAATTTACATTTTATATTCACACGTGATTGCCTATGTCCCAAATGCTGTCGTAAAAGACATATTAACCCAAGAAGGATTAGAAGGAAAAAGAGGCAAGTGGATTGCTAACATTCTTGAGTATGACATTGAAATAAAACCGACCAAGCTAATAAAGGGACAAGGTTTAGCCAAACTGATGTCCAAAACAAACTTTCAAGCTTTAGACATCAACCAACTGGACAATGAATAGGAGTTGGCGACTCCACGGATCAGTGACACCTTTTTGCAATCCCCGTGGTATGCTGATATATGCTTTGTATTGTTAAACCTGTTTGCTCCCCCAGGATTGTCCAGGACCTAGAAGAGATTTTTAAGAATGAAGGCTTTGAAATTTTGTGTCTTAGATGGTGCATTATTTTGGAAAAATCATGAAGGCATATTGCTTAATTGTTTGACCATGAATGAAACTAATAATGTCATGAAAGAATTCCATGCAGGGGACTGTGGAGGACATCTATATTGGAAGTCCACTGCTGATAAAATTTTAAGGGCTGGTTTCTATTGTCCCACTTTGTTTGCAGATATAAAGAACTTTTCCACCTCATGCCACAATTGCCAAATCTTTGAAGGCAAGAGAAAGCTGCTCCCTTTGCCTCTTAAACCCATCTCAACCGAGAAGCCTTTTCAACAATGGGGTCTTGACTTCATTGGAGAAATCCATCCCTCTTCCTCAGGCCAGCATAAGTGGATTTTAACAGCCACCGACTATTTCACCAAGTGGATTGAGGCCATTCCATGCAGGCAGACCAATGACACCACCGTTATCCAATTCCTTGAGTGCAATATCCTGTCTAGATTTGGCTGCCCTGAGAAGATCATCACTGACAATGCTGCTGCTTTCAAATCCAAAAAGATAATCAATTTTTGCCATAAATTTCATATTACCTTAGGCCACTCTATAGCCTATTACCCTCAAGGTAATGGCTTGGCCGAGTCATCTAACAAGAGCCTGATCAGTATTATCAAGAAGATATTAGAAGAAAATAAGAAGAACTGGCATAGAAAGCTCACAAATGCCCTATGGGCAGACAGATTATCAACCAAGAAATCCATTGGGATGAGCCCTTATGAGCTAGTATATGGCATGGAGGTCAGATTTCCTTCATCACTGAGCATTCCTATTATCAAGCTACTGCAAGAGATTCAAGCTGAGCCAAATGATATACAAAGAGGATAAACCAAACAATCCATTTGCAGCAGACAAGAGAGCAGTTCTATGACAGAGCTCGAATTATGCAAGAAAAGCTCAAAAGGATGTTTGATAAGAGAACTAAGGCTGAGAATTTCTGTGTTGGCAACAAAGTTCTAAGGTGGGACTCACGAAGAGAAGACAAGGGAAAACATGCAAAATTCAATTTCATTTGGAGAGGGCCATTTGTTATTTCTGTTGTTCAGGGAAATAACACATATTTCCTCAAATCTGTAGAGGGCAGCACTGCTGAAGAAGGCCCTGTAAATGGCTGTATGCTGAAGCATTATCATGATCCCTTTTGTTGAACATAACGCAACTTTGTAAATATCTCTTTGTACATTGATATTTGTATATATCAGCACTTTTGTTTATTTTGTATAAACAGTCCGATTGTTAGAGGAGCAGCAACAAAGTTTGTGAAGACACAGCCAATGCAAGTCCTCTATTTTTAATCTCTGTCTCTGCAGTAATCTCAGCAAAACAGCAAGAGCAGCGCTGTCATATCACAGTGATTTATGTTAAAGAGAAACTATTTGCAGCTTGTAGCCTTCAAGTCAACAGTATCAAAAAGAAAGGAGGATTTTCAGTTTACTTCAGCACCCTTTCAAAGACAAGAAAAGAAGAGCTCCAGTTTTTTTTCCCTTTTTGTGTTTATTTCACAAGGCAGTGCTCAAGCAAAAGTGTATGCAATATCAAGCACGCAGAAGAAAGCAGGCGATGCTTTATTTTTCATAGTGTTTCAGATAAGGAGGAGTGCTGCATTCAGAAGTTAAAGTTCTAGTCATTCAACAGTTAGCACAAAAGAAATTTTCAATTAACAACAACTACAGAGGATCAAGGCATTCTGACCTGCTGTTCTTGGCTTGTCACAAGGAAAAGCCATCCCCAAGTGGAGCCACTGTTAGCCTCCTGCTACAGTAGGTTAATCATCTTTCATGATCGACATTTTTACATGCCAAATATGTCATACTTTGCTTGCTGCAATGCTCCATATTTGCTACAGATGGCCAGAGAAGTATCTATGAGAGTGTGCTAGTCTAAATTCCACTGCTGTGTTCCATTTTTTATGAGTAATCCATTTTGATCAGTTTTCAAGTATAGGGAGGTCCAAACAGCTTAATCTTGGCCTCCCTAGGTTTCAATTTCCTGTTGTAGAATATAGAGAATGAACATCTGTCCAAACTGTTTAATCTTGGCAGATTTGTAGATAGGTAGAGAAACAAGGGTGCTCAACAGCTTAATCTGAGCCCCTGGATGCAATAAGTGTAGTTGTAGATAGGAGGACAGCAAGAAGAAAAGAACAAAAAGCTGGGTATGCTAGTTCAAGTGCACCCAAACCAAAAAGAAGAGAAAATGCTAGGTGAATAGACCGGGTAGGTAGATTTGTGGTTGCAGAATCATGTCTTGTGATCCATTTCATATTGTTAAGAGTTATATCTATCATATCACAAGTTGAAGGTGATTTTTCAGTTGGAGGACTTCAAGAAATGCATGTCTAACTTCCCCTTCTCCCTCTTTCCCAAATCACTCACTAACTTCCCCTAAAGAGGTCAAGATCTGCTTGATACCTCTTAAATTCATCATTCTCCATATCATCTACCTTGGTCAAGATCTGCTTCACTAAAGGAATGTTCACACTTCTTCTATCAGTCATTTTCCCCCCATTGATAGCCTAAGACTTCATTCTTAGCACTTTTTCTCATCATTATCATATTAACTACTAACTTTATTATGTAACTCCCTATCTCTTTTCCCTTCCCCTACTAAAACTATCTCTATAACTCCCCTATATACTTATCCCCTCCCCTTGGTTGAAAAATAACCATATACATCCTTGGGAATTGCTAAGTTTATCTGAAACTCAGCAAGAACCCTCATTGACCCCTCTGACCATCTTCCAAATGCATAAGGACTCATTCCTTTGCATAGTTTCCCTTCATATGTATAAAAATCATCTCTTTGGCCTTGGTTTGCCTTTATAAGGCATGAAACCCTCTTTGGTCACTAAACCCCTCTCAAAAACACATCACTTTCCCCCTAAATGCCTTTGGACTCCTTCCAAGGCATAAGAATACAAAAAACATGCAAAAACCATGAAAAACCTTCAAAAAAGGATAAAATCCTCCCTTTCTTAGCTATCGGACCCCTTCCGATGCCTTAGAATCCATGCCAAACTATAAAGGAACCCTTCCGATTTCCGAAAAGGCTTGGCAGTTCACAAAAACATGGGTCCGATATAATAAAGTTTCATTTGGACCCCCTCCGATGCGATATCGCTATCGGGAGAGGGCAATCATATGTTTAAAACATCATATATAACCCCTCCGGATTCATTTGCCTTGCCTTTTCATAAAAAGCGTGCTTCGATGAGATAAAGATCTGTTTGATCCCCCTCCGATGCGATATCACTATCAGGAGGGGGTAGTGGCATATATAAGCGAAAATGGCTAAGTCTCAAGGCATGGGGCATAGCGCCGATGGGCCGGACCCGAAAACATATAAAGTGGACCGGTAATAGTATATCGGGTCCGCGCAGTTCGGCGATCACATATATGTCAACCCTCTGCCCCGCCGATTGCCGAAGTCCCGATATAATCGCAGCCATCCATTTTTGGGCCCCAGATCTGACGGTCCAGATCTTGTCGCGCGGCCCCCCACTTCGCATCGCCCCATATACTGCTCCGATTTGGCGGAGCCGATGAGTTATCAAATGCAGTGTTAAGGGTTTTCGGGTCCGCAGACCCATTCCACTGTTAAAACCGCCGATTTGGGTCCCACTGATGGGACAGACCCGAAATAAAATAAAGAAATGGCATATAAGCATTTCGGGTCCAATGGGTTTCGGCGTTTTTATGTGGCAACCCCATGACCCCGTCGATAGCGAATTGCCGAGTTAATCTTAGCCGCCCATTCAGACCCAGAGATCAATGACCCATATTTAATCGCATCACTCCTATATGGCTCCGACCAGCGGAGCCGAAAAGTAATAAAGCACGGCATAAAGGCATATCGGGTCCGAAAGGGTCCGCACTGTGTGCTCCTATATCCCGGAGCCGAAAAGCTATGAAGTGTAGCATATAGTATTTCGGGTCCGCTTACCCATTTTTACCAAATCTGCCGATATGAAAGCTCCGATGGGCCGGACCCGATCTCCATAAAGAAAGGGCATATAAGCATTTCGGGTCCGTGGCATTTTGGAGGTTTTATGTTGGGACCAATGGTCCGCCTCGATGCGAGTTAGCGCCAGCTGTTGGATCTGCCTTCGCGCGATCCAACGGCCAGGATTTAATCTTCGCTACAGTGCCGCTCCCGCCTATGTTTTTCACAAATTTTACATAGAAATTGGTCTTTTTCTGTGTAAAAGAAAAGGCAACATTTGTTCATATTTTCACATATATGCCCGCGCCCGGCTCCCGATAAGGGAATTCATGCATCCCTAAGTTTTCTGAGATCGCTCCAAGGCCCAGTTTTGCTTCAGATAGCCAATTTCGGCCTCAACACAGTCGACAACACTTTTTCCTCCTGTTTGCACCATTTTTCAAAGTTTAAAGCTAGTTTTGATCGGCCAAAGTGCCGATAGCATTCCAATGGCCACGGAGGACATTAGAAGCAGTTATTTTTGCATTAAAAGGTAGAAGGGGGTGATGGGACAGTTTAAAGAGTATTAGCGGTGAGAAAAGGCCCAGATTCAGTGCCAAAATGTATCAGGATGCAGCAAAGAGTATCAGTGAAGTTTTTCAAAACAGATGAAAGCAAAGCAAGCCCAGCAAAGTCAACAAAGCATCATTCAGCCATTAAGTCTCACCAACACTTCTTTTGTTGCCTTAAATCCACCTAAAGGCATAGATGAAGGCTTTCAAGGCAGAGTTATTGCAGAGACATTGTTCCCAGTCATATTTTTGGAGCAGCGCTGCTTCCTTAATTGCGCAGTTATCACACAAAGGACAGCGCGTGGCTCAAGGCACTCTTTCAGTCCATTTTTGAAGCTGCATGACCCTGTGCAGCCCTAAAGAGCCATTTTGATGAGGCTGCTCCCTCATGTGCAGTTGTTTTAGATATTTTATTGCATTTATTTCCAGCACAACTTACCATTAGAAGCAATTATTGCACAGATGTCTTTTGAATCTGTTTTGATAGATATTTTGAGATATTTTCTCCCTTGACACCTGTTCAAGGGATGTTTGTAAATATTTTCTAGTTAAGCCACCCTCTGCACTATTTTAAGGGTTGGTTGGTCGATAACTTCCTCTAGACTTGCATTGTATTTTCTGAGAGTCTCTATAATCAAAGACCACTGGAATGTTTGGGAGATGAACTGACTGTTGTGTTTTAATGTCTGAAGAGTGACTATGGAATCCTAATGCTTCTACATAGCCCAATAAGTGTTTCTTATCTCTGTTTACAGTTTATATGTGTTTATGCCATCATTGTTTCACTATCTAAATAGCAGAAAGAAAGAATAGTTCAGAGCTCACTTAGTTGTATTATGTTCTCAATTTCTGTGATTTATCTATGTTTTTCCTCTGAATTAGTCCTGAATATGAATACTGATTTGCTCATATTTACACTAGTTCTTTCATATATGAATGTTGTTTAGGAATCCTTGATTGCTCCTATATAATGTTCATTCACCTTCCCTCTATTAGCATAATGAGAGCTACTTAGTTGCCTTTCATTCACTGACCTTCATTCCATCCTTATTCCAGTTTGATATTGTTTTATGTGTAGCTATCCTGCTCTGTATACCTCTTGTGACCAAGAAAACGCAACATCAAGCCTAATCCACGACTCCATGCCCAATGGTTTGAAACTCTCACACTATGCATCCCAACTCTGTTTGAAAGAACACTCCATCCCACCAAAATCAAAACAAAACCCAAGAAAATCATAACTAGCCTAAAATCAACCGAAAAAAAGCTAAATTATAAAGAGAGAGCCCTCTCTGATTGCAGGTAGGCTAGGACCTGCAGTCCAAAGATTGGTTTGTGGTTACCTCGGCCGTATCCTTTAAGGAGCTTTAAGGACAACCTGAGTGATAACACTGGGCACGCATTTTGTAGGTGCCCTATTTGCCTACATGTTCTACACCTGAATGTTGTGTTTTCATAGTCTATTGTCTGTGTCCAGCTTCTATCTTTATGCTTCAGCTATATGCAATCTGATAAGCCCTTACTAAGGTCAACTTCCACACAGATGCGTGTGAATGTAAAAATTATTTCCTCCACTCTTTGTGTGTCCATTTTAATATATCTACCAATGGTATTGCCTATACATGCAAGAACCTTTTGGTCCCAGAAGTGTATAGGGAGATTATGTAGACGTACCCATACTGGCATCCTGGAAACAATCATGGTGTTGGCATCAAACTCTGGGAACCATGGAGTGATAAAGAGGCCCGAAGATCCCCAAAACCAAGGTCCCTCCTGTATCACTATGTCTCTTATCTCTGTTGATTGAAATTTGACTATAAAAAACCCTTTGGAACAGAGATGAATCTCACAATTTAGAGTCCATTTCGTGAAAATCCAATGAAATAGTTCAAAGCATTTTGGCCATAATCCATTGAAATGACATGGCTTGCGTTTCATAGCCATTACATACCTCATCTATTTCTAATATATCTATTTTTAGTTCTAGTGTATAGTTCAGTTGCTCCACTATGTATGGACTGGGTTCTGTTCCAGCCTGCTTTGGAGCTACTGTAGGAGATTTTCCCCCTTGTAATATGTTCTTAAAAGATATTCCTTCATTCCTGTGCTGCTGATGTGGCTCTGGATTGTGTTTTGTTTTTGTGCTTGACCCACTGCCTCCTTCTATTTGTTTAGTTGAGCTGCTTGTTGCTGCACCTCCTCGTAATCTCAGATTGAGTGTTATGGTAGATTCTGGCATGATGTTGTATTCCTTAATAGATCTGTAATCCTGTAGTGTTCTACCCCCAAATAGCAGATGTTGTTGTCCTTCCGGGTAGCCGATATGATAGGCAATGTTATTCTTTAGATTTATAACACTATCTGTTGCATGGACCCAAATCAAGGTTGTTTTCCCCAAGGGAGTTTTAATAAAAATTTGGAAGTGATTAGGGTTTGTCCCACCAAATCTAGCACTGACATTCAGGAACTAGGGCCCAATCCGAGAGTCTTTCCCCACCGCATATGCGTCTTTAGCTTCGTCTGCCCCTGTGGCCTCGCAGAGGGTGGGTATGACATTCACAGCTGAAGTCCTCTGCGTCAAGAAAGCTTTCATGACCGGCTTCAAGAGCTCGTTGGACCCGAGATTCATGATGATGATTTGGTCTTTCGGTACCCAGTGGACATCTTTGTCTGTTGCCCAGGACGTCCTATTTCATAATGCTAGATATTTGCTGTTCGACTTACCTTTCAGGCCTTCTTCTACATTTTGGGCTTATAGGTCAGAACAAAATATTGTCCCGATGCTTGTTTGCCCCCAGATCTGAACTTTTGGTAGCCTGTTCAGCCTTTTGAGCATCTGATCTGTTAGATCGTTTACAGATCTGAGGATATTTTCACCTTCCTTGGCATGATATGTTGACCCAGATCCGTACAATGCCCATACAAGTACAACAAGACCATACTCAGGTTTATGTATAAAAAATAATAGGAGCATGTTGTTCCTTACCTCTGGATCTATAGCGTATACACCGTAGATCCCATGACCATATGCCTGTAATGACGTGAATATGGTGGTTGCATATACCCTCCCTGTCACTTTCGTGTATGCATCATTTCTGTTGTCATTGCTGCATCCGCTGAGAGCCGGATCTATCAGGTCACTGGCGGATTTATGAAGTAGGAGATCAATTTGCAGGGCACCTGTGACGATCTTATGTGCTGTGGTGTTCAGGTCATAATTAGTGGCTCTGCCTGCAACTCCATGATCCAGAGCACCACCGAAACCAGTAGATCTCGCATCTTCCATGTTGAGATAATGGGAAACCAGTCGCACGAACCCTTCCTTCTCTTTTCCACGGATCTAATTCCGCTTTGTAACCAAGGCTTGAAACTTGTAGATCTGGTCAATTCCAGCTACTGATGGAATAGCTGCAGGTGCGGTAGCCATTTTCAGTTTCGGCTTCAATCTCAACTTTATATATCTATATATATATATATATATATATATATATATATATATATATATATATATGTAGGTTTTAACCCTGTACAGAAATTACCTGCATACGAATTCTTAAACAAAGAAAATAAACAATGCGAGAGCATAACCCATAAAACACATATGCACAGAGATTTTTCCCTGGATCCCAAAACCGGGACTACCAGCTTGATTTTTTCATTATGTTCCTTTCAATGTTACAATACATATTTATACATGCCGAAGCATCCAATACCATGGACCGAAAAACCATCGCGTCCAATACCATGTGCGAAAATCATGCACAAAACCATAGGTAGGTTGGCCCAACCTAATATAGGGTCCAAAAAAAATTTTCCCGGGGCGCTGCCCCGGACCCCGTAGAGGGGGGCTACCCGCCCCCCTCTAACCCCCCGTTTAACTACGCAGGTTAGTCGTGGAAAGAATATAACACAACCCAACAATCTCCCACTTGTTGTTTTCTTTCCACAGGGGGCCACAGGAGAGCTTAGTCATTTTTCCAGCCCTGAAACACCCATTGTTTCTCTACACCAAGAGAACTTCTCAGAGCTCACAGATTTTGTCAATGCATCTGCAGTATTCTTCAAAGTGTCCACCTTTACCAGCAACACCTTTTTGTCTTCTATCATATCCCTCACAAAGTGATACTGAACATCAATGTGCTTTGTCTTTGAATGATAAGCAGGGTTCTTTGCCAAGAAAATTGCACTTTGGCTGTCACAGTCTATTCTTATAGCTCCCTGTACTAACCCCATACTTGAACACAATCTCTGCAACCAAACTTCTTCCTTGCTCGCATGAGTGGCTGCCATGTATTCTGCCTCTGTAGTTGATAGTGCCACTACAGATTGTTTCTTACTCATCCAACTGACTGCACCTCCAAATAGGTTAAACACATACCCACTTGTAGATCTTCTCTGATCCATATCTCCAGCCCAGTCTGCATCAACAAAACCATGAATATCCAACACTCTGTCCAATCCTGGTCTTCCTTGGTAGCACAAACCATAATCACTAGTGCCACGCAAATACCTGAAAACCCGCTTCACTGCTGTCCAGTGCTCCTTCCCAGGTTTTGACATAAACCTGCTCAATACTCCCACTGCATGTGCAATGTCTGGTCTAGTACAGACCATTGCATACATCAGGCTACCGACTGCACTTGCATATGGAACACGGGACATGTCCTTTTCCTCTTCTTGTGTCTTGGGACACTGTTCAGCAGATAACCTCACACCTATAGGAATAGGAACCTTCACCGGTTTACTATCCTGCATATTAAACCTCTGCAGTATTGTCTCGACATACTTCCTCTGGTTTAACCAGAGCTTCCTCTTTGCCCGATCTCTTTTAATTTCCATGCCCAAAATATAGTTTGCAGCACCAAGATCTTTCATGTCAAATTTGGAGGACAATTGGGTCTTCAAATCCTGGATAATTTCTTTGTCATTTCCAACCAACAACATATCATCCACATACAAGACCAGATAAATAACATGGTCACCAATTAATTTAAAATACACACAATGATCTGCTTTGCTTCTGGTGAAGCCAAGTCCCCGTATAAATGTATCAAATTTTTGATACCACATTCTTGGTGACTGTTTTAACCCATACAGAGACTTCTTTAACTTGCATACTAGTTCTTTCTTACCCTTCACCGCAAAGCCTTCAGGTTGCCTCATGTAGATTTCCTCTTCCAAATCCCCGTGAAGAAATGTTGTCTTCACATCCATCTGTTCTACCTCAAAATCAAAAGCAGCAGCAACAGATAAAAGTAATCTAATAGAAGCTACCTTGGCAACAGGAGAAAAAATATCACCAAAATCAATTCCCGGCACCTGGGAATAACCTTTTGCTACCAACCGAGCTTTGTATTTCTCCACCTTTCCTTCTGCATTAGTCTTCTTCTTGAACACCCATTTGCTGCCAATGGGTTTCCTTCCAGCCGACAACTCTACCAGATCCCAAGCCTCATTTTTGTGCAAAGATGCCATTTCATCAACCATGGCCTCTTTCTAGAGTTTTCCATCCTCTGAATCCACTGCTTCCTTCACAGTTCTGGGATCATCATCAGTAACAGACAAAGCAAAATTTGAACTGAAAGCAGATGGACTATACCTTTCTGGCTGCCTTCTTTCTCGACCTGATCTTCTCACAGCCGGAGTTTGTGGCTCTTCATCTTCTGATTCCTCCTCTGCTGCAGAGTCTGATTCTTCCTCCTTTGGCTCAAACTCTATCTTCTCAGGTTCCTTTGGTTGGACTTCAGATTTAATAACATCTTTTACCTCTCTGAACACCACATCTTGGCTGTACACAACATTCCATGTGACTGGGTTCCAAAGCTTATAACCCTTTAAACCATCCTTATACCCAATAAAGATGCACTTTTCAGATTTACTATCCAACTTGGTTCGTTTCTCCTTTGGAACATGTACATATGCATCACATCCAAATACCCTGAGATGTGAAAGAGAGGGTTTCTTACCAGTCCATACTTCTTGTGGAGTCTTATCCTCCAACACTGATGAGGGTGATCTGTTGATCAGGTAACGTGCAGTCTCCACCGCCTCTGCCCAGAATTCTTGTCCTAACCCGGCACCACTGAGCATGCTTCTTTCCCTTTCCATCAACGTCTTGTTCATTCTTTCTGCGACTCCATTTTGCTGAGGTGTATATGGAGTAGTCTTCTACCGTGCTATACCACACTTCTTACAAAATTCTTCAAATTCCTTGCTGCAAAATTCTCCACCATTATCTGTCCTCAGCACCTTTATCTTCTTCTCTATCTGATTTTCCACCAGAGCCTTAAATTCTTTAAACCTATCAAAGACTTCAAATTTCTTCTTAAGGAAATATATCCATGTATTCCTTGAGAAGTCATCTATGAATGATACATAGTACACAGACTTACCCAGTGATGGAACCTTCATAGGTCCAAACACATCACTGTGCACAAGCTCTAATATCTGTTTCGTCCTCTTACCACCAGAGGGGAAACTCACTCGATTCTGCTTCCCATACACACAATTTTCACAGAAATCAAAATCCAGAGAGCTATCATTCATACCTTCTACCATACCTTTACCATGAAGTATTCAAAGGCCCTTCTCTCCAATATGTCCAAGCCTTTGATGCCACAACATGGTCTTCTCTCCAGAGACCACTAGATTTTCTACTCCATTTTCAGGAACCATAGAACTATTGCACCCATCAACAACAGTGCTACCTTGCAGCTTGTACAGAGTTCCAATCCGAACTCCCCGCATCAATATCAGTGCTCCTCGAACCATCTTGCAGGTATCTTTCTCAAACACCGTCTTTACACCTGCATCATCCAACTTGCTTACAGAAATCAGATTTCTGGCCAATGTAGGAATATGTAGAACACCCAGAAGTGTTCTAACCCTTCCACCTTGCAACTTCAACTTTACTTTTCCCCGACCAATGATTCTAGCCTTCCTATCATCTCCTAAGAAGACATCACCACCATCGTATTTCTCATACTCGCAGAACCACTCTCTATGGGGAGTGAAGTGAAAGGATGCACCTGAGTCAATCAACCATGCCTCATGATCTACATGTGTACTTGAAGAAGCGAAGTACACATCCCCACCTTCATCTGAGGTGGTTTTCGCCTCTGCAAAAGGAGCATCATCAGATCCCTTTCCTTTATCAGGAGCTTTAGATTTACAATCCCTTCTGAAGTGCCCTTCCTTTCCGCATTTCCAGCACACCACCTTTGTAGGTTTTCCTGGAGATTTAGATCTCCCTCTAGATTTAGATCTCCCACTCGATGACTTATTTTTGTTTCTGTTCTGGGACCGTCCTCGTACAGACAAGGCATCACCATTCTGGTTGTCCATATTCTTCCGTCTCATCTCCTCCGTCAGCAAGGCTGAGACTATTTCATCAAACTGCAAAGCAGTTGCATTGCTACCTATTGCAATAACCAGACTATCCCACGAATCTGGTAGAGAACACAATAGACTGATGCACTTATCTTCATCTGAAATTTTAATATCAACAGATAATAATTGACTTACCACAGTATTAAACGCATTTAGATGCTCTGTCACCGAGTCTCCATCTTTCATCCTCAGGTTATACAGCTTTTTCCGCAGGAACAGTTTATTCACCAGAGACTTAGATTGGTACAAAGTCCCTAACTTGACCCACAAAGCCTTTGCCGTAGCTTCCCCTGATACATTCAGCAATACTGAATCTGAGACACACAATCGTATTGTGCTCTTTGCCTTCCGATCCAATTTCTTCCATTCTTCATCGGTCACTCCCGATGGTTTAGTACCCGGATCTACCACGATCCCCTGATCTTTATCGACCAACAGATCCTCCATATTGAGTTTCCACAACTCAAAACTCTGACCATTGAACTTCTCAATCTCGATCTTTCCACTGCTCGCCATCTTCTTTCACCACCAGAATCGATCTCGCAGATCTCCCACTGAACGGGGTCTACCACAGGCCCGAGCGAAACCCCTCAGCAACAAAGGCGTCCCCTTGAAGCCAAAACAGCTCTGATACCAAATGTAGGTTTTAACCCTGTACATAAATTACCTGCATACGAATTCTTAAACAAAGAAAATAAACAATGCGAGAGCATAACCCATAAAACACATATGCACAGAGATTTTTCCCTGGATCCCAAAACCGGGACTACCAGCTTGATTTTTTCATTATGTTCCTTTCAATGTTACAATACATATTTATACATGCCGAAGCATCCAATACCATGGACCGAAAAACCATCGCGTCCAATACCATGTGCGAAAATCATGCACAAAACCATAGGTAGGTTCGCCAAACCTAATATAGGGTCCAAAAAAAAATTCCCGGGCCACTGCCCCGGACCCCGTAGAGGGGGGCTACCCGCCCCCTTCAAACCCCGCGGACAGGGGGGGCTACCGCCCCCCCTGTGACCCCCCCACTGCGCAATCGGCGCAACGAAGGGGGGCTCCCGCCCCCCTCTAACCCCCCGTTTAACTACGTAGGTTAGTCGTGGAAAGAATATAACACAACCCAACAATATATATATATATATATATATATAGCCCCAAGGGATAGCTCAATTGGCCTAGCCCTACTTGCTAAGTACCTTGCCTATTAGGAGGTCACTAGGTCCATATCAAAACCATATTATATTAGTTATTATATTATTAAATTATTATTATTGATTCCCACTCGTCTCAATATATGCTTTTGGAATGTCATTACATATGGTTTTCGCATAGACTGCACATTTTCTCGGTGGCTCCTCCATGCATTCAATTCTTGTAGACCAGACCAAGTGATTCTAGGTGGCCCCTCCCTACATTTGATTTGACATTCCCTTCCATCTGCGGACTCTTTCAAGAATCCATAGTACCTAGCAGATTCAAGCATCAAGGTTAATCAATGGTAAGTCCATATTCCTTTCTGAACACCTAAAATTCTATAGCTTTCAAAAAAAATTCATAATCCTAAGGCTAGGCACAATTGAGACCATTTATTCCCTTCAAAAAAAATAATATTTTCTTAATTTATGCATTAAAAATAGAGTAGTAGCATGGATATCAATTAATTAATATGTTCATTCCTTCTTGATTCCTTTCTTTAGTCGTGGGATACAACTTATTTATCCATCTTTGAATTTCCTATTTAGTCATGGGCGACTAAAGGTGGTGAATCGAGTAACCCGTCGGTGGTATCATGAGACTAATAATTTATGCATGGTACCTGGAGGATGACATGTGGTATCCGAAATTATTAATAAGGAAAGTTAGGGTAAAGAGTCAATATACTAGTGTTGTATCCCTACCCTGGGCTACTTTGGACTATAATTCTGAGCGGTTTGGTTTTTTTTCTTTGCTTCACCACATCTTCATTGTTCAATATCAACCAACAAATTAGCATTGTGAAGATCATGGCTATTCAGATCCTTTCAAATAGTGATATTGTTCTCTTCCAAATTTTAATAATTTTAAATGTAAGTTTGTAGTTCTGGACTTGAGAATAGGGCTACATATAGTGCCTAGAACTATGATCTAATTATAAAGTAGTTAGATCTTGAGGGGATGGATTTCTTGACTATTGAGTCTCTTAAAAATGGTCTTAAGACACCTCTTCTTACTTTTGAATAGGAATGCGTTTTTATTACAGTGATAAGGTCTTGGATTTATTCTGAGAACTTGGATATTTACTTTATCTAGAATCTGGGCTTAGGATAAAGTCCTTCATTTCCAACCTTGAGGCCTCTTGTGACCTTATATCTTTCCCTTATACAAATGACCTTAGATCTTATCCCATCTTGAGAAAAATAGGGAAAGTATAATTTATATATGCTTTCTCTTATTAGATCGAAAATTCTTGTGATATTAGATCAGTCCATTATCATTATTATTATGATGTGTTTATCATCAAAACAATTCGAATGAAGAAAATCACAATGCAAACAAGAACACCAGAAATAGGCTCCATGCAAAGGAAAATCCCTTCATAGGGGAAAACTTAGAAACTTCTCTTCTTTTAAAAATTCAAGGAAAACTTACAATACCTTTGATCAAGACAACTCACCAAGTTATAGGCCAGCCACCCAAACAATAATGATTCTTTATTTAATTGGTTTTCTTCTCTTCTTTGGCTCAAAATATGAACAGAGATATCTTCCTTCCCAAGTATGTGAGCTTACCAATATTTCACTTACCACCTAAATATTTTCTTTGAAAACTAAAAAAGAATGGCAATAAATTAAGTTGTGGATGAAAAAGTATCTTCGTAGTTTATACCTTAATGTTTTTCCTTCTCCATGTTGTATCCCATTGTTAGAAATCAACACTCGCAACAAAGAGATAGAGACTTAAATATACATTTTTATTATGGAGGACCATACATATGAATACATTTGCATAAATATGTAAGATCATTTGTATTTCTCTCTCATAAGGGATGTATCACCTAATTATGTTTTAATACATCATTATGACATGGATTGATTTATACTAACTTTTTCTTGAATTTCTTAGAAGTCACCTTGAAGTATCAACTTAAAAATTTCACCTCAACTTTAATATTTTCTATATCTATTTCTCATCAAATTTCAACCTTATGGCTGAATATAAAGTATGACATATAGTAATATATATTACACTTCTATCCAACTATATATGTAAGGAAAACCCAAGAAAATAAAAAAGGGGCTTGGACTCAGGTTCGGAGTTAGTTGCACTGACCAACAAAACCCTACACTACCGGCCCTTTCAGCAACAACCTACATAACGCAGGTTGCATTCTCACCCAAGGTAGTATTGGGGGATGCTAGAACCAAGTTTCTACATCCAGAGGATTATGTGATGTGCTTTTTCCAAACTTAGGGCTTTATCTTGACCTTTGCGAACACTGACCCTTAAAACTCAGAAATTGCAGTAATTAACAGTTAGCATATATATGCCCTTCATCGATTGCACTAAACATGCATAACATCATATAAATAAACAGATCTACGTCTTCACGAATCTAACAAATATTTTTACTGATTAATTTCATTCAATAGATCAAAATTACAGTAAATTCAGAGATAAAATAGTGATACACAGATACATAAATATTTCTTCAAAAGAAGCCTTTATTATGCTTCATATCTTCAATTACAGTTCTTCCCAATCCTTCTCACATAGCTGTAGGGGCCTGCGCACTTAGCTAGGAACTTACCAAGGTCTTCGCGCACATAGCTGCAGGAGCCTTCCCCTTCACCCAAGTACAAAATAGGTAAAATCAGACCCAAATCATCATTATTCTTACTTCTACTCTTCTCTCCTACAACTCTTCTATGACTTCCTTTTATATTCTTCTTTATTATAATACCATGCCCCAAAAACCATCGATGGGTCTCAAAACAACTTGAATTTTAATAAACTAAGAGGCTTTGGCCTTCCTAAAGCCCCTTTAACTCCTATCAACCTGTGCTACTCGCAATCTGCTCCTCAAAATGAAGATACTTTACAATATTTAACAAAACTTTACAAAATTTGACCCAGGGGACCTCATCCCAACAGGCCCCCAACACAAAGTTGTGGCTCATCCCAACTCACTCTGTTGGTGTTTCCTCAATGTTTTCTTGCAGACCACTAAATTCGGTCTTCAATGCTTGAAGATCTATTGTTCCCTATGTGGCGGCTTGGCGAACATCCTCGAACAATTTATCCATTGTTGGACCTTTGACTGCAAGGCCCATGGTTATTTGTGTCTGCTGAAGAGATTTTAAGTTGATCTAGTATGTCTGTGATAGTTGGCTTGCCTCGTCAGCCCATGGTTGTCTCCTTGAGGAATAATGGAGGTCTTTCAATGCAGCTCATCAATATGGGTCTGGATGAACTTCCCTTCCTAAAGTCTATTGAACCTTTTCATAGGTGCTAATTTCCACGTTGTCACCTTGATCTCATGAAACTATAATTTTTTTTCACAAATGTTTGCTTCTATCATCTGCAAGTGTGGATCCTCCTACAGCGAGGTCCACATCTCCATTGTTTGTTTGAAAAATTGGCTACAGTCCTTGACTGCAACTTCCAGAGTGGTCATGTCTACTTTAGTAGTATCCTCATGCTGCTCTCTGACATTCAGAGGAGTGGTTGGATGTAGCTTAAGTTCATGCTTTGAAATCTGCAACTGCAACTCAAATGTACCTTTCCAATTTATTCCTTGAATGACTTCACTACAGTAGCCAACTTGTGAATTTTCTCTGTTGAGGCCAGCTTTGCCGGAATTTGGAGCTCAGGGAGCATGCTATACACTTGGGTAAGGGCTACCTCTAGCTGTTGATTTTTCTGCATCACTTCATTGCAGGCCTACTAGGCCTGCATTTTCTTTGCAAAAATCTGTTGATTGTTGGTTTTTACCTCATCGATAATCAATAGCCATTGGGGGAATTTTTAGGTATAAAATGGGCCTCCTACGAAAAGCGTACAACCAAAATAAAATTTATAAGAACCAATACGATTCAAGATGATGATGTCAACCATGGGAGATCATTCACCAATTTTGGTGTAAAAAAGTAAAAAGATTAAAAAATAATAAAATAATAAAACTAATTTTTCAACTCGTATTTTAAACTTATCTCCCTAAGGTTTTACTAAAATTTCAATTGATATTACTCATTATATGAAAAATTTAATTCCTCATCCAAGGACTACCCATGTTGCATACTTTCGATGGACCCTGCTACATGAAAAATGAGAAATACATGAAAAAATGTGATTCAAATAACGTTTTTCACGTATTTCTCATTTTTCGTGTAGCAAGGTCCTTTGAAAGTATGCAACATGGGTAATCCTTGGATGGGGAATCAAATTACACATCTAACAAGTGTTTCCACTCAAAATTTGAGCAAACCCATAGGGAGATAAGTTGAAAAACGAGTTGATTTTTTTTTTCTTTTTTTCCCTCTAAAATTTGATGATGTAATCAAATCTTATTTTATTATTTCCACTATTATTTTATAATTTCCTTAGGAGGCCCATTTTAAACCTCAGAAATTTCCTAATGGCTTATTTCTCATGGATGCAGAGCTCATTTGAAACTCCTTAGTGCAGCTCATGAAAGGTCTGCGTCGGCAATGCTGCAAGGTTGATACTTAGATTTTTCCAGTATTGCACACTCCTGGTCTTTGGTTGTCTCAAACTAGAGAGAGCCCCTTGGTAGTGGTACTTCTCGGAGCTGGGATGTAATTTCAGCAGAACTAAACTTTGACATGCTTGCTTGATTCATGCTTGCTTGTCCCATGCTCACCTGGATCATCCCAATCTTGACCTACAATTCCTTCAGGCCCTGTTGTACTTTGTCCAATACTTGGTGGTACTGGTCCTCGATGTGTCCCCATATAGTTTAAGTGGTGGATGGGACAACATCACATATCTCATCAAGGTCCCCCTCTATGAGGAAAAATGATGTTGTACTCATAGACTTATCAAACTTCTACTTCTTGCAAGGTTCATGGAACTTTGCTTCTACCTCTTCTTGACCCTGAAGGGAGACTCTAAGTCCTCCATTATGAAATAGGGTTTGTGCCCCCTTACTCTTCACCTTCAATTTCAACCTCAGCATCAGTGCGCTTTGTCTCAAGTTCTTTGAGGTCAATAGTGACCTGCGATGTTGCTGCTGGCACAACTTTTTCCTTTGGCGCTTCCTTCTCTTTTGAAGAAGCCTTTTCCTTCTGCATTGCCTCTTATTTTGTAGAATCCTTTTCCTTTTGTGCTTCCTTCTCTTTTGTAGAAGCCTTCTGTGCTTCTTTGTCTTTCTTAGAAGCCTTCTATGCTTCTTTCTCTTTGTCTTTCTTGGTTGTTGTTGCAACTGTTGTTTTCCCCGTATCTCCTTCTCCAACCTTACTTGTTCCGGCATTTTTTCTAGATGGGGTGAGCCAATGGCTTGGCCATTTTATGATGATGCCCATAATGTCATCCTCCAAGACTAAATATGGAAACTTGTGCCATGTTTGTGTGGCATCCTTCTTTGCGTGTATGGACATATTGTGAAAATATGCATTGAAATCTATGATACTTTTGTATTTCACATGTAAAGTTGGTGACAACTGCGGCCGTTGGTTGATAACCATCTGCAAATCTAACTCACAATATCCAAAACATCTTTGTTTCAATGATGCAGTTAGGATCCTTCATCACCCACAACAAGGCAAATTTCATAGCCTCGAACAAGTCTAGATCCTGCGTTGGTAACTGGTTATCCTCAAGGGTCCTCCATACTACCAGCACAATCAACATAAGTAACCATGCATATTGGAATGCCTTTACATCCTCCTAGGCTCCACAACAATCCTCCAGGAACTCATGACATAAGTACTTTTCCGAATTGAACTGAACCCCCTAGATGCACTTCAAAGCTAAATATACCACTGGTGTCGGCACTTCATCGGCATGACACTTCCGCATCATTTTTCCTGGAAGAATATACGCATCAAAATGAAAAAATCGATCCGATATGGATCTAATAGCATAGTCACATGACTTCTTCAGCAATCTGAAGTCGCTCTTCATCTTATCAGTGAGCTTCTTCTCCTATGACTTCCCCACAAAGGAAGTTGTGGGTTTCACGTCCTGATAAGGTAACAAGGTGATTATGTGGACTAGCATATCATCAATTGGAATGGGCCCTCCCAACTAGAGGCACCCATCATGAACCAATGCTAACAATTGATGCACACATATAGTATTAATTATGTTGTGGCTAAAGTGTGGGACCCACAACATATTGAGCAATCTTTCACACTCAATTTTGGCCACCCACTTCATTGGCTCAAGCCTTGTGTCACCCAACTCCTCGTAGTAGACCAATTTCAAATATTTATTGGGTTCTAACTGCAGAAAATTCGCATGATCACCCAAATCCCAATCCTCCATCTTCATAAATGGTACCCAGGCCAACAATTCACCCTCAACAGGTACTTCCTCTGGTAGCAACGACATGAATGCCTTATATTTAAATGAGTCACGGTCCTTAGTAACTTGGGAAGTGGATTTTCTAGGGGGTACATAAGGTGGTAGCTGAGTAATTGGCATTTCTTCCTTTGCATTGATATCTTCAACCCCCATAGTCAATTCTTCTTCATCAAAGTCTAGGGGTTCCGTCGATTTCTTGCTTTTATCCATTTGACCCTTTTGTCTAACCTCAATTGGTTTTTTGCGTGGAGTGTTATTCAACAAACTCATAAATAGAAGAATAGATAGGTAAACGAATTCAAAATCAGCCTCTTCAAGGGGGCAACCTCCTTTACATTAAACAAATTAACAATTGTTGGATGATTCAAATGACAAAACCTCCTTTCTATATATAGGAGTCTAATCAATCATAATATAATCAAAGCTGATATAACAATAATAATATAAGGGCACAACAATAACAATAAGGGGCTATAATGGCAATAGTAATGGGGGAATCACTAGTATTATAGGGACATAAGATACCCCTCTCCTTCAAAAAAGGGTTGTCCTCAATGCTTGAGTAGTTCTTGATGCTTCTCTATAAAATTCTCATCCTTCCATGTGGAATCTTTAGCAGGTAAGTTATTCCACTTAATGAGATACTCTGAAATTGATCGATTTTGTAGCTCTCAAGTTCTTGTTTCTGTGACTACTTCAGGTTCCAATATGATTTTTCCATCCTAATCAAGTTCTAGCAATATTGTTTGATCTGGGATCTTGTCACCTATAACCTTGTTTGAGCATGAAACATGGAAAAATGGATGCACTCAGGAAGATGTAGGAAGTTCCAATTTGTATGCCATAGTACCAATATTTTGCAACACCTTGGATGGACCATACTACTTTGGTGATAATTTATTATCCTTCTTATCTTGCTTAAGGGACATTTGTTTGTATGGTTGTAGTCATAGAAATACCCAGTCACCTAAGTCAAAATGTCTTTCGCCCTGTTGTTGATTTTCATGTTGTTTCATTCTATTCTGCACCAAAGTGAGGTTATCCATTAAGAGTTGGAGAACCTGTTGTTGATTCTCGAAGTGATCTTCCACTAATTGAACCTTAGAATTTTCTCTTAAATATGTTGTGATGGATGACTTCAGTATGGAAGGAAGTGTTATACCGCCATTCAACCAGAAGAACCCACTTGACCCATTTTGTTTGTTTATCAGATACAAAGTAATGAATATATCCTTCCAAACATTTTTTCACTATATCAGTTTTCCCATCAAATTGAGGATGATAAGATGAACTATGAACTAACTGAGTACCTAGACATGAAAATAATTCAGTGCAAAAATTTCCAGTGAAAATGGGATCTTTGTTGCTTACAATAATATTTGGGTTTCCATGTAGCTTTTGAGTTGTTTCCATAAATGCAATAGTAATTGTACTGGCTTTAAATGGATAAGATAGTGCAGAAAAGTGTGAATACTTGGCAATTATATCAACTACCACCATGATGACACTCTTTCCTTTTGGCTTGGGTAAACTTGTGATAAAATCTATTGAAACCTCCCCCCAATGTTGACTTGGAATGGATAAAGGTTGTAACAAACCCGAGGTCTTAATTGTCTCAACTTTATTTTGTTGGAAAACCAAAAATTCTGCCACAAACCTTTGAATATCATATTTAAGGCCATCCCAAAAAAAATCTTTCTTCACCCTATGGTAAGTTTTTAAAATTCCTGAGTGCCCTCCTAACAGAGAGGTGTGAAATTCCAGAAGAATCATTTGTTTGAGTTGGGAATTCTTACAGAGGTATAAGTGATCCTTTTACCATAACGAATCATATTTCCAGCTAAATGTATCACATGTACTAGGATCTTACTGCAACTTTTGAATGAGTTCCCACACATCTTTTTCATTCTTCCAGTCATCCCTTACTTTTTTTATTCAATCTAGTTGGATTATAGAGATGGCACAAAGAAATGCTTTCACATCCTCATCCTTTCTTTAGAGTTCATTTTCAACAACATTTTGCTTCCCGTTTTTATAGATGGTTTCAAAGTCATAACCCAACATATTTGTGACCATTTTTGCTGCTCTTCTAAAGATAATCTTTGTTCTAAAAAGCATTTAAGATGATCATGATCTGTTTTTACATTGAAGTGTCTTCCCATTAGGTAAGGTTGCAATTTCTTAAGTGCATGTAGTATTTCCAGCATTTACTTCTCTTAAATAGCTTTGTGTAGATACTTTCCTTTGATTGGATGAATTTCAAAAGAAACAGGTCTTCCTTCTTGCATTAAAATGGTGCCAATTCCATTTCCTGAGGCATCACATTCCACAATAAAGTTTTTTCTGAAGTCTGACGTAGCTAAAACTGGTGCTTGACACATTGCCTCCTTAAGATATTCGAAGGTCTTCATTGCTTCTGGAGTCCAAGAAATTGCATCTTTCTTCAGTAATGTTGTTAGAGGTGTTGTTATTTTCCCATAATTCTTAACAAACTTGAGATAATACCTTGTCAGCCCGAGAAATCCTTGTAGATACTTTATGGATGTATGGATTTTCCATTCCTTAATGGATTTAATTTTGCTAGGGTCTACCTTAACACCTTCATGAGATACAATATGACTGAGATATTCCACCTCCTATATTCCAAAGAAACATTTGGAGGTTTTTTCATATAATTGTTTCTCCTCCAATAGTTTGAGCACCCCGTCAACATGTTGAACATGATCCTTACAAGACTTGCTATAGATTAGTATATCATCAAAAGGTACTAACAAAAATTTTCTAAGGAAGGGTTTGAAAATGGAATTCATCAAAAAGGCATGACCAAAAATTCATAATGACCCTCATGAGTTCTAAATTATGTTTTTGGAATGTCTTCAGTCTTCATTCTGATTTGATGATATCTTGAATGAAGATCCAACTTGGTGAAGTAAATTTATCCATGTAATTCATCCAATAATTCATCAATGACAGCAATGGGAAATTTATCTTTAATAGTGAGCTTGTTGATCTCCCTATAATCTGGACACATGCACCATGATCCATCCTTCTTCTGCACCAATACTACTAGAGTAGAGAAAGAACTTTCACTAGGTTGAATTACACCAACCTCTAGCATTTCTGCAACCATACGTTCAATTTCACTCTTTTGGGCATAGGGATATCTATAAGGCCTGATGTTTGGAGGCACACTTCTTGGAATCAAATGAATAGCATGATCATGATCAAGAATAGGTGGGAGGCCTTTGGGAGTCCTAAACACCTTGGAATGATCATCCAAGACTTTTTGTATATCTGTAGAAATATATTATTTCAATGTGGGAAATTCTAGTGAACATAATTGTGGAATTATTCCCCGTGATTCTTTCTTTAGAAGCTTTTTCATGCGGTTAGAGCTGATTATCTTTCCCATTTTCCCTTCGATGCCCCTTAATTCAAATTCCTTTCCTTCCCAACAAAATTTCATGAAAAATTCTTGAAAATTAAAATCTATCGTACCCAAAGGTTGTAGCCATTGGAATCCTAGTACAACATCAACACCACCCATTGGAATAGAAAGCATAGGAATATTCAATACATATTCTCCCATGGATAGCTTGATATTATGACACTTTCCATAGAAATTTACAGTTCCTCCATTTGAAACCATCACTTGACACTCTCATGCTTGATATAGGAAGCAATTCAATTCCTTGGCTATCTTACATTGAATAAAATTATGGGTACTACCCGAATCAATCAACACTATTACCTTTTTCTTCTTGATGTGTCCTTCTATATTGAGAGTTTGAGGAGTAGTAATTCATGCCAATGCATTACAAGATATGGTTGGATTCATTTATTCTTTCTATAGCATTGATTCCTGATGGATATCCTCTTCTTTTGATGTTTCTTGTTCCTTTTCTTCCTCATCTTCACAATCTCTGTAAAATAATTTCTTCTTAGAAAACTTACGACCTTTAGTGTATTTTCTATCACAACTGTAACAAAGCCCCTTCGATATTTTTTCTTCCAATTTTTTTGGTGTCAACCTTGTAGGTTGTGGAAGGCTAGGGGTAGCAACGCTTCCATCTTTATAGTTGTGAGTGGTAGGCTCCCTTGTTGCCAAAATTTTTCTTTCAAATTTTCCTGCCAACCTGAATTCCTTCTCCAATGAATCAAGTTCCCAAAGGTGAACCTCATGTTGGATGTTATCCTTTAAAGTCCTTGTGAACACATCGATGCTATGCTCCTCTGGAATATAATTTACCCTTATATTCAATTTTCGGAAGTCCTCAGTGTTCTCCACTATTGAACCCTTTTGTTTGAGATTTATCAATTGGCTAAAGAAGGTGTGTCTCTTTGTATCCTCATAATGTTCTATCATTTCATCCATAAAAATTGACCAAGTGACAATTTGTCTATGAGAGAAAATCCATTGATACCATACAAACTGATTGGGTTCCAAATATAAATTTTCAATGCATACCTTTTGTGTGTTTTGCACATTATGGAGATATAAATATTGTTCCATTTGCAGTATCCATGTTACGGGATCCTTTCCATAAAACTTCCTAATATCGATATTTGGAACATGGTGGGTCTTTATTCCAAAGTTAGAGTCTATGAAATCATGATTAACATTTCGTTTGTTCTCATCATGAGTTTCCTCTACTATCTTTTTGTCATTAGGAAGCCTTTCTTGTAGAAAATGTGTCAAACATTACTTCAAACCTTCCATGAATTCTTCAAATCTTCAATGTTGTCCTTCTTCGAATCATGATTAACATTTATTTTGTTCTCATTATGAGTTTTCTCTACTACCTTTTCATCATTAGGAAGCCTTTATTGTAGAAAATTTGTCAGACCTTCCTTCCAACTGTCCATGTACTTCTTCCAATCTTCAATGTTGTCTTTCAAACCATCCATATTAGCTTATGTTACTTTTTGTAAGAGAGAAATTTGTTGCACTTGGTCTTGTAATTTTGATATATCGTGTTGCATTTCTTCCTCTTCGTCATGTGTCATAGTAGAGATTTTGGGTATCTTACTAGGTGTTTCCATTTTATTTCTTCAGGGCGTCATCTAATGATAATTTTCTTCACTATTCCCTTTTAATCACTTCAAACTAAGTTTTCAAACAAGAATTATGCAAATTTTTAAAAGGACTATACACCTTGTTTTGTTTTATAGGAGATTGATATTGAATTTGATGTATCTATGAAATTTCAAATCTCCAAGTTCTAAATGTGCGAATGGTGGTAGCCCTCTGCGTCCTGTTTCCAACGCCACTATTCATATCAAAATTGGATTCTCCAAGAAAAATTTATGCCCAATCTCCCAATATGGTCTGATTATACACTTTTTCAGTAGAGCGAGCTTGTACGAAGTCCCACGTTTCACTGTTTCAACATTCAAACCTAAAAAAATGCATAGAAAACTATGGTATGTTCTCTTTCTGTAACTCTTACTAAATTTCAATCTAATACTCAGAGAGAAATTTATGACAATTTTCCGAAGGTCACAAGTTTGGGATGTAATTCAGGATCCTGAAAAAACCTTAAATTCCTTGGATCATATCTCTGAAAATATAGAAAGACAAGATGTAAAATGGGGACTTGTGGGTCATCACAATTTCGGCTCAAATGGGTTTTGTTTTTAGCTTCTGAAACACCATCTAACAAAAGTTATAGTGAAAATGTCACAACAACCTATTTGGAGCAGCGAAACCCTAGAATCCAAAGCTCTGATACCAAATGTTATGCAACCAACTCACAAAATAGAAGGAAAGATAGGTAAACAACTTCAAAATCAGCCTCTTCGAGGGGGAAACCTCCTTTACATTACAAAAATGAACAATTCTTGGATGATTCAAATGAAAAAACCTCAATTTTATATATAGGAGTCTAAGAGGTCACAATATAATCAAAGCCGACATAACAATAATAATATAAGGGAACAACAATAACAATAGTGGTCTTCTATGGGGCACAATAATAACAATGTGGGGACAACTCAGGCACAAAAATAATAATAAGGGGCTACAATAATAATATTAATGGGGAATCACTAGTATTATAGGGACCTAACACGACAATTTCCAAATTGGCACTTGGTGTGGTTTTTTTTGCTTCTTCTCTCCTGCCGCAAAGGCAGTAGGTTTTAGCCTCAGTGACCCAGACGATGTGTTATGGACTAGTGGTGTTGCATTCATTTTGTCAATACTCTCCCAGAATATTTTCCTCTACTACTAAGACAAATCTGCCTCAAACTCAAGCCCTTGCTGCGAAAATTCCTTCTCTATCTCTTTCCAATCTCGTCCAGACATGCAACAATCATCTCTGCTCAAACTTAGGTACAAAATCTCAAGGAAATCTCTCTGGAACCAAAGTGTTCAAATGTGGAGCGGGATGATATATTTATATCCCTTTTTGGATTCAAATCCATCAGTTCCCTCTAGATCTCCTTCATTAATTCTCTTTTGGTGGCAGATTTCCAAAGATATGCTCCTTAAATGCTTCCCCTCCGCTCCCTTTAATGGAAAAATATCCATCTAATCATCTAAAGTGTTTTCAATAGTTACTTTCTACCCAAGATGCATGGGACCCACCTTGCTAGAGCAGCTCCTTCATCACAACTCCCATTTGTACCTTTATCCTAACCATCATGCAACCCATTTTCTTCGCCAATCTGTCCTTCTGGAAGCGTAGTTTATATTCCCGCACTTCCTTGCAACTGCCTGAAGTATTGAAATTGTTTTTCATCCATATAGTCATTGCGTAGGGGTGGGAGCGCCCCTGTACAAATTCAACTGGCTCCCATTGATTCTGCCTAGAAATAGCTCCCCATTTAGCATCGCGAGTTGAACCGATCCTCCATCTATAATCGCCTTGATGATGTATGGTCGCAGCCAATGCATCTGAAGCTTTCCTGGAAACTTCGTAAACTTGTTATCATACATTAGTACTAAATCCCCACTTCTAAATGTGTGTTGCTTAATCTGGCAATCATGCCACACCTTTTCTCAAGTCTTCTACACCTGCTAATGAAGGCATGCTAAGAAGCGATCTTCTTCTAACTCAAGGATCTTTGCATGTCATTCTTCAATTATATCCCGATCTTCCATCTCTGTGACTACAACAATCCTCATGTTAGGAAATATGTACTCCATTGGCAACACTACTTCTTGTTCATAAACTAGCCTAAATGGTATTTTTCCAATCAACGTATTACAAGAATTTCTGTATGCCCAAATAATAGCTGGTATGCACACATCCCAATCATTCTTATTTGCATTATAGATATTCGTCAAAGAATTCTCCAGGATCTTATTAAAGGCTTCAACTGTTCCATTTTCATGAGGATGATACAACATGCTTTTCTAATGATACATCTAGAATTCTTCAAGTAAAGAAGCAATTGTTTCATTCAGGAAATGTGAACCCCTATCGCTCATCAAAATATTAGGATATCCAAACCTAGACAGAATGTACTCAAATATAAACTTCACAGTTGTAGTGGCACTACAATCCTTCACAACTCGTGCCTCAGCCCACTTGGTCAAGTCTTTTTTCGTCGTGATGATGTATCATGCTCCTCTCTTCTTTCCTAGTGGCTGAAGAGGTCCCACAAAATCTATTGCCCATTTATCGAATGCCTGTAACGAGACTTGTGGGTTCAGAGGAAATTCATCCCTCTGCGATAACTTCCTAGTCCTCTGACATACATCGTATGCCCTAAAATATTCCTTAGAATATATTTTCACAATTTGCCACCACAACCCAATGCATAGGATCTTCTATGCAGTCACTCTTCCAACATAATATCCTCCAACAACTCCTCCATGTCCTTCGGTGAGGATACTTTTTCATTCATAATCTAGTACATACCTAGGAAAAAATTCATCTAAGCCCATTTTATACAAGTGCCCTACAATTATAGAAAAATTTGCTTCCCTGACCACCATTCCCTTCCTTTGATGCATTGTATATCCTTCAGGGGCTACACCTGTAGAAAGGAATTAGATGTTATCCACAAAATGTTCATCTGAAACGCGCACAACAAATAGATGTGCATCAGGCAATCCTTCATTAAGACTTATAGGTTCTTTTCCATTCTCAATCCATGAAAGGTAATTGGGTCTAGCATTTAATATTCCTAGCTTCACAACTACTTCAAAGTCGTACTCCTAAAATACCAGTAGCTACCTACAAATTCCCCCCCCCCCCAACACAAGCTTATTGACTATGTACTTCAAAGATGAATGGTCTGTGTACATTTTGAAGTGCGCTCCCAACAAATAATTCTTGAACTACTAGAGTGAATATACCATCACCAACCCTCATGCTCTATGGTTGAATAATTCTTCTCTACCTTGGACAAATTACGGCTTGCAAATGCAATCGGATGGTCAATATCTCTTATGCCTGGTTGGGTTAAAACTGCTCCTAGCTCTACGCAGGACGCATCCACATGTACATGGAATTATTTCTTCCAATTGAGGAATACTAGAATAGGTGTTGTAACCATATTTTGCTTAAACACATCTAAGATTTTCTGGTAATCATCACTGTAGAAAAATGTCACATCCTTCGTCAATAATATTTCCATGGGCATAATGATCTGCGTATATGCCTTGATGAACTTTCTATGGTATCCTATATGGCCCAATGTTGCGCACAACTGTTTTACATTCCTTGGGGTCTCTAAATTGATAATCACTACAATTTTAGTAGGGTCCAACATCAACCATATCTTACAAACAACATGGCCCAAAAGTATCCCATATGGTACGCAAAATATACACTTCATCAGATTTAGGGAGATATGATACTTCTGAAAAATATCCAACATTAGATGAAGACTTGTAACATGCTTTCTAACTAACCAAAACACCATAGAATCATAAAAGTAGACCTCCAAAAACATATGAATAAATTCCTTAAAGGCTGCAACTACCACCCTAGAAAATATTATAAGGGCATTCTTAAGTCCAAAAGACATAACTGTATACTAAAAAGAACCCCATTCTATGGTGAAGGTAGTCTTACTTCGATCCTATGGTGCGATATTGATATGGTGATATCCCGAGAATCCATCTATAAATGAGTATGATTCTTGACCACCAACGTTCTCCAACACTTGATCTGTGAACGACGTAGCGAATGGATCATGTACACAAGAATCGTTCAATTTCATGAGATCTATGCAGATCCAGATTTTTCCCTTTGTCTTCTTCTCCTGAACCACCATAGGGCTAACCTAGCCTTATTATTCTATAGGCTCAATAATTCCTTCTGTGAGCATCTTATCCAGTTCGTCATGCACCTTTTCTTTGTATTTGGGATTCAATCGGTATGGGCACTGCTTTACCGGCATTACATATGGCTTGAGATTGATCTTCATAATACCCTAATCACCTACTATCCCTTTTAGATCAGAGAAATTTTTTGGAAACAAGTCTTGATATTCTTGCAATAACTCTGCAACCTTGTGAACTGTGTCCTCATCCTAATAATCACCTATATTCATGAACTTCAGTTGTGCTTCCAGGCCAATGTTTTCTTTCCTGGTATTTAATCCTTTCGAAATTTCAAGCATGTCTATGTTAGGCCCAACAACTTTGTGTTCTCCTTTTGATTCAGGGATACTAATATTTCTGGGGTCTTCCTCGCCTTCTTCTATGGTAACATTGTAGCACTCTAGAGCATGGTGCAACTTCTTACTCCAGTCTAGTTGTACCCATGTGATAGGATCTACAGGCGTTTTGAATATCATAGCCTTCATTTCCTATAAAGCTTCATCAATACATTCGAATCCATCCTCGAAACTAAATGTAAGTAGAAATATTTCCTTAATAACGTCCCACTTCGCAATTCCATGTCACAACTCTGTTTCTAAATACCAATTCATCGGAATAGCATCCAAGGTATGGCAGAATATATGTACCTATTCAAGTTGTTGTTCCTCTCCCCATTCCTTCGTCTAATGAGCCAGATGCTAACGTTGATCATCTCTCCCTGTATACTTTTGAGCAATTCAGGTATTTGTGTAGCCAAATCGCAAGTTCATCATCCTTCGGTACTCCTTCCAGTCTCCAAAACTACTATTATGTGTACCCCACCATCTAGTAGGTATAGCCCTTATTGCAATGTCCAATGCCTAGAACCGATGCTCCTCTAGTACATCCCTTTCAAATTTGTCAAGAAATAAAATTTACATCTCCTAAGCCATCATAATATGGTAAATTATGTACCTCAGTGGATATGCACCAGAGTGATTTAGTAAGCCAGTTTCCTAACAACATTGATACTTCATGTAACCTATTCTGCCAATGTTCAAGCTCCTCATGTGAATATGAGATACAAGAGCTGTCCTTTTCCCAAGTAATTCTTCCATTCTCTGTAGGATTGATCCAATCCTCTTTCCGCACAGTAAGCTTATAAATATGTTCAATATCATACTCCTCATAGTAATCTCAAACCGGTTCAATATACCATGAACCCGCTACCGAATCCAATGGAACAATTGCTACACAGGAAAATGACCTCCTCATCAGCTTAAGGGAGAAGGGAAAGATGAATCTTGCCCTTCTCCTCTAAGCTGATGAGGAGGTCATTTTTCTATATAACAACAATGACTCTTAGTTCCTTATTTTCAAACATCATGTTGTGCTTCTTTAGGTTGGTGACTGCATTCATATCAAATGCCCAATCAATTTCGAGCAGCATCGGATAGGGATTACTTTCATCCACTATTTGATTACCTCAAAATCCACTATAGCACGTGCCCCTTCAATGTCTATAGTTACTCCATGTAAGCGTCCCATAGGAATAATTTTCGGTTGGTTCACCATTCACAGCTGAATTAGGGACCATTGTAGTGTTGGCTTTCCCATTACTTCCCAGGTCTATTTAGGTAAAACATTCGCATTAGATCCCAAATCTAGGATCACCTGGTCCATTTCAAATTCTCTGATTTGTGCATTCAATCTCATCTCTTGACTAGTCATTTTCTTAATTTTGCCTACTTTATGCACTGTGCACTATTTAGGCAGTGACTTACCCTTTCCAACACAGTTGTCTATTAATTGTTGCAATCCCTCCACTTATTTCTGGTCCCTTAAGAGCTTCATAATGATTTTTAGAAAATTAAGTAAATTAATGTTTAGGTGTTAAAAGCCAGTTTATAATTAAATATTTATCATGAATCATGGAAATAACAAATGATAATATTTTGCTTTCATTGATGAGCTAATGATTTGTGTTCACTGATTTGCACAACACGATGAAAACCTATGCCCTGGGCATGCCCATATGAGGTCGGGGTGATCAGGAACACATAGAGGTGTCACATGTTGGACATGCCACAGTGCTCGATGCCCATGGGGGTGTCACGTGTTGGGCATGCCAAGGTGCCCAGTTCCCACGGGGGCATCACATGTTGGGCATGTCAGGGCGCCTGTGCGAGTAGTTTGTGGGTCGACCTGACTTGGCAAGGAGCGCCTGCACAAAATAAGTCATGTCGGCCCATGACTGCCCATGCACAGAGTTCCCACAAGGGGGTCTCATAATGATTTTTAGAAAATTAAGTAAATTAATGTTTAGGTGTTAAAATTCGACTTATAATTGAATATTTATCATGTGGCATGGAAATAACAAATGATAATATTTTATTTTGATTGATGAGCTAATGATTGATGTTCACTGATTTTCATAGTAGGGTGAACACCCTCGCCCTCAGCATGCCCACACTAAGGTGGGGCGCCCACGCGGGCATCACGTGTTGGGCATGCCAGGGTGCGCGATGCCCATGGGGGAAATGCATGCTAGTAACGCCAAGGCGCTTGACGCCAATGGGGGCATCACATTTTGGGCATGCCAGGGCACTCGACACCCATGGGGGTGTCACATGTTGGGTGTGTTAGGGAGCCCAACTAGCAGGGCCACCCATGCAACAAAATTATAACACATATAAATGTCTACAATAAAAGCTTCCAAGGTGCTAAGTAAAGAATCTCAACTCAAGGTGATCGACTAATCCCCTTCTTGAATTTAGGTCAAAGTTCTTTAGTTGCTCAACAATTACATATAGTTTTTCCTTTTGCTACCTTTAACAATAGGTCTAGACCCTTAATATATTTGTAATGTTCTATTACATGCTTATCCCTTTATGGATTTCAATATGCCCAAAAGGATGAGAAGCTAATCTTCCTTCAAAGTGTCAGAACTCTATGGAGTGATAAGTTTCTATTTAGAAAGATGTTTATAAATATCATAATTTTTGAAGATAATTGTGGTCATTTAGGGTGACTGAGCTTTGGATTAGACCTTCCAAATGAGCCTACAATGCCTCTATACAGTTCAGTATTGGTCCTTCTTAAAATTATTTTCCTTACTGCCTATTAGGACTACCTATAGTCCACAAAATATGAGTTTAACTAGTAACTTGATCACCTTCACAAAATTGCATAAAGCCTTATGATTTTTAGATCTTTGAAATGCGTTAGAAAACCTTTGAATCTGAGCATAGACCTTTGATCTATCTCTTGGAATTCTCATCCTCGCAATGATTCAAAGTATCCATGTATGTATTTCTTATAAGTTGTATTAAAATCCATACAGAATTTGAAGATGACAAATCACTCGTGTGTCTGTTTCAATCAACAATCCATCTAGTTTGCTCAATAACATGTCCACATATCACTAGTTCAAGTTCGTTTCTAAGATGAGTAGCCCGTGATTGAAACTCTGTGATCTTGATCCCAAAAAAACATGTCTTTCTTCTCCAATATTACATATGTTTTTCCAGAGACAATATTAACAAAAGGTCATTATTGTGAAATGTTTGTGGGTTTCGTATCCTCTAACTTGGTTGCTTCAACATACTTTAGCATCCCTCACTTTTGCATCTTCTAACTTCTTGTAGGTCTGACACTATAATGAATTTCACATAACTCTAACTCTCTAGTCGACTGTAATGTATTTCACATAAATCTAACGCTTTGTTCCATTGTAATGCTACCATTGAAATAACACTATCACCCATGTCTCCCTATGATAACATTGTGATGGCTAGTGCCACGATGGGTGCCAGACTATGTAATGGACCTTTCCACACTGGCATATGCTCAATCTCCCTTTAAAATCAATTTCTCATTGAATTTCTCATTTTATTTTCACCTTCTCATTTCATGTGGTGGCAACATCTCTTCTTTGGCTGTTCTTCATGTGAATCCCCCTTCTTGGAGACACCATGTTCACTACTTTCTATGTTCTTTTAATGTTTTCTTAATTCATATCTCTCTTAGGTCTAACTTGTAGCTTGTTCTTAGGTCCAGTTTACAACTTCTTTGGAAGCACCATGTCCTCTCTCTCATTTTATGTCTTACTTGGCTTGTTGGGTATAACATGTTGTTGACATTTAATAAATATTTTTATTGTAATCTCTATAAATTACAATGGATTTTGCGCATAAATATTTCATATATAGAGTAGCTAGTAGAGTGTATCTATGACATTCACTGTCAACCAAAATAAAATGTCATTAGCAAGTGCTTGAAGCTCATAGCTTGTGCACTGACCAACCATGATTTTTTTTTTTCAAGTGGTTTAAGTTCTCCATAGATTACATGAGGCTTGAACTATGGCTTGATAATTTGTGATCTAGGGGAATATAAGTCGTCAAAATCACTCGGGGATCATACATGACATGGGCCACACCAGCCCTTAACATGACTAGATTTTTTCCCACAAATTATCGAACCGGTTACCTTCACATCATGAAGTGACTTAACAGTACACACCATCATTGTCTATTCTACACCTCGTGTGAAACCAACCTTCTGATTAAATGGGATGTGCTCATCTACTAGAATTTAAAGGAATTTTAGGATGATTTGCAAATGAATTGTAAGGCTCAACTACAAGATATGTTTGAGGGCTACTATGTTGATATTTTCAAGCCAATGTATAGGTTGATAGATCAAATCACAAGACACTACATAAAGATTATAATATTATGAGTCATGGATGATTATGGTTAACTAGTACCTTCTATTGAGTATTGAATGCCATGAATTAACATTATTTGTTTCAAGATGCTCTTCTACTCATAAAAAATGGATTGAATGTGTATTAATGATAGTGATTTAAGACATCCTAGAACAATTGATAGAATTATCAACTAAAGTCTACCTCTACTAATTCAAATTACATGATTTAAAAAAAGTATATAACCATTAGTGTATATTGATTATTCATTATTCATTAATAAAATTAATCACTGTTTTCTATCACATAGTTGTGAGTTTATATTTTAAAAATTAACAATTAGATTATAAATTATTCTATTAAATAAAAACCATATTATATTAATTATTAAATTATTATATGAAAACCATATTATATTAGTTATTATATTCTTAAATTATTATTATTGATTCCCACTTGTCTAAATATATATATGTTTTTGGCATGTCATTGCACATGGTTTTCACATGGATTGCACATTTTCTCGGTGGCTCTGCTCCCTCATACATTCAAAACATTCGGTTGCTCTACTCCATTATACATTCGATCTCTTATCCCTTATACATTCGATTCTTGCAGACCAAACTGGGTGACTCTCAGTAGTTCCTCCCTACATTTGATTCCACATTCCCTTCCCTGTGCAGACTCTTTCAAGAATCCATAGTAGCTAGGATATTCAAGCATCAAGGTTAAGTAATTGTAAGTCAACATTCCTTCTTGAACACCTGCAATTCTAGACTTTTAAAAATAAATTCACAATCCTAAGGCTACGCACAATTCAGACCATTTATGCCCTAAAACAAAAACTTATTTTCTTAATGTATGCATTAATAAGAAAGTAGTAACATGGATATCAATTAATTAATTTGTTCATTACTTCTTGATTCCTTTCTTTAGTCATGGGATAAAACTTATTTATCCATCTATGAATTTCTTATCTAGTCATGCGTGACTAGAGGTGGTGAACTGAGCAACCCATCGATGGTAACATGATACTAATAAGTTCATGCACGGTACCTTGAGGATTATATGTGGTATCCAAAAGAATTCATAAGACAAGTTAGGGTAAATAACCAATATACTGGTGTTGTATCCTTTTCTCGGGCTACTTTTGGACTATAATTTTGATTGGTTTGGTTTTTTTTCTTTGCTTCACCATGTCTTCATTATCCAAGCTCAACCAAAAACTTAGCTTTGTGAATATCGTGGCTATTTAAACCCTTGCAAATAGTGATATTGTTATCTTCCAAATTTTAATAATTTTTAATGTAAGTTTGAGGTTCTAGACTTGAGAATAGGGCTACGTATAGTGCCCAGAACTATGATACAATTAGCAACGATTTAGATCTTAAGGGGATGGATTCCTTGACTATTCAATCTCTTAAAAATGGTCTTATGACACCTCTACTTACTTTTGAATAGGATTGTGCTTTTATTACAGTGATAAGGTCTTGGATTTATTCTGAGAACTTGGATATTTAGTTTCTCTAAAATCTCGGCCTAGGAGAAATTCCTTCTTTTCCAACCTTGAGACCTCTTGTGACCTTCAACATTTCCCTTATACAAATGACCTTAGCTCTTATCCCATTTTGAAAAAACTAGGGAAAACATAATTTTTATATGTTTTATCTTATTAGATTGACAATTCTTGTGATATTAGATCAGTCCATTATCATTATTATCGCTATGTGTTTATCATCAAGACAATTCCAATAAACAAAATCACAATGCAAACAAGAAAACCATAAATAGGCTCCATGCTAAGGAAAAATCCCTCCATAGGGGAACACCCAGAAACTTCTCTTCTTTAAAAAATTCAAGGAAGACTTACAAGACCTTTGATCAAGACAACTCACCAAGTTATAGACCAGCCAACCAAACAACAATGATTCTTTCTTTAACTTCGTTTTCTACTCTTCTTGGGCTCAAAATATGAGTAGAGATAGCTTCCTTCCCAATATGCAAGCTTGCCAAATATTTCACTTACAAAATATATATTTACCACCTAAATATTTTCTTTGAAAACTAAAAAACAATGGCAATAAATTAAGTTATGGATGCTGTTATCACTGAAAATGCTATTGTCAAAATTTTTTAGTCTAGCTTAAAGTCAGGGTGTTTTCGCAGCGCCTGAATTCTGTTTAGCAGTTTCGCAGCGCTACTTGTTTGAGTGGTTTCGTAGCGTGCTACGAAACTGGGGATTTGTTTGAGTTTTGAGTAAAGGTCCAAATCTTAGCATGCTTATTATACAGAGTTCTACTTCCCTCCAAGAATGTTGATGAGAGCAGTGGCAGTATGTTCAAGGAGACACCTCATGATGATGTAGCTATTGTAGGATTGTCATCAAATACGTTAAGGGAGTTATCTCTGAATTCTGGTCCGTGGGTGATTGTGAAAGATGTACATACTAATGTGGGAGACTTGCAGGAGATTTGGTGTTGAATCCTCTAGACAAAGAACCTATTAAATTTTATAAGTCATAGAGTGTTTGATATTTGGGATTGTCTTTTCACAATCTGTAACTTCTTTCACAAAGCAGGGCGCCACAATGGATTGAAAGATTTGTAAAATATTTATGATAAAGTTCATGTTCCCGTTTGTGGGGTATTGGTGTTCAAAGTTGAATTAGTAATGCGTTGCTTGGAATACTGGTCTTTGCTTGGAATACTGGTCTTTTGAAATGCTTGTTCTCTTCTCCGGTGCTGCTGTAAGTACACAAGTTTCCAATGAACAAGGAGCTGAACGCTCACGCACTGCACAGTTATCAGTATGTGTCGGGGTTTGTGTAGCAGTCATTGAGGCTCTTATGATAGGATATATTTTGCTCTCTATCAGAGATGGATGGCACTTCACTAAGGAGCAGATTGATAAATTTTCGCCTTCTAGACTTGATGGTATCGACGCCAAGAAGGAGGCTAATTTGCGGAAGTCCTACTGCAGCTTTATCAAAGACATTGGCGCGCATTTCCAGCTGCCTCAGGTAGAAGAAGTTGGTTTGGTTCTTCGAAGATGTGACAATGCTGTCCTATGAAATTCGGCACAAGAGGGACCCAACTGCTGCTGAACGCATTAGACAAAAAGAGTGCTATGAACAATAGAATAAGTTGGTAGTCATGGCGGAGCGGATAATGATTGATGAAGCCGATGTTATCGTAGAGCAAGAGCGGTTGCATGCTTTATCGCTTCTATATGTATGAAAAGGGTCACCATGATTAATGACACCGGGATAGAGATGTGGCAAACGAAGATATTAGTTGTTCGTCCATTTGCTCTGCCACCGATGAAAGACAGAGACACCTGGTTGATATTTGTTTTTCCTTGCCGGAAAAGGGGTAGTCGAGTAGTGTTATATGCTACAAGGCCGCCATTTTTAGTGGCACAAGAGCTGGCATCGTTAAAAGGGTGAGTGCACATTAAATAGAAATAAAAGAAGGATGGCACAGTGAAGGTTTGGGCTGCTACATCAACTATAGCTCTTGAAGAGATTTACACTCGTATTGAAGAACATGGTGTTCTTGCGCTGTGCATAATGAATGATGAACAAGCCAAACCTATTTTGCTTTGTTCATGCAATGATAAGAGTGTGCGCCTTTATGACTTGCCATCGTTTCATGAACGAGGTAGAGTATTCTCAAGAAATGAAGTGCGAGCACTTCAGATTGGACCTGGTGGATTATTTTTCACTGGTAATGGAATGGAGCATATCATGGTACCGGTGAATGAGGGAGGTCGAGAGCACCATAAGACGGTTATTGAAGTTGGAGCCCGAATCAAATCCAGTTTGGCATTATTGTCGATATTCAGAAATACAGAATTCGTGGTCTCTTAGAAGGCGGCGCATTTGATCATGAGGTGTTGTTGGATGCTCTATATTGCCACGGGGAATGCGCATTAACTGTTTGACAATTTCAGTCTTAGAATTTTCTTTATCGAAATGTAGTGATTAACCGCCAAATGTCAAGTGGCTTTTATGAGGGTTTGATTGCCACAAGGTCGCCACTATTATTGACACCCGGATTGAGATGTGGCGCTTCAGATGACCATATACATTAGCAAAATCACCAGAATCACAACGACAGCTGGAAAGGGAGATTATAAAGTAGATTTTAATAGCTGATGGAGTGAAAGGAGACATTCAAGGGTTAGTATTTATGCGTGATTCGAAAACAACGGGGGATGTGAAGATTTCTGTTTCCATTATCATGTTTCGGTTTCTGTTATTGTGTTTTTGGGTTGCCTGAGGCGCGCAGAGAGCATCAATGTCAGATTTGCATAATAATGCCCGGAAGGAGAAGGTTCAGAGTATATCTCAGAGTTCAAATTACAACTGCAAGGGTTTCAATTGTAGATTGAATTGCGCAGAAGATGTGAATTTAAAAGTATCCTGAACATGTTGGCGGTACTGAGGAGAATCCAGAATGTATTATATGTTGATATTTTTACATCTTTCTGTGGTTGTGTGCAGTTAACACCAGGTGCTTTTGTCTGTCTACAACACACAAGAATGACTTTGTGAAATGCAACCCAGGTCAGCAGTGTCTTCTGTATCGTTATACTATGGCAGAGATAGAAGAATTGTTTGTGAGGAAGATGAAAATTTGCTGAACGATACAACATTTTGAAGGATAGGAGGGATCAAAGCTCAATGGGTTTTAGTTTCAACAGAATCCCAATTGCCAGCCAGAGAGGGGATAGTCTGCTAGATAAAAAGTGTAAAATTGGGTAGCTAAACTTCATACATGTTTCATATCTGTGAAACGAAACTGAGATTTTTCAGAACCACCCTTCCAGTTTTAACACTCTAGTTTCTAACTAGATGCAACTTGGATGTTTGATGCACGGTTGTGAGCAGCATTCAATATCATTTTGTGCACTCGGACTCCAAAGATTTATGCTAAAATAATTTGACTAGATATTGGATGGTTCTTATAAGATCACCAGGGTTGATAGCTTAGAACAGAATGCTTCATAATTTTCTTGTGAATGCTTAATTTATTTGTGATCATTCCAACAGCATTAGCTGGAGTATTTGACATTTTGAAGATGGCCCCTGGTTGCAATAATGTTAATACAGTGTTATTGGTTCAGTCAACTTCTCAGGTTGCAGAGATCCGATTTGAAGTTGCACCACAGCATCAAAACAATAAAGGAGCTCATAGTGACTCAAATCATAGTCAAAGTAACCAGAGAAAACACAGATTCTCAAGCAGATCATTTACCAACTCAAGATTTATTTGCTACGGAACAAATAGAGGTTATCTACAGCAGTTTCGTAGCGCGCTACGAAACTGCTGTAGGTGATAATTTAAAGTGCAGAGCAGCTAGTCTAACACGGTGAGCGGGAGTTGAGGAAGAGGAACAACTGTCTATCAAAGACCACCTCCAGCACATCATAAATCTGGCATTACTCCATACTTGGGGTCATTAAAGGATTTGGGAGCAGGCTGCTATATTTTAGGAGAATGTTGGGAGACAAAAGGCCGACAAACAGGAACAGCTCCCTATATTTCAGGGCGATGGAAAACATATTATGTTAAGGGCCAACAAACAACTGCAGACACCTTTTCAGCTCATAAAGTTTCCAGCTCATTTGAAAGGTGTGGTGATATGCGGTGTTTGGGAAGAATTAAAGAACAGCAGACTTGTTTTTAAATGATGAAGAGGAATGGAAGACAGGGGACCGTGGATATAAGATGATTAATTTTATTAATTAATAGGCTGTCTTACAGCTAGCATCCGAGACCAGCTTGCTCGGTGAATGCTCCCTTAACATATCTTAGCCATAATGAAAATCATACAGCTGTCCAGCATCCAAGAAAGCATCAAGTCTGCGAGGAGAATGAAATTAGTATTTTAGTTTGATTAGGATTGTGTGTAATTATAGTTCAGCATGTTTGTAATTAATGCATTAGTTAGTAGCATATAGGAACAGTCAATAGCCACCTTCGAGGCTCCCCTCATGCTGGAGGAGGAAGCTCGAGGTGTTTTAGTTTGCTGGCCTATATATGGGCCAAGGTTAGATGTAGAAAGGGGGGGATATTTTATGAAAACAGAGTGCTATTTTGGCTTGTGTAAAGAACAGTTTGCAGTAATATAAGATATATGCCTTTCTTCTCAGGATTCATACAGCATTTCCATGTTCAAGATGTATTGTTTTACTTTGTCCTTCATGTTTTTTTTTTTTCAGTTGCTTAGAGGAGTAATCACTCAGAATTCACATATGTTGCTCTGACTTCCTGTACTCTTCTATGAACTGTGGTTTTATAAGAGTTATACTTTGAACATTTAAATGTCACATGCCCTGACTTCTATGTAGAGGAAATATCATTGTTTGTTGTAGCATGTTTGACTCCATAAGCCCAATGGATGTATTTGTATATTTGTCCAGCCAGCAAGTTCATTAAATCTATTGTACAAGAGTTAGCCCTCTTATCAACATTCAAAATCAATAACTTTTTCTTGAGAGAGCCCTCTCAGGCTAGGGAGGCTAATCCTTAGTCAAAAGATTGGTCTGAAATAGTTACACAGAGTCTACCTGATCAGCAGCCCTTCAGTGCTTGATTTTGTGATAACATTTTGGTGCGTCTGCCGGGAGCTTAAGATTGAATTTCTGAAGGTAGCAGGAGTTCAAATGATTTTCAAGGCTGCAAAACTACCTTGGCGACTCCATTGTTGAAGAATTCAAAGTTTATACATTTATGGTGATTCCACTGGAGTTATGAAAGACCCAGAAGCTGCCATTATTTGTTCAAGGTATGCATGCATAGATTTCTCAGGAATTCATGGTTTCCCAAACCATTTTCCCAAGGATGTTTATTTTCTAAGGAATGGTCCAAAATTTAACGGTGAAGACTTGAGTTTAACGTTGGAGCATATCTCAGATTTTTGTGAATTTACACAGCTTCTTAGAGTTAAACATGAGGATGTTTGCATTATGTTATTCTATGATTCACTTCAAGGGAAATGCAAATAGTGGGTTGAATGTTTGCCTGCCGAATCCATTAAATCATTTCAAGACCTTTGGCTCATGTTCTTGGAGGAATGGACAGATAGGACAGAGGAGGTGGCAGACTTTCCCTCAGTGGAGGGTTTCAAACAATGGAATAATGATCACAATCAAGAAGAAACAAATGAATCTTTTTCCTTGTCCTTGTCTTCATATCTGAAATCCTTTGACTGCAAGTCAGAGGATAAGATGAAATTTTTTGATGAAATTGCCAAAGATATTGAGAAAGAAATTGAAGGTTTAGAAGGACGGATTCAGGCATACAATTTTCATGATCATGATTATTATTCTCAAAAGTTTCCTGTGACAGAGCGCAAGGAGACTATGCTGCTTCCTCTCCCTTTCATGATTGAGGAACTGAATACTGTGATTGAAGATCAGTTTGCACAGCTGGAAAGTTTCAAGGAAGGACAAGCTGATCATATGTTCTGGGACCCTATAGCTGATTACATGGAAGAGTTTTACTCTCCAGTGTTTCGGTTTTCATATGAAGATCAGAGACTATTTCAGTGGCAGTGGTCTTTACATTATCACATTGGATTTGAAATCCGATACAGTCAGAGACAGTTTCAGTGGCAGCGGTCATTACACTATCACATTGGCCCTGAACTCCAGGACAGTCAAAGAAATCAAATGTCAGATGAGGCTAATGATTGGCTGCATTGGAAGTTTCATATTGATTGAATTGAAGAGGTTGAAATGGTTAGGGTAGGTAGGTAGAGGTAATTGCAAATAAGCTCAAGTTCAACTGAGCATTTTTCAGTAGGTATAGTTCTCATTCTCCTACAGTCATGCTTGTCAAGAAAATTTCAGTTTGTCAAAATGGATAAGGCACTGGAGCTGCATGTTCTTAGTGTACCACAGGGGCACACTATCCCAAGTGGAGCCACTGTTATCACTGAAAATGCTATTGTCAAAATTTTTTAGTCTAGCTTAAAGTCAGGGTGTTTTCGCAGCGCCTGAATTCTGTTTAGCAGTTTCGCAGCGCTACTTGTTTGAGTGGTTTCGTAGCGTGCTACGAAACTGGGGATTTGTTTGAGTTTTCAGTAAAGGTCCAAATCTTAGCATGCTTATTATACAGAGTTCTACTTCCCTCCAAGAATGTTGATGAGAGCAGTGGCAGTATGTTCAAGGAGACACCTCATGATGATGTAGCTATTGTAGGATTGTCATCAAATACGTTAAGGGAGTTATCTCTGAATTCTGGTCCGTGGGTGATTGTGAAAGATGTACATACTAATGTGGGAGACTTGCAGGAGATTTGGTGTTGAATCCTCTAGACAAAGAACCTATTAAATTTTATAAGTCATAGAGTGTTTGATATTTGGGATTGTCTTTTCACAATCTGTAACTTCTTTCACAAAGCAGGGCGCCACAATGGATTGAAAGATTTGTAAAATATTTATGATAAAGTTCATGTTCCCGTTTGTGGGGTATTGGTGTTCAAAGTTGAATTAGTAATGCGTTGCTTGGAATACTGGTCTTTGCTTGGAATACTGGTCTTTTGAAATGCTTGTTCTCTTCTCCGGTGCTGCTGTAAGTACACAAGTTTCCAATGAACAAGGAGCTGAACGCTCACGCACTGCACAGTTATCAGTATGTGTCGGGGTTTGTGTAGCAGTCATTTAGGCTCTTATGATAGGATATATTTTGCTCTCTATCAGAGATGGATGGCACTTCACTAAGGAGCAGATTGATAAATTTTCGCCTTCTAGACTTGATGGTATCGACGCCAAGAAGGAGGCTAATTTGCGGAAGTCCTACTGCAGCTTTATCAAAGACATTGGCGCGCATTTCCAGCTGCCTCAGGTAGAAGAAGTTGGTTTGGTTCTTCGAAGATGTGACAATGCTGTCCTATGAAATTCGGCACAAGAGGGACCCAACTGCTGCTGAACGCATTAGACAAAAAGAGTGCTATGAACAACAGAATAAGTTGGTAGTCATGGCGGAGCGGATAATGATTGATGAAGCCGATGTTATCGTAGAGCAAGAGCGGTTGCATGCTTTATCGCTTCTATATGTATGAAAAGGGTCGCCATGATTAATGACACCGGGATAGAGATGTGGCAAACGAAGATATTAGTTGTTCGTCCATTTGCTCTGCCACCGATGAAAGACAGAGACACCTGGTTGATATTTGTTTTTCCTTGCCGGAAAAGGGGTAGTCGAGTAGTGTTATATGCTACAAGGCCGCCATTTTTAGTGGCACAAGAGCTGGCATCGTTAAAAGGGTGAGTGCGCATTAAATAGAAATAAAAGAAGGATGGCACAGTGAAGGTTTGGGCTGCTACATCAACTATAGCTCTTGAAGAGATTTACACTCGTATTGAAGAACATGGTGTTCTTGCGCTGTGCATAATGAATGATGAACAAGCCAAACCTATTTTGCTTTGTTCATGCAATGATAAGAGTGTGCGCCTTTATGACTTGCCATCGTTTCATGAACGAGGTAGAGTATTCTCAAGAAATGAAGTGCGAGCACTTCAGATTGGACCTGGTGGATTATTTTTCACTGGTAATGGAATGGAGCATATCATGGTACCGGTGAATGAGGGAGGTCGAGAGCACCATAAGACGGTTATTGAAGTTGGAGCCCGAATCAAATCCAGTTTGGCATTATTGTCGATATTCAGAAATACAGAATTCGTGGTCTCTTAGAAGGCGGCGCATTTGATCATGAGGTGCTGTTGGATGCTCTATATTGCCACGGGGAATGCGCATTAACTGTTTGACAATTTCAGTCTTAGAATTTTCTTTATCGAAATGTAGTGATTAACCGCCAAATGTCAAGTGGCTTTTATGAGGGTTTGATTGCCACAAGGTCGCCACTATTATTGACACCCGGATTGAGATGTGGCGCTTCAGATGGCCATATACATTAGCAAAATCACCAGAATCACAACGACAGCTGGAAAGGGAGATTATAAAGTAGATTTTAATAGCTGATGGAGTGAAAGGAGACATTCAAGGGCTAGTATTTATGCGTGATTCGAAAACAACGGGGGATGTGAAGATTTCTGTTTCCATTATCATGTTTCGGTTTCTGTTATTGTGTTTTTGGGTTGCCTGAGGCACGCAGAGAGCATCAATGTCAGATTTGCATAATAATGCCCGGAAGGAGAAGGTTCAGAGTATATCTCAGAGTTCAAATTACAACTGCAAGGGTTTCAATTGTAGATTGAATTGCGCAGAAGATGTGAATTTAAAAGTATCCTGAACATGTTGGCGGTACTGAGGAGAATCCAGAATGTATTATATGTTGATATTTTTACATCTTTCTGTGGTTGTGTGCAGTTAACACCAGGTGCTTTTGTCTGTCTACAACACACAAGAATGACTTTGTGAAATGCAACCCAGGTCAGCAGTGTCTTCTGTATCATTATACTATGGCAGAGATAGAAGAATTGTTTGTGAGGAAGATGAAAATTTGCTGAACGATACAACATTTTGAAGGATAGGAGGGATCGAAGCTCAATGGGTTTTAGTTTCAACAGAATCCCAATTGCCAGCCAGAGAGGGGATAGTCTGCTAGATAAAAAGTGTAAAATTGGGTAGCTAAACTTCATACATGTTTCATATCTGTGAAACGAAACTGAGATTTTTCAGAACCACCCTTCCAGTTTTAACACTCTAGTTTCTAACTAGATGCAACTTGGATGTTTGATGCACGGTTGTGAGCAGCATTCAATATCATTTTGTGCACTCGGACTCCAAAGATTTATGCTAAAATAATTTGACTAGATATTGGATGGTTCTTATAAGATCACCAGGGTTGATAGCTTAGAACAGAATGCTTCATAATTTTCTTGTGAATGCTTAATTTATTTGTGATCATTCCAACAGCATTAGCTGGAGTATTTGACATTTTGAAGATGGCCCCTGGTTGCAATAATGTTAATACAGTGTTATTGGTTCAGTCAACTTCTCAGGTTGCAGAGATTCGATTTGAAGTTGCACCACAGCATCAAAACAATAAAGGAGCTCATAGTGACTCAAATCATAGTCAAAGTAACCAGAGAAAACATAGATTCTCAAGCAGATCATTTACCAACTCAAGATTTATTTGCTACGGAACAAATAGAGGTTATCTACAGCAGTTTCGTAGCGCGCTACGAAACTGCTGTAGGTGATAATTTAAAGTGCAGAGCAGCTAGTCTAACACGGTGAGCGGGAGTTGAGGAAGAGGAACAGCTGTCTATCAAAGACCACCTCCAGCACATCATAAATCTGGCATTACTCCATACTTGGGGTCATTAAAGGATTTGGGAGCAGGCTGCTATATTTTAGGAGAATGTTGGGAGACAAAAGGCCGACAAACAGGAACAGCTCCCTATATTTCAGGGCGATGGAAAACATATTATGTTAAGGGCCAACAAACAACTGCAGACACCTTTTCAGCTCATAAAGTTTCCAGCTCATTTGAAAGGTGTGGTGATATGCGGTGTTTGGGAAGAATTAAAGAACAGCAGACTTGTTTTTAAATGATGAAGAGGAATGGAAGACAGGGGACCGTGGATATAAGATGATTAATTTTATTAATTAATAGGCTGTCTTACAGCTAGCATCCGAGACCAGCTTGCTCGGTGAATGCTCCCTTAACATATCTTAGCCATAATGAAAATCATACAGCTGTCCAGCATCCAAGAAAGCATCAAGTCTGCGAGGAGAATGAAATTAGTATTTTAGTTTGATTAGGATTGTGTGTAATTATAGTTCAGCATGTTTGTAATTAATGCATTAGTTAGTAGCATATAGGAACAGTTAATAGCCACCTTCGAGGCTCCCCTCATGCTGGAGGAGGAAGCTCGAGGTGTTTTAGTTTGCTGGCCTATATATGGGCCAAGGTTAGATGTAGAAAGGGGGGGATATTTTATGAAAACAGAGTGCTATTTTGGCTTGTGTAAAGAACAGTTTGCAGTAATATAAGATATATGCCTTTCTTCTCAGGATTCATACAGCATTTCCATGTTCAAGATGTATTGTTTTACTTTGTCCTTCATGTTTTTTTTTTTCAGTTGCTTAGAGGAGTAATCACTCAGAATTCACATATGTTGCTCTGACTTCCTGTACTCTTCTATGAACTGTGGTTTTATAAGAGTTATACTTTGAACATTTAAATGTCACATGCCCTGACTTCTATGTAGAGGAAATATCATTGTTTGTTGTAGCATGTTTGACTCCATAAGCCCAATGGATGTATTTGTATATTTGTCCAGCCAGCAAGTTCATTAAATCTATTGTACAAGAGTTAGCCCTCTTATCAACATTCAAAATCAATAACTTTTTCTTGAGAGAGCCCTCTCAGGCTAGGGAGGCTAATCCTTAGTCAAAAGCTTGGTCTGAAATAGTTACACAGAGTCTACCTGATCAGCAGCCCTTCAGTGCTTGATTTTGTGATAACAGATGCAAAAGTATCTTCATAGTTTATACCTTATTGTTTTTCCTTCTCCATATTGTATTCCATTGTTAGAAATCAACACTCACAACAAAGAGATAGGAGACCTTATTATACATTTTTATTATGGAGGACCATACATATGAATACATTTTCATAAATACGTAAAATCATTTGTATTTATTTCTCATAAGGTATGTATCACCTAATTATGTTTTAATACATCATTATGATATGGATTGATTTATACTAATTTTTTCTTGAATTTCTTAGAAGTCACCTTGAAATATAAAAATTTCACCTCAACCTTAATATTTGTTATATCTATTTCTCATCAAATTTCAACCTTATGGCTGAAGATAAAGTATGACTTATAGTAATATATATTTCACTTCTATCCAATTGTTGGGAACAGGTCCCTTGGGGGTCAATTTTGGGGTTACAAACCCAAGTTTTGGGGTAGAAGGCCTGAATTTTGTATGAAGAATGTAAAGTCTCCGCATTTTGTGGTCACGTAGTGTGAAGATACCTAAAGTTAAAAAGGGTTTTCTACCCTTAGTTTAGATAGGTTGTGTCAGTTTTGGAGATCCGCCCTTGGTCTGCAGACCATGGGATTGTATAAAAACGAGAGTCTTAGAGAGTCTAAGAGATTTCAGTAGTCATGAGTCATTAATTTAATAGGTTGGGGAGAGCTAAGAGTGAGAGTCTTAGTGGAGAAAGAGGCTCTACAGCTGAGTGCATAGAGGCCTAGGGTAGAAGTCCGCAGTTAAGTGCGCAGACCCCTGCAACTGTGTGCGCAGGGCGATTAGAGTTTGTATTGAAAATCTAAATCATCAATAAGGAGAAGTGTTATGAATTTACTGTGTACTTTCCATATTTTTAGCGTTATTTTACTGTTGGTATGAATGTTGTGATTATGCTATGTTGAATGTTAAGTTTCAGATATAATGTTAAGTTGATGCGCGAAAATATATGTTTCCATCTGTTGCATGAACACAAGTAATAATGTATGTTTACGTGAGGATAATCTTACTTGTATGGTAAAGTTGGCTAATACCTAAGACAATTTGGGGACTAAGTTGGTAGCCTAGTTACAGGGGTGCCTACGTGCCTAAATCATCATCTAAGGTTGCGCAAAGGGAAATCAGGTACCTTCTCGGAGGTCCTAAAAGATGGAAAAGGAAGTACATCAATAAGCCCTAAGGGTTTATCAATCTGCATGAAGACAGGAGTGATGATATAAAATCAACATCATGACTATCTCAGGGTATACAAACTTGGTTCCTGCATCCCCCCATACTGCTTTAGGTGAGACTTCAGTCCGCGCTTTGCAGATTGATGCCGAAAGGGCCAGTAGTGTAGGGATTTGCTTGGCTACTTAACGCTGAACCTAGGTCAGGGCCCATCAAGCCAATAAATGGTTCCATTGCCAGGACTGGGATCCGCATAACGAGATGTGTGATGCCGTATCATTGGAATCCAAGTAAGAAATAGATCGAAAACTAATTGGATAGATAGTTGTACACAGAAATACACAAAATCTTCTTCTATTCCTTCACGATTGAGTTATACAAGTGGATTGTGAAGTTGGCAGACGGTGAAGGAAGGTGGAGACTTTACACTCTAATTGTTTGAACACCGGAGTTAGTAAGGAGATTGGAAGCGTCTGAAGGTAATATCATGCGCGTTGTCAACCATTGGCTTGACTACATCATAGGAGGATTTGTGACAAAGTTCGCGGTTGATACCTCTATCAATTACAGCAAAGCAGAGCACCACTTCTTTAAAGGACTGCGAGGTAAGTATTTAAAGTCACTAAATACTTGGATTAAGATGCTCTTGTGAGATCAACAGGTTATGCGGTTACCTTGATGTTTGGAGCTACGCGAAGCAGAATGTCTTTCAAGGACAGAGGAAGAAAGGGTCCTAACTATAGCCCACTGATAAATCCTCCTTTGAATGATGACGAAGGAGCAAGGCAATCTTCTCCACTGAGCATTGTTCAGCTAATAAGACAAGGGTTCCCGTGAAGACCTACACCACCTCCATCCTCACCCCATCCATCCACACTGCCTCCATCCTCACCCGCACCTCTCACCCCATCACCCACACCACCATCACCTCCACCGTTGTTAAACATGGAGAACTCTGTAAAGATACATGCATTTAAGGGCATTGCAAATGAAGATCCATACCAGTTTTGGTTCGGCGCGAAGGCTATATGGGAAGCTCAGGGTATCATGGATGACCAGATGAAGAAAGCTACACTGGTCAATGCTTTGCAGGACTGTGCACTAACGTGGTATATTAACAATAGTACTGATAACCCAATGTTCGTGTTGGCAAATATCTAGGCCACGTTGAATATATATTCAATAGACCTAAGTCTCAAGCACAGTGGATTGTGGGGTTAAAGGAGATCATGATGAAGCCTGGGAAGATGCCTTGGGATTTGGACCAAAGGTTGAAGTGTACAATCCATGAGGCCAACATGAGCCTAACTAATGGGCAGCACCGTGAATGGTTTGTAGCCTTGCTCCCGCCCCACCTAAGGGTTGTGTTATCGTAACAAAAGATTGGAACCCAGGTAGCAGCTCTGGAAATTGTGATGAGGCTGCATGAGACACCAATGAAGGATGCTAATCTGGGTGTTCAACAGATTTATGTGCAGTTGCAAAACCTTTGTCTCGAAATGCAAATTCTGAAGAAGGAGAGCAAATCTCGGCCAGAGGTGTGAGAATAAGTTTGGTGCCTAAAATGCAAGGGTCAGGGGCATGACAAGGATCACTACCTAGTCTTCACGAACTATGTTGCAGCAGGGGGACCAATGCCTATACGGCCGGAGGCTGCGGCAGGTCCAAGTACAGGGCCCACACTATGGTGCACTATATGCCATGTGGTTGGGAAACATGCAATCGACAATTTCCATTTGCTGCAGAAATTCATCTAAACACCACAACAACTCTTTTGCAATTTCTGTCAATCAGTAGGTCACAATGAGCGCAATTGTCATAGTTGCAAATTAATGATGGACACGACACCTTCATACAAGGTGTAGGTAGAAATGTGGCCTCCAGACTACGGTGTTGGGGGAATGCAAGGTGATTATCAGGGGCACGACTGAGGCCGAGGGGGAGGAGGTCCTAGTAGAGGTTGAGGATAGCTGATTTGTTACAATTGTGGAGGCCCAGGACACTACATGAGGGACTGTCCGAATCCGACGTGATTTTCATGCAGCTACTGTACTCAATTTGACCATGCGATTGAGGATTGCCCAATATCATTGGCTAAGATTCGCGAAATGGGGGCGAAGCTGACATAGAACCTCCAGATGATGAGGACTGAGCCTCGCAAGGAAGACCCTAAGGTAAACATTATGCTGCGAAGCATACCTATGATGGGGGAGGATAAAGGAAAGCAGCTTGCAGAAGGTGAATAGGTCTGCAAAGCACCACAAAAAGAGACTGAGTTTGATCTGAATCATGCAAAAGAAAAATTTATGGAAGCAAAGAAAAGCTTCGTTGCGGCCTCTACCTCAAGAAGTCATGAAAAACCAGTTGAAGAAATAGACCCATCCATGATTACCACATTCTTGGAGACCTACATGAAATTGCTCCGCGATAGTAAGGATGTGAAGGGCCTGTAGGAACTGATCAACTGGTGCACTGGTAAGGATGGTGCTACTGGTGAACCACGCATGGTCAAGAAACTTGGCAAGCACAAGGCAAGGACCTGGCGTGAAATGAGACTCATCGTGCAGATAGGGGAATACAAAATGGACTAAGTTATCCTGGATCTGGGGTCCGACATGAATGTTTTACCAAAACAAACTTGGAAAAGAATGGGGAGACCTACGCTCTAGTGGTCTCTGATCTAGTTAAGAATGGTGAATCAATAGAAAATTATGCCAATGGGGAGGCTGCAAGGGTTAACAGTTGACATCGAGGGCGCGAGCACACTAGCAGATTTTGAAGTAATAGAGATTGTGGATGACAACAATCCCTACCCTGCGCTCCTTGGAATCGATTGGGCCACTGACATGAATGGGTTAATCAACTTGAAGAAGCGAAAGATGATATTTGAAAAGAATTTGCTCCGCATGGTGGTGCCGTTGGATCCTGTGGAAGGACTGTGATATACAGAACCCGTCTAAGAGTATGAGAGTGATGACGATTTGGACCAGATTTACAAGATAACGACATGAGTCTAGGATTGGGTAAATCTGACAGCGGACAGATGTATTGCATGTGACCACGAAATCTCCTATACGTCAGATTCAGATGAAGAATTAGAGCACTGGAAGAACCGGCTACATGAAGTATCCACACTGCATTGTAATATGGTCACCAAGTCATTATGTTATGTGTCATTTGAAGTTAGGGATCTGCCTCACTATGATGGGCTAACTGATGTTGATCACTTTTTGGATGCATTTGAGAGAGAAATGTCAGAGAAACATCACTTCCAAGCCTCAGACTAGGTACTACTTGCTACACCCACAAGATGGTGGGGTGCGCACAAGGATAATTTTGATGATTGGCGCAACTATAGGAGCACGATGAGAATACATTTTGGGCAACCAAAAGTGCAGATGACAGATAACTATGATGGAAGGGATGATCTGTGTGATCACCTGGCCAAATGGACTAAGGCTTATGGAGCTGAGCCCCAACATGAATGGGTGCATCTATTTTGTCATACCTTGGACATCATACCAATGAATTGGTACTTGGAAACTGAGCTCCGTCATGGCACTAAAGAATGGGACATCTTGCGCTAGAGATTTATAATGATGTTCAGCTTTGAGGATGGGTTTGACTGCATTGACGTGGCACTACAGGAGGTTAAAGCAATGACCTTTAAGATACTGCAAGATCCTTTGGACCTGGTCCAACCTGATTTGACTACCCAGCTAAGTCACATGTTGGAATGCTATAATGTGACCGCTAAAGAAGAAGATGAGGATTCTAGAAAGATTAATATTCTAGAAACTAAATGTCACCGGGAGGTTGAAGGTCTATAGATAGAGTATCTAGACATAATGATGCCACTCAAACTTATGTAGATCAACACTGGCACAGAGGTGGAACCAAAATTTGCAAAGATTGGGGAGTATTGGGATGATGTGATAGTAGACAAGGTCCCTGAGCTCCTCCACGAATATAAGGATTTTTTTCCCCACAAATTTTTATGATTTAAAAGGGATAATAAGAGACCTAGGTGTCATGAAGATCACCCTAAAACCAGACGTGAAACCTGTAAAATAAAGACCTCGTTGAGTTAGATAATATGCTCATGGCAAGAATTATTGAATTAGTGGAAGAATCGGATTGGCCATGCCCGGTAGTGGTTCAGGAAAAGAAACAGAAAGAAGAAATAAGGATATGCATGGATCTTCGGAAGTTGAATGACACTTTCATGCATGATCCTTTCCGGACCCCATTCACTGATGAGGTACTGGATAATGTAGGTGGCCAAGAAGCATACTCTTTCACTGATGGGTACTCTAGGTACCATCAGATCAAAATCATGCCTAAGGATAAAAGAAAGATGACCTTCGTGACTAAATGGGGATGTTTTTAGTACATTGTAATGCCTTTTGGGCTGAAGAATGCACCAACAATATTTTCGCGCGTAGTCATTGCGGCATTCAAAGACTTCATTCATAAGTTCATAGAGGTATACTTTGATGATTGGATAGTGTTTGGATTGGTCAAGCATCATGTGGAAAGTCTATGCTTGATGTTAGATACATGTTAGAGATACTAGATCATGCTCAATCTAAAGAAGTTTTTGTTTTGTGTCCCTTTTGGGATCTTGCTAGGTCATGTGATATGCAAACAATGATTGATGGTAGACCCCATGAAGATCACAATGATAATCAACTTGGAGAAGCCAAGGAATGTCAAACAGCTGCACGCAACTCTAGGGCATACCAGATACTATAGGAAGTTCATCAAGATCTATGCCTAGATCACCGTGACCATGGAGAAGTTATTGAAAAGGGATGCTACGTTCTATTGGAATGATGAATGCAGAAGAGCTTGGATGTGCTGAAAGAGAAAATGGTCACTGTAGAAATCCTATTCTTCCTGGACTGGAAGAAGGAATGTCATGTGCACGTGGATGCCTCATGTATTGAGCTGGGGGTCATGCTAACATAGGTGGGTGAGGGGGAATTGGACCATCCTATAGCATTCGTGAGCAGGAAGTTGTCCAAGGCTTAGAAGAACTATTCCACTACAGAGCGTGAAGGACTACCCATTGTGTGCGCACTCCAAAAGTTCAGGCACTGTTTTCTGGGTGGACATTTTAAGATGTATACGGATCACTCTGCATTGAAATACCTGGTCAATAAGCTTGTGTTGAGGGGGGGGGGGGGGCGGGAATCTGCAGATGGTTATTGTTGTTCTAGGAGTATGACTTTGAAGCTATTTTGAAGCTAAGATGAATGAATGTGGGAATTGATCACCTGTCGCACATTGAAACGGGAGAGGAACCTACTAATTTGGAGGAGGGGTTGCCTGATGCACAGATCTTTGCAGTGTGCATCGCAGACAGACACTTGAAGATATCATACATTTCATGATGATGAGAACTGCTCCAAAATAGTATAGAAGAAAGCAGAAGAAGGAGTTAGTAGTGCGCACGATAGACTTCTCCGTCATTGCAGGGCACTTGTACAAAATGGGGTCAGACGAAATATTGCGACATTATGTACCTAAATTTAAATGAAGCAGCATTCTCACGGAGGCTCATGGAGGAGCTACAGGAGGAAATTATGCAAGAAAAGTAACAATTCAGAAGGTTCTGCATGCTGGGTTGAGGTGGCCAACCCTGCATAAGGATGAAAAAGCATATTGTAGGGCATGTGACCCATGTCAAAGGACTGGTAGGCCATCACAGAGGGATGAACTTCCTTTGATGCCGCAGGTCACATTACAACCATTCAAGAAATGGGCGATTGACTTTGTTGGTCCAATTCAGCCTCAAGGAAAGAAGACAGGTGTGCGGTACATCATCACCGCAACTAAGTACTTGACTAGGTGGGCAGAGACACAGCCTATGAAGGACTATACAGGCAAGATAGCAGCAAATTTTATTTTTGAATATGTATTGACAAGATTTGGCTATCCAAAGATCTTGAGAAGTGATCATGGTATGCACTTTATTAACAAAACAATCGAAGCGTTGACAGAAGAATTTCAGGTGTATCATCAAAAGAGTACGCCTTATCACCCTCAGGCCAATGGAACGGTGGAAGCATTCAATAAGATATTGGATAATGCACTGAAAAAGGTCTGAAATGCTTAGAGAAATGACTGGGATGTGCACATACCAGCGATGCTATGGGCCTACAGAATGAATTGCAAGAAGTTGACTGGGCAAACGCCTTTTAGACTCGTGTATGTCATAGAAGCTGTGATGCCAATGGAATACATTGTACCTAGTCTACGCATAGCAGCACTCATAGGAATGGTGGACCGTGAAACCCTAGAAGAGAGGCTCATGCAACTAGCAGAGCTTGAGGAGGATAGATTTCTAGATGGATTTCATCAACAAGTTCAAAAGGAGCGCGAAAAGGCATGGCACAATCGGCACATCAAACTACACACCTTCAAGGTAAATGATCTGGTCTTGTTATATGAAAGTAAATTTGATAAATTTCTAGGGAAATTTCGGATGCACTGGCTAGGGCCATATGTCACCAAGGATATTACCAATGGTGGAGAAATTCGGTTGGTCAAATTGAATGGAGAACCCTTCCCAGGGAAGGTGAATGGTGATCGATTGAAGCCATACACTAGTGATCCAGCTAGGTGACTATATGAGGGAAGCACAGTCTTAGCACTCCAAGTAGTTGAAAGGAGGCACGGGACTATAAACTACACTACCTGGGTTCGAGAGCCATGCGAAGAAAAAACTACACAGAATGAGAGAATGTCACATAGTCCACAACAATGTGTAGAGGATTGCACTACCAAGGGAGAAACCACGTAGAGCAGCCCGAAAGTGATCGTTAATGTCATTATTCATGATTTGACAATGAAAGAACAGCCAAATGGAGCAGAGGGGGGGCATTTAAGTCGGAATTTATGGGCAAGATCTTTGGAAATCTACTTCCAATCTAGCATTAATGAACCAATTTTGGGGGGAACGGTCAGATTTGAATTTGAAAGTACCAATAAATTACAAGTGGTTGCCTACTGAAAAACACTTGGCATTTTGAGAATTGAGTTGTTGAGCTCTCAAGCGCACATGAACTATGAAACCTTCAAAGTTTTGTTAGCAAGGTTTGTGTTTGAGACATTGCCACAGGCGAATCAGGAGCTATTGCATAGCATTATGTCGACTCCCACTAAAACTATGAGCGTGGAGGCAGTGACAGCTGAGGGAGTTGTTCCATAGGTGGCTATGGTAGCAGCAAGAACTGCCTTGGAGGCTTCTCCTATAGAGATACCAGCTGAGGTACCGAAGTCGCCACGGTTGCCTAGACCAAGGCCTACCCTGACCAAGGAGGGTCCCAAGCACAAGAAGGGCAAGCAGGTCACGCCACCACAATCAGTGTGCTCATCTCCTGAAAAACACCCGCAAAAGGATAAGCCCACTTCACAAGAAAAGGGCAAGATGATTAACCTAGAGTTGGAAGAAGAAGACATTGAGGATATCCTAATGGATGATGACGATGTGGGGGTGGAAATGAAGGAAGTTGAGATTGAGGGGTCTGACCCCATCACTAACTTTCCTGAGTATGTTCCTCCATGTAGGGGCAAGACCAAGGTGCCCAAAGACATTGATGAAAGTAAGGTCACCCTACACACACCCCACTTTCCAAACCAAATTATGTTAGAAAGACCACGCATGGGGTGTGTCCCCCTTTTGAAATTAGAAGACTGTAATTTAGTGGACATATAGCGGTTTCCTCACCTAGAAATGGATCAACTCATGCACCGCCTATTCCACAAAACCACTGGAGTAACCATGTTGGAGCCATGGAAGTGGCTGAGAGGTGTGGATAAGGCAGGACTGCTCAACCTGTTATAGGTGTCGCATTACAACCGCGCACCCATCATAATGGTGGTAATTAAGCAATTGTTGTGCTTGGTACATGATGGGTGTTTGTGGCTAGAGGAGCTAATACCCATCACTGATATGATGATCCACAGGATCACACAGCTACCGTACACAGGGGAAATTATGGCAATGATGTTTGGCAGGAACACTGGTGAGCATGCCCTCGGGAAGACCATGAGGAAAAAATTTAAGTTCGTAAAGAAGTCGTGCGGTTATGCCATTTCGAGCATCTTTCACCCTGCGATCAAAGTGGCAATACAACTCTTAGCAGGCAAGGTCATGCATAAGTGTCGAGCAGACAAAGTGCCGACACGAGTCATAGCTTTAGCGGCCTAATGTGCGGAGGGAGTTCAATTTAATTGGATGTGCTACCTCTGCGGTGAGCTCCTCGCAAACTACTGCAAGGTGAAGGATCTCAGCAAGACATTTCACTATGCATAGTTCTTGCTTTCCATAGTGCTGGTAGCATGGGAGCTACCCAAAGATAGTCAGCTTCCTTCGATCACGCCAGAAGTACCAGAGGCTGCAAAGTAAGCTTCATTGTGGGCAACTAAGGATCCTCAGAGGATAAAAGACAACAAGATATTTTGGACCTTAATGGAGATGAACGTGCATATGGCCATCAACCGCAAGTTGCGGTTATCACCTACTAATTTTGAAAGGTTGCAGGAGTACGTGGAATTCAAGGCTAACTTCCACCATGTCTGAGTATGGGCATGAAAGGACCCTGAGTAGAAGTGGAATGTCTTGCCGTATTTGACCACAGATGTTGTGATCGGTGCGGTCCTTGATCGTTGGTGGGAAGAGTGGCGCACTACCTCAGACTTGGCTACGGGATCGAGGAAGACCACCACAATGCAAGAAGGAAGAGGCCAAGATGAAGATGCAACAGCTGGCTATGAAGAGGAAAAAGTAGGCCAATGACAAGGTTAGGCAGAGTGCACTGCCGCATAACAGTTGAGTGGGTAGGAAGGAGAAGAGGAGCATGAATCTAATGGAGGTCAGAGGTCACCTTCACCAAAGATAGAGGAAAAAGAGGATGAACAGATGGAACAGGGATGAGCGAACCCAGAGATGACTCTGTTCTGTATCAAGTGCACCAGAGAGCCAGAAAAGGTAGGGCCATGGAAGAAGTCCAAGGCTAGCAAGACATCTCTGGATCTAATCACCCTGATAGAGAGCGGTCTGCATGATGTAGGGGATGTGGTGCAGGATGCCACTGTGAAACTGCTACAACAGTTTGAGCAGCAGTAGTAGTAGGAATTGGGGGCCATTCAAATGGGTCTGCGAGAGTTGAAAATCCATGCGTCACAAACTGAGACCAGTGTGGTAGCCACCAGTTTGGCCCTTGGCACCTCAGAAGCTGCAGGGATGATGTGTGCACGGGACACCCGATCCATAGTGCTCCTAGATGGAGCATTGACGATGGCAACTGAAGTTGACAATCCTACTGTCAGCACCATCAAGGGAGTGGGAATTAACTTGGTTGCGCTTCTTACTGAGGTGCTTCATCTTATGTAGGATGGAGTAATTGTGGAACTTCAGGCCCATGAACAATGTGCTTTGCAGGTGATCATCAAGCAAAAGGTCAACAACGATCAGTTGGATGTGCAAAGAGACTCCGCCGTCAACCTTGTGATCGACCTCACAGATAATAATCAATGCCTAACTTAGGTTGTAGATGAAGCATGCTAGACTATCCCAAAGCTGGACATCCCTGAGGCTGAGCCAGTCGATGTGCGAGCTCGAAAAATCACTGTGGGAATGCGTGATGCATGCACAGAGTTGGCCAAGGTTCAGTTGGAGCTAAATCTCAAGATCATAGAATTATAGTTGGAGGCCCAACCTTCGAATCCGTTGGAAGTCAGGTAGCAGCGCGCGACTACTGTGGCAGATGCGACAGCAGTGGTAGCAAGTGTAGTGGTGGACTGCACGACACTTTTTTAGCATTCACTCGAGCTACTCACCAGCTTGCAAGAAGACCCTAATTTGTAGAGGCTGGAGACAGAAGCATGGTAACTACAGTAGTGTTACGATGAGGTTAAAGCGACAATGTGCACTATCACCATCATTCAGATACTAGCAAAGCTCCAGGAGGCCATGGCATTGAAGGAATAGGTTGACACAAATTAGGACAAGGAAGCTGTGTTGAAGGCTCTCTTGAAGCCTTCATTGGATGAGGCCTACCCAATCACAACCACCATTGAAGGTAAGTTCATTAGTCTATAGGAGACTCAGCAGAAGCTACAGGTTGATAGTGCAGGACCAGTGACCAAGTAGTTGGTTGAAGAAATGAAGCAGGCGGCAACAGAGTGCACCACTGAGGTAGCAATTGCCCAATTCGAGCTTGGAGGTCTTCGTTACAAGATCTCTGCACCAACTGAGTGACTCGAGGGTGAGTCACCATATTTGTGTTGTGGGCCTGTTGGGAACAAGTCCCCCGGGGCTCAATTTTAGAGTTACAAACCCATGTTTTGGGGCAGAAGGCCCGAATTGTGTATGAAGAATCTAAATTCTCTACATTTTGTCGTTGCGGAGTGCGAATATACCTAAAGTTAAAAATGGTTTTCTTCCCTTAGTTTAGATAGGTTGTGTCAGTTTTGGAGAACCACCCTTGGTCCACGGACCATGGAATTATATAAAAAGGAGAGTCTTAGAGAGTCTAAGAAAGTTCAATAGTCATGAGTCATTAATGTAATAGGTTGGAGAGAGCTAAGAGTGATATTCTTAGTGGAGAAAGATGCTTTGCAGTTGAGTGTGTAGAGGCCTAGGGTAGAAGTTCGCATCTGAGTGCATGGACCCCTGCAGCTGTGTGAGCAGGATGGTTAGAGTCTATATTGAAAATCTGAATCATTAATAAGGAGAAGTGTTTTGAACTTACATTTTACTTTCCATAAATTTAGTGTTATTTTACTGCTATTATGAATGTTGTGATTATGCTATGTTGAATGTTATGTTTCAAATATAATGTTAAGTTGATGCGCGAAAATATATGTTTCCATCTGTTGCATGAACACAGGTAATAATATATGTTTATGCGAGGATAAAATTACTTGTATGGTAAGGTTGGCTAATACCTAAGACAATTTGGGAACTAAGTTGGTAACCTAGTTACAAGGGCGTGTAAGTTCCTGAATCATCATCTAAGGTTGCACAAAGGGCAATCGGGTACCTTCGTGGATGTCCTGAAAGACAGAAAAGGAAGTACATCAATAAGCCCTAAGGGCTCATCGATCTACACAAAGACAACAGTGAGGATAGAAAATCGACATCACAACTATCTCAAGGTGTAGAAACTTTGTTCCTGCATCCCCTCCAGACTCCTTCGGGTGAGACTTCAGTCCACGCTCCACGAATTGATGCTGAAAGGGCCAATAGTGTAGGGATTTGCTTGGCTACTTAATGTTGAACCTGGGTCAAGGCCCATCAAGCCAACACCAGCTATATATGTAAAGAAATCCAAGAAAATAAAAATCAAAAGAGTGTACTATTGGCTTGAGGGGACTTGGACCCAGGTTTAGAGTTAGTTGTGCTAACCAACAAAACCCTACACTACTGGCCCTTTCGATAACAACCCATGTAGTGCAGTTTGCAATCTCACTCGAGGCAGTATTGGGGGATTCTAGAACCAAGTTTCTACATCCAAAGGACTATGTTAGGTGTTTCTTCAAAACTTAGGGCTTTATCTTGACCTTCATGATCCTTAACCCTTATAACCCAGAAATTATAGTAATTAACGATTAGAAAATTTATGGCCTTCATTGTTTGCGCTAATCTATGTATTCGTGAATCTAATAAGTATTTTTACTGATTAATTACATTCAACAGATCAAAAATACAGTAAATTCAGAGATAAAACAATGATACACAGGAAAACAAATAGTTCTTCAAAACAAGCCTTTATTATTCTTCAAATCTTCAATTACAGTTCTTCCCAACCCTGCTCACATAGTTGTAGGGGCCGCACACTAAGATGTGGACTTACCAAGGTCTCCACACACATAGCTGCAGGAGCCTTCCCCTTCACCCAACTACAAAATAGGTAAAATCAAACCTAAATCATCCACTATTCTTACTTCTATTATGCTCTCCTATGACTCTTCTATGACTTCCTTTTATATTCTTCTTTATTTACAATACCATGGTACGCGAAGCATGGGCAGGTCTCAAAAAAACTTGACTCTTAATAAAATAAGGGGCTTTGACCTTCCTAAATCCCCTTTGACTCCTATCGACCTGCGCTACTCACGCTCTGCTCCTCAAAATGCAGAGACTTTACAATTTTAACAAAACATTAAAAAAATTGACCTAGGGGACGTTGTCCCAACATTTACCTCAAGGGAATTTATTTTCTAATACTTAGGGAATTATTCCCAGCATATAATATATCTAAAATGACTTATTACAACATATTTATATTATTCATAAATATTCCCACCTAAATTCCATATATTTTCCAAATTTGTTTACAAAATCTTCTCATTATCATGTAAAATCGACATGCATACCTATCTCTAGAAATTACTCAATCATTTTTTTTTTCTAAGTGATGCTAATCTATTAATAAAAAAGGTAAAAATACAGTGACGCTTCAGCCTCTGCGGTGCTGAACAAAGTTATATCAGTATGGAACCAAGAACCAAAAAGCATGACTGCCCACCGAGGGGATACCAGTCCGAAAGTAGCCATAATTAACACTCACACAGGGGTCCCAGATCATAAACAAAACCATATAAAGCCCACACAGGGGTCCTGAGTAAGATTCAGCCAAAATGAAACAAGTGGATTGAAAAATCATTAGGAAAACAACGAGTTAGAACCTGGATTGCACAATTGTCAAGTGGGGCCCACTAGGCGCCTGGTGGAGGCTAATCCACAATTTGACAGTCGTAGTCCACCCATTCCACCGGATCTTCCTCAATACAATAGTTGTAGTCATTCCCCTTCGCCACCACTGCAGACGTGCCTCCCTGGCTACCAATGACCTCTTGTGTACCGTCTAAGCATCCAATGACTGCATGCTGGCCATCAGCCAAATCCTCGCCATGCAGGGTGCTACCATGTCCAACTTTGTGCCTGAGGAAGGCTATCTTTCTGTCTGTTTTTTCACCAGCTCCCTTGTCTCGCGTCTCCTAGGCCTTCCCTCTAGTGCAGATCTTCTCTTCCTCTACTTCAGTTCCCTGATTCCGTGTAGCTTGCTCCTACTACTGACTCAATTCTTCGGTGAAAGCCATAGCGATGGTAGCGATAATGGCGAGACAATTTAGCGTGCTCTGAAAACGGAACTGGGCAGTGTGGTAAGAGGGGTGAGGGGAGTCAAGAGGGACAGTCATTTGGATGGCATCATTCACTCTTCTAGCCCCAGAATTCTGTGCCCGACCTCTGCCGCTACGGGTATGTGGGTAACTGCCAGTGAGATGACCACTGGACTGATCAGAAGAAGGGGTGGATGAAGGGGTCTCTGGTTCAGGGATGGACGGCAAGGCTGAGCGAGTGCTACGACATCGATTTCTACCACATCTAATGGCGAGTTCGCGTCATGGCATGGCCAGCAGATTGGGAATTGAAGTTTTGGGCTAGGATGACAGAGGTATAATCAGAATGAGGGCCTGGTGAGGAATAATTCACTCTGGGATTACTACTGTTGTTGAGCCTAGAAGTAGGGGAGTTCTGGGTAGAATTCAGGATACATTGAGTGGTTTGGGTGAAATGGAATACATTTCCCAAATCCACACAGCTGAGAAGCCAGCAGTGATGCCCTATGACTGTGCGGAAGTTTGGCTCCTTAGGTTGAGGGGGGCAAGAGCATCTAAGCGGGGAGGGGGAGAAAGTATTCTGCCCATGTTCGCCATGATTTTAATCCTGCTACATCCATCTCGACCTGAGCACCAGCATAATTGTGCCTGCATGTTGGCAGTCTTGTGCCATAAATTGGCATGGAAGGGGACACGGGTGGCCATGTGATCCAGGTGGATATTGGTGGCCACCTGCCAAGTCCACCTGGACCCCCACCATTGTTTCTCTCAGCATTTTCAATTTCCTTAATTGTAGCACAACTTACTATTTTTAGCAGTTTTTCGGGTCCTGAACTTCTGGAGCCGTTTTGAGGCCCTAAACGACGTTTTTTTGGGAAATCTGGGGGAAACATGGGTCCATGGACCGATGTTGCCCTTCCCAAAGTGGTAGTGCTCGGATACATATTTCTAACGAGCTATTGTACACGTCAAACAGAGATCGTATGCCAAAGTTACGACCCCGGGAAGTTGATGTACCAATTTACCTAAACGAGGCCCACAGTCTGGCGTTTCATCTCCTAGGGTTAGGTTTTGGAATGTTAAGGGTTTTCCATTGTTTCTCAACAATAAATAGGCCTTCGAGCCTCATTGTAAGATGGTTCAGAGGCATGTAGCCATCACATCTCTTCTCAGAGATAAGCTACCATCGCCCTAACTGGTTTATTTCCATTTCTGGCTGTAAGCATATTTCAGTATTTTCCATTAATGAAATGAAGTATTATTTCCGCTGCATCTTTGTGTATATGGTTATCTCTGTAATTTGTTGCGTTGCTGTTTAAATCCGGATCAGTGGTATCAGAGTGGTCTGTTTTTTCTCTGTTTTTCTTTGCATGTCCCCAACAAGGTCGAGATATAAGGAGTTAGGGCTTGAACTGGTTGAACCTTTGCAAGACCAGCCTCGCAGATCCCGACAGCCTCCCATGGTGGATGAGAAGAAAGACGAGGGGGCAGGAGATCCCATCAAAATCTTGCTCGAAGAAGCCCTCGAGCGACAACGGAACGTGATGATGGACAGCTTTGCCCAGATCCTTCAGCGGCTACCCAGAAGCGACGCATCGGCTTCCAGCAGCTACTCTGGAAACGCCACGCCCTTTAAGGTACAAGTTAATTTTGAAATCCCCATATTTGAGGGTCAGATAGACGCAGATGCCGTAGATAAATGGTTAAATCTGCTAGAGGGTTATTTTTCTATTCATGAATTTTCGAGTCAGGAAAAGATTGTTTTCGCTCTTCTCAATGCAGCCCCCCACGTCAAGGATTGGTGGGAAACCTACTGCGAGCAGAAGGATGAAAGTACTGGCTCACTATTTTCAGCCGCACCCACCTGGAATTCATTCTGGGATGCCATCAAGGAGCAGTACTACCTTGTCGGAAGCTATGAGGATGAATACATAAAGTGGACCACGTTGCGGCAAGGAAGGGACCAAGACGTGCCAGAGTTCACCAATCTTTTCCATACCCTTCGCACAAAGTTGGGTATCAAGGATTCAGAGCAACATTTGATACTCAAATACCGTGGCTGCCTGCACAAGTACATCCAGGAAGAAATACAATTCCTGAACATCTCCTCGCTCGGCACAGCATACCGATATGCCGTCAAGGTCGAGCAGAAGTTTAAACAAAAGAAGCGAGACTTTGGATCTGTGAATCCAAAGCAGGGGAAAGGTGCCCCTAAACCATAGAACAAAGGACAAAGCCAAGGCGGGACACCCCAAGACAACCCGCCGAAGCTGCAAGCAAAGAACAGCGTCGCGAAGCGGAAAAAGGACACTGGAAAATGGTGTGAGTTCCATAAGAGTTCCACTCACAACACAAGTGAGTGTCGGGCCAAGCAGTCACTGGTGGCTGAGCTAAAGGTTTCAGAATCAGATGCATGTTCCGACTCTGAGTCAGAACTTGATAAGGGGAATGAAAAAGGGAAGCAGATCATTGATGCGGATCCCAACGCCACTGTTCCTACCGCCAAGATCCAGAAAAATGAACCCGAAGATCCAGAGGAGGAGGAGCGTCTCTTCCACTCCCAGATGTGGATAAAGGGCTCCCCGATACAGTTCATTGTTGATAGCGGGAGTCAAAAGAACCTCATTTCGGCAGAGGTCGTGAAGCGATTGGGCTTCACCAAGGACGAGATCTTCGCGTGAGCCAGTAGTGTCGCCTTCCATACAACATCAAGCCCTTCACGGATGAGGTATTGTGTGACATTGCTCCCCTTGAAGTTTGTGATGTATTATTAGGACAGCCATACTTGTGGAAGCGACATGCTATGTATGAATCAAGGTCCCGTGCTGTTATTATTACATTGGGAAATAAGTTGTACAGGATACCAGAGGTAGCACCACCTACCGCCATCTCTTTGATTACTGCAAAACAATGCAGTAAGATCATTTCCAAAACCAGGAAATTTTGTTTTCCTAATGATACGCCTTCAAGGAAAGAAGAAGACGGTGGCCGCAGCCTCCAGACGGGGTCCCTCTGCATGACAACTACAGATGGACAAGGTTGTGGAGGAGTACGAGGACATCTTCACCTCCCCTGCAGGGGTTCCTTTGCACTGTCAGGTCAAGCACTCCATCGATCTGACCCCAGATGCACCACTACCCAATGGACCAATTTATCGGTGCTCCATTCTGGAGAATAATGAAATCAAGAGGCAGATTCAGGAGCTCCTACAGAAAGTTCACATCCATCCGAGTTCATCGCCTTGTGGGAGCCCGATCGTGTTGGTACAGAAGAAGGATGGGACGTGGAGACTCTGTATTGACTATCGGGCGCTGAACAAGATCACTGTCCGTAATAGGTACCCGATCCCGTGGATTGATGACCTCCTGGACCAACTAAAGGGGGCAAAATATTTCAACAAGATCGATCTGAAGTCAAGATATCACCAGGTACCAATCGAACCCTCTGATGTGTGGAAGACTGCCTTCAAATCCAAGGAGGGCCTTTTCGAATGGTTGGTTATGCCTTTCGGATTGACGAATGCTCCTGCAACCTTCATGAGGCTAATGGATGACATCTTGCAGCCATTCACCAACTCCTTTGTAGTAGTATACTTGGATGACATTCTGATCTTCAGCTAGAGTTGGGAAGAGCACCTCCACCACATCCGACAGGTTCTCCAAACACTGCGGCAACACAAGCTATGTGCCAATTTGGAGAAATGCACTTTTGGCATGACCCAGGTTCAGTATCTGGGATACATAATTGATGAATAGGGGGTGCATGTCGATCCAGCCAAGATCCAAGTCATTCGGGATTGGCCATCTCCAACCACTCTAACAGAGCTCTGCAGCTTTCTAGGTCTTGCCAACTTTTACCGCAAGTTCATGTTGGGGTTTTCTCATATTACTTGGCCCTTGAGTCAAGTCACCAAGGGAGGGGCGAAAGCAAAATTCTTTTGGTCTGAATCTCAACAGAAGGCATTCATGGAGTTTAAGGATCGCCTCTGCACGGCACCAGTGCTCGCGTTACCAGATTTACAACAACCATTTGAGGTCGAGACAAATGCCTCTGACTATGCTATTGGGGCAGTCCTTACTCAACATGGACATCCAGTGGCATATCACAGTGAAACACTTTCAGACACAGTCTAGAAGTACCCCACTTATGATAAAGAGATGTATTCCATTGTACAGACCTGCCGACAATGGAAGCATTACATTTTGGGGAAGGAAACAGTTATCCACACAGACCACCGACCCCTGCAGTTCATACAGACCCAAGGAAAATTGCAGAATGATCGCCATCAGAAGTGGTCTACATACCTGCAACAGTTCCACTTGAATATCAAGTATAAGAAGGGTAGCACCAATAATGTTGTAGATTGCCTCAGTCGACCACCAATCATGGCGTTAACCACCGTGCTCAACTCTTGTGGGCACGAGACTTCTGATTGGCCACTTCTCTACAAAAGCGACCCAGAATTCAGCCACACATACCAGACACTCTTGGAGGGTCGGCATGTTCCAGATTTTCACCTCCAGGATGCCCTGTTATGCCACCTAGGTCACCTTTGTGTTCCTTCAAGCGAGCAGGCCAAGATGATTTGGGAAGCACACTACAGTCGGGCTGCTGGGCATTTCGGGGTCGAGAAAACAGTGGCAGTACTGCAAAATTATTTCTATTGGCCGAATCTTCGACAGGATGTTGGGAAGTACATCAGATCATGTACTGCCTGTGCCATTGCCAAACCGACCATTAAGAAGCACGGCCTCTATACCCTGTTGCCTACCCCTAGTCAACCTTGGGAATCCATCTACATGGATTACATGTCAGGCCTTCCTTCCACTAAGCATGGAAATGACTGTGTTTTTGTGGTCGTCGACAGGTTCTCGAAGATGGCCGTTATGGCGGCCTGCAAGAAGAATATCACAGCAGAAGCCACTGCTAAACTCTTCTTTGAACGAGTGTGGGTGCACTTTGGGATCCCACAGTCTATCATCTCAGATCGGGACAGTCGGTTTCTCAACACATTTTGGTCCAGTCTTTGGTCAATGCTGGACACCAAACTCACGAAGTCCACAGCCTTCCATCCTCAAACTGATGGCCAGAAAGAGGTTGTCAATAGGATGATTGTGCACATTCTGCGCATGTATAACTCAAAGCATCCACGCACATGGGACGATATCCTCCCCTATGTTCAGTACAGCTACAACCGAGCTCTTCACAGCTCCACTGGCCATAGCCCTTTTCAGGTGGGTTTGGGATTCCAGCCACTATGCCCCATTGATGTGGCCATGCCACTTGCAGCTACTCACATAAATTCAGCTCATGTCCAGTTCGAAACAGATAAGGCCACCAGCTTCATTGAGCGCATCCAACATATTCGCCAGCAGGTCCATGACATTCTTGAGAAATCAAATGCCAAGTACAAGCAGCGACATGATCAACATCGGGTGCCACACAAGTTTCAGGTGGGTGACAAAGTCTGGTTGCATTTGCAAAAGGAATGCCTTACTGGAGCCTATCAGAAATTGAGACCACTCCGATATGGTCCTTACACCATTACTAAGGCTATGGGAGACAATGCATTTGAGCTCAGCATTCCCCCATTCCTTGGCCTGCACCCAGTGTTCAATGTGGACCGCCTTCGGCCATACTTTCCACCATTGCTAGACACATCCGACATTGTAGAACAGCTCAAACCCACAGAATTAAATCCAGATTGCATGGAACAAGCTGCAACTGATCGAATCATGGACACACAGATCAAGAACACTCGCCAACAGAATATCCAACTGTATCGAGTTGTCAAAGCAGGCCAACTCCTTCAGCAGGGCAAGTGGCTCACCAGGGAACAAGTTCAGCAAAATTTTCCTCATCTCATGGAGGAACTCAACGCAATGGGGACCATTGCTTCCTAAGGGGGGAGGAATGATCCAGGTGGATATTGGTGGCCACCTGCCAAGTCCACCTGGACCCCCACCATTGTTTCTCTCAGCATTTTCAGTTTCCTTAATTGTAGCACAACTTACTATTTTTAGCAGTTTTTCGGGTCCTGAACTTCTGGAGCCGTTTTGAGGCCCTAAACGACGTTTTTTGGGAAATATGGGGGCAAGATGGGTCCATGGACCGATGTTGCCCTTCCCAAAGTGGTAGTGCTCGGATAGATCTTTCTAACAAGCTATTGTACGCGTCAAACGGAGATCGTATGCCAAAGTTACGACCCCGGGAAGTTGATGTACCAATTTACCCAAACGGGGCCCACAGTTTGGCGTTTCCTCTCCTAGGGTTAGGTTTAGGAATGTTAAGGGTTTTCCATTGTTTCTCAACAATAAATAGGCCTTCGAGCCTCATTGTAACACAGTTCAGAGGCATGTAGCCATCACATCTCTTCTCAGAGATAAGCTACCATCGCCCTAACTGGTTTATTTCCATTTCTGGTTGTAAGCATATTTCAGTATTTTCCATTAATGAAATGAAGTATTATTTCCGCTGCATCTTTGTGTATATGGTTATCTCTGTAATTTGTTGCGTTCCTGTTTAAATCTGGATCACCATGTGGCTCGGTCGCCTGCCGTTCACTTGTCTCGTCTTCATTAATGACCTTTTAATCACCTACATCCTGGTAGAAATTACTCAACCATTATGAGAAAACAAGTTGAAAATTAGATCTACATGAAGAAAAAGTGATAGCAAGAAAATATTCATATATACATAGGATGAAGTTACAAGTAGATATGAACAACGTAATACTTGGATGAATCTATAACTAACAGGATTTCTAGATAATAGGATACTTGGATGAATCTCTCTCCAAGGATCATATTTTTGTATAGGTAGTTATCATAATTATGTCATTGAAAATCTCAAAAAATCACTCTAACAATGATGCAAGGTTATATCATGGTGACGTGATAGAGATGAGGAAGTATTCACTGAAAATTCCTAATATTTCCACTTGTGGATTTGGTAGTCTACATCGACCATCATTTAAGATTAATAATAGCCTTGAGACCTCTCACATGGCACTTAATGCGGATTTTTTTGTGGGTATTGGTTTCCATAACATGACATCTAGCACTACCCCAATGGAAGGTGGGTCAAACTCTACATTTGGCACTCTTCATCCTTTCCCTCCATTGGAGTGGGATTAAGGATTAAGGAGCATAGAGGTTCATGACTTATTCCAAAACCAAGCCATAATAGTCATTGGTATAGAACAAGGCTCGTCAAATCCCATGGGAATAATATTTCTCTTGTGGTAGGAAAGGACATTTCTCATTATCAAGTTGAGGAATTTCTCAACAAAACATTAGTTAGTAAGTTATTCTATTGATGTGTTAATATAGGCCATTTTTCTTTGTGTATGCAATAATTTGAGTTTCCTTTTCTCATGTATAGTTCCATTAGTCATTTCAAGTTGAGCGGATGGCATGGTTTTATAGTTTGGTATGAGGAGGGAGAATGGAAGATATTTTCCTAAATGTGGTTAATGAATCACTATTTTCTTGGGCTTATACCATGGCACACCTTTTTTTTTATGTCTAGATACATATAAATCATATAATGTTTTGATTTGGGTAATATTTCCCAATATCTCACCTAAACTTTGGAATAATGTACGTATTAAAGTCATAGGATATGAAATTAGACCCTATATTATAGGTGATGATTGATATGTAGAGAATAACTTGTGGTCAATGGCCTAGATTCTAGTTGATATCAATGCTAGGTAGGGTTTATATGAATCAATCCAAAATGTTAGTGGTGATATTTCCTATACTCATATCTTAACTATATGTATGTGTCACTTGTTGTTCTAGATGCCATGTAGTGGTCGACTTAATGGTGGATTGCTCTCGATTTTCCATTACTTGTCATCATGGGGTGTGTATGTGTAATGGAGAAGTTCATCCCAAGGACATGAATGAGGATAATTCACCCAAAGTAGTTCAGTTGAGGATAGTGGACACCTTGTTATTTATATAGAGTCAAGGATATAGCTCCTATGACTCATCCTATGAAAATGTTTATTGTGATGCAACTAGAAGGAGGAGTTCCATATGGTTAAATGTAGAGAATTGTCTTCTAACTCAATTATACTATTATAATGTTCTTGTGGCTTCATCAAGATGTTTCTCAACATCTCTTATGACACTCACTAATAATATATCTCATTTGATGGAGTGTTATAGAACATTCAACCAAACAAGTATTTATTAGATCTAGTCTTTGTTGAGTGATTGAATTTCAAGTAGGATAGAAGAAATTGGCCAAACATCTACTACGTCATCTAGTAGGTGAAGATCAACTAGAGGTGAAAAGATTAGTAGAAAATTCCATAGATGCATGGAATTTTTTCTTGATAAAAGGGGGTCATTTTCTTATGATAATGAGAGCATATATGACATTAACGTGCCCTTGAGGTGCAAAAATATAGTGAAACAATGGGTAGCCAAGGATATTCTTGAAATAAACACTAATTTTTCTATCAATGAAAGGATATACCACATTGCCCCATTTTCATTACATGGTTTGGGGTTTCTTTCCATGGATGGCATAAACGTATGTTAAGGAGGATTAACTGAATTGATGGAGTATGTTAGACCTTGTTACAACTACAATGATTGGGTACGACTAGTCCAATATACCAAAAGTATGTTAAGATATGGAGTGGCCAAAAATTATATACAACTAAAAGAAAATGATGAAAATAAAGGCGCAACTATTTATATTGATGGAAGGCCAAAAGCAGTAGGGAATATTGTAGGGTTTATAAATACGAAATAGCCCGTCACCACAAATAAGAAACCCAATTGCATATTCAAGGGATGTGAAGGAAACTGTATATTCGCATGTTCCATTAAATCAATAGCTACAAGCGAAGAGTTTCTTATTGATTACAATGAATAGAATAAATAAAAATATTACTAGTATGGGGGTGGTATGTATTCAATTTTACCCAACTTGTGAGCAATGTCTATTGTATGTTATGATTGTCAATTACTATGTGAAGTTACTATATAAATTTATACATATGTAAATAATGGTTTTCTTATTAATATAATGATGATTAATTATGGATGAATTTAAAATTACACTTATTTGATAAATAGGGTGATAAGGGGAAGGAACCATCCTTAGAGAAATCCATAGATGCACGTGAGGAAGAGGTTTCTAATGATGCAATTTTTATTTCCATCGATCCAATGTAAGTAATAAGGAAGATTAAATTCAAATCAAACAAGAAACTTAATTATTTAATTTTGATTGAGCCTCTAACATATGAGATAAAAGGCGAAACAAAAACCTTGCTACAACTACAACAAATTCATTAGTATGGGGTGAGAAACTCATTTAATGATCCCAATTATTTTTTCATGATTTAGTTATCTCATCCTTTTTAAAAAAACTCTTTATTTTACCTAGTTGAGATTGGAGCTCAAGGGCAGTTTACTATCAGTTGTAGACAATTCCAAATTATACAGTTGGTGCATGCAATCAAAGAAGGACCTACAAGGATTGCACAAAACTAATTGGGAATTTTCGTAATTAATAGTGGACTAATTCCTTGAGGAACAACACAAGGAAATAGGGGCTTGGGTAGGCTTGTATTTAGTTAAGTATTGACTAAAGCTTGTCTAGGAAGCTATCAGATAGATTATACTAGTGCAGAGGTTACTCGGGCTTGAGTAAGAATTGTATTTCTTCTCTATTTTCTGACTAACGCAATATAGATAGGAAGGGGTTTTGAGTAGTTTCTTTGAGCTTAGATAAATCATTGAGAATACGATATTGAATCTTGTCTCAGGTTTATGTTGTGATTTGGCGATCATTTAATTGTTTCCGCCGATGAGTAGAGTAGATTCAAGTACTTTTTTTCAGCATATTACATAAACAGTTTGAATCTACAAGGAATTTCTACATGGTATCATAGAAGGAATCGTAATAGAAGAGAAGAATTCGATTTTGTCTTTGCAAGTGAATCAAATTTGCGATATCATTTTTCAGAGCCAGCAGGATGTTGCTCTATCTATTGAGACTCGAGTATGCCCTTGAGGGCAGCTTGAATTATATTGCTCAGAAGGAAAGGATGGAGGCAGTGTTGGAAGATAGCAGGCTGCATAGAAAATGGTATTCATAAGCCTCAATAATTGATGCTCAAGATCTAGTAGAGTGGAAGAAATGTGTGGAAAAGGTGAGGAGTATCATACTAGAAGGAGTTCAAGATCATATTGTCTTGAAGCCTCAGAGGAAGGATACCCCATATCCAATGTGGCAAGCCTGATAGACTTGTTTCAGAATAGAAGTGACCATAGGAAGCTGGCACAGGAGGACAAGCTTTGAAAGATCAAGATGGAGAAGGGTGACATAATACCACAGTACCTGAGTAGGTTCACCTAATGTCAGGATGAACATGGGAGTGTTTCCATTATAGTTGTAGAAGATGATATAGTAAGTCTAGCACTTCTAGACCTTCCCAAGAGCTGGCACAACTACCTGGATTTGGTAAATGGGAGGGAGAAGACACCAAATTGGCAGCGATTGTGGTATGACCTGGTCCAGGAATAAATAAGGTGGAACACCAAAGACGGTACCTCATCCAAGTATGATGATGAGGATAATTTTTCCTTCGATGGAAAGGAAAAGAAAGGGAAATGGAAAGGGAAGAAATCCCAATCCAAAGGGGATTCTAGTCAAATCAGCAAGAAGAAACACTTGTTGAAAAGCAAGTGCTTTCACTTCCATGCACTAGGACACTATGCCATGAAGTCTCCACACAAGAAGGTCGGTAAGAAGCCCTCAGGAGGAGTGGTAGGTGAATCTCTTGCTTCAAAATTTGAACTTGATTTCATCCTCATCACTTGTATGGTGAGCACCATGATGGATAGTGTGTGGTATCTAGATAGTGGAGCCTCATTCCATATGACATGAAATGAGGAATTCTTCAGTGACTTGGAGGAGAAGGACCTCTAGATGCACATTGAAATGGGAGACGACGGAAAGCATAGTGTTATCAGTATTGGTACAATTACTTTTCATAGGGTATCTGGCTCCCCTCTCAAATTAAAATAGATGATGTATGTTTTAGGTCTGAAGAAGAATAGAAATTTAGTTGTTATGTTGGAATACCATGGCTATGATGTGATATTTAGAAAAGGAAAGGATTTACTCAGACACATCACCAAAGGATAGGTGAAGAAGATCGGGGTTCGGGTGAAGAAAATCTACAAATTGTATGTATAAGATTGTGCATCATTGAGCACAAAAGAAGAGAAGGTGCAGAGCCAAGACATCAGTGAATTATGGCATAAAATATTGGACCATTTGCATCATGGAGCCTTGAATATCATGCAACATATTTCTACAGGACTTCCCAAGGTTGCACTAGAGCATAGCGATACATGAAAAGGTGTATGTCTGGGAAATATGTGAAAACCACCTTCAATGAGCGGAATAGTAAAGCACAAGCAGTCCTTGAAAGAGTTCTCTCATATGTGTGTGGACCTTTCTCGATAGCCTCCATGGCCAAGCACATGTATTATGTGATATTTGTAGATGAATTCTCACATAAGTGTTAGATCATCTTCATGCAGAAGAAATACCATACATTCTCCAAATTTGTTGAATTTAAAGAACTTGTTGAGAAATATTCTGGAAGGAAAGTGACAGCTCTCAGGAGTGACAATGATGGAGAATATGTGTCGAATGAATTTAAGAAATTTTGTGCAAAATAAGGCATTCGACGGGAGTTGACAACATATCATAACCCATAACATAATGGGGTGGAGGAAAAAAATAAGTATTGTGGTAGATGAATGGACCATGTTTCATGATTAGAGCCTACCGTTTCACTTGTGGGCTGAAGCATGTAGCACAGTTTTTTATTTGCAGAACAGGAGTCCTCACATGATTCTTGGCATGAGTACACTAGATGAAGCTTTTTTAGGGAAGAAACCAAATGTGTCACACTTTAGGATCTTTGGATCATCAGTTTACTATCATGTTGCCAATTATGCAAGTAAAATGTTAGAGCCTATACTTTCATTGGGCATATTTGTTGGGTCCCTATAATACTAGTGATTACCCCATTACTATTGTAGTTATACCCCTTATTTATATTGTTGTGCCCCTATTACCCCCATATTGTTATTTCTGTGCCCCATAGAATCCCTCTATTGTTATTTTTGTGGCTTTATATTATTATTGTTAGGTCGGCTGGATTATATTGTGACTCCTTAGACTCCTATATATAGAAAGGGGGTTTTGTCATTTGTATCATCCAAGAATTGTTCATTTATGTAATGTAAAGGAGGTTTCCCCCTCGAAGAGGCTGAATTCTAAGGCGTTGATCTATCTTTTCTATCTTTTCTTGAGCTGGTTTCATAACATTTGGTATCAGAGCTTTGCATTCTAGGGTTTCGCTGCTCCAAACAGGTCATCGTGGAATTTTCACTATAACGTTTTTTCTGTGACGTTTCAGAAGTCGCAAAAAAAACCCATTTGAGAATAATTGGCGTTAAACCTTGGGTCCGAATTTCAGAGCGGTTTGCGCGATATTTTGGGAGATATGATCTGAGGAAGTTGGCATTTTTGCAGACTCTTGAATTACATTCAAAACAGGTGACCTGGGGAAAATCGCCATAACTATCTCTCTGAGGATCGGATTGAAATTTCGTAAAAAGGTACAGAAAGAGGACGGATTTTAGTTTCTTTTGTGTGTGTTTCAGGTTCAAAGGTTGAAACAGTGACTCGTGGCACGTCATACAAGTTCGCTCTACTGAACCAGTCTAAAAGCAAGTCACTGTGGGAGATTTCACATAACTCTTCCTTGGAGAATCAAATTTGGCTCAGACTTGTGGCATTGGAAAGAGGACACAGAAGGATACTACAGGTAGCAATTTCAGAACAGAGATACATCAGATTCAATATCAGGCTTCTATAAGGTGAAAAAAGGTGTGTAGTTTTTTTTTTAATTTTTGTGTAAGCTTGGTTTAACGGAATTCAAAGGGCATAGTAAAGCATTATTATCGGTAACTGATGCCCTGAGGAAAGAAAATGCAAACACCTAGTAAGGAACCTGAAAGTTCTAGCATGACTCATGAAGAAGAAGAAGAAATGCTACATGATATATCAAAATTACAAGAACAAGTGCAACAAATGTCACGCTCACAAAAGCTAACAGAAGCTAAGATAAGTGGCGTGGAATCTAAGATAAAGGGAATGGAAGCTAAGATGGATGATTCGAAGACAGATTTGAAGAGAGACATGGCAGATTTGAAGATAGATTTGAAGACAGATATGGAAGAATTGAAGAAGTTGCTACAAGAAAGGGTCACTAATGGTGAAAAGGTAGTAAAGGAAACTCATGATGAGAACAAAAGAAATGTTAATCATGATACCATAGACGCTAATGTTGGATCGAAGAATCACCATATTCCAAAAATCGATATGAGGAAGTTTGATGGCAAGGATCCCGCTACATGGATATTACAGGTGGAGCAATTCTTCGATCTCAATAATGTGCAAAACGCACAAAAGGTACGTATGGCAACTGTATATTTGGAACCAAATCAGTTTGTATGGTATCAATGGCTTTGCTCTCGTAAACAATTTATCACTTGGGCAATTTTTACGGAAGAATTGATAGCACATTATGAAGATACAAAAAGCAACACTTTTTTTAGCCAATTGATAAGTCTCAAACAAAAGGGTTCAGTAATGGAGCACATTGAGGAGTTCCAAAAATTGAACATAAGGGTAAAAGATATTCCAGAGGAGCATAGGATTGATGTGTTCATAGGGTCTTTAAAGGATAATATCCAACATGATGTTCACCTTTGGGAACCGGATTCATTAGAGAAGGCATTCAGGTTAGCAAGAAAAATGGAAAGCAAAATTATGGCAACCAGGAAGCATACCACTCACAACTATAAAGACAGAAGTGTTGTTGCCCCTAGTCTTCCACAACCTATAAGGTTGACACCACAACAATTGGAAGAAAAAAGAGAAAAAGGGCTTTGTTACAGTTGTGATAGCAAATACACTAAAGGTCATAAGTGTGGTGAGAAGAAATTATTCTACATAGATTGTGAAGAGGAAGAAGAAAAGGAGCAAGAAAGGTCAAAAGAAGAAGATATACTCCAGGAACAAAGCCTAGATGAAGAACAAATAAATCCGACCATATCTTGTAATGCATTGGCGGGAATTACCACTCCTCAAACCATCAAGATAGAAGGACAAATCAAGAAGAAAAAGGTAATAGTGTTGATTGATTCAAGAAGCACCCACAATTTTATTCATTGTAGGGTAGCAAAAGAATTGAATTGCTTCCTATATCGAGCACCAGAGTGTCAAGTGATGATTGCAAATGGAGGAACAATAAATTGCTCTGGAAAGTGCCATAATATCAAGCTATCCATGGGAGAATATGTATTGACTAGCCCAATGCTTTCCATTCCAATGGGAGGTGCGGATGTTGTACTAGGAGTCCAATGGATACAATCCTTGGGTACAATAGCTTTTAATTTTCAAGAACTTTTCATCAAATTTTCTACGGAAGGAAAGGAAGTTGAATTAAGGGGTATTGCAGGGAAACTAGGAAAGATAATCAGCTCTCATGGTATGACAAAGCTTCTAAAAAAGGAGCAAAGAGGTGTAATTGCACAATTATGCTCGCTAGATGTTTCCACATTGGAATCATCTATTTCTCCAGATCTCCAAAAAGTCTTGGACAATTATTCCAAGGTATTTGAGACCCCCAAGGGTCTCCCACCTATGCGTGATCATGATCATGCTATTCATCTGATTCCAGGAAGTGTTCCTCCAAACATCAGGCCGTACAAATATCCCTATGTCCAAAAAAGTGAAATTGAACGTATGGTTGCAGAAATGCTAGAGGCTGGTATAATTCAACCGAGTCAAAGTTCTTTCTAAACTCCAGTAGTATTGGTGCACAAGAAGGATGGATCATGGCGCATGTGTCCAGATTATAGGGAGCTCAACAATCTCACTATTAAAGATAAGTTCCCCATTCCTGTTATTGATGAATTACTGGATGAATTGCATGGATCAATTTACTTCACCAAGTTGGATCTTCGTTCGAGATATCATCAAATCAGAATGAAGATTGAAGACATTCCAAAAACGGCATTTAGAACTCATGAGGGTCATTATGAATTTTTGGTCATGCCTTTTGGCCTTACCAATTCACCTTCAACATTTCAAGGTTTGATGAATTCAATTTTCAAACCATTCCTTAGAAAATTTGTGTTAGTATTTTTTGATGATATACTAATCTACAACAAGTCTTGGAAGGATCATGTTGAACATGTTGACAGGGTGCTACAACTATTGGAGGAGAAACAATTATATGCAAAAAGATCCAAATGTTTCTTTGGAGTCCAGGAGGTGGAATATTTGGGTCATATTGTATCTCATGAAGGAGTTAAGGTAGACCCTAGCAAAATTAAAGCCATTAAGGAATGGAAAATCCCCACATCCATAAAGCATCTGCGAGGATTTCTTGGGTTGACAGGGTATTATCGCAAGTTTGTTAAGAATTATGGGAGAATAGCAGCACCTCTAACAACATTATTGAAGAAAGATTCATTTTCATGGACACTGGAAGCAACAAAGGCCTTTGAACATCTTAAAGAGGCAATGTGCCAAGCACCGGTCTTAGCTACACCGGACTTCACAAAAACCTTTATTGTGGAATGTGATGCTTCAAGAAATGGAATTGGTGTTGTTCTAATGCAAGATGAAAGACCCATTGCTTTTGAAAGTCGTCCAATCAAGGGAAAGTTTTTAAGCAAAGCTATTTATGAGAAGGAAATGTTGGCAATACTCCATGCACTTAAGAAATGGCGACCCTACCTAATGGGAAGACACTTCAAGGTAAAAACAGATCATGATAGCCTTAAATACGTTTTAGAACAAAGATTATCCTCTGAAGAGCAACAAAAGTGGGTCACAAAGATGTTGGGTTATGACTTTGAAATCATCTACAAAAAGGGAAGCAAAATGTGGTGGCAGATGCACTCTCAAGAAAGGATGAGGATGTGGAAGCATTGTTGTGTGCCATTTCTATTATCCAACCAGATTGGATAAACGAAGCAAGGGAGGATTGGAAGAATGACGAAGAAGTGTGGGCACTTATTCGAAAGCTACAACAAGATTCCAGTACTTCTGATACATTTAGCTGGCAAAATGATTCGTTATGGTACAAAGATCGCTTATACCTCTGTAAGAATTCCCAGCTAAAACAAAATATTCTTATGGAATTGCACACTTCTCCCTTAGGAGGGCACTCAGGATTTTTAAAAACTTACCACAGGGTTAAGAAGGAATTTTTTTGGGATGGCCTTAAATCAGATATTCAAAAGTTTGTGGCAGAATGTTTGGTTTGCCAGCAAAATAAAGTTGAAACAATTAAGACATCGGGTCTATTACAACCTTTATCCATTCCAAGCCAACGTTGGGAGGAGGTTTCAATGGATTTTATCACAGGTTTACCCAAGTCTGAGGGAAAGAGTGTCATCATGGTGGTAGTTGACAGACTTACCAAGTATGAACACTTTTGTGCATTATCACATCCATTTAAAGCCAGTAAATTTTCTACTGCATTTATGGAAACAGTTCAAAAGCTACATGGAAACCCAAAGATTATTGTAAGTGACAGAGATCCCATTTTCACTGGAAATTTTTGGACAGAATTATTTTCTTGTCTTGGTACTCAGTTAGCTCATAGCTCATCTTATCATCCTCAATCTGATGGGCAAACTGAGATAGTAAACAAATGTTTGGAAGGATATCTTCATTGCTTTGTATCTGATAAACAGACACAATCTGTCAAATGGTTGCCTCTGGCTGAATGGTGGTATAACACTTCCTTCCATACAGCAACAAAAATGACCCCATTTATGGCACTTTATGGGTATCAACCACCATCCATCACATCATATTTAAGAGAAAATTCTAAGGTTCAAGCAGTGGAACATCACATCGAACATCAACAACAAGTCCTCCAACTCTTAAAGGATAACCTCGTGTTGGCACAAAATAGAATGAAACAACAGGCAGATCAACATCACAGTGAAAGAAGTTTTGATGTAGGTGATTGGGTATTCCTACGGCTACAACCATATAAGCAAATGTCCCTAAAGCAAGCTAAGAAGGATAATAAATTATCACCAAAGTATTATGGTCCATACAAGGTGTTGCAAAAGATTGGCACTATGGCATACAAATTGGAGCTTCCTGCAGCTTCTCGATTGCACCCAGTCTTCCATGTTTCATGTTTAAAGAAGGTTATAGGTGACAAGCTCCCAATTCAAACATTATTGCTAGAACTTGATGAGGAAGGAAAAATTATATTGGAACCGGAAGCAGTCACAGAAACAAGAACTCGACAGCTACGAAATTGATCAATTTAAGAGTATCTTATCAAGTGGAAGAACTTATCCGCTGAAGATTCCACATGGGAGGATGAGAATTTTATGTAGAAGTATCCAGAACTACTCAAGCGTTGAGGACAACACTTTTTTGAAGGAGAGGGGCATGTTGGGTCCCTATAATACTAGTGATTACCCCATTACTATTGTAGTTATACCCCTTATTTATATTGTTGTGCCCCTATTACCCCCATATTGTTATTTCTGTGCCCCATAGAATCCCTCTATTGTTATTTTTGTGGCTTTATATTATTATTGTTAGGTCGGCTAGATTATATTGTGACTCCTATATATAGAAAGGAGGTTTTGTCATTTGTATCATCCAAGAATTGTTCATTTATGTAATGTAAAGGAGGTTGCCCCCTCGAAGAGGCTGAATTCTAAGGCATTGATCTATCTTTTCTATCTTTTCTTGAGCTGGTTTCATAACAATATTTGTGGCGTACACTGATACACCTCACAACTATCATGCATACTTTTCATATCTTAAGATGATTGTTGTCAGAAGAGGTGTGAATTTTTATGAGGAGAAGGACATGAGGTGTTCCCTTGAAATGGAGATTCAATTACATTCAGCACAGGAGATTTTGGCTCCAAAGGAGGAAAATCAAGAAGTTCTGAAGAATCCACAAGCAGAGGTACAGAGAGTGGAGACTTCCACTCAAGAAAATATATCCAGAGATGGAATGAAGTGCACTAGAGAAGTTGAAAAGTTATTGCATGATGCTAGATAGAACGTGGGAGCACCCACATCACAACGCATGCAGAGGAGGTCACCATATCAGTACACTGACTACATGGCTCTAATGAGTGATCTTGTAGATACTAAGCCAACCTCATTCGAAGAATCAATGTAGAAACTAACACATATTTATGCCATGGTAGAGGAGTATGACTCCATTATTAGAAATAGTTTTTGGTAAGTGGTCCCAAGACCAGAGGATAAGTCAGTGGTAGATTTTAGGTGGATCTACAAGGTTAAGAAAGCAAAAGATGGAAGCATCAAGAAACACAAGGCCATATTTGTGGCTAAGGGGTCCTTGGAAGTGGAGGGATTTGACTATGAGGAGACCTTTTCTCCAGTTGCAAGGTATTCTTCAATCAGATCAATTCTATCTCTTTTAGTGAAGATGGGATGGAAGATAAATTAGATGGATGTGAATACAACATTCCTCAATGGAGTGACTGAGGAGGAGGTGTGCATTGATCATTTAGAAGGATCTGAGACCTTCGATAGAGAGTCCCATGTGTGCAGACTCAAGTGGGTGATGTATAGATTGAAACAAGAACCCCATGCTTGGTACACAAGGATTGACAGTTATCTCACCAGGTTAGGCTTCACCAAAACTAAATTAGATGCAAACCTTTACCATATTGTTGCTGAAGGTAAATTATTTATTAGAGTATCATATGTTGATGATTTAATTTTGATCGGGATGAGAAGCTAATCAAGTCTTGCAAAGAGGATTTTTCAAGAGAATTCAAGATGAGGGACCTTGGGCTCATGCATTATTTCCTTGGTATGGAAGTATGGAAAGGAGATGGGGAACTATTTGTCTCTTAGGAAAAGTATGCCAACGAGACACTGAAGAAGTTCCACATGGAGAGAAACAAACCCATGGAGACTCCTCTAGTAGGGAATTGGAGGAGAGAAGTTGATACTTCAGATGATGTAGTGGAGGCTACCATCTACAGGAAACTTGTTGGTTCACTTATGTATTTGGTGAACACATGAATGAACATGTGTTATGTAGTTAAGAAGCTTAGTCAAGTTATGGTTAAGCCAAATAAACTATATTGGAAGGCAGCAAAGCATGTGTTGAGATACCTCAAAGGAACCACTAAGTTTGGTATTTGGTATAGGAGGACGAGAAAGATCCTTACTGGGTTATTTGGTCAGATGATGGATCCTACAGTGAGTTATTGTGACAACTAGAGTTGTATCAAACTCTCTGAGAATCCAATTTTACATGATCCGTCCAGTCATATCGACATCTACGAGACTATGTGCAGAGGAGAATCATGTTGTTGGAGTACATTCCTACATAGGAACATGATGCAGATACTTTGACAAAGGCGTTGTCAAGAAGCAAATTTGAGTTCAATAGAGGCATGATCGGGGTAGCAGATAATCTCCATTAGGGGAATTTTGAGGTCTAAAATGGGCCTCCTAAGAAAAATGTACAACCAAAATTAACTTTATAAGAAACAATAGGATTCAATATGATTATTTCAACCATGTAGGAAGATTCACCATTTTTGGAGTAAAAGAGTAAAAGGATTAAAAAAATAAAAAAGTAAAACTACTTTTTCAACTCGTATTTTCAACTTATCTTCCTAAGGATCTACTCAAATTTCATGAGGAATTCCTCATCCAATGATTACCCATGTTGCATACTTTCGATGGACCCTGCTACACGAAAAATGATAAATACATGAAAAAACGTGATTGCAATAACGTGCTTTCATGTATTTATCATTTTTCATGTAGCAGGGTCCATCAAAATTATGCAACATGGGTAATCCTTGGATGAGAAATTAAATTTTTCATCCAATGAGTACTCCCACTCAAAATTTGAGTAAAACCTTAGGGAGATAAGTTGAAAATACGAGTTGAAAAAATAGTTTTTTTCTTTTTTCCCTCTAAAATTAGATTATGTAATCTAATCTTATTTTATTATTTCCACTATTATTTTATAATTTTGTTAGGAGGCCATTTTAGACCTCAAAATTTCCCTAATGTTTCTAGTTGAGAGGGAGTATTGAAAATGCAACAAGTAATTCCTAATTTAATTTTTCGCAAAATTAATTAGGAGAAATTCGAATTCTAATTTCATAAAAATACTTAGAGGAATTTAACTAAAGTGATATGGCTCTTATCACTCAGTTAAATCAGTTAATTCGAGTTGGAGACACTTGAATTCAGTTATGCATGATTGATTACTAATTTTTAGTATTCTAATTCAGTTAATTTGAGTTATTGTTAGTGTAACTAGTTCTCACATTTAATAGAACTAGTGGAGGTTCAGTCAAGGGTGTATAAATTTTTTCACACTGAGTGATCATTTAGTTAAACTGATCAATCAGCCTAAATTAACTCATGCATGTAGATAATTTGAGTTACCCTATTGAGATTGGAATTCAAGGAAATGTACTATCAGTTGTATACAATTCTGAATTGTACAGGTGGGGCATTCAGTTAGAGAAGGGCCTACAAGGATTGCGCAATTCTAATTGGGATTTTCCGTAATTAATAGGGGGATAATTCCTTGAGGAACAATGCAAGGAAAGAGGGACATGGGAAGGCTTGGATTTGGTTAAGTATTAACCAGAGCTTGTATAGGAAGTTGTGAGATAGATTATACTAGTGCAGAGGTTGCTCGAGCTTGAGCAAGCATTGTATTTCTTCTCTATTTTATAAGTAATTTAATATATATAGGAAGAGGTTTTGAGCGGTGTATTTCCCCTTCGCTAAATCTCTGTGCATATGTGATTAAATCTTGTGTCATTTTTGTGTTGTGATTTATCAATCATTCAATTGTTTCCATTGATGAGTAGAGTAGATTCAAGTCTTTTATTTTAGCATATTACATAAGAAGTTTGAATTTACAAGGAATTTCTATAGTAAAGAATACTCTAATACTCTTTTTATTAATAATACATTTGTAATAATAATAACTATAAATGTGAATTTAACTTTTCTTTCTTATTGCAGTTGATGCTTGGCCCCACTTACATCAACATAGTCATAGGATTAGGTCAACAACAAGAAATATTAGACCAGAGACAAAAACAATTGAAGGGGGGAAAGATTAAGACATCCTCGCTAACTTCATATTAAGAAACGTGTTAAAAAATGTTTGCACTTGTTTATTTAGACCCCATTTTTTTTAGTACCACAATTTTGACTAAGAAGTTGAATGCCTCATGGCATGTGCACATGTAACTTTAGACTATCTTAATAAAAAGTTGTGATTTTTCTGTTGTAAAAAAGTAGAATGGTTTTGTTTCATATTTGGTGTAAACATATTTTTTGCGGTACAAGGAGGGCATATAATACCATATATTTGATAAATTTGCGGTATAATTCAATTAACTCCATTACAAACACAAAGATCCTATAATTATATTCTCGTGCTAAACTAAGCCTTTAGACAATCCATGCCCATGATAAGTCAACCATATACTAATTTGTATACCTATCCCACTCCACTATACACTACCACACTCATAATTTAGGTGCTAGTTACTCTTGATTAAATTCCTAATCACAATAATTTTTTATTATGATGACAATTTAAATACTTATGTGTGTAATTTCCATAGTGGGACATATGAAATGTCATCCCAAAATTGCTTTTCAATTATTATAATAACCCTGAATGGGCTAGCATTGGTTTGTCATCATCATCTCAAAATGACACGGGCTAGCATTGGTTTGTCATCATCATCTCAAAATGACACGGCAAATGAAAATTTGCCATGTTTGTCATCATCACTTCACACTATCTCATGGATGACCCTTTCTACATATTATATGCATGAATTATCCTATGATTGATTGTGACAACAAGTGAATAAAGGATAATTGACAGATCTTTGTTTACAAGATCCCCTACTTATAACTTTTACTTTGTTAACCTATTCTTAGAATCAATCATAGGCTAGGTAGAGGGGATGGTCTAGCATAAATTCATCCATATAATCTTTAGAATAGGTCATATATGAGACAATGTGAAGTGATGATGACAAACATGGTAAATTTTCATATGTCAATTCATTTTGAGATGGTGATGACATACCAATGCTAGCCCATTCAAGGTTAGAATCATTGATGGGAAATGTGCAGAGGACAATTCATACATCCCATCATGGAAATTACACTCATGTGTACTTAAATTGTCATCATAATCAGAAACTGTTGTGAATTGGCAACTAATATATGTTACAATTTTGTTAGACTAATATAGATTATAAAATGCAACCAATATATATATTAGTTACAATAAATATAGTATAAATTAGTATAGTAGTCATTCCAAAATGTCAACTAGTCTATATTGAGACAAATCTTGATGCTTCATGGAATGGTGTATCAACTCATCTCATGCTTTATCCCAATAATCATTGAATTTCATAATATTTCTCTGAGGTTCTATTCAAATTCTGGTAATTTATAAGTCTTGTAGCCTTCCATTATTTGCATGGATTTGTAGCTTCAAGTGGTACACTAAGTCTAGGTTAATTAGTATATGTTTAATGAAGGTAGTTTATTGTCCTCAATCCATATTCATAAGACATTGCAAACATTCCATCATAGGTATGGGGTCTTGTAGGTTATTCATATTCTCTATTTTCTTAGTCTGATCGATATTATAAGTATCATGCTCATAAAACACACACGTACACATATGCCAATATTTATTCTGTATTAATTATTAATATATATGCATCAAACATAGGTCTAGGCTTCTATAGTCATGTTCAAACTTCAAATATTATATCTGTAGGTGAAAGATTGCTTTGTCCTATTCAAGTACGGTGAGTGTAGTTTTCGGACTAGGTCAGGTGTTTTAACAATGTGTTTTCAAACTTAATCCGCATACCATGTTTAGAAAGTGAATTTCGGTCTTTAATCATGTTCAATGTTTTTTTCTGGAATTTTGAAATGGTGCAACAATTCATATGCCTAGTTTCAAAAACAATGTCCATGCATGTCATTTGGATGGGACCTAATCTATTGAAGGATAAATGTGCAATTATTAATTTTCCAATTCTATTAATTTTCTCATTTTAAGCATCTAAAAACATCATCGACTACACTCTTCCATAAATATTTTATACAAACCCCTCTTATATATTCCCCTAAACCCCTAATTATTTTGTGTCTATGATTAATGAATGAATGGATGAATGTTATATGTCTCTTTATGTACACGACATTGTTTGATATTCTGTAAACATATTTTTATGATAAAATTTATTGAGATGAAATATTTGTGGATTTACGAATGAACGAGTGAAAGTTATATGTTAATGAATAATTTCTATATGTCTCTTTATGTACATGATGTTGCTTCATATACTATAAACATATTTTTTTATGATAAACTTTATTGAGATGAAATATTTTTTGGATTTATGAATGAATGAATGAAAGGTATACATTAGTGAATAATTGGTATATGTCTATTTATGTCCATGATGTTGTTTCATATTATGTAAACTTATTTTTTATGATAAAAAAATTTAAGATGAAATATCTTGTGGATTTACCAATGAATGAATGAAAGTTATATATTAATAAATCCTTTCTATATGTCTCTTTATGTGCATGACATTGTTTCATATTATGTAAACATATTTTTTATGATAAAATTTATTGAGATGAAACATTTTGTGGATTTACGAATGAATGAATGAATTAATGTTTTCTATTTGTTTCTTTATGTATCTTAATGTCTTTATTTCACCTATTTCCTATATAGTAGATAGATTGGGTACTAGGGAATTGAGAGTGATGTGGGGGGGCGGTGGGAGGATGCGAACTTCCACCTTCATGTCACTGGGCCAGTTTAGTATAAAATTAATTGGGATTTGGAAAATATTGGAGAAAAACACCCTCAATCCAACAGAGCAAAAAAAAAGTCAATGTTAACTTTGATGTTGCTTCATTGAGTGGAGGGAGGTTTTCTCGACCAAGATTACACTCTCAAAGAATTTATTCTCGAAACCAAGAGGATCTCAATCAGGTATTCATATTTTCTCTATTATAATCTCTATATTATAATGATTTTGTTTCATATTTTCCATATTAGAATATCCATATTTCCTTTGTTTTCCTCTTCTTGGAAAATAAAATGTTCATCCATTATAGCATATCCACAATCCATTAGTGATTCATGTTTAAAAATAAAATGAAAGACATTAACAAAACCTAGAACTGATCTTCAAATGTTTTAAAAAGGAAACTTACAAAAATATCAAAATGGAAAAGTACAATTCTACAAATACTTCTCAAACAAAGTGTCAATATTGATCAAGAGAGCCATTATTCCTCCCATCTTCACCAGTACCATTTGGGGCATCTATGAATTCCAAACATACTCCTACATAGATTCCATATAAGCTACTAGGGAAAAACGAGAGGAAATATTGGTTGTCTTGACTGGTATCGACACTCTGTATGAGAAGTATCTACAAAATTACACTTTTATGTTTTGATATTGTGGTAATTGTTTCCTTTCTTAAATTACAATGTCGACTAGTGGACGAGGTAAAAAAAACTCTAACGTTATTTTTATTAATGAATAATAACAAAAAATATTGATTTAACATTTATTTTTTGTTACAACTGATGATCCACCCCTCTTATCGCAGCCTCAAAAACATCATGAGTACAATACCAGACCATAAAAAATAAACAAAAATAAAAATAAATGATTATAATAGTTATGTCATGAGAAACATCACATACCAATTGATTTTTACCACTTGAGGAATTGAACGCGCAGCGGGAGAAAAAAACATGCAGCCAGGGTTTCAAAGAGGTTAAGTGCTCACTCCTAATGGAGGACCGTAGAGGAGGGAGCTCCCCTCCCTCCTACAAAAGCGTCATTGCCGGCAGAGGCAAATCCCCTCTAGGTAAGGTCAGAGATTCTGTGGAAGAGGTAAAGAGTAATAATGAAAAGGAGACAGACGGGGCAGGCCCAAGGAAAATGTTAGCACTAAAGACAAGAAGGAAGAAGACAAAAGCCAGGGAACAAGGAACAATAAAGAAAAGGGACCGTGCAAACCCAAAATGGAGATTACTCCTAGAGTAGTGTTAAACGATCCTGCACTACAGGCACATAGGGAACATATGGGGACCTACGCTATAATCAACAAGTTTATGGGATTATGGCCCATGAAAAAGGCTTTACAGATATGGATCAAATATCATTGGAAACCCAAAGGAAGTATAGATCTTCATCTTGGGTCAAAAGGATTTTTCACTGTGGTGTTCACAAACATTGAAGACAAAGATATAATATTCAAAGGAGGACCCTACTTTTATGCAGCAGCTAGCCTCTATATGCGGCCTTGGATGATGAAATTTGTTCCAGAGCAGGAAACTTTCACTTCGGTACCTGTCTAGGTAAGGCTCTATTCTCTACCTCTTGATTATTGGCAAACTGAATCGCTTGCTGCCATTGGCAACAAACTAGGGTGTTTTCTCAAAGCTTCAGAAGCCAAAAGAAGAGGCAAATACACTTCCTATGCAAGGATCTATGTAGAAATGGATCTATTAGGAGCTCTTCCAGATGAAGCCATCGTGGAAGTTTTTGATGAGGAATGGGTGCAAACCATAGACTATGAGCATATCCTGTTCAGACGTCGTAAGTGTCATGAACATGGACACTTGTTCAAAGTTTTCCCTCTTAGTCAAGCAGTCAACAAGGGCAAACCTAAGGAAATGAAGGACACAGATAGCTTCCACAAAGTTACAAGTAGAGAAAAGGGCAACAAAAAAGGATCAAAGCAACTTTGTAATGAGGGTCAAAAGGTTAGTGAAAATAGGTATCAAGCACTGGAAGAGAATGAAGAAATGGCAAATGAATACCTATCTATGGAGAACAAACCTAATGAAAAGGAAACAGAATAGAAAGAAAATTGCTACCCAACAAGACACTGATAATAAGAAAGAAACTATACTAAGTGAAACAGAACTAGAGATGGATCAGGAAATGACTAAGAGTGAAATAGATCTAGAGGATCATGAACTTCAGGAAATTCTAGACAAGGAACATCTAGATCTAGAAGGGTTCTTGATGCAGGGGTCCACGGAAGGGATAGATTCACTACCCCAAGAAGACTGCAACAAAATTCAACAATTGTTCTTATGGAAAACTCAGGAAAGAGGATTAGCTAAAGGATAAAACATTGAAAAGCCAGAATACAGAGGCGTGAAAATAATGAAATCAACTCCAGGAGTAGCTACTAGAAATATAGGAAAGAAAAGGGGCAGAAAAAAGCAAAAGGACCTCTTGATGGAGTGTGGAAAGTTAATGCTAGACTCAGGTAAGATGAAAGACCTAACCAGTTACTCCTTTACAAATCTTTAAATATGAAGATCACATCACGGAATATCAGAGGTATAGGTAGTAAAAGAAAACAAAGGATGCTTAGTCATAGAATGAAACAGGAAATGCCATATCTTATCTTCATCCAGGAAATGAAATGTTCCATTCAGAAAATAAAACAAATTCATACAAATCGCTCAGTAGATTTGAGTTCCTAGAGGTTAAAGTGGAAAACACAGTGGGGGGCATTTCAACTCTTTGGAATCCCTAGAAAATCAATATAATAGATGCAGGAGCATCTAGAAATTACTTATCAGTGGTCATTCAACCAATGGGGGATCTAAAAACCTTCCTAGTCACAAATGTTTATGGTCCTCAAAGAATAGATGAAAAACTAAATTGTTAGAATCCCTAATGGATCTCAGGAACAGATAGGCTAGGATTCCTTGGATCATAGGGGGCGATTTTAATATGATCAAATCTCTTTCGGAAAAAAAGGGAGGCACCAGAGCGCTAAACAAAGACTCCATAGAGTTCCAAGCTTTCACAGATGATATGAAATTGGTTGATTCAGAACTGAGGAATGGCCTTTTTACCTGGAACAAAAAAAGAGAAGGTGAGGCACAGGTAGCCTCAAGATTGGACAGGTTCATGATATCAGAGGAGCTTATGCTTATAGATAAAGAAATAATAGCAAAAGTCATTCCCTTTGGAAGTTACGATCACTAGCCAATTCAATTGGAAATCAAGGGTTTGATTACTCCCAGGAACAAGCCTTTCAGATTCGAGAATATTTGGCTTTCCCACCTGGATTTCATCAGTAACATCGAAAAATGGTGGTCTGAAGACTTGCAATTTTAGGGCTAAAAAATGTACATCCTTCATAAAAGATTAAAGCATGTCAAGTTCAGGATAAAAGAATGGAACAAGAAGGATTTTGGTAACATTTTTGTGAACAAAAGATCATTGGAAATCAAAATACAGGAACTCAACCAGGCACTGATCAACGACGGCTTTGATAAAGCCAAAAGTGAGCAGGCTGATAAGCATCACCAAGAATGGGAAAATTTATTCAAACAAGAGGAAACATTCTGGAGGGAAAAGTCCAAGGTTCAATGGCACAAGGAAGGAGGGTGGAATACAAGATTCTTCCACTAATCCACTATGGCTAACAGAGCACACAACATAATCTCTACAATTAAGGATGAGAATGGAAAGCTCCAGAACACCCATAAGAATATTGAAGCTGTGCTTGTTCAGTATTTCCGAAACATCACCCGAGAAAACAATCCAGACAGAGATCAATCCATCAAGGAAATTACTAGGCATATCCCTAAATTGGTGTCTAGAGAGGACAATTTTAACCTCAATAGACCTGTTACTAAAGAGGAATTCAGTGAGGTTCTCAAAGACATGAAGAACGGAAAAGCACCAGGTCCGAACGATTTCAACGTGGATTTTTTTATATCTTGTTGGCATATTGTTAAACAGGATATTCTAAATGTGGTTGAGGACTCCAAGGGCAGCAAAACGATCCTAAAAGCCCTCAACACCTCCTTCATCTCCCTGATACCAAAATAGGACTCAGCTCAAACTGCAGACAAGTACAGACCCATCGCTTTATGCAATGTGGTTTACAAGATAATTTCCAAAGTAGTGGCTAGCAGACTTAAACCTCTCCTTCCTTCTTTAGTGTCCGAGGAACAATCAGGTTATGTGGAGGGCAGACAAATCTTAAATAACATTAGTCAAGCCCATGAGGTGGTCCATACGCTTACGAGTAAGAAGCAAGTGGGGATGATCATGCAATTGGATATAGCCAAATCTTACGACAAAGTTAATTGGATCTACATCAAAAAGGTTCTCACTGCTTATGGGTTCGACCATTCTTGGATCTGATGGGTCATGGCTCTGGTGACCTCTTCCAGCTTTCCAATCTTGGTGAATGGCTCTCCCTCAGAGGTCTTCATTCCTTCTAGAGGCCTCAGGAAAGGAGATCCGCTCTCTCCCTTTCTTTTCATTCTTATGATGGAGTGACTTGGAAGATCCATTAAGCATGCCAAGGAAATGGGAAAAATCAAAGGTCTTCAATTATTTGAGAATGGTCAAGCTCGTAATCACCAACAATTTGTAGATGATACCATGCTACAAGGACTCCCCACAATCAAAGAAGCTTCAGCCTACAATCAAATCCAGAAGGAATTCGCCTTGGCTACAAGTAGGGAAGTCAATCTCTCTAAGTCAAAAATCTTCTTCTTAAACACTAACATTGCTATTTAGAGAAACATTTCAAAAATTCTTGGTTTCCAAAGGGATTACCTCCCCACAAAGTATTTGGGAATTCCTCACATAGCCAGACCAATGCACAAGAGTATCTGGGAACCGATGCTTAATAAATTGCAAGAAAAAGTAAAAAATTGGACCATTCAGGTCTTGAACCTGGCAAGCAAGTTGGTTCTGATAAAAGTGGTCCTGCAATCCATCCTAGTTTTCATGTTATCTGCCCTCCCAGCACCTAAAGGTGTTTTAGAGCAATTCAGGAGCATACAAAGAGATTTCCTCTAGGGTAAGGAAGAAACTAAGAAGAAATGGGCCCTAGTCTCTTGGGAAAAAATCTGTAAACCCAAGAGACAAGGGGGGCTAGGCTTGGATGATCAAGAGATTCTTAGTAAAGTTCTAGGGGCCAAGTTTTGGTGGCACTGGGTTCAAGAGCCAAAAGCCCAGTGGGAAAGAATTTGGAAAGAGAAATATGCCAAATCGTGGCACACTAAGGATCTCATAAGAATGTAAATTAATTTAAAAGGTTCTCACATTTGGAATAGAGCCTGGGAAAATAGAAGCCTAGCTCAAAATAACAGCTTCTGGGAAATCAGAGCAGGAGATCTTGCACTCTTTTGGGAAGAAAAATGGCAACAAGAACCAACGCTATTAACAAAGGATTTTGCTAGCCTCAAGCAGGAAACAGATCACCAAGGGTTAAATAAATTTAAGGATTTCTAGGATCTTGCTCAGGCCTCAGGAAAGTGGAGAAGCTAGAGAAAAATCGACTACAACGATGATAGCCTTGTTAAAATTAAAGAAGAAGCACTTTGGAGCTTGCTTAAACAAAGGATGATTTTAGTTACAGAGGGGTAGGATCAATTGAGATGGGGCAATAATAATAAAGGAACCTTTAATCTTAAGGAAGCTAAAAGTATTCTCATTGGGCTTGATTCCAGTGTCCCAGACAAGACCTGGTAGCACCTCTGGAAGCACCAAGGCTGGATGAAAATCAAGCTTTTCATGTGGTTAGTTCATCATAAGAAAATTATAACCTGGGACAACATTAGGAAAGGGGGTATTATTGGGCCTTCCAAATGCCAAATTTGTGAGGAGCAGGAGGAGAATATGGAGCACATTCTTAATAGATGCTCTTTTACCACCTGATTATGGGATGCTTTCTCTTCCATTTTCCATCAGTCAAATAGGGACAGAAGTAGTATCACTAATACCCTAAACAAGTGGAGAGTGAACTATTCGGAGAATGAGTTCATTAATCTGGCCTGGGCCTTCATGCCAAGCTTCGTTATCTGGAATGTGTGGAAAGAAAGGAACAAGAGAATTTTCAAAAATGAAAAGTCCACCCCTCACAGTCTTTTTGAACTAATCCTGAAACAGATTCGGGAGACAGTTAGTACCACAGATCATAATCTCCCCAAAAAACCCCTCTCTTTGTCTAAGCTAAAAATTCTCAAACAATTGGGAATGAAAGGGCTTATTCCCCAAGGTATAATCAGAAAGGACATAGCTATGGATATAGAGAAGGAGTTCTAGAAACCTCCATCGAAAGGATATCTAAAATACAACATTGATGGGGCTTCAAAAGGCAACCTGGGAACAACTGGTTTTGGAGGAGTTTTAAGAGGTGAAGAGGGCAGGATTACTTTTATCTTCTATTATCATCTAGGCAGAGCCACAAATAATATGGAAGAATTAATGGCTCTGGAACAATGTCTAGAGTTTCTGACCTAGAACCATTTCTCAAATGTCATTGTTGAAGCGGACTCGAAGATTATCATTAACTCTGTGAAAAGAATCAAATGTGGTACATGGCCAGAGAAAGTTTCTAATCATTGGAAACTAATCCTAGTTTTCCAAAGAATCCAAGTTCACCTCCAGGGGCTTCGAACTGTGAGTTTCAACCATGTTCGATGTTCGGCCAATAAACTAGTAGACCTTCTGGCCAACCAAGGGGTGAAAAATGCAGATTGTGGGATTGCGAACAAGTGGCAAGAGATTCCTCAAAACCTTTTAAAGGCTCACTGAAATGAACAAGCTGTAGAATACAGAGAAGTGTTTCGTTATCGGACCTAGATGATTAGCATGAATTGATTTATCCAGTAAGAATTTTCATAACCTATCTGTAAGCATATGGCAGAAAGGCAAGCTAAGTTATGTCTCACTGTCTACCGAAGTCAGTTGGATGGGGTCCCCAAGTTCTTAGAAGACAATTTAATGGGTCTTTTCACAAACAAGCCTAGTATCGGGGACTGGATCCATAGAAATTATAGATAGAAGGGAAGATTGGTTTTTCTGGCAGCAAGTATTCTCCCCCTTCCAGCTTTTAGGTCTAAAAACCATACCCAGGTGAAGTATTTTGTGTCTATGATTAATGAATGAATGAATGAATGAATTTTATATGTTAATGAATAATTGTTATATGTATCTTTACATACATGACATTGTTTCGTATTATGTAAACATATTTTTTATGATAGAATTTATTGAGATGAAATATTTTTTGGATTGACGAATGAATGAATGAATGAATGTTTGCTATTTTTTTGTTTTATGCATCTTAATGTCTTGTTTTTAACTATTTCCTATATAGTAGATATATTAGGTACTGGGGAATTGAGAATGATGTGAGAGGGGGGGGTTTGGGGGGGTGGTTGGGGGAGGACCATGAGAGCTTCCACCTTCACATGGTTGGCCCTATTCAGTAGAGAATAAATTATTATTTGTATAAAATCTTAGAGAATTAAAACACCGTCAATCCAATAGAGAAATAACAAAGTCAATGTTGATGTTTCTGCTACTTCGTCAAGTTGAGGGAGGTTTTCTCCAAGATTAAACTACTCCAAGAATTTATTCTCGAAACCAAGAGGACCTCATTTGGGTATTCATGCATGCAATTATTTTTAATTATTATTTATTCAAGAAATTAATTTTAATATTTGGTCAAATTTAATCTAAGTTTTCCTTATTGGTCTCATGAATATGTGTTGACAACGAGCTTCAATTCGAATGTTGAAGTGGAATAACTATCTGAAGCAAAGAGCTCGAAATGGTAAGGGTTTAGGTGAGACAACAAAATTTGTTTGATATTTGTATTGTATGTCTTGGATGAGTGAGAGTGACATAAAGTTTTATAAGAAACACCAAACTTTTCCATGAAACAAATTCATGTAGTATTTGTATATCTTTGACAATTGTGTCTTTATTTGAGTGAAAGACCATAAAATGCCACTTTTCATGCAAGGCAGTAGGAGAAAAACTTACTCTATTAATTGAGCATAAGGCAATGGTATGATTTTTCTTCTTTCTTTATTAATTATTTATCTGGATTTGAAAGATTAACTATGGTTGGAGTCATATATGCGAAAAAACTCATCAAAGTACTCTCAACTTTAGCCCACCAAGCACTTGGCTACTAGGTGTGTGATTTAGTTTTGCGTTGCATTTTATTTAAATAATTTTTTTATTTATACATTACAAATCTTCCAAGACCATAAATGTTGAGAAAAACTAGGGAAAACGGAATTAGGTTTTCTTTTATAATGTTTTCTCTTGTTGTATTGACAATTCTTGTCATTTAATGCTAGTTCATCATCAACATTATTATTTGTGCTCATCATGAAGAAAATTCCAATAAAGAAGATCACAATACAAACAAGAACACCACAAATAGGCTCCATACTAGGGAAAAACCCCTCCACAAGGGAAAAACAAAAAAACTTCTCTTATTATAGAAATTCGAGGAAGACTTCCACGACCTTGGACCAAGAAAACTCACCAAGTGATAGGCCAACCACCCAAACAACAATTCTTCTCTCTATAACTATGTTTTTTTCTCTTCTCTAGCTTGAAATATGAATAGAGATAACTTTCTTCCCATATTTATGATCTTGATAAATAAAGAATTGATGCACGAGCAAAAAAAATAGAACATATTGCTTTCCTCGCTATCCTTCACCTCTTTCTCACTCTGAATTTGCCTCATACTTCGTAAAGAGACCAAATTACTTGTGTGACTCAAATGAGGTCCAATACTTCTCCTTTGCTAAAAAATATAGAGCATTATGTGAGATACTTCAGTTTGATTTCTCTTGTCTTAAAATTTACTTGTGAAATTATATTTTGATTATGTTAGTGATCCTTTCACCAAATAAATGCCAACATGAAGATAAAAAAGACAAGAACATAAGATGTAAGCACATAGTCACGGAAAACCCATATGAAGGAGGAAACCTATTCAATGCTTTCTCAAGTAGATTAAATTAGGTTGAGACACACTTTACCATTTGACTAAAGAAATAGACTTAGTCCAACCACTATACCAGTTCCTCCTATAAATGTCTATACAATCATGGTTCTTCGGTCCTTCTATTTCAATTTCAGATTTTTGACCCCCTTTTTGCAATAGTCTCAGCCCTCCTACTTCAAAAATATTGGCCTTCCTTCTTCAAAAATATCAGCCTTCCTTCTACAATACTCACATCCCTTTCTACAATCAACTCTACAACAAGGAACTTCAACCTTCTTGTAACTATTTCTGCAATTCACATTTTCAGCTTCCTCTCTATAATAGTCTTCTAAGATTCTCTACTTCCTATCCATTTCTCGGTCTTGTAATATTTTTTCTTACTTATTGAATGAATGCTTCACTTCTCTCCTTCAAATGGTGAAATGGTAGGCTATTTATACTTATTGGCCACTGTGCATTTGAACGACATGAACAATTTGACTTGAACCTAACTTGTAGTCTTGTAATGAAGGTTGTCTTGATTATGTTATGTTTGGAGGAAAAATTTGAAGGATGAATGGTAATACTTTTGGGAGAAGGAACTGATTTGGTGGATGATATATTTAGAAACAAAAGCATTAATCTTTTCTTGACCTTAAGGAGTCCAAGAAGGGTGTCTTACAAAAATGACTTTGACTTTGCCTCAACAAAATATTGGCTTCACAATGCCCAAAAAATGTATTTGAAGGAAACCATTTAATAAATTAGATTTCATAGGTCTACCCCTTGCTCATTCAGTGTTATCTTTTCTATAATAGCTATGAAGTCAAAGGAACATTTTTTATTAACAGAATATTTCCATGAAAAATGATCCATTTTTTAGAGTCAATGATAAAAGCTGAAAGAGATGAAAATTATGTTCGTTACTCAAGTATCAACTGCTTGCAAATTTGTGGAACAAACTATAAGTCAAGCACAATACCCTTTCAAGATGTTTGATTGCATTGATTACTTATGGAGAGGTTACAAAACCTTTATTTATTAAGCTTGTAATCAATGCTATAGAAACAATTCATAATGAACATAAAGATGAAACAAAAGCTTGGAAAATTGTAAAGAAATATAGAGATTTAGATGACGACCACATATGTCTTAGAATGCTATCATGCAGAATTCCTTTGCATGATTGAATTATTATTAGATTGACCGGAATTAACATTGGGGTACCATGAATGAAATGTGAAACAATGATCTCAAAATAGGTATATGGAATAAGCACATTGAACTTGTGACTATATGGCATGATTACGCTAATTGGTGATTATGTGGCATGATGGCATGTCATAAGGATGCAGAACTAGGTATGAATTTTTCTTACATGGAATTCTAATGTATTCACTATAGTCAATCAGTCAAATATATGAAATTCTAGATTCTCATAACCATGTCACACTGTCCTGAATCATATCCAAATCCTAGGAAAATTTAAAATACCCTTCTTTTCAAAATGCTAGATTTCCAAATATTTTTCATTAAATTAAAACACTCCGTGGTAAAGTTCATGTACGAAGCTTGATAGGCATCTAGCACTTAGAGGTATCTAGACTAAAATATGTGTAATTTTTTTTGTTTTTACCCAGGTTCAAATGTAATGTATGATTAAAAATGTACTTTGTATTCAATAATATTGAAGAAAATGAAGAATTTGTTTAACAATATGACCATATGTGGATTGAATAAAAAGGGAAAAACAATCATAATTGATCATTTTTTCATGTACATTATTCCTTCAGAGATCCAGATCTAGGTATAACATAAAACTGGGACAATACAAGATATTTAATATGTGGATATATGGGAAATTTACATTGTGTAACATGCTTTTATTCCATATTTAAATGATTTTTGCATGAAACCCATAAATAAATGATATTATTATTAAATAATGTATTCACTTTATTCATTAAATTGTGTTGTAAGATCTATCTAATGTATTTTATATCTTAATATTATTTATGGTGAGATCCTATAAACTCGTCTCGATCCACATGGCAGTCCTTCGGCTATGTGTCAGCACCATAAAATGCCACATTAGTTGACATGTGGCAACTTCCCTACCCACATGTCACCTCCTAATAAGGCCAAATATTTAGTTATAAATTTCATCCTATTTGAACCATTCATATCACATAATTTATGTAAAATCCTTTTATGAAATTTATTGATATTCGATCTTCCAAACTTTCACTTTTTAGATCTAGGGTTTCCAAAACTTTTGAATCCATCTAGATGCATGGTTTTATTTTTCTTCCAACTCACTCTTCTCATCTCTTCTAGATTTTGTTACAATCAATGAGTAATATCTATGAAATTTTTAATTCCCTATCAGCATGCCACATCAACACACCATGACAACATAACATGACACAAAATCATATCCAAAATGACACATCACTCGTGACATGTCAATATCCATTTATGTTTCCATGTCACACTCTAGTTGGGTTCATCCTATCTAGATTTTCCACATAATCAGTGACACAACAGTAGCCAAGTTCATTGACATGTCATGTAGCACATCACACTTTGGGTCTGATAATCCTAGGTGGCTCCAAGTGACGACCATGTGTTCTACACTACTAGCATCTTAATGTGAGTTTTTTCAAAAAAGATTCTATGAAGCATTCTACAATATAAAAATCCATATAAATACAAAAAAATGAAAATACCAAGGGTTTTGGTCTCACTTGACCCTATCTACAATACCTATAAACAAAAATTGGGCCGTGTTCCAATTCATTTTCGACTCAGCTACATGCACCACTAAACAACACCACTCACTAGCATAGACCTACCAAAAATACATGTGTTTTAAAATTTATATTGGCTCCCTTCTCCAACCAATATGAAACTCAAGTTGAAGAATGACCTTAATTACATGCCCAAAAACTCTAGAACTATCCCCACGACAAATTTCAATTTGTTACAAGAGAATCTGCATCATTCTTCACCATGAACCAATCGTGCAAGTTAATGTGATCCACCAAGTTCTTATGCCTTCTCCTCTCTAGACTCTTGGCTATATATATGGGGTGTATGAAGAGAAAAGGGTCATGTCCCTTCAAGTCCTATGGGGTTGACTCATGACACCCATGTAAGTTGACTCACCAAAATGCTTTGGCCAACACACATCTCCTCCATGCAATATACATAAACATCCATTCAAGTGTTGGTTGGGGTGTGCCTTTAACTAACCAAACCCACTCGTCACACATTCTGGGGTGATCACCCAAACTCATTGACTAATTCATGATGTGAGGCATAATGATAAATAGTTGTGCTTATACTCAACTCATCTAAGTTCTCCTTGCACAGTAAAAATTTTGCACCAATTTTTCTATGCCTACTATACACACTTTGAACATTCTCCTCTCCACAATTCTAGAAGACTAAGGTTTATCAAACATTCTTCATTCACGTTTGGGGCATTTTCTGTCCACTACCTTATTTCTCTTTTTCCACATTTCGTAAGGAGAAGGGGAAATATGATGTTATCCTCTACTCAGGTTGTCCACTCCAACTTCAATGCTTGTCAACGTAGGCCAGTACTTCATTAGGCAGATAGTTATTGTAGGTTTTAACCCCGTACAGAAATTACCTTCATACGAATTATAAGAACAAAAAATAAATAATGCGAGAGCATAACACATAAAACACATATACACAGAGATTTTCCCCTGGATCCCAAAACCGAGACTACCAGCTTGATTTTTCATTATGTTCTTTTCAATGTTACAATACATATTTATACATGTCGAAGCATCTAATACCATGGACCAAAAACCATCATGTCCAAAACCATGTGCGAAAAACCATGCACAAAACCATAGGTAGGTCCGCCCAACCTAATATAGGGACCAAAAAAAAATTCCCAGGTGTGCACTGCCCCGGACCCTGTAGAGGGGGGCTAACTACCCCCCCTCAAAGCCCCAGTGACCCCCCCGCTGTGCAGTCAGTGCAACAAGGGGGGGGCTCCGCACCCCCTCTAATCCCCTGGTTAACTAGGGTGGCTAGTCATGGAAAGAATATAACACAACCCAACATTTTCCCACTTGTTGTTTTCTTTCCACAGGGGGCCATAGGAGAGCTTAGTCATTTATCCAGCACTACAATGCCCATTGTTTTTCTACACCAAGAGAACTTCTCAAAGCTCATAGATTTTTTCAATGCATCTGCAGTATTCTTCAGAGTGTCCACCTTTACAAGCAACACATTTTTGTCTTCTATCATATCCCTCACAAAGTGATACTGAACATCAATGTGATTTTCCTTTGAATGGTAAGTAGGGTTCTTTGCCAAGAAAATTGCACTTTGGTTGTCATAATCTATCCTTATAGCTCCCTGTACTAATCCCATACTTTAACACAATCTCTGCAACCAAACTACTTGCTTGCTTGCACGAGTGGCTGCCATGTATTCTCCCTCTATATTTGATAGTGCCACTACAGATTGTTTCTTATTCATCCAACTGACTGCACCTCCAAATAGGTTAAACACATACCCACTTGTAGATCTTCTCTGATCTAGATCTCCAGCCTATTCTGCATCAACAAAGCCACGAATATCCAATACTCTATCCAGTCTTGGTCTTCCTTGGTAGCACAAACCATAATCACTAGTGCCACACAAATACTTGAAAACCCGCTTCACTGTTGTCCAATGCTCCTTCCTTGGTTTTTACATAAACCTACTCAATACTCCCACTACATCTACAATGTCTAGTCTAATATAGACCATTGCATACATTAGGTTATCGACTACACTTGCATATGGAACATGGGACATGTCCTCTTCCTCTTCTTGTGTCTTGGAACACTATTTGGTAGATAACTTTACACCTGTAGGAATAGGAACCTTCATCGGTTTACTATCCTTCATATTAAACCTTTGTAGTATTGTCTCGACATACTTCCTCTGGTTTAACCAGAGCTTCCTATTTGCCCAGTCTCTTTTAATTTCCATGCCCAAAATATAGTTTACAACACCACGATATTTCATGTCGAATTTGTAGGACAATTGGGTCATCAAATCTTGGATAATTTCTTTGTCATTTCCAATCAGCAGCATATCATCCACATACAAGAGCAGATAAATAACACGATAACCAATTAATTTAAAATACACACAGTGATTTTTTTTGCTTCTAGTGAAGCCCAACCCCCATATAAATGTATCAAATTTATGATACCACATCCTTGGTGACTGTTTTAACCCATACAAAGACTTTTTTAACTTGTATACTAGTTCTTTCTTACCCTTCATCACAATGCCTTCAGGTTGCTTCATGTAGATCTCTTCTTCCAGATCCCCATGAAAAAATGTTGCCTTCACATCCATCTATTCTACCTCAAAATCAAAAGCATCAGCAACAGATAAAAGTAATCTAATAGAATCTACCTTGGCAACAGGAGAAAAAATATCACCAAAATCAATTCCCGACACTTGGGAATAACCTTTTGCTACCAACCAATCTTTGTATTTCTCTACATTTCCTTCTGCATTTGTCTTCTTATTGAACACCCATTTGTTGCCAATGGGTTTCCTTCTAGCCGGAAACTCCACCAAATCCCAAGCCTCATTTTTGTGCAAAGATGCCATTTCATCAACCATGGCCTCTTTCCAGAGTTTTCCATCCTCTGAATCTACTACTTCCTTCATAGTTTTCGGATCATCATCAGTAATAGATGAAGCAAATTTTGAACAGAAAGCAGATGGACTATACCTTTATGGTTACCTTCTTTCTCGAACTGATCTTCTTACGCCCGGAGTTTGTCGCTCTTCATCTTCTGAGTCCTCTTCTGTTGTAGTGTCTGATTCTTCCTCCTTAAGCTCAAACTCTATATTCTCAGGTTCCTTTGGTTAGACTTCTTGTTTAATAACACCTTTCACCTATCTGAACACCATATCTTGGCTATACACAACCTTCCTTGTTACTGGGTTCCAAATCTTCTAACCCTTTAAACCATCCTTATACCCAATAAACATGCACTTTTCAGATTTACTATCCAACTTGGTTCTTTTCTCCTTTGAAACATGTACATATGCATCACATCCAAATGCCCTCAAATGTGAAACATAGGGTTTCTTACCAATCCATACCTCTTGTGGAGTCTTATCCTCCAACGATGATGAAGGTGATCTATTGACCAAGTAACATGTTGTCTCCATTGCCTCTGCCCAGAATTCCTGTCCGAACCCAACACCACTAAGCATGCTTCTTGCCCTTTCCATCAACCTCTTGTTCATTCTTTCTGCAACTCCATTTTTCTCAAGTGTGTATGGAGTAGTCTTCTTCCATGCTATACCACACTTCTTACAGAATTCTTCAAATTCCTTGCTGCAAAACTCTCCACCGTTATCTGACCTCAGCACCTTTATCTTCTTCTCTGTCTAGTTTCCACCGAAGCCTTAAATTCTATAAACCTATCACAGACTTCAAATTTATTCTCAAGGAAATATATCCATGTATTCCTTAAGAAGTCGCTATAAATGATACATAGTACACAGACTTACCCAATGATGGAACCTTCACGGGTCCAAACACATCATTGTGCACAAGCTCTAATATATGTTTTGCCCTCTTACCACCAGAGAGGAAACTCCCCCGATTCAGCTTCCCATATACACAATTTTTACAAAAATAAAAATACAGAGAGCTATTACTCATACCTTCTACCATACCTTTACCATGAAGTATTTGAAGGCCCTTCTCTCCAATATGTCCAAGTCTTTGATGCCACAACATGGTCTTCTCTCCAAAGACCACTAGATTTTTTGCTCCACTTTCAGGAACCACAAAACTGTTGCACCCATCAACAACAATACTACCTTTCATCTTGTACAGAGTTCCAATCCGAACTCCCTGCATCAATACCAGTGCTCCCCAAACCATCTTGCAGGTATCCTTCTCGAACACTATTTTTACACCTGCATCATCCAGCTTGCTTACAGAAATCAAATTTACGTCCAATGTAGGAATATGAAGAACACCCAGAAGTCTTCTAACCCTAAGACCTTGCAACTTCAACTTTAATTTTCCATGACCAATGGTTTTAGCCTTCCTATCATCCCTTAAGAAGACATCACCACCATTGTATTTCTCATACTCGAGGAACCACTCTCTATGGGGAGTGAAGTGAAAGGATGCACCTGAGTCAATCAACCATGCCTCATGTTCTACATGTGTACTTGAAGAAGCCAAGTACACATCCCTGCCTTCATCTGAGGTGGTTTTTGCCTCTACAGAAGGAGCATCATCATATCCCTTTCCTTTGTCAGATGCTTTAGATTTATAATCCATTTTGTAGTGCCCTTCCTTTCTGTATTTCCAGCACAACACCTTTACAGGTTTTCTTGTAGATTTAGATCTCCCTCTAGATTTAGATCTCCCACTTGATGACTTATTTTTGTTTCTGTTCTAGGACTGTCCTTGTATAGACAAGGCATCACCATTTTGGCTCTCCATATTTTTTTGTCTCATCTCCTCCATCAGCAAGGATGAGACTATTTCATCAAACTGCAAGGTAGTTGCATTGCTACCTATTGCAATAACCAGACTATCTCACAAATCTGGTAGAGAACATAACAAACTGATGCACTTATATTCATCTGAAATTTTAATATCAACAAATAATAACTGACTTACCACAATATTAAATGCGTTCATATGCTCTGTCACTGAGTCTCCATCTTTCATACTCAGGTTATAATTATTTTTCCATAGGAACAATTTATTCAACAGAGACTTGGATTGGTACAAAGTCCCTAACTTGTCCCACAAAACCTTCACCGTAGCTTCCCCTGATACATTTAGCAATACTGAATCTGAGACACACAATCGTATTGTGCTCTTTGCCTTCTGATCCAACTTCTTCCATTCTTCATCGGACACTCCCATTGGTTTAGTACTCAGATCTACCATGACCTACTAATATTTATCCACCAACAGATCCTCCATCTTGAGTTTCCACAACTCAAAACTCTGAACATTAAATTTCTTGATCTCTCTCTTTCCACTACTCACCATCTTCTTTCACCACTAGAATCGATCCCACAGATCTCCCACTCAACAGGGTCTACCACAGGCCCGAGCGAAACCCCTCAGCAACAAAGGTGTCCCCTTGAAGCCAAAACAACTCCGATATCAAATGTAGGTTTTAATCCCATACAGAAATTACCTCCATACGAATTCTAAGAACAGAAATAAATAATGCAAGAGCATAACACATAAAACACATATACACAAAGATTTTCCCCTAGATCCCAAAATAGGGACTACCAGCTTTATTTTTCATTATGTTACTTTCAATGTTACAATACATATTTATACATGCCGAAGCATCCAATACCATGGACTGAAAACCATCGTGTCCAAAACCATGTGCGAAAAACCATGCACAAAACCATAGCTAGGTCCGCCCAACCTAATATAGGGTCCAAAAGAAATTTCCCTGGGCCACTACCCCAGACCCCGTAGATAGGGGTTACCTGCCCCCCTCAAACCCCCTAGATAGGGGGGGCTACTACACCCCCTATGACCCCCTCACTGCACCATAGGCGCAACAAAGGGGGGGCTCCACCCCCTCTCTAAGCCCCCAATTAACTAGGATGGTTAGTTGTGGAAAGAATATAACACAACCCAACAGTTATGACAATTAAGTCTGGTTTGTATGGGCCTGCTCATAACACACCATAGGGAAACCAACCAATATGCAATAGGCATTCAATGTCCATGCAACAAACCACCACAAAATTTCCCTCTTAGAACTTTGGATTCGTATGTCCCTCCTTTCAAGCTAGGCATCAATTTATTCTCACAAATAAATAATTTACACAACTAGGTTTATTTACATAGGTTTTTATGGAAAAAGAGTTGTTACACACTCTCCTATTCTAGAGTATTTTTCCATCACACAAAATACTCTCTCTTTTGATTGTTCTTGATAACCATAACTTTATAAGCCACAATATCCTCTATCTTCAACTCTGGGTGATTAATAATGAAGGACCTTATGTGTGATGGCATTCTTGATAGATAGATAGATAGATAGATAGATAATGCATATCTCCATCGTCGGTGAACAAATTTATGTTTTGGATTTTTTTAATGGTTCATTAGTCATATTCTCCTCACATTCACATCAAGTACGATTGAGGCACCACATTGCATCATCGCCTTTGGTCAATATGGTCCAATATTACTCAATACTAGTTCTTGGATAGGTATTAATGTGCATTTCGAAATTGTAGCAAGCATCATTTTAGAGAGGGTACATTAGGATTGCAAGTTGACCACCTTCAGTGTTTTTTCTGTTGCACATTTTACACATTGTAATACTTCACTAGGCCTTGTGGGTAGCTCAAATTCCAGTATCATGATTTGGTTTAAGTGAGTTGGTTTCAGTTATGCTAAATTTCAAATTTCTAGTGAAATTGAGACTAACTAGGCTATCATCATCGATATTGTTCAATGGTCCAATTTCAGTGAAACCTAAGTAATATTATTTGTTGAATCGATCTACATTTGGAAATTGTAAAAGGTATTAATCTAGATTACAAGTTGGTCCTCCTTATTCTTGTTCCTATTGCATGTATTTACATGTTATATTTCCTCACTATGCCTGGGGGTTGTTCATCTTCCACTTTCTAGTCTCACAATTTAAATTATGAGAGTTGGTCATGTTCATTTTCCTCTTCTATTCATTGAATCAACATGTTTGTCTTTGTAAATTATGTTAGTTTTCGTAAATGATTTTAGTTTTAGGATTTAGCTTGAAATAATATTTGTGGCAGTTAATTTTTTGTTGATATCATAGCAGGATAAAGGACTTTGCTAGAATGAGATCTTCAGGAAAACTAAAATACTGAGCATGAATACAAAACATTTCCAGTGAGAAAAGTGAATTATGAAACATGATATGTGATAAAACATAAAGTTGGAGTACATAAACAAGTACCTCCATTCTTGAAAGTCACCAAGGAACTACCTATGTTTGCAAGCTTGGTAAATTTATTTGATTGTGTTAAAAGTGTAATGTTTATTTGTGGCTATCGTCTATTGACAAAGCTACTTGTCCACCAAAGGAGCCACTTGTATGGAATCCATGTGGGGTTATTCTGACCAACTCATGATCTTTGTGGAGAACACTGATATACACAAGTGATATTCCACATTTGAAGTCCAACCATTTCTTGAATCTTAATACTTTGTTAGGACAAATAATAACAAAACTATGATCATTTGTGGATTTTAATTTATGTTTGTAATGTTTCATAGTACACTTTTGGTACATGAACAACTTATTGGATGAACCAACCTAGATTGTGCTTATGATTTTGCTTGAATGTTGGCTTATCACCAATACTTTGTTATTTGTAATGTGATCTAGCAATTCTTGTAATGCATGTCTCTATATATCCCATTTATGACAAAGATGAGATGCTTGATTCTCTTTATTATACTGGAAGACACTTACATATTGATTATTTCACCATACCAATGTCGATGTTGCCTTTAAGAAGATGTAGTAAACTAGTGTCTAATAGACGTACCACCCAGAAACCCTTGGGTCTATTGTAAGAATCGAATATAGAAGGGAGCAAAGACATCAAGAAAACTCAAAGTCTATAATCTGCAACAATTGAAGGTATCAAATGTATAAGGGAGTGGAGCCACTAAGAAAAAATAGTATATGTGTATTATATATATATATATATATATATATATATATATATATATATATATATATATATATCATTGTCGAATATTCAACGACATATGCAAGTTGTCGAATTAACTACCTATCAGAGTACTCGTAGAATATTTCATGACTAAAATGATGGATGGAAGTTTCGGTACCTTAACACTTCCATTGGAAAGAACTCCCATCTATTTCATATCTGAAGCTTAAACATCAGCTTTAAATTGTCGAAGCGACAACACTTTTGTGTCACAATTTACTTATCCCATTGATTCCCTGATGCCTCAACATCAATTTGTTTCGTCGGACAAAATGACCTATGTGTCAAATATCTAATGCTTTATCGTCAGTCTGAAAGCATTGGAACAAAAACACATATGTCACAAAATTTACTTATGTCTTGGATTACCTGACATTTCAACATTAGTTTATTCTATTAGATATCCAACAATTTCTAGCATCGTAAAACCGACATATAAACATTACTTTTTTAATGACCATTTCAAGATTTTTATGTGTTGGATAATCTACATATGTACTATCACATATCTGACGGTAACTAAATTGTCAACTATTCGACAAAATTCTAGTGAAAATTTGATAAGCATCAATGTCTCAGATAGTTGACACCAATACATCGCATATCCAAATAATAGCCGTCAGATTTTGGCCCCATTTGTACTAGTTCTTATTACTTTATTAACCATGAAACTAGACTTTCTCTAAGAAAGAAAGCACCACCATTTTTTCTCTTTCGATCATTTGTACCACTTGCCCAATTGACATAATTATAAATAGTAAATGAAAATTCTCTACCTCTTGGGTACCACAGTCCATAGTCCATTGTTTCTTTGAGATATTTGAGAATTCCTTTGGCTACTAATAGATGGCTTTGTTTAAGAGCAGCTTGAAAACTTCAAACTATAGAAACAACCTGCATGGGGTCTAGTATTGAAGTGGTCAAATATAAAAGGCTACCAGTGATGGATCTATATAAGGTCTAGTCCACTTCTAGAGATTCATCCATCTTACTAAGCTTGCAACTTATTACAATTGGAGTTCTCATTAAAGATAATTCTTCCATGCCAAATTTCTTTAGTACTTCCTTGAGATACTTTCTTTGAGAAATAAAAATGCCTTTAGGGTTCTGCATTATCTGCAATCCAAGGAAATATGATAGCTCTCCAATCATGGACATCTCAAATTCGGCCTTCTTATCAGCTGCAAATTCACTAGTCAACAACTCTGAATCATTAGCAAACATTATATCATCAACATATACTACTACCATAATAATTTTTCCATCCTTTTCTTTGACATATAAGTTGTTGTTAGCTACACCTCTTTTGAATCCATACTTGACTAGGTAGTTATCTAGCTTGGAATACCATCCTCTAGCATATTTCTTAAGACCATACAAGGCCTTCTTAAGTCTACAAACATAATTTGGTTTCTCTGTCATTTGAAAACCTTTTGGTTGTTCTATGTAAACTTCCTCCTATAACTCTCCATTGAGAAAGGCAGATTTGAGATCCATTTGGTAGATTTTTGAAATTTTTAAAACAAGAAACTGCTAAAAACATTCTTATTGCTTCTAATATGAAAACAGGAGAAAAAATTTCAATATAGTCTAGTCCCTCTATTCTGTTGGGGAAAATGCTAAGAGGATGGGTGGGGGTTGTTACAGGGAAAAGTGTCTATGCAGAACTGCTAATCCCACTAAGGTGTGGCAGCTACCTTAGAAACAAACAAAGTAAAAACTACTTTTGTTTTCCTTTTTGAAAGATAGATGAGAGAAGAATAAAGGAGACCAACCTCTGTCTTGCGCTTGGTTCCATGCTCGATTCCTCTCTCTTCTAATAGTCCTTTGCTACTTGCTTCTTTGCATACCCAGCTTTACAGAGCACTTGTAGAATCAAAGCAGAATAACACTATACGAGAACATGGATCTATTATCATAAACAATCTAGGATCATATGTAAATTGACCATACAAATGCACAAAACATAGATTACACAAGAGTATGGAGGAAAACTTGAATAGCTTTATTGATAATCAAGAAAGAGCCAAGAGAGTTACAACCAATTGTTCTGACCTAGCATCATCCTCTCAGCAAGTGAGCCCTTCTTCACCTCATGCAAAGCTTAGATCACCCCACACTATGATGTTGCTTCAAGAAACCAACAGCAATTCCTTACAAGATGCAAAATTCCAGCCCCTGGATCTCTGGGATGAGGGATCCATATATAGATATTTGTAAGGGAGATGAGTCAGCTTGTGATTTTATTAGTGTCTTCCCTCTGATAGTTCTTTCTTACACTTGGAGATTGATGATCTCTTACTCATCCTTGGTCGAATTCAGAAAGGCAAGTGTCACAGGAGAAGTTTCTGGAAGATTCCATGCTTCTCCACCTCGTGGATTGACACTGCCATTTGTCTCTTCTCGCCCATCACACCCCATAGAAGGGCTTTTTGAAATGCAATGCACCCACTAAGTGTACTTAGGTGAGATGCAACGCACTTTGCCTATGGAGCAGGTGAAATGATCCTGTTTTGACCAGTTCTGAGTAGTTTTTCATGGAGAACTTCTGGGAGAAGTTGTAATTAGTTGACCTTGTTGCTTTAGGGGTTGGAACAACACTTTTAGGGACGTAGGACCCTTGGTTTATGGACATTTTATGCTTGGGTTTGCAGTGCCCAAAAATGTCTATAACAGTTGCCCCCTAAAGCATGAGGTCATTAATCTTTTTTTTGATGTCGGGTGAAATGCTTTATCATGAGGATCCGAAGTTCTTTCAAGATGGGAGGAGACCTGTAATAAGATACAATACAATACATTATCTTCATAATATTTCATGATCTAGCTGAGGCGGGCATTCCCATGCTCAGCTTTATAAATTCATTTCCATGTACATAGGACAGACAATCGTCTGAGTGTAGACTGATGATTCTGGTAGAGCCATCATCCCTTTGATTGGATGATTATCTGTGCAGCTTTGATGTACATTTGATGTCTTTATTTTCCTGAATATATATCGCAGCCCGGATGGATGAAACTAGATCCAAGGTCTTCAATCTCGTTCGATCTTCACTCAAAGTACAAGTCGATCCATGTGAGAGATGTTCTGGAGTCGAACATGGAAAGACATCGCCTGATTACCACCCAATGATGTAAGTTGTTAACAGGCGCGAGAGGAATCACCGATAACGATAATGACCCTCAAGGTACTGCAGTACAATTCACGTGGTGTGAATAAAGGACTTGGCATCGAACACCACACAAAATCTTTCGATCAAAGGCCATTGATGTAAACCTATCGCCAGAAGTGAGAAACTTGCCATTGAGGCATGCAAGCTTCAAAGTACTGAAAGGGGTGTCCCTAGATCGGCTTCTTGGATAATGAGCTGATGTCGACAAGAAGCGATCCGTCATAGGAGGGCCTTAATGAATCCCACATCAATGACACAGAACGGAGCAAATGATTTTAATGGAGGTGAAAACGGTCTGGTGATATAAGGTTCAGGGTGGCGGTCATGAAAGAATGGAGCGTAAATGTATTGCAGCGGGTGAGACACAAGTGAATTCTCTAAGTGACTTCTCTTGAACATATCGGCGACACTGACATGATGGATTGGTAGCATTAACCCCAAATGTGGATGGTGTGATGTGACCATGGTGATGTGACCGGTGAATGAAACAACCCAACCCGACTTGGATGCGGAGTGAAAGTGTCATGTTCAAGAGTGACTTGCTACCAACAAAGTTTCTTCAAGTTTTCTTCCCAATTTTTCCCCAGTCATTGCTGACTAGTACTTCTTTATTTTTGTCAAGCTTGAGGAGGATAACATATGCTTGTTCTATAATTTTCCCTTCGGGCAAACCCATCGCTATGTTTTAACGAGCCTAGCGATAGTGAAACTTGTTCTTGTCTGCTATGGACAAGTTTGTCGCTATTAGGTTTTAACGAGTTTAACGACAAAGATAACTCGATCCTTTTCAATTTAGAGATTCTGAAAAGGGACGTAAAGGAAACTCCAAAAATCCTTTTTCGTCATCTAATCCCTTAAGTTCGAAAAAGTATAAAACAATACAGAAGGGATGAATTTTCGATACTTTTAACGAGCCGAACAAAACAAGCGCTCGATCTTTTTGTGTAATAATCCCTCAGGTCCAAAAATATTAAAATCTAAAGGAGGGATAGCACTTCCGATCCCTTTAAGGAGCTGGAGAGGCTAATAGCTCGGCAATCTTTTCATATTTTATGAGTCAGGTTAAAAGAGCTTAAAGGAGACTCGTTTTTGAGGAACGAGTGATAAAATTGGGTAGCAGCTGATTCCAGGTAAGGTTTGGAATTTTCCAATGACGGTAGTGTTACAAGGATGGCTAATAGGATCACTCTTCGCAGTTGTTCCTCAAAAGGGGTGAACAATCAAATGGAGGTGAATGATCGGCCAATACAGAGTGGAGGTGATGATGGGAACACGACCAAGGCTTTAAAGGCTGAAGTACTACATTCACGATGATTATTTACCGGGAATTGGTTCATTTTTTATTGAGCTTAAACGCTGGGGGAAACATTTGCTCATTACTTATGTTTATTTTTTAACGAGCATGAAGTCCGCGTTAAAACTGCTCGATTAGTCCAGTCGTATAATAAGAATGTATCATATATAAAAACGGCAATTTTTCAAATTTTTGCCCCACATCCTTTCTTTATGCAAGTTAGGAAATGACCAATCCTACGAGTTTAAAGGGTTAGAGGACCTACAAATTTAAAAAATAAATGGTCACTCTTCACTTGCACGCCAAAAGGTTTGCATGCCCCCAGGTATAAAATAGAGTTTCAAGGTCACCTTTTATTCTACTGACAAGACATTCATTTTATCAGGAAAGGTCTACCTCTTTCAGGTTACCAAAGATTTTTTATCTGCACCGCAAACAAAACACTTCTTCGGCGATGCCTACCGAAATAGACAAAGGCGGGTGGTGCAGATGCCTCCACCCACATAACTTTGACAAGGGAATCTTATTCCAGTCCAACCCCCTTTTCCAATCACAGACGGGAGTGTCAGACTAGTCATATATCTCTCGTGGAAACCTATCCTATATCTGAAGTTTTCTTGCCGAAGCAGACTAGGGTGCATGGCCCTTGGGTTTCAGTCATGTCCCCCGAATCACTCGCGCTCATCAGGTGGATGGACTGGGGATTGATGAGACATTCCTTTTGTGAAAAGACCATTCAGGTATGGTATATGACTATTTGCTATGCGTGAACCAGGGAATGAAAGCTGGTCTACGAGCTTGACCACTCTTCCTTCGTGCGGAAAACACATTACTCTAAAGAGTGATGAGACAATGGCTCCCATGCAATAAATATAGTCTCGTCCAAGGAGTAGATTATAATCCAGGGGTCCTTGGACTACCATTACATTCATGTGAACAGTTTTCCCTCTCAATGTTATGGGCACATTGGGAAGGATCCCTAACGGTCGACTGGTTCCTTTGTCAAAGCCTGTTAGATTTCTCATCTTAGGCAAAAGCGACGGCGAACCAAGCACTTTCCAAGTAGTCGAGGAAAGGATACTCACAGAAGCCCCTTCATCTATGATGGTACCGGCTATAACCATTCTATATACTTGAGCAATGATTCGAAATGGTACACTAGCTGGTAAACGGGGTCTGCCTAGCTGATTCGAGTGGAAGGAAACAACTAGGTTGCTTGGAGGTGGGACCGAATAGACGGCCGGGTACGACTCTGATGAACTTCCTTCCTGCGGTAAAGGAATGGGTAAATTGCCCCCATGTTCATCGGAATCTGTGCTTATGAAAAGAATTTGGACGGTATCATCCTTGTTCTCTTCGGTGACTGTATCATCTGAAGATGGAACCTCTGAAGGCAAGACCGGGTCAACTGCCGCCTCAACCTTTTGACTTTTGTCTGGTATAGGTTCAGATGGTTTATCTTCAATGATAGATGCTTCGGCCGACCACCTGGGTGGGTCAGCCGGATTTTCAACTAGCGACGGACTCGGCAAGAGTTTCTTATATCCAAGAGGAAGTCGTAACGGTGAAACCGGACAATCATCCAAAACTCTTTTAGCCTCATCTAAGAAGGGGCAATGGTGGATGGCGTGATTGCCTTCACACGGTTTACAAGGAAATTTGCACTTTCCTTTTTGTCCAAGGACTTCACTTTCACTAGTCGACGGTGTGTTTTCAACATGATCATTAGAGGTTGACGACACCGGGTTGTGCAAACGAGGAGACCAGTCCCTTAAGATCCGAGGGATGCAGGGACAATCTCTATGATAGTGGTCTCCTTTGCAAATGACACATGGCGATTTAGGCCTGGTCAGTGCAGTGTGTGGATTTTCACTAGACGACGCTTGGTTGCCCCCTTTCGCCTTTGGCTCCTTCTTCTTCTTCTCTTTCTTCTTCTTTTCCTTCTTCTTCTCAGATACTTGATTTTTGGCTTTACCAGCCCCATCAAGCAAAGAGGAAGGAGGAGAGGAAGAATTGAACGAAGTAGAGGGTTGGGGGGTAACTCTGGAATTGTCTAGTTGCTGACTCAATTGTTCAGGAACCACGGTGTTCTGAACGACGGAGGTTGAGAAAAGCCATATGGGCAAGCCAATCATCAATCCTAGAAGTGACAATGTGGCCATGTGGAGTTCACCAACATCTCCCCAAGAGGAGAAGGGACTAGGATTTCCTCCAAGGGGAACTCCTTGGTTGGTAAACTCCATTTTCTCAACCTAAGACCAATGTAGGAAAGGTGGTGATTATTCCGTTTAAAATAAATTTTTAGACGCTTTGACACAACTTGTTTTTTCAATTTTAAAGAGTCGAGAAAAAACAAAAGATGACTCTAGTCGCCTTGGATTTTTAATGAGCCTGAAGTGACAAGTGCTCAGATGGACCTTTTCTGTTAAGGAGTCTAAAAAGGAACGAAAGGGACTGCTTTGGAAATCTAGGCAGAGGGATTACCAAACCGATCGAAAAACTTTAGAATACTTTTTACGGTATGGCAATCAATCTTCCCAAATGTTGTGTTCAGTGCATTGCGATCAATAGGGCAGCAGACACGGCTTCCTATGGATAAAGGATTAAGCCTATTGTGGTCTCCCAAAATATACTCGACGGTACATGGGAGCACAAGTCCGTACTGGCACTTATCGTCTCAAAGTGGAGGAATCACCCAACCAACAGTGAGAACAACAGTTACCAGGCTTTACGACGCCGGAATATGTCTCTAGCCTAGACTTCTAGATGTTGTGCGTTAGGTTCCAAAGCGTTGTTAGATTCATTAAATTTATTTTATAGTTGATCTTGCTTAAGAAATTTTGCTTTCAGGTTCACCGCGTGATGTAGATGTACAATTCCTAAAATGCAATCTAAGATGATAAACAGTCTTTTATCTTCTTTGTGCAATGAAAATCCTAGCTACTAAGGAAAGAAAGACAGAATTCTTTCAACAAAGAGCAAAGAGCACACACTATATGCACTGTCCTAAATCAAACCAATCAAACAGTCTAAATGCAAATGCACATGCATGTATTTTTTTTCAGCCTTCTTAATATGTGAATGATAAAAAGAAAGCTAATGCGCAAATCTGAATTACTTTTCAAAGCGACAATTACTAACAAGTTTCTTTTCAAAATCAAAATGAAGACAATGACAACACTTTGCGATTTAGAAATGAAGACTTGCTTTCGACACTAGAAAAACTACTAATTCAAATCAAATACAATAGTAACAGGGTAATCGACTATTAAGAGAAATCAGACTCTCTTCTATGACTAAAAACGACACTTGCGACACTTTCAAATCAAGAAACGACAGTACAATTACGTTACTTTTTTGCAAAGGAGAACTGAAAATGACTCAAAAAATACACAAAACATTTACAGTTCTTTGCACAATGGAGGTGGAATATCAGCAAGGAAAGGGGTTTCAAACAGAGGTGTACTGACTACAGGCAGCAAAATTCTTGAATAGAATTGAAAAGAGTGAACAGAAACCAAAATTCAGGAACAATGCCTAGTCTGATCAACGCACCTGTAACACAGTGAATTTGAAATGCAGCGCACCTACTACACTCGGGAAGTGCGCTGAATTTCAGATTCACAGAACAGAGAGTGTGCTGGGCCAGGGACAAGACTTTTCTTGGCTTCCAGGTCACAGTTTGCAGTTCAGTCCAGGGATTTTGGCCGAGCAAGTGATAATCAGTAAATCAACAACAGGGGTAGATCTAAGGAGGTTACTAGAGCCACCACAAGGGCAATTAGAGAGTTTGTAAATTAGTTGTTTAATTCATAAACAAAACCCAGAGATTGACTGAAGCAGCATTTATCTACTTTGCATTTGCATAGCAAATGCAGTTCGAAAGCTACTTGGCTCAACTTCAAGCTCCCTCTGTAAGTTTATAAAGTAAACTAATGTAGATAAACAAACAACCTCGTCGATCCCCAGCGGAGTCGCCATTTTGTTACAGGGAAAAGTGTCTATGCAGAACTGCTAATCCCACTAAGGTGTGGTAGCTACCTTAGAAACAAACAAAGTAAAAACTACTTTCGTTTTCCTTTATGAAAGATAGATGAGAGAAGAATAAAGGAGACCAACCTCTGTCTTTCGCTTGGTTCCTTGCTCCATTCCTCTCTCTTCTGATAGTCCTTTAGCTACTTGCTTCTTTGCATACCCAGCTTTAGAGAGTACCTATAGAATCAAAGCAGCATAACACTATACGAGAACATGGATCTATTATCATAAACAATCTAGGATCAGATGTAAATTTACCATACAATCCACAAAACATAGATTACACAAGAGTATGGAGGAAAACTTGAATAACTTTATTGATAATCAAGAAAGATCCAAGATAGTTACAACCAGTTGTTCTAACCCAGCATCATCCTCTCAGCAAGTGAGCCCTTCTTCACCTCATGCAAAGCTTAGATCACCCCACACTATGATGTTGCCTCAAGAAACCAACAACAATTCCTTACAAGATGCAAAATTCCATCCCTTGGATCTCTGGGATGAGGGATCCATATATAGATATCTATAAGGGAGATGAGTCAGCTTGTGATTTGATTAGTGTCTTCCCTCTGATATTTCTTGCTTCCACTTGGAGATTGATGATCTCTTACTCATCCTTGGTCGAATTCAGAAAGGAAAGTGTCACAGGAGAAGTTTCTGGAAGATTCCATGCTTCTCCACCTCACAGATTGACACTGCCATTTGTCTCTTCTCGTCCATCGCACCCCATAGAAGGGATTTTTTAAATGCAACGCACCCACTGAGTGTACTTAGGTGAGATGCAATGCACTTTGCCTATGGAGCAGGTGAAATGATCCTGTTTTGACCAGTTCTGAGTAGTTTTTCATGGAGAACTTCTGGGAGAAGCTGTAATCAGTTGACCTTGTTCCTTTAGGGGTTGGAACAACACTTTTAGGGACTTAGGAGCCCTTGGTTTATGGACATTTTATGCTTGGGGTTGCAGTGCCCAAAAATGTCTATAACAAGGGTGAATTAGTATTTTAACATTCACAATAATTATTTTCCTTTTCTAATAGTATACGCTATTTTACTGAAACCAACCAGCATATGTCCATGACTATAGAGAATGAAACCAATGTATATATAATAAACACCTAAGTCATTATATTCAATCAGAGTGTGATGCATTAATCAGTAAACGGATGCAGTAAGGACATAATAAATCAACACACATAAGTAGCACACATGAACACTAGGATTTTTCAGGTGGAAACCCAGTGTGGTAAAAAACCACCGTTGTTTTTGTCTCAGTCTTCAATATTCTTATAATAAAAAGTGTTTACAATTTTTGTATTGGTGCAAACTTTTCTAGTATGCAGGCATCTACCTGCTCAAGGCTACAACCTTCACTCTTTTTCTAGCTTTTATTGGAAGCAAGATCCAACCCCCCAACTTTTGTATCGGCTGATATGTTTACGAGTATGTAGACGCCAACCTACAGAAGGCTACTACCTTCACTCTTCCTCCAGGGACCACGTTTAATAAATTTTCAGACTGGATACCCCTGGTATACAACAATAAAATATGAAGGCCACGTTTCATCAAATTTTCATACTGGACCCATCAGTAACATCAATCACCACTGCAATACAATCATCAAATACAACTGCATCTATCAACAATCAGTCAATTTGGACAATCAGATCACTGTCACTAGAACAGAGAACTTAACCCAGAACACTGCATCAACAACCAGAACCAACTGCAACCTCAAAAATCATATGTCATAATGTATACACTACTTCCTTTAGCCCAACTTGTGTATACCTATAAGGATAATGAATCATAAAACCTATGAACCACAAACAATACCATTCAGTGTCATTTTGAAGATCTACTATCAAATTACAGAGTTCCAAATAGATAGTAGCAAATATCACCCTTCTTACTCAATCAAACAATCAACCAGACTCAATTTCCTTATACAATTAGCTCTACTTTCATATCAAATGAAGACATCATTGACAGACAGTAGTAAAATAGCAGCATTGATTAATAGATCAGTCATCTTTGAACATGCTACTTGGAAGTGCCAAACCATCTTGTATACGTGCCTTCACCAAAGATGATATCATCAACATAAACAACAATAATTAGCAGTTTATCATTCTCAATTTTTGTATATAAGTTGTTGTATGCAAATCCTTTTGTTAAACCTTGTTGTTTAAGATATTTGTCAAGATGAAATACCATGCCCTTGGAGCTTGTTTCAGTCCATATAAATCCTTTTTGAGTTTGCATACCATCTTTGCATCATTTCCCAGAATGAATCCTTTTGGTTGTTCAACATATACTTCTTCTTCTAAATCTCCATTAAGAAATGTAGATTTTACATCCATTTGATACACTTTGAATTTTTTAAAACTTGATAGAGAAAGAAACATTATTATGGCTTCAAGTCTAGCAACAAGTGCAAAATTTTCTTCAAAGTCTATACCTTCTTGCTGAGTATACCCTTTACAAACAATCCTTGCTTTATTTCTAATAACCTCTCCATTTTCGTTCAACTTATTCTCGAATATCCATTTTGTTCCTATAACACTTTTATCATAAGGTCTAGGAACTAATTCCCAAGTATAATTCTTTTCAATTTGGTCAAGTTCTTCATCCATGGCCTTAACCCAACATTCATCTGTGCTAGCTTCATTTACATTTTGTGGTTCTATGGAGGATAATAATGCTAGATAACTAGAAGCTCTGACAAGAGTTCTTCTTGTTTGTAGTCCAGACCCTTTTTCTCCTAGAATTTGAGATTCTGGATGATTCTTTTGAAAATACCTAGATGGAGCCTTTTCCCTATCAGGTGTATCTTCTTTTGATGCTTCATTGGTTTCTTCATCTATATCATTTTGATTTGATACGAGAAAGCATCCATCATCTTCATTATTATCAAATTCCTTTACTGATGTTTCATGTTTCAGATTTATGCATGCTTCATCAATTATAACATCAATGCATTCAACAATTTTTTGAAGTCTCTTACTATAACATTTGTATCCTTTACTTCTAGATGAATAACCAAGAGATATTCCTTCATTGGCTCTAGGTTCAAACTTACTGAGTTTTTCATCAGTATTTTTGATGAAACGTTTGCTTACAAAAATTCTTAAGTGTTTTACAGTAGGAGGCTTACCATACTTGATCACTATTTACACGAACATGAGCTTTGTTCAGAATATTTACAGTAGTATGTGCAGCTTCACCCCAAAAGGTGTTAGCAGTTCCAGATTCATCAAGAATAGCTTGAGACATTTGTTGAACTGTTATATTCATTATTTCCACCGTGCCATTTTGTTGAGGAGTTCTGGAAACAGAGAACTGTCTCTCTATTCCATGTTGTTCACAAAATTCAAAAAATTCATCTGATATGAATTATCCTCCTCGATCAGATCTGAGACATTTGTTTTTTTATATCTAATTAATTTTAACTAAATATTTGAACACTTTAAACCTTTCAAACGCTTCATCTTTATGCTTTAGTAAACCAATCCAACACATTTTAGAAAAATCATCAATAAATAAAATGTAGTATTCTTCTCCATGAGGTGACTTTTTCCTTGTTGGCCCACACAAACCAGTATGAATGATTTCAAGAGGCTTACTTGTTGATCCTTCTTTAGCATTGAATTGAACTCTATTTTTCTCAATGAATTGGCATGATTTTCAAAAGGTATTTTCTGGGATGATGATATCTGGAAGATCACGAACCACTTTTAGCCTGCATGCTTTTCTTATTTGAGAAAAGCTTAGATGCCCCAATCTTTTGTGCCATAACCAGATTTCTTTTGTTTTTCTTATATAACATTGTTCTTGACCTCATTTTAGTATATATAGATTGCTTGGAGTTCTTATACCTTTGATTATGGTATTTCTTGTGTCAAGCTCACGAACCACACATTCTTTTGATCGAAACACAACTTCATTTCCTTGATCACAAATTTGACTAACACTTAACAAGTTATGTTTTAAAACATCAATATACATAACATATCTAGCTTTAACCTTTTCTTTTAAATAAACTGAAACTTTACCCTTAATGACAGCTGGTGTGTCACTTCCAAAAGAGGTATTCTTTTCCTTTTCTAAAGCTTTTTATGAAAGGAGTTTATCTCTATCACTTGTCATGTGTTTATAGTATCCGCTATCAATGTACCACTTATTTTCTTGTCCTTATGCAAACAGAGGTATGCCACATCTTTCTAACTGAAATTCCTTCCTTTCCATACCTTGGAATTTGATGATGTTTGTTCCTTTTGAATTGTTGGCCAAAATTTTCTCCTGAATTCAGATTCTTCATGACCAAATTTATTGAAAAATAAACATTTAATTTCATCTTCAAGAGGAGAAAAGTTATTATAAGAGCGTTTCTTGATTCCTGTCACACTCCTTTGTTTTATTTCTTCTCTAGTCATGATATTTTTGTAAGAAACACATTGAACAGTCTTATGACCAAAGTTATGGCACGAAAAACATTGTCCATTAAAGAATAAGTTTATGTGATCATAATTTTTTCTAGTATTGTTCACCTTTTGGTTGGTGCTTCTATTGATCTTCACCCTTGGAGTAAAATGAGAATGATTTACATGGGGACTACCGTTAGGATTTTGCTGAGGATTGACACATTGTTCACTAGTTTTTACTGCATCAAGATAGCTTCTGGTTATGGCTGAATGATTTTCTGGTTGGGATGTTTCTCGAGGGTATCCAAGACCAGTATTTATAAGAGGAGAACGTTGAGCCTTGGTGATTTCATCTAAGGTTTCTATCCTTTAGCAAATCTAAGATTCAGATATTTTGTCTTCTCAATTTGTTTTCTTACACCCACTACTTCACATTCTAATTTTTCATTGTGCTTTTCTCTTTCAATGAGTTGATGTGTCAAAGTTTCTATGACCATATTCTTTTCTTCCAAATAGATTTTAAGTTGAGAGATCTCTTCAAGAAAATATTCCTTTTCTAAGGCATCCATAAAATTATCATTGTCATAAGCCATGAGTAGTTTAATATCTTTTTCAGATTCATCTTCATCACTATTAGACAAGCCATCACTATCTTCATGAGTATAATAACTTCTTCTATTAACAAATTGTTTTCTATTAGCTTTTGCAGACTCCTTTCCTTTGTCATGGTTATCTTTATGAGGAAATTTAGCACCATAATGACCAACTCTACCACAAGCAAAACATTTGAATGGAAGCTGAATCTTCCAGAACCCCATTGAAGCTTCTTTACAAATTTTACCTCATTTTCTTCTGAAATATATCCCGATTCCTTGAGATATTCCTTTTATTTTCCCTTTACCGAGGCTTTGAAAGCAGCTTCTCTAACATCTGATAGACCTCCTTTCCTCATTTCAATGGCAATTAAAATTCCATGAAGTTGAACAACAATAATAGATTGTAGATCCTACTTCTCTTTAATGGCAGATACTTTTGACTCAAACTTAGAAGATAGAGATCTCAAAATTTTCTCTACTAAAGTAGCCTCATTTATTTCTTCACCCAGATTCTTCATACAATTTAAAATCTCATCTACTCGTAAAAAGTAACTAGCAATACTTTCATCACTATGCATCATGAGAGTTTCATATTGAATTCTAAGAGTTTGGAGCTTAGCACGTTTTACCTGGGAGTCTCCTTCGTAGCTCTGAATGATTTTGTCCCATATTTATTTGGCTATGTTGAGGTGCATGACTTTGACGAATTCTTATTCTGATCGACTTCCCAATAATGCATTGACAACTTTGGCATTGTTTTCATATGTTTTATTTTCTGCTAGACCTATCGGGAATGCTGCTGGATATTGGTATCCTCCTTCCACAATTTCTCAAACATTAGCTCCAAGTGACTGAAGATAGGCTCTGTTTCTTATCTTCCAATCTGCTAAGTTATTTCCTTTGAATATTGGTGGTCTGATAGATCTCATTCCTTCGTGATTTTTCATGTTGAGAGATCTCCCTTCAAGTGATCAAGTTTAGGACCTACTCCGATTCCAATTGTTGGGAAAAATACTTGGGGGGGGGGTGAATCAGTATTTTAACTTTCACAATAATGATTTTCCTTTTCAAACAGTATATGTTATTTTACTGAAACCAACCAGCGTATGTTTGTGACTATAGAGAATGAAATAAGCGTATATATAATAAACAAGTAATTCATTGTCTTCAATTAGAGTGTGATGCATTAAGTAGTGAATAGACGCAGTAAGAAAAGAATAAATCATCACACATAAGCAGCACACATGAACACCAAGATTTTTCAGGTGGAAACCCAATGTGCGAAAGAATCACTGATGTTGTCGTCTCAGTCTTCAATCTTCTTATAATAAAAAGTGTTTACAAGTTTTTTACTTGTGTAGACTTTTCCAATATGCAAGAATCTACTTGCTGAAGGCTATAACCTTCACTCATTTTCTAGCTTCTACTTGAAGGGAGCTCCAACCCCCTAGATTTTGTACTGGATGATATGTTTACTAGTATGTAGGCATCGGCCTATAGAAGGCTACTACATTCACTCTTCCTCCAGGGACCATGTTTTATAAATTTTTAGACTGGATACTCCTGGTATACAACAATAAAATTTTAAGGTCACTTTTCATCAAATTTTCATATTGGACCCATCAGTAATATCAATCACCACTGCAATAAAATCATCAAATACAACTGCATCTATCAACAATCAATCAATCTAGACAATCAAATCATTGTCACCAAAACACAGAACTGAACCTAGAACACTGCATCAATAGCTAGAACCAACTACAACCTCAAAAATTATATGTCAGAATGTATACGCTACTTAAGTGAAGCCAACCTGCATGTATATGCTACTTCCTTTAGCCCAACCTGCGTATACCTCTAAATATACTGGATCATAAAACCTCTGAACCACAAATTGTACAAATCAATGTCATTCTGAAGATCTACTGTAAAATTACAAAGTTCCAAACAGATAGCAACAAATATCACCCTTCTTACTCAATCAAGCAACCAACCAGACTCAATTTCCTTATACAATCAGTTCTACTTTCAGATCTAATGATGACATCATTGACAAACAATAGTAAAATAATAGCACTGATTAGATAGACCAATCATCTCTAAATAAAAGGATTTTCTTCTGCATACACTACTTGTAAGTGTTGAACCAACGTGTATACACATGTATACACACCTTCACCTAGGTGAACAAGCGTATAGATCTGCAAATAATAACTTTTAACTTTGTAGCTATTCCAGACTTCAGACATACCCAGATCATAACATTTAAAGGATAAAACATGTGTCAAAATTTAGATCTAGCTCGTCCATTATCATATTCATACAATGATAAGTCATTTCAGGTCTCATGATCATGATCCAACATTGTATCCAAAGGTGCACAAGATATTTTAGATCATATCATAACCATAGTATTTAGAACATAAATTATATTTCAGATAGATGTATTCATGAAAAACCATTTCACTTGCACACTTAGCCCTTTGATCCTCTCCTCCTTATATACTTAGAGCCTTTTTCAATACCTCAGACCAAAACAACACTTAGAACCTGTGGTATTCTTAGAATGGATCAAGTAATCATTACTCTACTCAATATTGTGGGCTAGTACCATGGTATTGACCCTTGGAATTCTTTAACCTTAATTTCCATAACTTTCTATCTCATACACACTTTTACTCTTATGAAAGTGCGTTCATACATATGCGTGGTTTTTGTTTAGTGAACCCGCTTGTATACGCAACTTGGACTAGGTGAACCAGTGTATACAACTTAATAAAACTGAAAACATTATTTTTCTTTAATTGCCTGATCCTGATCTATTGAGTCATCATGTTCTTCTGTACCATTTCCCTATTACAATGCGAGCTGCCCTTTATCAAATATAAACTGACCTTTGAATGGGTTGTCATCAAGGACAACACTTGTAACATAATGCCAACATATTTGAGCATAGCCTTTACACACCAACCAAGCCATGTTTCTTACCACTTCTCCAAGATCATTTAATTTATTTTTGAAAACCCACTTTGTGCCAATGACACTCTTATTTGAAGGGATGGGAAAAAACTCCCAACTTTGATATTTCTCTATTTGGTCCAATTATTTATTCATTTCCTTTAACCAATGTTGATCATTAGTAACTTGAAAAACCTCCTTTGGTTCCTCCATTGATAGCAGGGCAACAAGTGCTTGTGTAGTGGGATTTAACAATTTCCTTCTTGTCTCCACACCAATATTTAATTCACCAACAATATGATCAGTTGGACGATTTTTTTTTTGCATACCTTGTTGGATTTCTGGCTTGAGGACTAGAGGAATATTCCTCGTTTTCTTTTGCAACTACCTCATCATGCTCTTCACTGATGCTCACTAGTTCATCAACGTTGATTTGTATCTCTTCTTGATCAGCGTGCTCATTCACCTTCACATCGATGCAATCAATAATTCTCTTGGTGACTTTATTGTAGCATCTATAACCTTTTTTTGTGTGTGAATATCCCCAAAAAATTCCTTCATATGCTCTGGCATTGAATTTGCAAATATTTTCATCATTTCTCTTGATGTAGCATCTGCTACCAAATATTTTACAGTGTTTGATTGTTACAGATCTACCACACCACAACTCAAAGGGAGTTTTCTAACTATTTAGATTGAAATGATCTTTGTTGAGAATAACTAATATTGTATGAATTGCCTCTGCCAAAAAACTTTGTTGAACATTTTTTTTCATTCATCATTATGTTGGCTAACTACTGCATTGATCTGTATGCTCTCTTTGCTACACCATTTTGTTGGGGAGTCTTTGCTATTGTAAATTGTCTTTTGATGCCATTATTTTTATCGAATTAATCAAATTCCTTTGAAGGGAACTCACCTTCATTATGACAACATATGTTCATGATTTGGTTAGTTTCCTTCTCATCCATTACTTTGAACTCTTTGAATTTCTCAAAAGCTTCAGATTTCTCTGTGAGGAAGGCCACCCACATCATCTTGTTCATATCATCAATTATTAGCATAAATTATAGCGTACATGTGGTTGATTGTGTTTTGGACTGTTCACACAAATCCATGTGTACCAACTTCAATGGCTTTGCTAATGAGTTCTCCTTTGCCTTGGAAGGAACTCAAGCTTGCTTTCCTAATTGGAAATATTTTCATATTATGTTATCTGGTTTTGAAAGTTTGGGCAAGTTCTTGAAAGAATTTTTCTTTCTCAGCTTGACAATCTAGTTGAAGTTTAGATGTCCAAGTCTTTTGTGCCATAACCAGCTCTTATCAATCTTCGTCAAACAATATTTTTTTGTCTTTTCTTTCAACATATACACATTGTTATCTATTCCTATAGCTTCAACAACTATTTCTCCTATAACTGTGGACTTGATTTGACAATTTTTATCTTTAAAAACCACATCATATCCTTGATCACATATCTGAGGCACACTCAACAGATTATGTTTCATCCCATCAACATAAAAAACATTCTTGGCCTTACCTTTTCCATTTGATATACTAGCAACTTCTTTTGCATTTATTTTTCCTAGAGCATTATTTCGAAAAGTTACACTACCTTTGTTATTAGGCTTCCAAGTGAGAAACTTTCTTTTATCTCCTGTCATGTGCCTAGAATAACCACTATCCACATACAAATGGCTCCCACCATTGTGAGCATACAAAGCAATGTCATATTTCTCTAAATTCTCTTTCTCTTTCTGGACTTTGGTCTTTTGTTCAATTCGCTCAATATTTGGCTCTTTATTCTTCTCCTTTAGCCTACAATTAACTGCTATATTTTTATCGGGAAAACTAGTGTCTATGTAGAGCTGCTAGTCCCACTAAGGCTGGTACATACCTTAGAAACAAACAAACTAAAACTACTTTCGTTTTCCTTTATGAGAAATAGATAAGAGGGGAATAAGGAGACCAACCTCTGTCTTGCGCTTCGTTCCTTGTTCGATTCCTCTCCCTTCTGATAGATCTTTGCTATTCGCTTCCTTATCTATCCAGCTTCATAGAGCACCTGTAGAATCAAAGCAGCATAACACTATCCAAGAACATAGATCTATTATCATAAAAAATATAGGACCAGATATATATTGACCACACAAATGCACATAACATCAATTATACAAGAAAGTGGAGGAATACTTGAATAGCTTTATTGATAATCAAGAAAGAGCAAAGAGGATTACAACAAATTGTTCTGACCCAGCATCATCCTCTCAGCAAGAAAGCCCTTCTTCACCTCATGAAAAGCTTAGATCACCCAACACTATGATATTGCACCAAGAAACCAGCAGCACTTCCTTACAAGATACAAAATTCCAGCCTCTGGATCTTTGGGACAAGGGATCCATATTGTTGTGGGGAAAAATGCCTATGCAGGACGATCCTATCCACCTAAGGTGTGACAGTGCCTTAGCAACAAACAAAAACAGCTATCCTAGTATTCTTCCTTTATGAATTAAGAATGAAGAGAGATAGATGGACTAACCGGTGTCTTCCGTTTGTCCACGATCTGGTTTCTCTTCTCTTTGAGAGTTCCCAGCTACTTGCCTTCTCGCTCGCCCAGCTTCAACAGGTTCCTGTAAGATCACAAGAAGGGAACACTACACAAAGACATAGATTCATATTCATAACTAGTTCAGGATTAGAAATAAATTAAACATACTAATGCAATCATACATCAAAGATACATCAGTATATAGGAGAAACCAAGATAGCTTTATTGATGAATAACAAGGTTCAGGAGGAGATACAACCAAGAGAGTTCCAATCCAGCATCTACCTCCTAGCGAATGAAATCCTTTCTTCACCTCCCTTCAAAGCATTAAGCACCCAATGATTCCAATCTCAAACCAACAACAAATCTTTGCAATAACAAAATTCCAGCCTCCTGGATCTCATGGAGGAGAGATCCATATATAGATGTTTGGAGAGAGGATGAGTCAGCTTGAGATCTGACTAGTGTCCTCTCCCTCTGTCAGTTCTTGCTTCCACTTGGAGACTAAGAGCCTCTTACTCATCACTTAGTCGAACTCATCAAGGCAAGTGTCATGGAGGAAGATTCTGGAAGCTTCCACAGTCTTTACACCTCGCACAAAGGACCCTGTCATTTCTTGCTCAGTGCACCCTGGTAGTGCTTCCACCTGCGTTGCAACGCAACTAGCCAGTGTAGCCTCTTCATTTCAACGCAGGCAGCTAGTTGAGCCTCTGAATTGATTCTGAATTGACTTGTTTTTGAGCAGTTTCTGGTGTAGAACTTCTGTGAATTGCTGTGGTTTGTTAGCCTTGTTCCTCTAGGGGTAGGAACAACATGTTTAGGGACTTTGGATCCCTTGGATTATGGACATTTCATGCTTATAGCTGTAAGGCACAAAAATGTCTATAACAGTTGCCCCCTAAAGTATGAGGCCGTTTATCGGGTGAAATGCTTTATTAGGAGGATCCGAAGTTCTTTCAATGCTGGGAGGAGACCTGTAATACAATACAATACAATACATTATTTTCATACTTTTTTCACGATCTAGCTGAGGCGAGCATTCCCATGCTCAGCTTTATAAATTCATTTTCATGTACATATAACAGACAATCGTCTGATGATAGACTGATGATTCTGATAGAGCCATCATCCTTTTGGTAGGATGATTATCTGTGCTGTAAAGCTGTACATTTCTATGTCTTTATTTTCTGAATATATATCGCAGCCCGGATGGATGAAACTAGATCCGGGGTCTTCAATCTCGTCCAATCTTCACTCTAAGTACAAGTCGATCCATGTGAGAATTTCTCTAAAGTCGAACATGGAAAGACATCGCTTGATTACTAGTCAATGATGTAAACTGTTAACAAGCGCGAGAGGAATCACCGATAATGAAGATGACCCTCAAGGTACTGCAGTACAATTCACGTGGTGTGAATAGAGGACTTGGCGTCGAACACCACGCAAAATCTTTCGATCGAAGGTCATTGATGTGTACCCGTCGCCGGAAGTGAGAAACCTGCCATTGAGGCATGCAAGCTTCAAAGTACTGAAGGGGGTGTTCCTAGATCAACTTCTTGGATAATGAGCTGATGTCGACAAGAAGTGATCCGTCAAAGGAGGGCCTTAATGAATCCCACATCAATGACACGGAACAGAGCTAATGATTTTGATGGAGGTGAAAACGATCTGATGACATATGATTCAGGGTGGCGGTCATGAAAGAGTATAATGTATGGTAGTGGATGGGACACAGGTGACTTCTCTGAACGACTTCTCTTGAACATATGGCAACACTTATGCGATGGATCGGTAGCATTACCCCAAATATGGATGGTATGGCAAGACCATGGCGATGTGACCGGTGAATGAAACAACCCAACCCGATTGTGGTACGGAGGAAAAGTCTCATGTTCAAGAGCGACTTGCTACCATCAAAGTTTTCTTGAGTTTCTCCCAATTTTTCCCCAATCATTGCTGACCAGTACCTCTTTATTTTTGTCAAGCTTGAGGAGGATAACATATGCTTGTTCTATAATTTTCCCTTCGGGCAAACCCATCGCTATGTTTTAACGAGCCTAGCGATAGTGAAACTCGTTCTCGTCTAAAGACAAGTTTGTCGCTATTTAATGCTTTTAACGAGTCTAACGACAAAGATAACTCGGTCCTTTTCATTTTTAGAGAGTCTGAAAAGGTACGTAAAGTCAACTCAGAAAGTCCTTTTTCATCATCTAATCCCTTAAGTCCGAAAAAGTATAAAACAATACAGAAGGGATGAGTTTTCGATAGTTTTAACGAGCCGAACAAAACAAGCGCTCGATCTTTTTGTGCAATAATCCCTCAGGTCCAAAAATATTAAAATCTAGAGGAGGGATAGCACTTCCAGTCGCTTTAACGAGCTGGAAGGCCGAAACTCGGCAATCTTTTCATATTTTACGAGTCAGATGAAAAGAGCTTAAAGAAGACTCGTCTTTTGAGGAACGAGTGATAAAATGGGTTAGCAGCTGATTCCAGGTATGGGTTGGAATTTTCCAATCACAGCAGTGTCACAAGGATGGCTAGTGAAACCACTCTTCGCAGCTGTTCCTCAAAATGGGTAAACAATCATATGGAGGTGAACGATCGGCCAATGGAAAAGTGGAGGTGACGGTGCAAACACGACCAAGGCTTTAATGGCTGATAATGTTACATTCACGGTGGTTATTTACCGGAAGATAGTTCATTTTTTAATGAGCTTAAATGCGGAAAGATAGTTTATTTTTTAACGAGCATGAACTATGTGCTAAAACTGCTCGATCTTATGTTTATTTTTTAACGAGCATGAACTATGTGCTAAAACTGCTCGATTAATCCAGTCATATGATAAGAATGTCTCATTAAGATTCTATTTTTTATGGAGCTTCATCTTACAAAGCTTTGCTCCGCATCCTTTCGTTATGCAAGTTCGGAAACGACTAATCCTACGAGTTTAAAGGGTTAGACCTACAGGTTTAAAGGGAGGACCTAAAAATTTAAAAAATAAATAGTCGCCCCTTGCTTGCACTCCAAAAGGTTTGCATGCCCCCAGGTATAAAGTATGATTTCAAGGTTACCTCTACTTCACTTCCGCCAAAACATTTGTTTTACCGAGAGAGGCCTACCTCTTTCAGGTTACCCAAAGATTTTTCTATTAATCTTTCAAACAAAACACTTCTTCGGCGATGTCTACCGAGATAAACAAAGGTGAGTGACTTTGTTCTGTCAAACACATAACTTTGACAAAAGAATCTTATTCTAGAACAACCCCTGTCTCAATCACGGACGGGGTACGGACTAGTCATATTCTCCCACGGAAACCTACTCTATACCCAAAGTTTTCCTGCCGAAGCAGACCAGGACGCATGCCCCCTCGGTTCCAGTCATATCCCTCCGAATTACTCGCGCTCATCGGGAGGACGGACCGTGGGTTGAGACATTTCTTGCGTGAAGAGACCATTTAGGGATGGTATATGACTATTTGCGATGCGTGATCCAGGAAATGAAAGCTGGTCCACGAGCTTGACCACTCTTCCTTTGTGCGGAAAACACATTACTCGAAAGAGTGAGGAGACGATGGCTCCCATGCAATATATATAGTCTCGTCCAAGGAGTAGGTTATAATCCAAGGGTCCTTGAACGACCATCACGTTCATTTGAACGGTCTTCCCTCTCAATGTTATGGGCACATTGGGGAGGATCCCTAAAGGTCGACTGGTTCCTTTACCAAAGCTTGTCAAATTTCTCATTTCAGGCAAAAGCGCTGGCGAACCAAGCGCTTTCCAAGCAGTGGAGGAAAGGATACTCACAGATGCCCCTTCATCAATGATGGTGCCAGCCATGACCATTTTGTATATTTGGACGATAATTCTGAATGGTATGCTTGCTGGCAAACGGGGTCTGCCTAGTTGGTTCCAGTCGAAGGAGACAACTAGGTTGCTTGGTGGTGGGATCGAGTAAACAGCCGGGTATCGCTCTGACGAACTTCCGTCCTGCGATAAAGGAATGGGGGGAGTGCCCCCGTGTTCGTCGGAGTCTGTGTTGATGAAGAGAATGTTGGCATTATGAGACAAATATTGTCCTTGATGGCAAATCACACTGATAACAAATCATAGTGCAGAAGGATAGCAGCAAGGAATTGATGATCAGTCTACAATTATGAAGAAAAATATATACACGCTGGTTCACTATATACCTAGTCACGTATACAAGCAGGTTCACTATATACCAAGTCACGTATACGCAAGTTCACTATATACCAAGTCGCGTGTACACGCTGGTTGGCTTCAGTAAAAGCGCGTGTATGTGGAAAACTTATCTTTGGTCCACGGCGGTTATTCCTTGGAAGTTGTGCCTATGGTTTTGGACCTTGGTGTCTCGATGGACGTGTTGATCCCTAGTTTTGAAGTTGATGGTATTGGATTTCTATGGTTTTGGCCCTTGGTATTGAACAAGGCCTAAGGCTATATAAGGAGAAGGAAATCATTAGGCAAGTGTATCTGAAAAGTCTCGAATATCTGATGAAGTATTAGGTCCAGTATGCAGGTTATTGGTTGATGATGTATTGCTTGATCTGAGCTAAGGAGAGATCTCATCGGTTGATGGAGAACAAGATCTAAGGAGAGATCGGGATCAAATGGTTTGAAATGAACTATCTTTATATGGTTGATTATGCGTATTTCTAGATCTGCATACTGACGCAATGTTATGTTCTGGGTATAACTGATATCTGGTACAGCTGCAAGTTATGAAAAATTATTTTTAGATCTGTACACAGGTTGTCTTCGGTAAAACCGCGTGTATACGCGGGTTGCCTTCATTGAAGTAGCGTATATCTTTTGGAGCTTGATTTTTGGGTTGCAGCTGGGTCTGACTGTCATTGCAGAGTTCTATAGTCTGCTCTGTGTTCTGGTGACTGGGTTTGATAGGGTTTCAGTGGTTCAGTGATTCAAAGATTGTTAATGCGAGTATTGGTTGTTTTGTAATCTGCTATGAAAGTTGAACGAATTGTGGTCTTCAGATTGTAATGTTGTGCTTCAGGAATATCCAGTCTGAAAATGTATGAAAAGTGGTACCTGAAGGAAAGAAGATTGTAGGCCTGCACCTACGTACTAGTATCTTAGCTAGTACAAGAGCAAAGGGGGTTGGAGCTCCCTTCCAAGGAAGTTTGGAGAACGAGAGAAGGTTGAAGCCTTCTGCAGGTTGTAGCCTACGTACTGGTATAAGGCTGCACCAGTACAAAAGATTGTAAACTGAAGTTTCATATTAAGGAAAGATAGAGACGACTTGCAGCAGGTGGTTTTCACCCACATTGGGTTTCCACCTTATATCATGGTGTTCATGTGTGTGTTTTCTGTTTGATGATCTGTTCTATTATAATGCACCTATTTTACTATCATGGTTAATAATGTCCTGATGCATTTACTGAAGATAAGCTACTGAATCATAAGTTTTATTGTTATACGCTGGTTGCTTTAGACAAAGTTGTGTGTACACGCTGTTTCACTTAACTGAAGTAGCGTATATGTTTCTGAGCATAAAATGAAAAAGCTTTTCTGATAATACTGATTCACCCCCCCCTCTCAGTATTATTTCCAACAATTGGTATCAGAGCAGGTCCTTCAGAGAAGCTTGATCGCTTGAAGGTAGATCGTTCATCATGAGCAACTACGAGAGAGAAGCATCAATCAGGCCACCGGTTTTTGATGGGACAAACTTCAATTATTGGAAGGTAAGAGTTACTGCCTATCTTCAATCTCTTGGTACAGAAGTTTGGGAAATTGTAGAGACAGGCTACGCTTTTCCTTCAGCTACTCCTACAGATGCAGCCGAGAAAAAGAAGTATGAAACAAATGCAAAAGCAGTCAGTACCCTTCTAGGATGTATATCCCAATCGGAATTCATGAAGGTAATGCACTATAAATCCGCAAAAGAAATATGGGACAAAATTGTCACGAGCTATGAAGGAGACGAACAAGTAAAGCATGCTAAACTTCAAACTCTCAGGATTAAGTATGAGACTCTCAGAATGTATAATGATGAAAGTGTGGCTAACTATTTCCTTAGGGTAGATGAGATTGTTAATTGCATGAAAAACTTGGGTGAAGAAATAAAAGAGGCTATCGTGGTTGAAAAGGTTCTAAGATCATTGTCCCCCAAATTTGAATCTAAAGTGTCTGCAATAGAAGAAAAGGAAAATCTACGAATTCTTACTATGTCTCAGCTTCACGGAATTCTAACTGCTTATGAAATGAGAAAAGGAGGTCCATCAGACAGAAGAGAAGCTGCTTTCAAGGCTTCGGGCAAAGAAGATTATTATGAAGCAAGTCACGTGCCAGAAGATGAAGAAGAAGAATCAAATTTTGTCAGAAATCTTCAAAGGGGTTCTGGAAGATTCAGAGGTAAGTTACCTTTTAAATGCTTTGCTTGTGGAAGAGTAGGTCATTATGCTCCCAAATGTCCTCACAAAGATAAGAATGACAAGGGAAAGGAACCTGTTAAATGGAACAAGAAACAGAATGAAAAGAAGAAAAGTTATTACACTCATGAAGATAGTGATGGTCTTTCAAATAGTGACGAAGATGAACAAGGTTATAGATATAAACTTCTAATGGCTTTTGAAGATGATGATTACATGGATGCTATAGATGTAGAAGGCTTTTATGAAGAAATGAATAATCTCAAAGTTTGCTTAGAAGAGAAAAGTGCTATTATTGATTCTCTACAATGTCAACTGACTGAAAAGGAAAAACATCTTGAAAAATTGGAATGTGAGATTGTTTGTCTTAGAAAGGAGATTGAGAAAACAAAAGCGATTAATCTCAAATTTGTCAAAGGATCTGAAACCTTGGATGAGATTATCAATGTGCAGCGATCTCCTCTGATCAAGACAGGTCTAGGATATAATGGAGAAACATCTCAAGCATCTACCTCTAAAAGTTATCTTGATGCAGCAAGGAGAAGAGAGCAAAGGCCAAATAAAAGTCATCAGGTGAATCAGGGACAGTTTACCTCAAGAACAAATAAAGACCATCAAGAAATTCGGGGACAAACTGCCTTAAGGACAAATAGAAGCTACAATCAGCCACAGGTAAAATCTTCCCAACTTGTTCCAAGAATGAATGTGAATAGAAGCTACAATCGGTTGGATGATAGATCTGATTATCGCAGAAGTTTCTTTAATGGCCAATGCTTTTCTTGCCATAACTTCGGTCACAAAGCAGCTCAATGTGTTGCCTACAAGACAATCATGACTAGAGAAGCTCAAAAGCAAGGGAGAATGACTGGAACCATGAAAAGGACTTATAACAACTTTTCGGTTCTTGAAAATGAAGTTGAATGCTCTATTTGTAATAACTTTGGTCATGAAGATTCTGAATGCAGGAGCAGGTTTCGGAAGACAACTCAGAAGGAACAAACCTCAAATTTCAGAACATGGAGAATAAAGGAACCGCAACCAGAAACATGTGGGATAGCCTTTTATGCAGAAGGTCAAGAAAGTCTATGGTACATTGACAGCGGATGTTCGAAGCATATGACAGGGGACAAAGAAAAGCTTGAGTCATATACCACATTAGAAAAGGGGAAGAAAGTTTATTTTGGAAACGATATCTCTGTAGCCATAAAAGGAAAAGGTGTTGCTCCATTCAAAGAAAAGGTCAAAGCAGGAAATGTTTTATATGTTGATGGATTGAAGCATAATCTTCTGAGTGTCAGTCAGATGTGCGATCAAGGAACAGAGGTAATATTTAGATCAAATGGATGTTGTGTTCGTGATCTTGATACAGGTAAAACAGTGCTCAAAGGAAGAAGGACTCCAAATAATCTATATATCTTTGAGGAAAGACAACAATGCTACTTGAGCAAGGATGATGAACATTGGCTATGGCATCAGAGGTTGGGGCATCTAAGCTTTTCACAAATAAGGAAAGCATGCAAATATCAGGCAGTTCGTGGTCTTCCAGATATCAAAATTCCAGACAACACCATATGCAAATCTTGTCAGTTTGGAAAGCAAACCAGAACTAACTTTCCAGAGAAGGAAGGATCAGCTAGCATGCCTCTTGAGCTAGTCCATACAGATGTATGTGGTCCATTTAGGAAAAGGACACCTCGAGGAGAAGAATATTTGATATTATTCATTGACGATTTTTCAAGGTTTGTCTGGTTAGGGCTTATGAAGCACAAAGATGAAGCATTCGAGAAATTCAAATCCTTCAAAGCTTTGGTTGAAAATGAATCAGGACACAAAATTAAGTGCCTCAGATCTGACAGAGGTGGGGAGTTTACCTCAAATGAATTTTTTTATTTCTGTGAAGGACATGGGATAAGAAGAGAATTCTCTACAGCTAGAACTCCTCAGCAAAATGGGGTTGTGGAAAGAATGAACAGAACAATCCAACAAATGGCTCGTGCTATGCTTGATGAATCAGGTACTCCCGCAACTTTCTGGGGTGAAGCTGCACATGCTGCGGTTATTATTCTTAACAAAACAAATGTCCGAGTAAACAACACTCAAACACCTCATGAGCTCTGGAGTGGTGAGACTCCTTCGGTGAAGCACTTCAAAATCTTTGGGAGCAAATGTTATATTAAGAATACTGATGAGCAACTTGGAAAACTTGAACCAAGAGCAGATGAAGGTATTCTTCTTGGTTACTCTCCACATAGCAAAGCATACAAATGCTACAATAAAAGACTTGGCAGAATTGTTGACAGCATTGATGTAGTGGTTGATGAGAAGGGATACATTCCTAGGCAAGTTCATCATGAAGACATTGAAGAAGATGAAGGCTACCCTCAAAGGCAGAATGATGAAGAAGAAAAACCTCAAGAAGAGGAAGAACCTCAAGAAGAACCAGAGGAGCAGACAAGAATAGAAGAGAAGACTCCATCCAGATATGTTCAAAAGAATCATCCAGAATCTCAGATTGTGGGGCAGAAAGAAGCAGGAGTACAAACAAGAAGATTAATTGCAGAAGCTTCAAGCTATTTGGCATTACTCTCTTCCACTGAACCACAAAATGTGAAAGAGGCATGCAAAGATGAATGTTGGGTCAAAGCAATGGATGAAGAACTTGAGCAGATCGAAAAGAACAACACTTGGGAACTGGTTCCTAGACCAAAAGATAAGAATGTCATAGGGACAAAATGGGTCTTCAAGAATAAATTGAATGAAAATGGAGAAGTAATTAGAAACAAGGCCAGACTTGTTTGTAAAGGGTATGCGTAGCAAGAAGGGATAGATTTTGAAGAGACCTTTGCTCCTGTAGCAAGACTTGAGGCCATCCGAATGTTCCTTGCTCTCTCAAGCTTTCAAAACTTCAAGGTATTTCAAATGGACGTGAAATCAGCCTTTCTGAATGGAGACTTAGAAGAAGAAGTATATATTGAACAGCCAGATGGTTTCATTCTTGGGAATGATCCAAACCTTGTATGCAGATTGAAAAAGGCCCTCTATGGTCTCAAACAAGCTCCAAGGGCTTGGTACTATCGGTTGGACAAATATCTTCACCAACAAGGCTTTTCAAAAGGATCAGCAGATAGCAATCTCTATATGAAAGTTGAAAATAACAAATTGCTAATACTTGTTGTGTATGTAGATGATATTATCTTTGGTAGCAATGAAGAGGCTATGAGTCAGAACTTTGCCTTGGTTATGCAGAAAGAATTTGAAATGTCATTACTTGGAGAATTGACATACTTTCTTGGATTGCAAATCCAACAAAATGAAGGAGGTATTTTCTTGTCTCAAACCAAGTACCTCAAGCAGATCTTGAAGAAGTATGGCATGGAAGATTCAAAGCCAGTTTGTACCCCCATGGTTACAGGATGCAGCCTCAGTGCAAATGACGAATCAGCAGCAGTTCACCAACCCACTTATAGATCCATGATTGGGAGTTTGCTTTATTTGACAGGTACCCGACCACATATTATGCATGCAGTAGGAATTGTTGGAAGATTTCAAGCCAACCCAAAGGAAACTCATCTTCAGGCAGTCAAAAGAATCTTCAAGTATCTTCAAGGGACCCAAAACTATGGCTTATGGTATCCTAGGGATACAGATCTCACTCTTCATGCTTACACAGATGCAGATTGGGCCGGAAGTGTGGATGATAGGAAAAGCACAAGTGGTGGTGCTTTCTTCATGGGTTCTAGATTAGTATCTTGGTTCAGCAAGAAACAGAGTTCGATTGCCTTATCTACAGCTGAAGCAGAATATGTGGCTGCGGCATCTTGTTGCACACAACTTCTTTGGATGATGCAGACCTTGCAGGATTTTCAAATCACTTTCACTCCACCAGTCTCTATCTTATGTGATAATACAAGTGCAATCAGCATTTCAAAGAATCCAGTCATGCACTCAAAGACCAAGCACATACCAATCAAGTACCATTTTCTTCGGGAACAAGTGCTTGAGCAGAAGGTCAAGCTGGAGTATGTTCCTTCTAAGGAACAAGTTGCTGATATTCTCACAAAACCACTGCCCAGGGAAACTTTTGAATATCTCAGACAAAAGCTGGGAGTAGTTGATGCTTCATCCTGCTGTTGAAGCTTGTTTGTTCTACAGAAAAGTTGGTATACGCAAGTTACGTAAGGGATATCCGCGTATATACGCCGATTTATGATGGGAAAGTCGCATGTATGGTGTACACGTGTTGCAGAAATCATATCCGCGTGCATACGCTGTTTTATGCAGGAGAAGTCGCGTATATGGAGTTCTGAACAGCAAGGGCAGACTCCGGTTGGAGAAGGTCTGAGATGGGTATGCCAGAATTCTTCAGGCACAGTTTCAGGGGGTGCAGCAGGCATAGGTTCAGGGGGAGCAGCTTAAAGTCTCATAAAGCATTGTTGGCATTTAGATGCTTTTGGTTCTAGTACACAACTGTTGTTGGTTTCAGGAGAAGGAGCTCAGAAGGAAATCTTGGTTGCTGATCTAAAAAGATGTGTATCAGATGCTACTTGTGACTTTCATAAGTCTTGGTCTAGATTTGTTGTCTCTATGTCATGTATCTCTTCTATCTCTTTTATGGTGTCAAGGTCATGTAACGGCCTATGTTGGTTTCCCCACTATGCCTGGGATGAATGATGTAATATAATTGGTTGTTTCTGATGTATCCCCTCTTGGTTGGGAGTATGGATTGAGTCTTTTGGTGATAGGAAGGTCCCTTATGGTGTATGAGTCTTGGTTCTTTTGAAGAACATCTTTTGCAGATCTTGCCTACAGTCAGGGGGAGCATGTTTCAGCACAGCCAAGCAAAGATATCAGCATGTACTCAGGGGGAGCACAACCCTTTGCCCTTGATGACAAAGGGGGAGAGTGATTCGATTTGGTGTTGTTGCCATCAAGTCCAAAGGGGGAGATTGTTGGCATTATGAGACAAATATTGTCCTTGATGGCAAATCACACTGATAACAAATCATAGTGCAGAAGGATAGCAGCAAGGAATTGATGATCAGTTTACAAGTATGAAGAAAAATATATACACGCTGGTTCACTATATACCAAGTCGCGTATACAAGCAGGTTCACTATATACCAAGTCGCGTATACGCAGGTTCGCTATATACCAAGTCGCGTGTACACGCTGGTTGGCTTCAGTAAAAGCGCGTGTATGTGGAAAACTTATCTTTGGTCCACGGCGGTTATTCCTTGGAAGTTGTGCCTATGGTTTTGGACCTTGGTGTCTCGACGGACGTGTTGATCCCTAGTTTTGAAGTTGATGGTATTGGATTTCTATGGTTTTGGCCCTTGGTATTGAACAAGGCCTAAGGCTATATAAGGAGAAGGAAATCATTAGGCAAGTGTATCTGAAAAGTCTTGAATATCTGATGAAGTATTAGATCCAGTATGCAGGTTATTGGTTGATGATGTATTGCTTGATCTGAGCTAAGGAGAGATCTCATCGGTTGATGGAGAACAAGATCTAAGGAGAGATCGGGATCAAATGGTTTGAAATGAACTATCTTTATATGGTTGATTATGCGTATTTCTAGATCTGCATACTGACGCAATGTTATGTTCTGGGTATAACTGATATCTGGTACAGCTGCAAGTTATGAAAAATTATTTTTAGATCTGTACGCAGGTTGTCTTCGGTAAAACCGCGTGTATACGCGGGTTGCCTTCATTGAAGTAGCGTATATCTTTTGGAGCTTGATTTTTGGGTTGCAGCTGGGTCTGACTGTCATTGCAGAGTTCTGTAGTCTGCTCTGTGTTCTGGTGACTGGGTTTGACAGGGTTTCAGTGGTTCAGTGATTCAAAGATTGTTGATGCGAGTATTGGTTGTTTTGTAATCTGCTATGAAAGTTGAATGAATTGTGGTCTTCAGATTGTAATGTTGTGCTTCAGGAATATCCAGTCTGAAAATGTATGAAAAGTGGTACCTGAAGGAAAGAAGATTGTAGGCCTGCACCTACGTACTAGTATCTTAGCTAGTACAAGAGCAAAGGGGGTTGGAGCTCCCTTCCAAGGAAGTTTGGAGAACGAGAGAAGGTTGAAGCCTTCTGCAGGTTGTAGCCTGCGTACTGGTATAAGGCTGCACCAGTACAAAAGATTGTAAACTGAAGTTTCATATTAAGGAAAGATAGAGACGACTTGCAGCAGGTGGTTTTCACCCACATTGGGTTTCCACCTTATATCATGGTGTTCATGTGTATGTTTTCTATGTGATGATCTGTTCTGTTATACTGCACCTATTTTACTATCATGGTTAATAATGTCCTGATGCATTTACTGAAGATAAGCTACTGAATCATAAGTTTTATTGTTATACGCTGGTTGCTTTAGACAAAGTTGCGTGTACACACTGTTTCACTTAACTGAAGTAGCGTATATGTTTCTGAGCATAAAATGAAAAAGTTTTTCTGATAATACTGATTCACCCCCCCCCTCTCAGTATTATTTCCAACAGAGAATTTGGACGGTGTCATCTTTATTCTCTTCTGTGATGGTATCATTCGAAGATAGAACCTCTGAAGGCAAGACCGGGTCAACTGCCGCCTCGACCTTTTGACTTTCGTCAGGTATGGATTCGGACGGTTCATCCTCAATGATAGGTGCTTCGGCTGACCACCTGAGCGGGCCAGCCAGGTTCTCAACTGGTGAAGGACTTGGCAGGAGCTTTTGATATCCAGGAGGAAGTCGCGCTGATAAAACTAGGCGATCTTCTAAAACTCTTTTAGCCTCGTCTAAGAAGGGAAAACGGTGGATGGCATGGTCGCCTTCACACAGTTTGCAGGGAAATCTAGCTCTCCCTCTCTGTCCTATGGCTTCACTTTCACTAGTTGACGGTGTGCTGTCAACATGGCTATCAGAGGTTGACGCCACCGAATTGTGCAAACGGGGAGACCAGTCCCTTAGTATCCGAGGGATGCAGGGACAATCTCTGTGGAAGTGGTCTCCCTTGCATATGACACGTGGCGATTTAGGCCTAGTCAGTGCTGTGTGTGGATTTTTGTTAGACGACACTTGTTTTCCCCCAGTCGCTTTTGGCTCCTTCTTCTTCTTCTCTTTCTTCTTCTTTTCCTTCTTCTCCTTAGGAACTTGGTTTTTTGTTTTACCAGTTCCGTCAAGCGAAGAGGAAGGAGGAGAGGAAGAATTAGATGAAGTAGAAGGCTGGTGGGTAACTCTGGTCTGGTCTAACTGTTGATTCGACTGTTCAGGAATAGTGGTGTTCTGAATGACATTGGTTGAGAAGAGCCAGACCGGCAAGCCAATTGTCAGTCCTGGAAGCGACAATGTGGCCATATGGGGCGCACCAACATCTCCCCAAGAGGAGAAGGGACTAGGATTTCCACCAAGGGGAATTACTTGGTTGGTGTGCTCCATTTCCTCAACCTAAAGATCAACGCAGGAAAAAGGGGTGATTGTTCCGTTTAAAATAAATTTTAACGACGCTTTAGACACAACTTGCTTTTTCAATTTTAAAGAGTCGAGAAAAAGCTAAAGATGACTCTAGTCTCCTTCGATGTTTTAACGAGCCCGAAGTGACAAATGCTCGGATGGACTTTTTCCGTTATAGAGTCTGAAAAAGGCCAAAAGGAACTGCTCTGGAGTTCTAGGTAGAGGGTGTGCCAAACTTTTCGCAAAACCGCAGAATACTTTTTAAGCTATGGGCGGTCAATCTTCCTGAATGTTGTGTTCAGTGCATTGCGATCAGTAGGGCGGCCGACACGGCTTCCTAAGGATAAAGGTTTTATGCCTATAGGGGTCTCCCAATATATACTCGATGGTACATGGGAGCACAATCCGTACTGGCGCTATCGTCCCTCAGGAGGAATCACCCACCATCAGCGAGATCGACAGTCACCAGGCTTTACGACGCCAGAACACGTCTCTAGCCTAGACCTCTATGTTGTGCGTTAAGTTACAAAGCGTTGTTAAGTTCATTCAATTTATTTTAGGTTGATCTTTCTTAGAAGTTTTCCTTTTGAGGTTCACCACGAGATGTAGATACAACTCCTAAATGCAATCTAAAAGATGATAAGAAAATTTTATCTCTTTTTCAACAATGAAAATCCTAGCTACAAAGGGAAAAGAAAGACACCATCTTTTCTCAAAGAGCAATCAGCACACTCTAAATGCACTTTTCCTAAATCAAGCATGCAAACTATCAAGATGCAAATGAAAAATGCAGGTGTTTGTTTTCCGCTCTCTTAATATTGATGCCTAAAAAGAAAGCTTTTTGTACAACTTTGAATTTGCTTTTAAATGACAAATAAAAACAAGTTTACTTTTTCGAAATCAGAAAGGGTAGAAGAGAATACAACACTTTACGACTTTCGAAATGAACACTTGTTTCGACACTTAAAAGAGACAAACTCAAACCAAAAGCAAAAGTAAACGTATAATCAACTGTCAATCAGCCAATGAACTCTCTCCTAAGATCAAAATCAACAGATCTGAATCAAGGGCTACAGGTCGACTATTTCACTCTTGCAAAGGAAAACTGTAAATGACGCCACAAACACATAAAAACACTCACAGTCTTTTTGTACAAAAGGAGGCGGAATTAAAGCAGAGAAAAGGAGTTTCAGATAAGTATACTAACTAATAACAGGCTGCAAAAAACAGAGATAAAACTGAGCTAAAAGAAACAGAGAACCACAGCTGCACAAGGCAAAGACTGATCAGCGCACTCCCAACACAGAGGTTTTGACATTCAGCGCAGGTAGCCTTCACGGGACCTGCGTTGAAATGCAGAACCTCTTCACAGAGTCTGCGCTGAAGCAGAAATGAGAGTTGTTTCTGGGTTCTGGGTTACAGTTTGCAGTTTGCAGTTAAATCAATAGTTTTTGGCCGGATCAAAGCTATCAATTAGGTACAATCAAAGGGATGATTTGAAGGAGGGCTAAGATCTATCACAAAGGATCATCAAATCATTTGTGAGTCCATTGTTCAGATGATAGATAAATCCAGTGATTGGATCAAAGCAGCAGCTGTCTACTTTGCATCTGAAAATAGCAGATGCAGTTCGATTGCTGCTCTTGAGTCTATGAAACAAACAATGATAGAGACATAAATAAAATGACTAAACAGATCTCCCCAGTGGAGTTGCCAATTTTTTGTGGGGAAAAATGCCTATGCAGGACGATCCTATCCACCTAAGGTGTGACAGTGCCTTAGCAACAAACAGAAACAACTATCCTAGTATTCTTCCTTTATGAATTAAGAATGAAGAGAGATAGATGGACTAACCGGTGTCTTCCATTTGTCCCTCGATCTGGTTTCTCTTCTCTTTGAGAGTTCCCAGCTACTTGCCTTCTTGCTCGCCCAGCTTCAACAGGTTCCTGTAAGATCACAAGAAGGGAACACTACACAAAGACATAGATTCATATTCATAACTAGTTCAGGATTAGAAATAAACTAAACATACTAATGCAATCATACATCAAAGATACATCAGTATATAGGAGAAACCAAGATAGCTTTATTGATGAATAACAAGGTTCAGGAGGAGATACAACCAAGAGAGTTCCAATCCAGCATCTACCTCCCAGCGAATGAAATCCTTTCTTCACCTCCCTTCAAAGCATTAAGCACCCAATGATTCCAATCTCAAACCAACAGCAATTCTTTGCAATAACAAAATTCCAGCCTCCTGGATCTCATGGAGGAGAGATCCATATATAGATGTTTGGAGAGAGGATGAGTCAGCTTGAGATCTGACTAGTGTCCTCTCCCTCTGTCAGTTCTTGCTTCCACTTGGAGACTAAGAGCCTCTTACTCATCACTTAGTCGAACTCATCAAGGCAAGTGTCACGGAGGAAGATTCTGGAAGCTTCCACAGTCTTTACACCTCGCACAAAGGACCCTGCCATTTGTCATTTCCCGCTCAGCGCACCCTGGTAGTGCTTCCACCTGCGTTGCAACGCAACTAGCCAGTGTGGCCTCTGCATTTCAACGCAGGCAGCTAGTGGAGCCTCTGAATTGATTCTAAATTGACTTGTTTTTGAGCAGTTTCTGGTGGAGAACTTCTGTGAATTGCTGTGGTTTGTTACCCTTGTTCCTCTAGGGGTAGGAACAACATGTTTAGGGACTTTGGATCCCTTGGATTATGGACATTTAATGCTTATAGCTATAAGGCACAAAAATGTCTATAACACATATATAGATGTTTGCAAAGGGGGTGAGTCAGATTTTGAGAGTTTATTAGTGTCCTCTCTCTGATATTTCTTGATTCCACTTGGAGATTGATGATCTCTTACTCATCCCTAGGCAAATGCAGAGAGGCAAGTGTCAAAGGAGAAGTTTCTAGAAGATTCCATGATCCTCCACCTTGCAGATTGACCCTGCCATTTGTCCACTCTCGCCCATCGCACCCCATAGAAGGGCTTTTCAAGATGCATCGCACCTACTGTGTGTATTTAGGTGGGAAGCAGCGCACTTTGACCATGGAGCAAGTGAGATGGTCCAGTTTTGACCAGTTCTGAGCAGTTTTTCATGGAGAACTTCTAGGAGAAGATGTAATCAGTTGACCTTGTTCTTTTAGAGGTTGTAACAACACTTTTAGGGACTTAAGAGCCCTTGGTTTATGGACATTTATGATTTGGTTTTCAGTGCCCAATATTTTGTCACTTGAAACATTCTACCAGATATTTTAAAGGAGAAAAAGAGTTATTATACCTATGTATTCCTTTTCTCTGTTGAATTATTCTACTAGATATTAGTTATCTGTCAGAGAGATTAACTCTACCATTTGTTGTTTTATTTCCATAATTGGTGCATGTGAAACAATACCCTGGGAAGATTTCGTTTTTCCTGGAAGGTTTCCTTCTATGCTAAGATGATTTTTGGGAAATTCAATTTACTTGGAAAACATTGTTGTTTTGCTGCTACTAATTTTTCTTTTGCTGAGAAATTTTATATTACTACTTTGTATTCCCTCTATTTGTTGGAACAAAGGTTATTGCATTTTTACCCTTTAATTCAGCTACTACACTAGACTCAACTTCATAGCCTAGACCAGTTCAATTTGAGAAGGCCCGTTGTGCTTCTAATATCTCATTCAAATCTTCAGTCCCTTTTCCAAATTTCTGATTGAAATTGAGATGTGTTTTATCCTTCTCCAACTCCTTCTTCAGCATTACAATTTCTCCTTCCATCTTCTCACATGTTTGAGCCTTTTCAATCAACTATTGGTTTAGGTTTCTTGTATTTTCTTACCTTCTTCTATTTGTAGGAGCAATGGATCCACAACCTCAATGTTTTCTTTTATCAATGATTCTTTATGGGTAATTTTTTTCTTTCTCATCCTCTCTCTCTCCTTAAGTGCACTTACCAATTCTCCTTCAAGATCAACTTCTCCTTCATCATCATCATAGTTAATAGCCTCAACTTGAAAATTTCCAATTCCCATAAGCATGAATTCATTCAAGCTATCAAAATATTTGTCCTCATATAAGGATTTATTGGGATCACTTTCAAAGGATATTTCTTCTTGAACATAGAAACCTTTCTTCTTAGCCTTCTTTTTGTCCTTTTGAACCTTTTTGAATTTTTCTTTCGGATCATAGTATTTCTTCTTCTTTTCAGGACACTTTGATTCATAATGATCAATTTTGCCACAATTAAAATAGTTAAACAAAAAATTACCTTTATACTTTCTTGATCCTCACTTGAGCTTCCTCAAAACATTTGTCTTCTTCTTCTTATGAATCGCAGCAGGAGCCATCATGCTCATCCTTGCACGTCTTTTCTGCTTTGAAGGTTGATTATTTGGCTACAAACTTGCCTTTCGAAATACTCATCTCATAGGTATTGAGTATTCAAAGTTGATCTAAGGTGAGAGTGCCTATATTATCCATTTCTTCAATGAATGACACCTTGGGAATAACTCTCTCAGGCAGAGATCTCAACACTTTTTCAACTACCAAATCTTCATCTAGCTTCTCATCAAGCCCTTTTATGGTGTTCACAACTTCATCAACTCTTAAAAAATAATTTTAATATCTTCATCATCATGCATGCTCAATTATTAAAATTTGATCCTAAAAACTTGGATTTTATATTTCTTTACCTTGTTGTCTCCTTCATAGCAGCTTCTCATCTTGTCTTAGATTTCTTTGGCAAATGTTCAATCCATCACCTTGACAAGTTCTGATTTAGATAGGCCAGCAAGCAGGGCATGCATTACTTTAGCATTGCATGTGAACTCCAATTTTGGATCTTTGGTAACAAATATTTTGGTCTTTTATATTCTTCTTCCACAACGTCTCATATATCAGCTCCAAGTGATTGAATGTAGGTCTTCAACCTCACTTTCCAAAACATGTAGTTTGTCCCATTGAACATAGGTTCCTTATTGGTAAAACCTCCTTCACAATTCTCCATGGTTCCTGATCTTTCTTCTAGCTGTTATACTGATAAGAAGCAACCCACTCCGATACCACTTTTTGGAAATCATGACACTACTAAAGGTGGGGTGAATCAGTAGTGTAGGAATTTTACCAACTTAAAAATTTCTTTTACTTTGAGTACATTATTAAATACTTCATAAATAACTTAAATAACCATAATAGATATTAATTTCAACAAAAAAATGGAACACACAAGAATAAGTAACTTTGAAAACTACTTTTCAATTCATTCATATGGCAAGCTACAACTTTTTGTTACAATTTCTCTGGTTATAACTAGCAAGAAGCTACAACTCCCTGATTTTTTAGCTATAATTGAATGGAGCTACAATCCCAACTATTTTCCAACACCCATAGGAAGGAGCACTGACCCCTAATCAACAAGCTATAACTTGCTTTAGACACTCATTGTTCCATATTTCATCCATTTTCATACTAGGATCAATGAATGTCCTCTCTACTTTTAAAAAATAATTTTGCCTCAATCACCAACATCTTCAATAGTATTTGGTCACTAAGAAACAAATACCTTCAACAATTTTTTATTGTTGATAAAATCACCATGCCAACACCTCACTGCACCAGAAGCTTTATCTCAAAAACATTATGCACATTCTGCTTGATCAAGACTACTTATAAAGAATTTGACATGATATTTTTTAATTCTCTTCATTTTTATCTTAGATTTTTGCATGTTTCCTTATTTTTTACTTTGTCCTATTCATCTTAGTATTTTAGACATGTTCTCCAATTTATCTGACCTCAACAACCATTCTCTATAATTTCAACTGAGTTTTTCTGCAAATTTTAGTAACTCTCCCATTTCAACAAGTTTTAGTTGAGCTTCTCTATTTTTATATGTAGTTTAATTTGGCTTTACTGTCAAAACTTTTGTAAAAACTAATTTTTCTGCCTTTCTTCCTTTAAGCCCCTTTCCCTTAGCCCCCTTTCCTATTTTTCTAACATGGAACCGGTCTCTTCAACCATGACTTAATGGTTTGGGCACTAATCCCTTTAGAACCCTATGCAAGCCAATTCTTTGTATAAATGGCTCTCCGTTATTGGTCACACTTCTACGTGAAGCGATCTAAAATCTCTAAGAGCCTTCGCAGATCTTTATATCCTCCATGCCCCTAGTTCCTACCTATGGCATAAGGCCTAGTGCGAGCCCTTAGCCCATATCCCCTGTTATCTCAACAATTTGTTTATGCACACCATAATTCACCCATCAGGTTGAAATGACCCATGGGGACCACCTAGCACCTTTTTAATTTCCTAATTCTATCGTATTGTCTTTCATCCATGTCAGAGTATCCATTTCTCGGTGCTTTCACCACGTGCACCATAGTAAACCCATCGGGCTTTGCCTTATAGAATGAGTTATCCCATGGGGTCCTCCCACTATATGATGCAGGAGCATCCGACCACTCTTAATCAAAAGTCAAAGTTAGAGCTATGGAGGAGGAGACATGGACAATCATGTAAACCAGGAGAAAATTTCTATTAAAAATGAGCTAATTTAATGGAATTGATAAGTCTCAAGAAGACTAATTTAATGTAATTATTTGCCATGTATATGCGTTGACATATTTAGGCGATTTGTGAGAGGAAATCGTGGATCTGAGATGATCCATGACTTTGTAATTTCTCTATAAAGAGTCTGTGTGTGTAAGGAGAGCATAGGCAGAAACAAAAAACATTTGTGTAAACAGAGTGTGGATTCAATGTAATTGCTAGAGGAATTTGTGACTAAGGCTGAAATGCCTTAGACCGAAATTGATTCTGTGTAATATAAGATATACGTGTTTGTGGGTTTCTATATACCTGTGTATAATTTACATATATATTCTCTACTGTGAGTTCAATTCCGTGTCATAAGAGTGTTGATCGACCACCGATCACTGTAAGGATCGATGGCGATCCAATGCAAAACTTGTTAACTATTGTATAAGTATTGTGGGTGTGTAGGCAGAGTTAATCAGGGTGGACAGGTGAATTCCATCATAAGCGAACAATTGAAGAGGGAGTCATCGGATCACTTAGATCGACAGATAATAACGATGGAAAGAACAAACTGTGGGGATAGAAGTGTACAGGGGTCCTGATCGAGGTTGAAGGCCCGTAATCACTTTTAGTCATCGATCGCAAGTTCAAACATTTGTGTCGAAGTCAACAATGGGGGTTGGCCCTATTATTAGACCGTGTGTTAATGGAAGTCCCGCGAGCCGTAGGTTATAATGGCTACCATTATCCGATGGATATTGGGCTTAAAAATGAGTGGACGTTAATCTAAGTACTAGACCCGAACTTTTATAGGCCGAGGACTAATAATTCATATCGGTTCCATGAGGGCAGTTAAGTGTCATGCAGATCCTTGTGCGATATCACTATTGACTGTTAGATCAAGTGTGCCTTGATCAAACAGTGGAGGGTTGCCAATTTAAATTGCATCGAAATCTTAAAGGAGTGAGTGAACCATAGCCTTAAGTGCAGTGAAATGCGATGTGCGATCAGAGGATTGTAAAGCAGAATCGAGAAGTTTTTGGATGCAGGTTTATCTATTCAAAGTCTGGTCTTATGCATTTAGGTGGAACCGGCTTAGTTGGAAGGTTCTATGTCATTTTGTTGTTGGGTGATTAGTCGAGTTTTGTTTAAAACCTACCAATGTAAATCTTCTGATTGGTTGAGGTGGGCCATAACCCACAGGCTCACGTAAGGATATTGTGAAAAATAGGGAAATTGCCTTTTGGCAGTTTTTCCTATGTCAAAGTGGTATTAGTGCAGGGAAAGGTTTCCTGCAAGTAGAAAGAAGATTTTGTGTGCAAAAAGGGAAATTCAATGAGGGGAAGTTGTTGCTCAGTTGTTGTTCAATTATTGTTCAGTTTCTGTTCAATTGTTTTTCAATTGTTGTTCAGTTGTTGTTCAATTTTTGTTTAGTTGTTGTTCAATTACTGTTCAGTTGTTGTTCAATTGTTGCTATTCAATTGTTGTTCAATTGATGTTCAATTGTTGTTAAATTATTGTTCAATTGTTGTTTAGTTGTTGTTAAATTATTGTTCAATTGTTGTTCAATTATTTCTATTCAATTGACCGCCTGCATCATTTTAAGTGAAAGGAGGAGGTACAGTTATATTGAATGTTGGTGAGTTTGTGATATTTATATTGTCATACAGGTAGCGGCAGAATAAGGTGAGAAGAATGCATCAGCCTAGAGCATGGAGTGCTCAAATGGTTCCAAAGAAGAGAGAACCAGAGAGATGTTGAAAGACTAAGCTCAAAGGAGAGAAGCTTGGTGAGGTATCGTGTAGAAGAGGAGACTGTTACTGTAGAGGTTTTGTTGCAACTCATAAAAATATCATGAAAGCACTTCTACTGAGGAAGTGGGTATAATTTCTATGGGATGAAGGAGAAGCATATGACCTGGAGGTCATAAATTTTTGAGCATCTAGAGTCTGATGCAGGAGCATCCGACCACCCTTAATCAAAAGTCAAAGTTAGAGCTATGGACGAGGATATGTGGGCAATCATGTAAACCAGGAGCAAAATTCTATTAAAAACGAGTTAATTTGATGGAACTGATAAGTCTCGAGAAGCCTAATTTAATGTAATTATCTGCCATGTATGTGTGTTGAGAGATCTAGGCGATTTGTGAGAGGAAATCGTGGATTTGAGATGATCCAGGACTTTGTAATTTCTATATAAAGAGTATGTGTGTGTGAGGAGAGCATAGATAGAAAGAGTCAAAAAACATTTGTGTAAAGAGACAGTGGATTCAGTGTAATCACTAGAGGAATTTGTGACTAAGGTTGAAATGCCTTAGACTATAACTGATTTTGTGTAATATAAGATATACGTGTTTGTGGGTTTCTATATGCCTATGTATAATTTACATATATATTCTTTACTGTGAGTTCAATTCTGTGTCACAAGAGTGTTGATCAACCACCGATCACTGTAAGGATCGATGGTGATCCAATGTAAAACTTGTTAACTGTTGTATAAGTGTCATGGGTGTGTAGGCAGAGTTAATCAGGGTGGAAAGGTGAATTCCATCATAAGAAAACAAGTGAATAGGGAGTCGTTGGATCACTTAGATCGATGGATAATAACGGCGGAAAGAATAAACTATGGGGATAGAAGTGTACGGGGGTCCTGATCGAGTTTGAAAGCCTGCAATCACTTTTAGCCATCAATCGCAAGCTCAAACGTTTGTGTCGAATTCAATAGTGGGGGTTGGCCCTGTTATTAAACCGTGTGTTAATGGAAGTCCCGCGAGCCAATGGCTACTGTTATACGGTGCATATCAGGCTTAAAAATGAGTAGATGTTAATCTAAGTACCGGACCTGAACTTTTATAGGCCGAGGACTGATAATTCATATTGGTTCTATGAGGGCGGTTAAGTGTCATGTAGATCCCTGTGCGATATCACTATTGGCATTAGATCAAGTGTGCCTTGATCAAACGATGGAGGATCACCAATTTAAATCACATCGCAATATTAAAGGAGTGAGTGAACCCTGACCTTAAGTGCAGCAAAATACGATGTGTGATTGAAGGATTGTGGAGGGGACCTGAGAAGTTTTTGGATGTGGGTTTATCTTTTTGAATTCCGGTCTTATGAATTTAGGTGGAACCAGCTTAGTTGGTAGGTTCTGTGTCATTCTGTTGTTGGGTGATTAGTCGGGTTTTGTTTAAAACCTACCAATGTAACGCTTTCAATTGGTTTAGGTGGGCCATAACCCATAGGCTCACGTAAGGATATTGTGAAAACCAGGGAAATTGCCTTTTGGCGGTTTTTCGTGCGTCACTATAGAAAGAGGCAATGGAATGATTATCCAGGCTTCATCAACTATTGATGTGTCTAGGCTCCCTTTAGCCAATTCTCTCTCTCTTTTCCTTACCATTAACCATCAAGGTCAATCCTCTGAAATGATGTTACAATGATGTCACTCCTACCACGTTTTGACCTATGAGTGGTGACACATGTCACTCAAATGTCAGCCCTTTGGGTGCCCAAAAGTGCCAAAATGGCTACCATGTGTCACACTCCTATTGGTTGTGTTGATGTCATATTTTACTACCGTCTAGGCTAATCAACTGTTTCAACCCTATCCCTAACACAGAGGAGAGAGAAATTTCCTCTGAGGCTTATTATGCAACCTTTTTCCTCATTAAATTGGAAAACTACTGGGTCCAAGAAACTAGTCCTGAAACTAGTCCTATGTGGTTTCTGGTTTTTGGAGGAGAGGTCCTGGAGTGATTCTTCGTTGTTGATCTATGTGATAACTGGTGTGGGAAACCACCTCTCGTGACCACCAAGCCTATCTAAAGGGTCATCTTATATGTTTTTGGAAAAATGCCATGTGGCCCAATGCTTACCTATTCACACTTTTATTTGGGTGCTAAATCTAATCCACTAAGTTATGCCTCTATCACTATTGGGTGGGCTCCACCCACTCAATTCATCCCAACACATTTCACTTACGCCACATTTGGAACCTCTAGCATGCACCCACAAGGGTACCACCATTGGGATGGCGTCATCTCACTTCTCCTCTGGCCAATGAACATGATTTCCACTGCTAAAATGATTGCCATGTCTGTCCATAGCTTCTCATAGAGGCACTACCTAGTTTATCCCTTAAGCCAACTTTGGCTATGTGCCAAAGATTCATCCAGCCACCTTTAACTCTACTATGAATGCCTTGGAGTCATAGAACTTTTATTGGCTCTATCTCACGATCCAGGAGGCCATTTTCAAACTTTCACATACCACTAGAAACCTCTTTCAGAGCTCTATCCAACTGAGTGGTTTACATATGCTCATGAGATGATAGGTTGTTCTAGAATTGGCTCCAAAGATACTGCAATAATTATGATGCTTTTCCCTTCTTATATGCATGGAACCTTCTCCCTAACATATCTAATTGACACTCATGCCACATGTTGACTATAATGAACACTTTGTTTCCATCATTGACAACATATTTCAACAATAATATGGTCTTCTAATGTCCACAAATGAATCTAAGTTTATAGTATAAAGAAAGGTTCATCTCCATGCATGACCCAAATAAAATTCATGTCAACTCAAAAGAAAAAATAGGATACAAGTATTTCCCTTTAACTATCATCATCATTTAACACTGATCCATTCTATTACAAAATGTATGGGTAATAGTCCCATACAAGTCTACATTATTTCTCAAATATTTTGTCTGTAACATGCTCAGAAAAACATTAAAATTCCCTTAGATTGCTCCAATTCTATTCAAAACTAACAAAAATAGTCCTCAAGTCAATGAATGGTGCAATCTTTAAGCTATACATGTCTAGGCTCATCCGCTTTTGACCCCCTTTTTTGTGCCTTCAATACAAACCTGACCAAGGTCATATTATAATTGGATCTCCCTTTTGCATCTAGTGATAATATCACTTCGTTATTTAGGAATGGCTTGATTATAAACATAATTACACTAATACTCTCAACATATGTCTTGATTATAAACATAATTACACTAATACTCTCAACATATGTGGGGCTAGAAGATACATTAAGAAGAGAAAACATAGGTAAAACTCAAACTTATTGTCAAACATAGATCAAACACATACAGAAAAATAAATAGTCTACACATGTAATTCTTACATTGTTGGATGGTTTTGGATTAAATACACCATTTTATGTCCCCACCTCCATGGTATATTTTCATTCCATTAATTCTTCAACAATTGCTTCCAATTTTCCAAGTTCCTTGTCTTTTTCTCTTAATTTATCTTTTATATGATGCAATTAAAGTTGATTTGGGAACCCCCAATAGTTGTGATAAGTGGATTAGGGGCTCCCTTATCGAAACCCATAAACCCTAATGCATTTAAGCCCTTAGCCAATGGGGCCCAAGGGTGTAGTTGTAGGGGAATTGGGACAAAATTTTGGGATTCATAACATTAGGAGAAATTAAATGGTATTACCAAAAAGGTGGGAGGGGTATCTTGTTGTGTATTGAATGGAGAATGGGGAGGTCTAAGCATGGTTTTGTAGGATATATAATCCTAGCATTAGAGAATGAGAATATGGATTAGGACCAAATGTCATATGGGAGAAGGGGCCTAGAGGGAAGACAACAAGAGAAATTGACAAGGAAGCCCCCAATAGTGGTGATAAATGGATTACAAGCCCCATTATCACAACCCATAATCCCTTAACCTATAACAACTAAATTACATATCTCGTTAACCCCCAAGCCATAATCCCTTAACTCGTACACTCATAACTCATAACCCATTAACCCATTGACCCATTGAACCTTAACCCATTAACCTCTAAACTAAAATCCATGAATCCCCTAAGCCCTAACCTCTTATCCTCTTAACTTGTGACTCTTAACCCCTAACCCCTAGTAGTACGTGTGGGAAGAAAATTTGACATCGTACTCTAATATTTCAGTCATACTATTAGATTTACTTGCAAATATTTTTGTAATTATTTTTTAAATCCCTGACATTTGTCAAATATTTGATAAACACAATTATTGTCGAATACTTGACAATATGTTAGTCGAATCTCCAACAATGATTTTTTCATCAGATATGTGACGCCTGTCGAGCCGTAAAAAGGGTCTTTTTCACCTCTAATTACCTCACATTAACTTTTCAATCCATGAAAAATTTGTTATCTCAAAGAGTGTACTCATTCTAAGGCAGTCATTTGTCAGAGTAATGCTAGTAGTATAGTGCTCAAGAAAATACAAGAGTAAACAGATGCTGAAAGAAAATCTACTTATAGCAAAATACCTTGAAGCCTAGATCATTCATTCAGAAAACTAAGCAATTTATCAGTCAAGGGTCCAGTAACAATACCTCATCCCTTTGGAAAATGATATAACTAAAGGAAATCAAGGAACAGATCATCAATCTGGGGACTAGACAGCAAGTGCCAAAGCCCACTACAGTTTCAGATCGTTCTGCACACCGAAGCAATCAGTAACGCAAATAACCAAAAATGGAACAGCAACTAAGAAATGGAACAGGGACTAGAAAATGTAACAGCAACTAAGTCTAAGGAACAACAACACCTTAATTTATAGAAACGAGTATAACAACCTTATCCTGCAGGAATCAAATATCAATCTTTACTCAAAGGATAAATCGGACAATAGATAGAAATGGAACGACAACCAATTACCAATGAAATATAGAACAGCGTGTAGTACCAATCGTAGATACACGGTGCCGGAATAGAAAATACACACAGCACACAGAAATATTAGGGAAAACAGTAATATGAGTCTAATACCATGAGTACTGATCCTGTTTAGAAAGGGAAATAATCACAATTCATAATGGAACAACAATGCCAATTGAACAACAATCGTATAAAGTATAAAACAGTGATACCAACTTAAGAAGATTACAACTCGGTTACTCTGCAATTGAACAGAAATAACATTCTGTAAAGAACAGTGATATTACATTAATGACTTTAAAAGAAAAACAATTCCTCATAAGATCAGAATGCACAATACGACTTTCTTGTTGCAGAGACCGATATATAAAATATAACGAAGCTGCAATATAAGATAACGAAGCACACTAGATTACCAATTAAAGCTGATAATATAAACCACACACAAACCAAAGATAATGATACAGGAGCGAGTGTTCCACCAGGGCCGGGCCCTTAGCCTCCAGGGATACACCGCTTGAAGTTATTCCAGAATCACAGATGGAACAACAACCAGATTTATATTAAAGCATTGAAACAGAGTTACAGTAAATCTCTTCTTGACGAGAGTTGATAATCAAAGTTTAAGTACAGAGCAAAGTTACATGACAAATTAACAGTCTTCCCCCTGAGCTAGCAATGTTGCCCCTACTTATAACAGCTGAAGCGGAGATACCAAGGATGCAAAAATAGTTAAAGCAGTGATCCCTCAGGATCAAAGGATCCTGAGGGATTCGCCAGGCTGTTAATCCTTCAGTTATCTAGTCGTCTTCTTACGCCGAGTTGATATCTCCTTTTCCTTTCCTTGGCTGAGACATTTTAATTTAGATTGTCTCGTTTGCATATGGTTCCTCGCCAAAGGGACAATGGTTAGCTTGGCCCTGTCTTTTTCCTTGGAGCAACAATCTTTAGTTTTTCCTTTTTCCTGCATAAGAAATAGTAATTATTAGCGTTTTTATGTTGCATATAAATATTTATAGATTTTGTCATGATTCTCCATTATCTACCTAGTTCATGATGCAAAGATGTTACGAGTTCTAGAGAAAAGATGGCAGAACAGTCAATGAAAACATACCTTCTTCAATACTCCACACACCCCCCTGCTTACCCTTTTTCATGCCCTCATGAAAACATTGTAGTTGACATGTAAGGCAGTGAGAGAGTAGGCTAGAGATGGGATCTCATGTGGTGGCCTACAGCCATGATGCCTAACTAGGTGTTCAAAAAGATGGCCTATCTGACCCTCAAGCATCTCATACAGGGCTTGGTATGTAGGTGCAGGGTGCCAAATAATCGGACTTCGAAACCTATATCCTAACCAAGATGGCCCTACCCTCAAGATAATTTCACCATAGAGGTTCAGACGATCAACGTCTAACTTAAAATTCTTGTAATTAAATGGTTTCCTGAGTTGGATGTTTGGATTAGAGGTTTGATATCGAAATTTAGCAGCTGCAATGGCAAGGTCCTTAATTGTAAAGAAGTATTCTATCCCTTGCCAATTGATTACTGTATGAATGGGTTCTAACGCATCAATCATGCCCGGAGTCCTCATAAGGCTCCTATGTTTGTTCCATAACTGTAATGGATCTCTAGGCTCAGCTCTTACCCATAAGTCTAATCCGTTTTCTTGTCTTTGGAAGGAATTATAGGCTTTGAGCCATTTAATTTGATTAACTCCAAACGAAATAAATGCATGTAGTTGGATATCCCCAACGAAAGGGCCAGGCTTCTGCTTTGTGTCTTGGTCTAGCACAAGGTTATGCAGATAGAATTCACACAGTAATCTTTGAACCTTCAATCCATAATGCTTACAACAATTTACAAAATCATCAATGGTATCAATTTGGATGGGGGATCCTACTTTGACAGCCTTAATTTTCAATTGCAAGTATCGTTCCATTAAAAACAAGGCATAATTCTTGGCAGGGGCTCTACATGCTAGGACGTTAGTGTACAAAGAGCATAAGGTATCCATCTATCTAATAACTACATCTAATCTATGAGTTACCTTTATGACTTTCATTTTTCTTTTCGCCATCCTTCAAAGGCTTGGCTCTCAGATAAATTGGCATTCCTTAGTTGTTGTTGCAATTCTTCATACTTTTCTCGAGAAACTATTTGTTCCGTGAGTTTTTCAACTGCTTGTTGTGCTTGCATCAAACCCTCTCCTAGGGTTACCATCCTCGGATCACTATCCCACATAGTAGTGGCCAGTGGAAGGTTTACTTGAATCTTCCTATTATGTTGCCTTGTATTCATAGTTTGCATCATTTCAGAGGGTTGTGCCTCTGTTTGAACTTCCTTGTCACAGGCCAATATATCGTCTGTTTGTACTTCAATATGAGCAACAGTGGAATGTTGTTCCTTTTTCTCTTGAACGGCAGTCTGCTCTTTAACAAGAGTTTGAACAGCAGACTGTTCTTCGACGGTTTGAATAGCAGAACATTCGTCAACAACAATTTGAATAGCAGACTGTGTTTCAACAGCAATTTGAACAGCAGACTGTGTTCCAGCAGACTGTTCTTCGACAGTGGTTTGAACAGCAAGCTGAACAGGGGTCTTTCGAATCTTCTTCTTGGGGTGTTTCACCAGAGTAGTTGCATGTCTTTCCCCTGAAGTTCTTTTTTCTCTCTTTCTCATTCTCAAAACCTTGATTTGTTGTCGAAGTCGGGCTATCACATTTAGCAATCTTTGTTGTTCTTTCCGTAATCATTTGATTTCCTCTGCTTCCTTAGAAGGAACAGCTATCTATTTCTTCAGGCCTAGACTGTCACCTTGACCCATTCGCTAGTTTTCCTCTTGGGGTTCTCCTTCAATGTTTTGTTCAACTTTCTCAGGAGTAGAAACCCTAGCTGGCTCTGTTACTTCCTGGGTAACTTCCTTGTCCACCCCTTCTTCTTCATGCAATTCCTCTGGTGTAGTCTGGCTGGGGATAGATTGTTCCCCTTCTATGTCTTCATCATTTCCTTCTCCTGTCATGCTTTCATCATGAACCGAATGATTCTCTTCATTTTCTTCCTCGTCGCATACTTCCTCGGGTGCACTGTTATTCTGAGTAGAATGCTCTTTTAGTCCTTCCTCAGTCTGGAGGCTTGACAGGCGGGGAGGCTAGTCATATTCACCCATATTGGCTAGAATTTTTGCCAATTCATCCTCTTTCAATGGATTTTGCAATGGACTCTCTTCACGGTGTTCTGCCTCCGCCTCCACCTGCTCAGCTTGCTCGGTCTCTTCCTCTACTTCTCCTTCCTCATTTCCTTCGACTTCTTTCTCATTCTCTTCTCCTTCCAATTGCGGGGGTTGCTCATCCCCCGAGTCATCTACCTCCATAGGCTAGCTGGTTACCCCTTGGGGATTTTCCAACCTTCCTCTAATTCGTGCCAATCTAACTGATTTTCTCCGTTTTGATGGTCTAGTTGGTGCACTGACAGTGTGTTTGCATTTTGGGGCTGGCGGAGTCAGTGCCCCATGTATTATAGCAAGTAGTTCTTCCAAACTAATCTGTTGCTGAGCCAAACTATGGATAACTATCAACCGTATCACCCCATGGTGGCTCACCACCGATTCCACTTGTTGTGAATTTTTCATGCTTGGGGAAACATCATGCAATAATGAATTTAAAAATGCAGGTAGGTTCACAGAGCATTTTTCTTTTAATACAGCAAAGAGTTTAAGGTGTCATGGTCTTACCACCTCCTTCCTGCCTTCACAGGTGATGTAGCTCTAGATGATCCTCGCCAATTCTTCCCACGGTTCTCCTAATGCTGCTGGTAGGACTCCCTTTCCTCTCACTGTCAGGTTTTGGCCTTCATCCTGGAAGATCTCCATGATCTTTTGTAGTCTCTCCTTCTTCAGAGTCCACACAAGTCTAGTGGCTGGCAGTCCCGAGACCTCTGCAATTACGTCATCAGTGACTGTTATATGTTTTCCCCTTAATGTGGAGTGATTTTCTTGTAAATTCTGCAAGAAATCTATTGCCACAGTCTCATTGAATTCCTGTACACAATTAAGATAGACTAACCATCCTGCCTTCGCCAAGATTTCCCGTGCAGCGTCGAGAACTATCAATACCTGTGGCCTCTTCGAATTGACCTTCATCCCATGCTTTAGCTCACTGTAAAAACACAGAAACTGCAATGGAACAGCAAGCTGTTTGAGCTGTTAGCAACACAGAAGAAAATAGTAAAATAGCAATGCTCGTTCAAATCTTACTAATTGTTACAGACAGAAATATCTTAGGAACAGCAAGGCATGCAAAATGATATACCATTAAGCCTTGCTATTCCCGAGTAATAATTTGATGAGTAATAGCTTGACACGTACATCCACAAATTATGAAGTCAGCCCTCCCCCCCGCAATGTGACAAGCCATCCTTCGCCGTCAAATGAAGGAGCGGCGGGCTGGTCTGTTCTAGTACAGGGTCCATAAAGGAACAGCGTATGCAAGGATGCCATGTTTACAAAAGTAGTAGGTTACCAAGATCAAGGTGTATAATAGGGTCGCTTAATAAATAAGAAAATGCGGTTACATGATGCGAGGCTGGGGGGATAGGACAGCTGACGTGCATAACGAGTGTAATGTGGTCATTGTCTACTTTTGCTGTCATGATTGGTTATAATGGATTTTCATGCGTTTAATGGTTCAGGGAAGGGATATGGATAATGTTATTTGACAGATTACCAAGGTATAAGCCAAAGAATGGTATTAATGATGACTATTGGTGTATAAGAAATGTGACTTCAATGCCATTAACAGAGCTCTGCTGCCGACAGGTGTCCATAACCTTGGCAGAGTTCTTTGTTTCACCCATGGAACCATGATCCTTTGTGTATGCATAGAAAGTCCTATTCAATGTCAAAATGGAGGTCATTATGCTTGCTTGGTAACCAGTTAAATCATAATGCCATTCACCAGGAAGGAGTGAAAGGTGGGCAGGCCTACTTGTGATGAGACCTCTTGTTCCAAGGACTCTTTATTTTTTCTGATGTGCCCCTTGGACCATATCCCTGGTGTGGTGGCCATAGTGGGAATGCCACTTCACTTTCTTCCTTATGATCATGGTAGGCAAGCTCTTGATGAGACCCCCTATCCTGCATTTGACAATTCAAAACATTGGTCTTTTTTTTTTTTTATAACATGCTTTCCTATTTATACACAAAGGGTGGTTTGTCCATCCTTAAGAGTAGGAATGGTGGAAGAAGTCTTAACATCTCAATAGAAAAATATAGACCCTTTGTTCTTATTTGTTAATAATTATCAAAGAAGATTATGGGAATTTAAAAAGAACCAGCGTGATAAATATGACCAATCATGTCGGTATTAGTAGGGTAATGACAACAAAAGTAATGAATAATTGTGTCCTTTCTTCGTTCCTCTTTATCACTTCACAACAATTTCTTGTAAATATAGTGGTTTTACATAATTTGCTAATTGTGGTATGCTCTAGCTTTGTATCCATTGCATGACTGTATAGCTGTGCACCAAAAGACCTAAAACAAGAGGAACAACAGGGATCTACAAGCATAAGCAAAAGGAATACAAGAATGTGGTTGTTTGGAAAAGGAAGGACAAAGGAATTCAAGTGTTGTTTCATTGAAAAAGGATCAACAAAAACTGAAAGTGTCGTTCCTTTGAAAAAGGAACAGCAAAAACCGAACATGTCGTTCCTTTAGAAAAGGAACAACATAAACCCAAAAGTGTCGTTCCTTTGAAAAAGGAACAAGCAGAAACGCAAGTGCTGAAAAGTGTCGTTCCTTTGGAAAAAGAACAGCAAAAAATGCAAATGTCGTTCCTTTGGAAAAGGAACAACAAAAATCAAAAAGTGTCGTTCCTTTGGAAAAGGAACAGCAAAAAACCCAAATCTTGTTCCTTTGAAAAAGGAATAGAAAAAATCACAAGTGTTGTTCCTTTGAAAATGAAGAAAAAAAATTAAAAGTGTTGTTCCTTTGGAAAAGGAACAGCAGACCACACAAATACCATTCCTTTGGAAAAAGAACAGCAAAGATCAAAGATGTTCCTTTGGAAAATGAACAGCAGAACACTCAAATGTTGTTCCTTTAGAAAAGGAACAGCAAAATGAAAAAGAAAAAGAAACGGCTAAAACAAAGGTGCTATTCTTTTGAAAAAGGAACAACAAATAGCAAAGATGACAAAAGTGTACACAAATGTTGTTTCTTCAGAAAAAATAATAGCAGGAAAAACAATGGAAATACAAAAATATATACAGAACAAAGAAGTTATGTACAAAGTATAAAAAAGGTGAATCACTTAATGAATCACAGGTGAGGAAGATTGCTCTTCCTCCTATAGAATTTGCATATCTGAGTCCTCGCGTAATTGCTGACAGAAGGATTCCCGAGTAAGTGGTTTGCGGTATAATCTAACTCGGTGGCCATTTGCCTTAAAGGAATGTCCAGATCTGTCAATAGTGACTAGAGTTAAGGTGCCATTATCATGTACCTTCTGGATTTCATATGGCCCCAACCAGCGAGTCTGAAGTTTCCTGTGAAAATCTTGAAACCTAGAATCGTACAAGAGTGCCTAGTCCCCTTCACGGAAGACTTTGTTTTTAATGAGAGTGTCATGCCATTTAGCTCGTAGCTGTTGGATTAATGCGGTATGTTGAAGGACAGAGAGCTTGATTTCATCTAACTCATTAATCTGCTGTAATCTATTAATTTGTGCCTCGTTTAGATCTAGGCCGACTTCTTGTGTTGTTGGTAGTGTTTGGATTTCAAATTCTATGGGAAAAATGGGTTGCTTTCCAAACACCAATTGGTATGGTGAATAGCCAGTAGTGCTTCTCCATGTTGTTCTGTAAGCCCACAAGGCTTCTGGTAGTCTTGCAGCCCAATCGCATCTATACGATGCAATGGTTTTTGTCAGGATTGCTTCTATTATTTTGTTGTTACTTTCTACTTGACCGTTTGCTTGTGGGTCGTATGGAGTAGTAATTTTATGCTGGATAGGATAGTTTTTAAGTGTTGTAGCAATCTTATTACTAGCAAACTATGGTCCACCATCTGTAATTATGTCTCTTGGAAGCCCATATCGCACAAATATGTGAAACAGGAATTGTATGACAGAATCCTCTGTAGCTCTCGGTAATGCTTCTGCTTCAACCCATTTGGTGACATATTCTGTTGCCACGAGAATATATGTTTTCTAATTCGAGGATGGGTTGATTGGACCAAAAAAATCAAGTGCCCATCGTTCAAATGGTTCAATAACCAGTTGTGGGTTCAGGGGCATTTCATTGGCGTGACCAGGGCATCCTGCTCTTTGACAACTGTCACAAGCTTGAATGAACTTCTTTGCATCCTTGAAGATTGTAGGCCAATAATACCCTGTTTGCAGCACCTTATGTCTAGTTCTCTTATCGGAAAAGTGTCAGCCACATGGTCCGTCATGACAAGCTTTCAAAATATCAAAAATTTCATCCTTCCAGACACATCTCCTGATGTGCATATCTGCTCCTGTATGGAATATATAGCCCCCAATCCAGGAAAATCGAGCACTTCTATGGACAATCTATTTTTGTTCATTGGGGGTTAGATGTTTTGGTAGTTTACCTACTACTAATTAATTCACAACATCAGCATACCAGGGTGTTTTAATAGTGACAGCAAACAAATGCTCATCTGGGAATTGATCTTCAACTGTTGCTGCATCCACTGGTTTTGGCATTCGTGAGAGAAAGTCAGCTACAGGATTTTCTTTTCCGTGTCTGTCCTTGATTGTAATATCAAATTCCTGCAACAAAATCAGCCATCTAGTTATTCTACTAGTTTTGATTGGTTTATTTGCTAAATATTTTATGGCAGAGTGATCTGTATATAAAATAACAAGATATCCAGTAATGTAATGCCTAAACTTATTGATAGCATGTATTATAGCTAGAAATTCTTTTTCAGTAACAGTATAATTCAATTCAGCAGGAGATAGATTCTTGCTAATGTAATAAATTGCATATGGTTTTTTGTCTTCTTCTTGCCCAAGGACTGCTCCAATAGTTGTATCTGAGGCATTTGACGAAATCTGGAATGGTAGGTTCCAATTTGGTCCACGAAGGACTGGAGCTGTGGAGACAAGCTTCTTCAGATCTTGAAAAGCACGGTCACATTTTTCTGTCCAAAGAAAGTCAACATTACCTGTTAGTGCATATAGAGGTGCAGCAATATGTGAATAATGTTCTATAAACCTTCTATAATAACCAGAGAATCCAAAAAAACTGCGTACCTCGGTTTGAGTGGTAGGGTTGGGAATTAGCAAAATTATTTGAATTTTGGCTGGATCTACTTGTATGCCAGCTGCTGAGATGTAGTGGCCTAGAATAATCCCTTCAGTCATCATCATATAGCATTTTTCATGGCTTAAGCAAAGCCTGGTGGCAATGTAGTGCTGCAGGACGTTTTCTAGCATGTCCAATGCCAGATCAAAGTCATCTCCGTATGGTGTAAAATCATCCATATAGACTTTGAGCCCTTCATTTATTAGGTCTGAAAAAATCCTGAGGATAGCTCTTTGAAATGTGGCAAGAGCATTGCATAAGCCAAAAGGTAAAACTTTGTAGGCAAATGTTCCCCAAGGACAAGTAGAAGTAGTTTTGTGTTGGTCTTCAGGGGCAATCTGGATCTGATTGTATCCACTAAAGCCATCTAAGAAAGAAAAGAATTTCTTTCTTGCCAAAGTGTCTAATACATGATCGATGAATGGAAGGGGAAAGTGGTGTTTTTGTGTTGCTTTAATTAATTCTCTATAGTCTACACAAATTCTCCACTTCCCATTCTTTTTCGGTACCACAAGTGGAGAGACCCATTTGCTATCGAAGATAGGGTAGATGAAGTTAACATCTAAAATAATTTGGAGTTTAGCTTTTACAACGTATTTTAGATGAGGATTAAGTCTCCTTTGTGGTTGGCGAACAGGTCTCACATCCTTTTCTATATAAATGTGGTGTGTACATAACTGGGGATCAATTCCTTTCATATCAGGGTAGTCCCATGCAAATGCCTCTTTATGTTTCCTTAATAACTGGATGAGTTTCTTTTCTTGTTCTAAAGTCAGGTTGGCATTGATGTTTAAAGTTTTTCTTGGCTCAATTTCCACAATTTTTCTATTCAAGACAGAGGTAGTAGGTATTGGCTGATCATGCGTGTCTTTAAGAAGGTCCTCTTCTAATTCATTATCAAATGCCGCTTCTATCATGTGACATTGTACGTGGGATCTGGGTTCGGCTTGGCTAATGAAATTATTAATGGCATCGTCTTCTGTTTGGTCCTTGAAATCGAGGGCCTCTTGTATGGTTAATGGAGATCTAATATTTTTTGTAAGGTATGATACGGGGTGCTTGTTACTTTTTATTATGGTGACACTTGGCTGCGCTGGGGGGTATAAAGCTAGATTCTTAATATTTTTCCCCCTAGAAATGGTTATATTTCCTTGCCGACAGCCAATATAAGCATCGGCAGTTGCGAGCCAAGGTCTGCCTAAGATCAATGGGTGTCCATCAAGTCAGTTTTTTGGGTTTATTATCAGAAAATAGGCCGGATATTCCCAGGAATCAATAGATACCATGACATCCTGTAGTGTGCCCTCTGGCCTAACTACAAATCGATTAGCTAGTTCTAATAAAGTGGAGGTTGGTTCTACTGAGGTAATGCCCAGTTTTTGGCAAGTAGCAGTTGTTAAGATGTTAATTGCAGCTCCTAGATCAACTAAGGCATTCGAGAAGGTTTGGCCATGAATTTGTACTGTTACTATTGGATTACCTAGGTATTCATATTTAATGGGTGTTTCTTTTCCTGATAGTAAGTCAGATAAAGTGCCAACTACTTGGACTTTTGGGTTATTTGTTATTGTCCTCCTTGGTTTCTTTATACATAGTTCTTTAATAGTCTTTGCATATATCGGAATGTCTTGGATGGCTTGGAGGAGCGGGATTTTTATGTACGGGTTTCGTAATTCTCCCAGAATGTCAAAATCAGGATGTTGTATAGGTCGAGGTATAATTAAGCATTTTGGGAATGGAGGAGAGGATGCTGGATCATGAATTTGTTGTCTGGGCTCATCCTCTTCTTGTAACGATTGTTCTATAGGTAACTGATTTTCAACATGAATTGTTTTATCTCCCTTTGTTTCAATAATACGCCCCGATCTTAATTGAAGGTCATCACACTCCTTTAGATCTGTTCCTATTTCTGATGTTTCAATTATTTGAATGGTTTGGACCGGTCTATTATTTGGATTGGGGTGGGGTTGGGCTAGGAGTTGTGGCCTTAAATTAGACTGGGGATTTTGTTGTAGAGCTACCAGTGTAGGTTGAGGGAGCGGGATTGTTCCAACTGGCTGACTCATCAGTCTTTGCCAGTTTGTCTGCCAGGTTTGACTCTGTGAAGTAGGAGGAGTCCATTGCGGTGGAAAAACATTGTTTTGCCAATATGGTGGGGTATAGGGAAAATTTGGCCAATTGGGTTGGCTTACTTGACTCAGCCATGGAGATGATGAAGGAAATGATTGTTGTGACCAATTCAGGAGGGGAGGTTTATTTTGCCACATTGATTTATATTGTTGAGCATGGTATTGCTGAGGCTGGAAAGAAGAAGCTGGGTCTGAAAACATACCTGTTTGTCGCGGCTGCCACTGACGGCGCTGATTAAGTAGATACACTAGTTCTGGCTCTTCTTCTGCTTCCTTGTATACTGCTTTCAATCCAGGAAGTGAGGGGCAGCTCTCTGTGGAGTGGTATTTTGTACAAATGGCGCAAACTTGAACTGCATCTAATGGACACTTCTTGTGGCTGTGTTTCTTCCTGCATCTAGGACAAAAGATTGCCAAATTCTGTTCTTCTTCTACTTGCTTTTATTTAGCCTTCATAATATCAAGTTGTGTTGTCAGCATCCCCAATATGTCAGTTTTAAAATTTTCTAATAAATTTCCAATTTCTGCACGAGTTACTTCTTCTGCCGAAATTCTATTATCTCTTACAAATCAATCATGCTCTGCTGGTTTTAGTCTTGTGCTGCCTCTCAAACTCCTGATACATAAATCAACAATCTCAGCAAAATTTTCTTGATGAATATCTCCTTTCCCCATAACGTTTAATGTCTCAATCCATTGTTCCTTCATTCCCCTAATTAATGCTATTTTTAATACATTATCAGGTAAAGGTAATGATGCATAAGGAGATCTTTGAAGATTATACTGAAATCATTCAACATACTCTTCCAATGTTTCATTTGGTTTAGCTACCATCTGAAATATTTCATCTTTTAATTCTCGAGACCTACAATAGTCCTGATACTTTTTTCGAAAAGACTCTTTCATTTGATCCCAATTATTTATAACACCACCACCTAATCCCATAAACCATCTCAAAGAAGCTCCTTTTAATGTAGAAGGAAATAATTTCAATTTCTGGGGATCGGTGGTATAGTCATATCCTCTACACAACACATCAAATTCGAACAGAAATGCATCTGGATCTTCTGATGTAAGGCCATGGAATGTAGGGATATGCTGAAGAGGAATTGCTTTCATAGGTGCATTGGTTGCAGTATCTACAATGGGGTATTGCAGAGTAGAGGTTTGGGTGTTAGGCTGATTCTGGGCCATTTGGTCAAATATGTGCCAATAGCCTTCTGGGATATCTAGGAGGGTATTCCTAGGTTGTCGAGAGGGAATGGCTCTAATGGGAATGGCCTTGACAGCACTTCCTTTATCTGGAATGATGAGAGTGCCTAATGTCTGAGGGGGTTCGGGTTCTTGAATTTCATTATATATGATTTTTGTAGCACTTCCCTTATTTGGGCTACTTAATGGCTGAATTACCCTAAGAGGAGATTTTGGCCCTTCTGCTTCTCATGTTTCTCCCCCTCCTTCACAGAGATTGCTAAAGTTCCCTTCTTGCAATGATTTTGGGCTAGAGTTTTCAATTTCTTGAAAATATTGCTCTTCAATTTGACTATGCACCTCAGCAAAGGCTACAGATTGTGATCCTGTGGCCTGAAGGGAACTAGTAGGTTGTCTAGAAACAACTTTTCTAGGTCCTACTGAAGGCTGAGATTCTGCTTTCTTAAGGATTTTGTCTATAAAGGTCAATCGACCAAGGGTCACCGGCCCCTTAGCTATATCAGGGTTAGGTAGAGATTTGGGATTCTTTTCTGGCTTTTTCTGCTTAGTCATGCACACAAATCAACTGCTAGGTTCTACCCAAACAAACAGTAACAAATCTGTAGGAAAGTGGGTAGGGGAGCATGGCTATTAAATACTCCACACGCAGGTTCTTACCTTCTATTTTTAAAACCCAGCTCTTTCCTAGTAGGCTTTTACACTACTCTGGAAAAGAAACAAATGGCTACACTCTTCCCCGGCAATGGCGCCAAAATGTCGAGCCATAAAAAGGGTCTTTTTCACCTCTAATTACCTCACATTAACTTGTCAATCTAGGAATGATTTGTTATCTCAAAGAGTGTACTCAGTCTGAGGTGGTCATTTGTCAGAGTAATGCTAGTAGTATAGTGCTCAAGAAAATAAAAGAGTAAACAGATGCTTAAAGAAAATCTACTTATAGCAAAATACCTTGAAGCCTAAATCATTCATTCAGAAAACTAAGCAATTCATCAATCAAGGGTCCAGTAACAATAACTCATCCCTTTGGAAACTAATGTAACTAAAGGTAATCAAGGAACAGATCATCAATTTGGGGACTAGACAGCCAGTGCCAATTCCCACTACAGTTTCAGATCGTTCTGCACACCGAAGCAATCAATAACGCAAATAACCAGAAATGGAACAGCAACTAAGAAATGGAACAGGGGCTAGAAAATGTAACAACAACTAAATCTGAGGAATAGAAACACCTTAATTTATAGAAATGAGTATAACAACCTTATCCTGCAGGAATCAAATATCAATCTTTACTCAAAGGATAAATCGGACAGCAGATAGAAATGGAACAGCGACCAATTACCAATGAAATATAGAATAGTGTGTAGTACCAATCGTAGATACATGGTGCTGGAATAGACAATACACACAACACACAGAAATATTAGGGAAAATAGTAATCTGAGTCTGATACCATGAGTACTGATCCCGGTTAGAAAGGGCAATGATCACAATTCATAATGGAATAGCAATGCCAATTGAACAGCAATCGTATGAAGTATAAAACAGCGATACCAACTTAAGAAGATTTCATCTCGGTTACTCTGCAATTGAACAGTAGTAACATTCTGTAAATAACAACGATATTACATTAATGACTTTAAAAGAACAACAATGTGTCATAAGATTAGAATGCACAATACAAATTTCTTGTTGCAAAGAACGATATATAAAATATAATAGAGCTACGATATAAGATAACGAAGCACACCATATTACCGATTAAAGATGATAATACAAACCACACACAAACCAAAGATAATGATACAGGAGCGAGTGTGTTATAGACATTTTTGTGCCTTACAGCATGAAGCATGAAATGTCAATAATCTAAGGGATCCAAAGTCCCTAAACATGTTGTTCCTACCCCTAGAGGAACAAGGTCAGCAAACCACAGCACTGAATATCAGTTCTCCACCTGAAAACACTCAAAAACAAGCTAATTCTGGATCATGTCAACTGCTCCACTGAGCATCTGCGCTGAATGTCAACTGTTCCACTGTGTACCTGCGCTGAATGTCAACTGCAAAGAAGGCTACCTGCGCTGGGCGAGTTTGGCCAAGTGGCACAGTCATCCCTCAAGGTGTCAATGCCCAGGAAGCTTCCAAAATAACACTTGGATCAGGGAATTCGACTGGTGATGAGTAAGAGGGTCTAGATCTCCAAGTGGAAGCAAGAACCTCCAAGTGGACTCAAGAACTGAAGAATAACTGAAGTGGGAGAGGACACTAGTCAACTTCATGCCAAGCTCAAGCTGACTCATCCTTTCTCCTAAACTCCTATATATAGAGCTCTCTCATGAGGTCTATGGGGGGCTGGAATCTTGTGAATGTAAGGAAGTGTTGTTGGTTTGAGTATAGAACTATTGGGTGATTTGCTTGAAGGAGGTGAAGAGGAGATTTCTTTCTGCTGGGAGGTGATGCTGGATTGGGCCTTTTATGGTTGTATCACTTCCTGAACTTTACTTCTTCCATTAATAAAGCATTTGAGGTTCTTCTATATACATGTGTTTCAATGATGTGTTGCTATACTTGTGTATTTGATTTATTCTAATCCTTGAATCAATTATGAATGTATGCTTCTTGTAGTTTCCCTTTCTTGTGATTTTGCAGGATCTTGGTGTAGCTGGGCCAGTGAAATAGCAAGGAGCTGGGAGCAAGCAGCAAGGAAAGAAGATTGGATCAATCATTAGCAGAACACATCGGTTAGTGGATCTCTTCCTCCTCTCTCTTACATCTCATAAAGAAGTAATCTCAAATAGCTTTGCTTTGATTGTTGCTGAGGTACTATCACCCTTAGAGTGGGATAGGGTCATTCCGTATTGGATACTTTTCCCAACAACAAATTGGTGACTCCGCTGGGGAACGTATCTTGTTGGTTGTTTGTGTTTTTTCTATTCATTTCCTAAACACAGGGAGTACCGAATCGAACTGCATTTGGATCTTTCAAATGCAAAGTAGAGGGCAGCTACTCTAGCTCAGTTTCTGGGCATGTTTATGATTTGAAGAGCTGATCCACAAAGACTCTGAACAGCTCTTAGTGATAGCTTTTCATCCTCCTTTTCATCCTTTAGTGTGTACTTGATTGATAGCTTCTGATTTGGCCAAAAACTGTGAATTTTTGAGTAATCTGTGACCCGGAAACTGAGAAAAACGAAAGTTTATCTCTTCAGTGCAGGCACTATGAAGGCAGTCTGCATTTCAACGCAGATCCCGAAGGGGCTACCTGCGCTGAATGTCAAACTGACAGTGTACCACCTACGCTGAACCAGTTTTGCCTTGTGCTACTGGGGTTCCCTGCTATTTATTGCCCTGTTTTCATCCTTGTTTTTGCAGCCTGTTATCAGTCAATGTACCTATCTGAAACCAACTTTCCTTGCCACTATTCCGCCTCGGTTGTATAAAGAAACTGTGTTTGTTCTTTGTGTATTTCTTACATCATTTGCAGTTTCCCATAACGAAAGTGAACTAGTCTTGTTGTGGCCTCTTAGATCTAGACCTGTGATAAAGTGTCGTTTTGATCTTAAGAGTTAGTTTGTTTGCTGTTCATAGCTGATTGAGCTTTTGCTTTCATCATATGGTTTGAATTTATATATTTCTAGTGTCGAAACAAGTAAATATTAAGGTGTCTTTTGATTTTGGACAAGCTTGTTTGCTTTCACTTGAAATTGAATTCAAAGTTATACAACAGCTTTCTTTTTGTATTACATCAACATTAAGAAAGAGAAAAGAAATACCTGCATTGTGCATGAGCATTTTGACAGTTTGCATGTTGATTTAGGAAAAAGTGCATTAGTGTGTGCTCTATGATCTGTGTGAAAAGATGATGTCTTTCTTTTCCCTCAGTAGTTAAGATTTTCAAAGTCGAAAGATTGAAAAGCTTGCTTATCATCTTAGACTGCATTTAGGAGTGTTATCATACATCTCGTGGTGATCCATAAAGGCAAACTGCTAAACAAGATCAACCTTAAAATAAATTGAATTTACATAACAACACTTTGAAACATAACGCAAACACATAGAGGTCTAAGCTAGAGACGTGTTCCGGCGTCGTTAAACGTGATATCTTAGCGTTGAGTGGTTGGGTGATTCCTCCACGGTGAAGCGATAAGTATCAATACGGACTTGTGCTCCCACGTACCGTCGCGTATATATTGGGAGACCCCTATAGGAACAAAGCCTTTATCCATAGGAAGCCGTGTCGACCGCCCTACTGATCGCAATGCAGTGAACACAGCATTCACGAAGATCGACCACTCGTACCGTAAAACGTATTCTGTGGTTTTGCGAAAGGTTTGGTACACCCTCTGCCTAGAACTCCAGAGCAGTTTCTTTTGGCCTTTTTCAAACTCTATAACTGAAAAAGTCCATCCGAGCATTTGTCACTTCGGGCTCGTTAAAACATCGAAGGAGACTAGAGACATCTTTAGCTTTTTCTCGACTCTTTAAAAGTGAAAAAGCAAGTTGTGTCTAAGCGTCGTTAAAATTTATTTTAAACGGGATAATCATCACCATTCCCTCGTTGATCTTCAAAGTTAGTCTTTTGGCATCGTAAGTTCTTGTAGAATCACTAAGAAATCTTTTGGATAGACTAGATATGTCTGAACAACCGTCGACATCTAGGACTGTGTCGTCCGACACAGCGGCAGCAGAGCCTCCTGCTGCTACTCCAACGATGTTTGCTGGTATACCATCTGTCCCGGCAAATTGTCAACAACAAGCCGGAGTCCAATCAGGGACGACGACATGGTTAGTTCCTATTTCTTCATTCGGATTATCATCTGGTATTTCTTATGTTGAAACTCAACAAATTGATCCAATGTGTCTTCAAAGGCCAATTTACCCTTTAAGTACTGGATTTCCACCATATGGAGGGCAGTATGCTCTTTCATTGTTCCCTCCCAGAGAACAACCATATGGGAGTTTACAACAAAGTTCAGGTCAAACTGGAATTACATCCAGCGGTTGGGTACCAATACTACCTCAACAACCAGGGGTTGTATATTCAATGCAACCAGTACACCCTGTGTCGAATATTCCCACCATGCCTGCTATAGTGAATGTGTCGCAAGTACAAGCTCCACCTGTTGTATGTCAACCCCAAGTTTCTCAGGTTGCAATACAACAACCTCTTGTCTCAACGACTCAATCACAATCTCAGGGTAGTGCCTCCTTATCTGGAGCGAATCAGGCTCAAACAAGTACTGTGACTCCTCATCCTGGTCAATCATCCAGTATTGGTCAACAGCAAATGGTCCAACAACCAGAGCTGGTTCAATCTCAACAACCGCCATTCCAACAATCATATCAAGGACCTGAGCAACAAGTCTTTGTAAGTAATGGGAAACTATACTATAATGGTTATGCCCATCAACCTTATCAAAGTTGTCAGCATTATGCTGGTCTGCAAAGACCCATTGCTCAGGCGATACCATCTTATCCTGGATATGCTTCGCCTAACCTGAACCAATAGTTGCCCTTTGTAGTGACTCTAGAACTACCAGATCTAAACCGGCTGACGAATGATCCAATTGCTTATGCCCCTTGGTGGCCAGCGATTCCACATAAACTTCCGTCAAAAATTCCTAAATTTAATGGAAATCCGGGTGAAGATCCGTCGAATCATGTGATGACATTCCATCTATGGTGTTCATCAAACACCCTGAATGATGATTCGATACGACTTCGCCTATTTCAGAGGACGTTAACGGGTCCAGCGGCAAAATGGTACATTGAATTGCCTAGAGCTTCGTTCGACAACTTCAGTACCTTAGCCACAACCTTTTTAACCCATTTTCAATTACCAATAAGGTATGAAACGGGAACAAAACTCCTTACCAACTTCAAACAGACGACTGCCACCCACATATCTGATCATATACATGAGTGGCGACGTCGTCGTAGGATGGTAAAAACGTACGTTCCCGATCAGCTATTAGCTGAATGGTTTATCAAGTCATTACTTCCTGCCATCACGGAAGATGTGGCAAAGGGGGGAGTCGTAACGGAAGAGCAGGTTATCGCTCGTGCGCAATATCTGGACTTGGTCTATACTCAGTTCGGCATGCTGTACGACAAAATACCTGACACCCCTAGACCGGAATTCTCAATTCCTCCTCCTCCTAAATCAAACAATGACTCTCACGCCGGCGATGGCATGATTAGAAAACACAAAATTTCTAATCAAAATGCAAATGAAGAACTTCTTGCCTCAGAAGTAAATGCCATGTCGACCGACAAGGGCAAACAACTGAAGCAGTCAGGGGGCAAGAAGAAAAAGAAAGGGAGAAAAAGGAAACCCCCGGCAGGGTGTCATATATGCGATGAGGATCATTGGACGAAAGATTGTCCACATATAGCTGAAGTTAAGAAACTCTTTAAGAGTTCAAAAACCCCAGCAGTATTGACTGATCCGTTTCCCAACCCAGGTCAAAATCTGGTTGCTAATCAAAATGCTTCCCGATCCCAAGTGCTTATGTTGTCTGTCTCAAAGCAGCAAAATGATGCTTTGACAAGGAATAAAGATTACGGGAATCCACGGCTGTCGAATAACAAGGCTAATGAGCAACCTAGTAGTTCGACAACAACTTTAACCGAAGTTGTGCCACCCATCGTTCCTGAGCCAATGATAAAGTCACAAAAGGGAGCAGTACACAAATCGACATTTAATCCTTGTGTAGAGGACCTGGCCCAATCGTCGTCCGCTATGTCGACACTTGAGGTACCGCAAAATTGCCCCTCCCAAGAGCAAGCTTTGTTATCAGCAATAGGTGGGATTGACCCAATGGATTCCAATCTTGTGGCCTTTGATCATAAAGGATATGACCCTCAGTTACCAGCTCAACTAGCTTTCCTTATTCAAGTGAAAGCCCTCAACAAAACTGTTCAACGAACAATTATTGATGAGGGGGCATCTACATGTCTTATGTCGATGAGTTGCTGGAAAAATTTAGGCTCACCACCCCTGTCGAAATCATCAACGACGTTAAAAGCATTTGATGGACGATCATACGCTCCATATGGGGTTTTAAGTAACTTGCAAGTTGAACTGGGGGGCAAAACAGTAGAAGTTGATGTTGAAGTAATCGATTGAAACCTCGATTACAACTTCCTACTGGGAAGGCCCTGGATATATGCCATGGCCGCAGTTGTGTCGACCTACTTCAGGAAGATTGCATTTCCTTTCCAAGGAGGAATTACAATTGTCGACCAACAAACATTTCTCCCCAACAGTTCACAAGTTATGGGAAGCATTCCAATGATCCATGGAAGGAATCATTCACTCCAAAATATCGGAGTAGGTCTTTTAAAAGACCCTGCCTTAATGGGTACTTTTGCCCTACCGTCTCCGAATAATCCGGCGGAAATGGCCGCAGTGGAATATGAAACCTTCTATTTCTAATGGATCTAAAACTTTGAGGATAGTTCCTATCTTGTGTCAACCTCATTAAAAAATGAAACAAATCCCCGAGGTAAACCTTCATTACAACCACCAGGTTGAATGCAATGAAGCTTGGGGGGCGTGCACCTCGATTTGCATTATTATGCTGGGGGAATGCAAACTTATCAACGAGCAGTTTTAGCACATAGTTCATGCTCGCTAAAAAATAAACATAAGATTCGAACAGTTTTAGCATAAAGTTCATGCTCGTTAAAAAATAAATGCAAGATTCGAGCAGTTTTAGCATAAAGTTCATGCTCGTTAAAAAATAAACGCAAGATCCGAGCAGTTTTAGCACATAGTTCATGCTCGTTAAAAAATAAACATAAGATTGAGCATTCAAGGTCGTTAAAAAATGAACATACCCCGGTAAATAACCATTGTGATCGTAAATTTATTAGCCATAAAAAGCCTTGGTCGTGTTTTGCACCCGCCACCTCCACTGCCATTTGGCCGATCGTTCACCTCCATATGATTGTTTACCCATTTTGAGGAACAGCTGCGAAGAGTGATTTCACCTAGCCATCCTTGTGACACTGCCGTGATTGGAAAATTCCAACCTGTACCTGGAATCTGCTGCTATCCCTGTTTATCACTCGTTCCTCAAAAGACGAGTCTTCTTTGAGCTCTTTTCGATTGACTCGTAAAATATGAAAAGTTTGCCGAGTTTTGGCCTTCCAGCTCGTTAAAATGACCAGAAGAGCTATCCCTCCTCTAGATTTTAATCTTTTTGGACTTGAGGGATTATTGCACAAAAAGGTCGAGCGCTTGTTTTATTCGAATCGTTAAAGTTATCGAAAATTCATCCCTTCTGTATTGTTTTATACTTTTTCGGACTTAAGGGATTAGATGACGAAAAAGGAATTTTGGAGTTAACTTTATGTACCTTTTCAGACTCTCTAAAAATGAAAAGGACCGAGTTTTCCTTGTCGTTAGACTCGTTAAAATGATTAAATAGCGACAAACTTGTCTTTAGACGAGAATGAGTTTCCCTATCGCTAGGCTCGTTAAAACATAGCGATGGGCTTGCCCGAAGGGCAGGTTATAGAACAAGCATATGTTATCCTCCTCAAGCTTGACAAAAATAAAGAGGTACTGGTCAGAAATGACTGGGGAAAAATTGGGAGAACCTCAAAGCTGTAATGGTAGCAAGTCGCTCTTGAACATGACACTTTTCCTCCGTATCACCTCGGGTTGGGTTGTTTCATTCACCGGTCTCATCACCATGGTCTTCGCCAAACCATCCACATTTGGGGTAATGCTACCGATCCATCGCATCAGTGTCGTTATATGTTCAAGAGATGTTGTTCAGAAAGAGTCAACCGTGTCCCATCCACTGCCATACATTATCCTTCATCCATCCATGATCGCCACCCTGAATCATATTTCACAGATTGTTTTCACCTCCACTAAAATCATTAGCTCCATTCCGTGTCACTGATGTGGGATTCATTAAGGCCCTCCTTTGACGGATCGCTTCTTGTCGACTTCAGCTCATTATCCAAGAAGTTGATCTAGGAACACCCCCCTCAGTACTTTGAAGCTTGCATGCCTCAATGGCAAGTTTCTCACTTCCGGCAACAGGTATACATCAATGACCTTCGACCAGAAGATTTTGCGTGGTGTTCGACGCCAAGTCCTTTATTCACACCACGTGAATTGTACTGCAGTACCTTGAGGGTCATTATCATTATCGGTGATTCCTCTCGCGCTTGTTAACGGTTTACATCATTGACCGGTAATCAAGCGATGTCTTTCCATGTTCGACTTCAGCGCAATTCTCACATGGATCGACTTGTACTTAAAGTGAAGATCGAACGAGTTTGAAGACCCCGGATCTAGTTTCATCCATCCGGGCTGCGATATATATTCAGGAAATATAAAGACATTTGATATGTACATCATTGCAGCAGATGATCATCCTACTCAAAGGATGATAATTTCAGCAGAGAATTATCAGTCTACTATCAGACGATCATCTGTTCTATGTACCAAAATGAATTTATAAAGCTGAGCATGGGAATGCCCGCCTCAGCTAGATCATGAAAGCAGAATGAAAAATAATGTATTGTATTGTATTCTATTACAGGTCACCTCTCAACGATTGAATGAACTTCGGATCCTCCTGATAAAGCATTTCACCCGATAAACGACCTCATACTTTAGGGGGCAACTGTTATAGACATTTTTGTGCCTTACAGCATGAAGCATGAAATGTCAATAATCTAAGGGATCCAAAGTCCCTAGACATGTTGTTCCTACCCCTAGAGGAACAAGGTCAGCAAACCACAGCACTGAATATCAGTTCTCCACCTGAAAACACTCAAAAACAAGCTAATTCTGGATCATGTCAACTGCTCCACTGAGCATCTGCGCTGAATGTCAACTGCTCCACTGTGTACCTGCGCTGAATGTTAACTGCAAAGAAGGCTACCTGCGCTGGGCAAGTTTGGCCAAGTGGCATAGTCATCCCTCAAGGTGTCAATGCCCAGGAAGCTTCCAAAATGACACTTGGATCAGGGAATTCGACTGGTGATGAGTAAGAGGGTCTAGATCTCCAAGTGGAAGCAAGAACCTCCAAGTGGACTCAAGAACTGAAGAATAACTGAAGTGGGAGAGGACACTAGTCAGCTTCATGCCAAGCTCAAGCTGACTCATCCTTTCTCCAAAACTCCTATATATAGAGCTCTCTCATGAGGTCTATGGGGGGCTGGAATCTTGTGAATGTAAGGAAGTGCTGTTGGTTTGAGTATAGAACTATTGGGTGATTTGCTTGAAGGAGGTGAAGAGGAGATTTCTTTCTGCTGGGAGGTGATGCTGGATTGGGCCTTTTATGGTTGTATCACTTCCTGAACTTTACTTCTTCCATTAATAAAGCATTTGAGGTTCTTCTATATACATGTGTTTCAATGATGTGTTGCTATACTTGTGTATTTGATTTATTCTAATCCTTGAATCAATTATGAATGTATGCTTCTTGTAGTTTCCCTTTCTTGTGATTTTGCAGGATCTTGGTGTAGCTGGGCCAGTGAAATAGCAAGGAGCTGGGAGCAAGCAGCAAGGAGAGAAGATTGGATCAATCATTAGCGGAAGACATCGGTTAGTGGATCTCTTCCTCCTCTCTCTTACATCTCATAAAGAAGTAATCTCAAATAGCTTTGCTTTGATTGTTGCTGAGGTACTATCACCCTTAGAGTGGGATAGGGTCATTCCATATTGGATACTTTTCCCAACAACAGAGTGTTCCACCAGGGTTGGGCCCTTAGCTTCCAGGGATACACCACTTGAAGTTATTCCAGAATCACAGATGGAACAACAACAAGATTTATATTAAAGCATTGAAACAGAGTTACAGTAAATCTCTTATTGATGAGAGTCGATAATCAAAGTTTAAGTACAGAGCAAAGTTACACGACTAATTAATAGTATTCCCCCCGGGCTAGAAATGCTGCCCCTACTTATAACAACTGAAGTGGAGATACCAAGGATGCAAAAATAGTTAATCCTTCAGTTATCTAGTTGTCTTCTTATGCTGAGTCGATATCTCCTTTTCCTTTCCTTGTCTGAGACATTTTAATTTAGATTGTCTTGTCTGCATTTGAACTCCAAGCATATATCGAAGTTTAGTGAACTTCGCCTCTGTGAGAGCCTTTGTGAAGATGTCTGCAACCTGATCATCTGTTGGACAATATTGCACTTCAAGAACATGGTCATGAATGAGCTTTCTGATGAAGTGCATGTGTAGTTCAATGTGTTTGCTGCGCTGATGCTGGACTGGATCTTTGCATAGCTGAATGGCACTTTGATTATCACACCAAAGTGTGGTTGGATGCTGCTGCTCAAAGCCAAACTCTGATAGGATCTAACGAAGCCACAAGGCTTCCTTACTAGCTTCCACGGCACCACGATACTCTGCTTCTGCTGACGAAAGAGAAATGGCAGCCTGTTTCTTACAAGCCCATGTAATAGGTCCTGAACCAAGAGTGAAGACATAACCGGCAGTAGACTTCCGATCATCAGGGTCACCAGCCCAATCAGAATCAGTGAAACCAACTAACAGAGGAGATGCTTTGGCACTGTAATGAATCCCAAACTGTACTGTACCTCGAACATAACGAAGTATTCTTTTAGCTGCTTTCCAATGACTTTCACGAGGGTTTTGCATAAAACGAGCAACAAGGCCAACAGCAAAGGAAAGATCAGGACGAGTATGGGTTAAATACAAGAGTTTTCCTACAAATTGACGGTATAAGGTAGCATCAACTTCAGGAGAAGTACAAGAGACTGAAAGTTTGACTCCAGACTGAAAGGGAGAAGGGGTTGGCTTACAGTCTTCCATGTGAAAATGACGAAGAATATCACAAGCATACTTGGACTGGGAAAGGAAAATACCCTCCTTGGATTGCAAGACTTGAAGACCAAGAAAATAGTGTAAGTGTCCTAAGTCTGTCATTTCAAATTTCTTTTTAAGGCTGGACTTCACATGGTTTATAAGGTTGGGATCACTACCAGTAAGAATAAGATCGTCAACATAAAGAACAAGGATGATAAGAGAGTTGCCCACTTTCTTGGTGTAGACAGTATTGTCAGAATGACACCTAGAAAAGCCAGATTCTAAAAGAAAGCTATCCATTTTGGCATACCAAGCCTGAGGAGCTTGCTTGAGGCCATAAAGGGATTTCTTAAGTCGACAAACAAGGCTGGAGTCTGTTTGTATGAAGCCAATGGGTTGTTCCATATAGATTTCTTCCTGCAAGTCCCCATACAAGAAGGCAGATTTAACATCCATCTGATGGACTTCCCATTTTAAAGAGGCAGCAAGGGAGAGAACAAGGCGGATAGAGTTCATTTTGGCAACAGGGGAGAAGGTTTCAGTGTAGTCAATGCCTTCAACCTGTGAAAAGCCCTTAGCAACGAGATGAGCTTTATGTTTATCAACTTTCCCATATGGTCCATACTTAGTTCTGTAAACCCATTTACATCTAACAAGTTTGCGTCCCTTTGGTAGAGGAACAAGATCCCATGTATCGTTTGTCATCAATGAATGATATTCTTCATTCATAGCTGCTTCCCAATGTGGATGGCTCGAAGCTTCTGCAAAAGTGTCAGGATCATGATTTACTGGAGCTTGAGCCAGTAAAGAAGAGGCTCTTTCAAACTGAGAACGTGTATGTCGCTGATCTGTAGGATCACCGACAAGATCACCTGCTGCATCCCGAGTAGCACGGACCCATCTTGGAAGTTGAGGATCCTGAGAAGGTGGGGGAGGATTATCATCCTCGCTTTCATCATCTGAAGAAGAAATGTTTTCAAAAGTAGAAGAGATAGGAAGAGGTGGCACATCCGCCGGACTAGGCTCGCAGGCCGATTTATTTTCATCAAATTTTACATCTCTTCTAATGATAACATTTTGGACTTAAATGGAATAAGTCTATAACCTTTTACATCTTCAGAATATCCAACAAAAGTACATTTCTCACTCTTAGGTTCTAAAGCTTTATGCTTTTCATCTGGAATATGGGCCCATGCTTCACTTCCAAACACACGAAAGTGACTTACATCTGGTTTAATGGAACTCCAAGCTTCTTCTGGAGTGATATTCTCTAGAACCTTAGTAGGAGTGCGATTGATTATATAATTTGCACAATTAATTGCTTCGGCCCAAAAACTAAGACTGAGTCCTTTAGATTGCAGCATACAATTAGCCATTTCCTTTAAGGTGCGATTTTTCCTTTCAGCTACACCATTTTGTTGTGGAGTGTATGGAACAGTATGTTGCATTTGAATTCCATTTTCGGTGCAAAAGTTGATGAATGTGTTTTTAACATATTCTCCACCATTATCAGTTCTTAGCTTAAGAATTTGATGTCCAGATTGTTTTTCAACAAAGGCTTTGAAGGCCAAAAATGTGTTAAATACTTCGCTCTTGAGTTTTAAGAAGTATACCCAAGTGCGTCTGGAGACATCATCAATGAAAGTTAAGAAGTACTTGCAGCCAGAGAATGAAGCAACAGGAAGAGGACCACATAAATCACTGTGCACAAGCTGTAAAGGGGCTGAGGCGTGCCAAGAGGCATGTTTGTCAAAATTGTCCTGATGATGTTTTCCGAGTACACATCCGGAACAAACACCATCTCTGCAAGATACCATAGGAAGACCTGTCACCATATTTTCTTTACATAGATGCTGAAGGGAGCGATAGTTTAAGTGACCAAATCGCTCATGCCAAAGTTTTCTCACTTCATCATTATGAGCAACAAATACTGAGGGAAGATTTGATGACCCAAAGTTGTGAAACTTATACAACCTTGTGGAATCATCAGCAAGACCAGTAGCTAGAATCTATTTAGGATCTTTTAGATCCTTGATTACAACATCATGAGGTGAAAATTCAACAATTTTACCTTCACCTGAATGAGTTATCTGATAGACAGATAGAAGGTTGCAGGATAAGGTTGGAACACATAATACATCATTAAACTGACCATTGTCTAGATGAACAGTTCCAGTCCCTACAACATTAAGAGATCTATCATCACCAACATATATATTTTTGGTGTTACAATCATTTAAAGAAGAAAACATGGCTTGGTTTTTGGCCATGTGATAAGAGGCTCCAGAATCAATGAGCCACTCATGAGAATGAGAAGAAGAAGAAGATACATTTAATGCATAACCAGACTGAGATGATTGACAACGACATGCAGAAAGTGCCATTCCGGAAGTTGAAGTTGAAGTAGGCTCCACATGGATGTTATGTTTCTTCGTTGCGGCTTCCAAGGCTTCCATCTTCTTAAAGCATTTAGATTCTAAGTGGCCATATCGATTACAAAAGTTACAATGTCTATCAGTCTTCTTCCATTTGTTTTTATTGGTCTTATCATTTTGCTGAAATGATCTTTCATTTTGAGGCTGAGTTGGTTTAGGACCATTCTTTTGAGGATATGACTTCTTAGGATTCTTTGAATTTGGTTGCTGCTGGGCGGCTAACGCTTTCGTGGAAGAGTTTCCAAGATTAAGAAGACCAAGGTGTAAGAGTTTTTCTTGTTCTCTTATTAAGGAATCACAAAAGGAGTCAAAGGAAGGGGCCTTGTAGTCTTTTCCTTGACAAATGAAAGCTTCCCTTGTAGAATGGAAAGTGTAAACAAATACAGAGTAGGCTGGTCCCAACTTAGTAAGGATGGAATAAATAAGGTTACCATCTTCTTTCTTAACTTTAACACCTTCCAAGAGATATCTAAGGGTCTTGAATTTGGACAAGAAATCTTCAATGCAAGAAAAATTATTAGGATCCAAAGTAAGCAACTCATTTTCAAGTTGATGGGCTCTGATTTCATTTTTAATCCAAAAAACTTTAGCAAGTTTTCCTAATGCTTCATGAGGAGTCTCAAGTTCTGCAATGTGGAATCTAAGATCAGGAGAAATAGACATCCCTATCAAACCACGTGCTTGATCTTGTCTATTTTCCCATTTTGCAGCCTTGTCTTCATCTTTTGGTTTCTTCTCTTGGTCTGTGGCTATTCTGAAGAGACCTTTACTTCTAAGTAAATCTTCCATGTAGGCTACCCATTGGAAGTAGTTAGTGCTGTCAAGAATGACTTGGCATGGACTTTCCATTTTTTTTTTAAAAACTGAAGCTGAAGATGCTGAAAGTAAGTGTTCCAATGGATAGATCTCGAAAAAATAGGCGGTTTTAAAAAAAACGGCTCTGAAAAAGGCTTCCGGATGAAGAAGTTATGGCTTTTTGAAAAAAAATTGTTGACGTTGCCGGCAAAGTGCGCGAATGTGCGGGAATGAAAAAATCCGCCCCCACAAAATGGAGACTTGAACCCAAGACCTCTACTCTCTTAAAATAACTTTGAACCAATTGATCTACAAAAAATTTGAGAGAGAGAGAGAGAGAGAGAGAGAGAGAGAGGGGGGGGGGCCTTGGTTTGTGTGCTTGCCTTGAGAAAGCTCTTTTTCCCTACAAAACACAAAACACAAAACCCAACACGAATATGCAAAGAAAAACGAACCTTGTGGCTCGAAGTTAGCTTTAGCCAAAAAACTAGAAATTTAAAAAAAAAAAAAAAAAAAATATCTCAAAGTTAGCTTTAGCCGAAAAACTAAATATTTTTCTCAATGTTTCTGATTTTCCGAGATCACACTAAGGTGCAGGGAAAAGAGCATACACATGAGAAAAATCCTTCCTTTCTGTTTCTGATTTGCCCAGATCGCACAGAGTCGCAGGGCAAAGAGCATACGCAGAAATGAAAGGTATAGATCCGGTTTAAAAAAAAGGCTAAATAAACCGAAACCGAAATAAGCAGAGAGAAAATAAAAGTAAACTGCAAAAAACATTGTATACCTCCCGATCTGAAAAATGACGCAGCTAGGGCTACCGGAAACCTTTTCGCGTGAAACGAAAGGGGTTCCTCACTGGAACAGATGCTCCGAACGCAACAGAGCAGTCCTCTCGGCCCGAAAGCAGTCAGAAACAGCAGATCTAGGAAACGACAGCCGCATGCAGTTCTACCGGCTTCAGATTTGGATCACCAACGGACGCGGCCCTCAAATAGCTCTGATACCATGTAGGAATTTACAGGGTAAGTTCCTCAGAAAGAATACCAAAAGGACACGCTCACAACCAGATCACAGATCAATACACCAGTATTTTTGACATGGTTAAAACCCTCAAAGAGGGAAACAGTCCACGGCCTGTCCCAACGTGGGTACTACAGGCAATTTATTAATCAAAGAATGAAAATTTACATAAGCTTCTCTCATGCACGGATTACCTGAACAATGACCCTCCATGCGCTTTAAATAGAACTCATGGACCAATCGGGTGTCAAGCCACGGATCAAGTGTCGGTAATACCGAGGAGAGAATGAACCGTCGGATCACTACATATCGTGACCGTCGGATTGTAAGTTACAAAATGTACAACGGTAAAGAAACACACTTTACCTAACTCTAAACCTAACTCTACACTAGACCAAGTTGAACTTAACTATATCCTATGTGTCGGAATATCCTAACATGCATATGGTTCCCCGCCAAAGGGACAGCAGTTAGCTTGGCCCTGTCTTTTTCCTTGGAGCGGCAATCTTTAGTTTTTCCTTTTTCCTGCATAAGAAATATTAATTATTAGTGTTTTTATGTTGCATATAATCTTTATAGGTTTTTTCATGATTCTCCATTATCTACCTAGTTCATGATGCAAAGATGTTACGAGTTCTAGAGAAAAGATGGCAGAACAGTCAATGAAAACATACCTTCTTCAATACTCCACAACGCCAAGTGAAAGTTTGTCAGATATCCAACATTTGACCAAGTCAATTATCTATCTATCAAAATACCCAAGTTTGACAAAGTCAATACTTTTCCATCTGAATAATGTCTCTCTCGTAACCAGTCATTGAAAGTCCAATGAAATAGTTATTTTTTCTTCGTAATACAAAAATATTTTATTTTTTTAATTCCATTACAAATAGTTCAACACTATTGAGATTTATTTTCTAATACAATCATCACTAAAAGTTTAGTAAGGACAAATGTCACATAACATTCCTCCAAGAGGACAAGGAGATGTGAGATCTACTGTAATAACTGTTGGGCGTGGGATCTCCCAAGGCAAGTTTTGGGGCTTAAAGCCCAAGTTTTGACTAAGTCTGATGTAAATACTCTGTGATTTGTGGGTGTTGGCTTATTGGGCCCTGACCCAGGTTCGGAAGAGTTATTAGCCAAACAAGTCCCACTACTACCGGGCCTTTCGACAACAGCCCATGGAGCACGGAATGAGGTCTCGCCAGAGGTAGTAGGGGAGGGTGCTGGAACCAAGTTTCTACACCCTTCGGATGTCTGGATGGTGGAGGGAAATGTTCCCCTAGGGCTTTTTGGGTTGAAACCCTAGCAGACTGAAAGTTATCTATTCAAAGAAACACACATTCACACAGCCATTATGCTATTATAAGCAAATTCTATTGTAAAGGGGACGTACCTTAGGTCCTATGTTTGAGAAGGCCCTTAGGGTCCAAACCCTTCTTGGAGTTCCCTTCTTCTCTTTTATCCTGCAAAACAACCAATTCCAAAGAAAACAGTAGTATATGGACAAAACCTTATAAAGAAACCATCTTCATGTTATAAATAAAGGTAGTTAGTTATGAAATCCAAGCAACCATTTACATATGAATTCTAAACATGAATATCATAAACATAAAGAAGATTCATATCAGGAACCAAGACATGTGTTTCTTTTATTATAGACAAATAAAGTACATAAAAAGGAATAATTTCACCTGAGTCACCTTCAGCAGGCTCCAAGCAAAGCTTCCTTTCGGATCCATTCCAGCCTCAAGCCTTTAACAAACTCCTTCCATGACTCACTCCATGATGTCACAAATGGTGGATGAACATCAACACACAAGGAAACAAGGGTTTCCTGTACAAATGGGGGATGTGCAGAAGGCACAAAGGACTTCAGACCTGGTCAGGGGAAAAATCTCAGCATAATAACCTTTCTCTCTCTTCTCTCCTCCCTTAGGCCTTCCCTTTAAGGTCTTTTTATACCTCTCCCAAAGTAGTTTTTTAGTTGGGAGTTGGTTGGGAACAGTTGGGCCACGGGCACTAACAGGTGATCAGTAGGTAAAACCCGCGATCTCCGCCCAAAAATAAGGAGTTTTATATTTTTTTAAGTGTTTTAATACATATATGCGGGTTGGGTATACACAGACCCGCGTATACACGCATTTAACTCAGGGCAATGTCGCGTATAAGGGATAAAACACTATTTTTTAAATTTTAGGACCAGGTATGGAAGGAGGGGTTGCCCTAGGCCATGAGTGCAGCATCACAAACCATAAGAGTGAGATTTGGAGCTATAACAGATGCCCCCTAATATATGAGGTCAGAAGGGGTACATGATGGTCGAAATGTATTATGCAAGTACATGGAAAGGAAATCTGTCAAAAACTGAGGAGGACTTCACCAAAATTCATCCTGCCAAGCCACCAAAAGAGATCAGAAAGAAACACTATTTGAGGCGGGCATACCCATGCTCAGAAAAAGTAAAGCATGTCTGCATATCAAGTACAAGCGGATACACTAAGTATACAAGTATAAATGACTGGAACATAAATAATGGATCATTTGATCATGATGAACAAGTACATGTCTGAATATCACATAGAAGACTGTCAATGATGCTAAAAGATGCAATGGATCACTGATATCAAAGAATGATCCCAAAAGGTACCAACTGAACATGATGGAATAGGATGATACTACACTGCAAACTCAAGTGCCAGCATATAGAATGTCTCCATGACTGACTACAACATATAAGGTGGAGTGGTATCAACTAGCAGCAACAAAAGCAACTGTCAAGTGAACCAATGAATGCTGATACAACCTGAGGTCTTCACCGACTGTCGTGGTACATTTCTACACCATGGTAATAAATGATCTAAAGATGACCATGTGATAAATCGTTTGATTACCGGTCATTGATGTATACCGTTAACAAACGCGAGACTACTCATCGATAATGATAATGAGCGTCAAGGTACCCAGTACAATCTAACAAGTGTGAATAGATGAGCTGGAGTCGAACACCTGTAAGAATCTATCGATCAGGAGACAATGATGGTTTCCCACTATCGATAGTGAAGGATCTGCCACTAATGACTGCAAACCCCAAGGTACTGCCAAATGGACTCTAGATCTTTGCCCCAGAGCAATGAGTCGGAGTCGATAGGGAAAGATCTACTAGAAGGAAGGCATTAAGGCATCCTTCCTCAATCTAGCACGAGTGTAACCCGTAGGCCAATAATGTGGAAGGAATCAGACGAAAGAGATGTAGTAACCGAACCGAAGTACGTTTCCAGCGTACACAAGATGTGGCTAGCGCACGACAGAAACCCTTTGAACCAACCAATAATGAAAGTTGACACAGAGGCGAGGTATCCACCAATAGGGTCAAATGGAAACCAAGGTACTGCACGAATCCCAATGTGTGATAATTTAAGCTAATGTCGAACACAAGGGAAACCACTCAGTCAAAGACCCATGATACTGATCAATGCTGAGCACAAGGTGACCTATCAATAATGAAAATAGGGCCAGGGTGCAGCTCTAGGCCTGTCCTCAGAGCAAGGTGTCGTCATCGATAAGCACAAGACCCACCAGCAAGAAGTCAATGGGGACCTTCTCAAACCGGCATGAGTAAAGGACCAATATAGCTGATGTGATGATAGAGATGATACTAACAACCAGGGATGGCCGATTGGAAAATGAGTCAAGAGACACTGCAGAAAGGCCAACTCTGGCTAACTTCCCTTGAACAAAAGCACGACTCAATGTGACTATGTGGCAGCATATGATGACTCTGTATAAGTTCGTCATGCAGGAGGCACGAACGAACCCTCCATATGATTGGAAGAGATAACCAATCGGGGGAGAACTGACTTAATAACAAGGTTAAGGTGTACCTAAGTCAAACTAAATCCCGCCCAAACGGAGGAGACTTTATTTTGAGTGCTTTGTTCAAGGGCGACACGACTAACTCTAGCTGCCAACAATAAATGGAAATAATGTCCCGTTCCCGCTCTTTTTTGGAATATTTAATTTTTTCGTCTTTTTCGGTTAAGCTTGAAAAATAATAAAAGAATGCTATGGTATAGTGGAAAGAACGAGTGTCGGTGAAACAGATGATCTAGTTCCTGGGAATGGAACGTTCCTATGCTCAATGCAGGGAGGTGAAAACTGGTCAGCGACACTCAAAGGTGTGTTCCTTCCACGGGTCAAGGTGTGTCAAGTTGCAGAAGTCAAAGGTATGCAAGGTTGATTTTGCAGTTGTCATGGTCAAAAGTTGGCTTAAACACGAGTCCAAGTGAAACCGGCTCTAGGCCAAAAGGTGCAAGTGGTCAACATGCAATGCAGTAGTACAACTCAACACAAGGGAGCCTCTAGGGTATAAGGCTAGCACGAAGTGAAGAAGCAAAGAGGAATGAGTCTTCAACACATAAGTCATGGCGGGACTATAGAGGACTCCCGAGCCTACTCAAATCGAAGCAGCATGGACAAAAAATGTTAGTGAGGTGCTAACTACGATGCCCATGTAAAGGATGGCTCTACCATCGTGTCATGATTTAAAGAATTGGCAAGGTAAGATGGCTTACGAACCATAACACGATGGGGTTGACCCTATGGCAGATGTATCGGCAAATGGAGGCTAGTATGCATAATGCAACGGAAAAATGGTGTCCCTAACCTATATGCCAGTGAGAAAACGATACTTGCCATGACGGGTCAGCAGTCATGGAACCGTCTCGAAACTGAAAAACGTCCAAAATGTCCTGAAAAACAAACCAATCTCGACATTCCAAGCTCCCAAGTTAAAAGTCACATGAGGCCAAACAAAATAAAATTTTGAAAAAAATTTGCATTTTCAAAACATATAAAAGAGATTTTGGACTCACCATTTTTACCATTTGAGTTTGAGAGCAAAGGATTTGGAGCAAAAGGAGCAAACTTCCCATAGCCAGATTCAACCGTTCAAATTCGTCAAAAACCTCCAAGTAACTCTTATACTTAGCTTGCAATTGATTGTGACTGGTTTTAAGATTTTTGATTAATGTTTCACCGTTGAATTTTTTTGCCCAAAATTTCTCCGCGGCATATACGCGGGTTGGTAATATGAAACTCGCGTACACGCGGGACCTATACGCGACTTTGTGCACAGGGACTTGCGTATATGCCGCGAACAATTTTTAAACAAAAACTAACAGTTACAAAACATTTTTTTCTCAGAATGCCTGTCACGTGGCATGAAAGAGAGCACGCAGCGGTGGATAATGAAGTTATGAACAGTCCAGAAGCTTTAGATTCCCTACGGGGATGCGGTTTGCTTAAATTCTTCAAATTGCCGAATATGAAAACAAACACGCGTCTGCTTGAGATGCTCATTGATTATTAGGACGTCAAGGAGGAAGCCTTTATGATCGATCAAATGCCACTCAGGGTAGAAGTGGAGGATATCTATTTCATCACAGGCCTTTCCCGAAGGGGAGAGGTAGTACATTCCTGGGGCAGGACACGGAGCAGTCTCACGATAGAGGACTATGTACAGATATATTGCTCGGGACATCCCAAGAAGGTTGGGAGCCAGATTTCCATCACACATGTGGCGAGTTTATCGCCGAGGATAATCCTGTTCACCATAGCTCGAGTGAATGGATCGTCCTCTCTACATCAGGCATCATGGCTGACCATGAGCGTGGCAGTTGACTGTCTCACTACTGTGTTCGACTGGTGTACTCCTCTTCTGGCCAACATGAAGAGCCACCTCACTTTTATCAGGAGGGGACAGACCAAAATTTTTGGATATGGGACTATCCTGTGCACTTTCTTTTTCGAGAAGGTTCCCGCACTCCGCCCCAGGGTAGAAGTTTCCATCAACACCCCACGTGATCCACACATGGGCCGGTGGGCTGATTTGATGAAACGTCTGGGGGGTGGGGAGGTCCCAAGGACTGCCTTCGACGATGACTTCTTCACCTAGAGGGATCAGCAGATCATCGCTGTGGATGACTACCCCTATGTTGGGCTGGATTTCCGAGGAGATCCTGATCTAGCGTTACCACCGAACACAACATGGGGCGAGATTGGTAAGAAGTTTTTTTGATTTTATGATTTTTTTGGATTTTTCAAATATAATGATAAATTTTGAAAAATATTTTTGATGAGATTCAAATGACTGATATGATGATCATGTTTCAGACATTGGGCCGGTACAACCAGATGGGTTCCCGCGGCATGGACGATGCGGCCGAGGAGCCGAAGAGGCAGCTACTGATACAGAACCGACTCTAAACAACGTTCACCGACACTTGGTGAGACTGAGCTGCCGAGTACCGATGGCTGCCATAGAGGATCTTCCTGAGGATATGCAGCGTCATGAGGTTGGCATGCCACGTGACTGGGTTCGTAATTTTCGGCGTGTAGCCAATGCGATAGTTACCTACTTGGCCGCTCATCCTGAGTTGGGGCATTAGATATGCCGGACATGATTATGGGCATTTGAGTCCCAATTTTGTATATTTTTGGACACACATATGTACACTCGAGACACTTTATGATATATATATATATATATATATACAGTTCGACTTTTTGATGCTTGATTTTATTGTGATGAATGATTGATGTGCCAGTGTAATGCCTGATTAGCGATAGAATTAGCTAACCAATTATGAGATCTTGGAATGTGCAAATAATTAATATAAGTAAATGATCTTTGCAACAACCTCACCCTTAAATACTAGCGATATAAACATGGATCCCTTACCCGATAAATGTTATTTAATTGAGACACTATCAATTGAGAATCAAGATACACTACCAATGAGTCGATCCCATGAGAGATTGCCTCGGATAATAAATTAATAACGACAGTATACACAGCCATATTGTTTGAAGCAGGACCGATGCATACACCTCTTGATAGAATCAATTGACCAGTTGGATAATAGAGTACCCAAGCTGCGGAAGCGAGATTCCGAGTGTGCCGACTAGCACCATCGGCGAACCCAAAATAGACCAAGTCATCCATCAACACCTGCCACAGTAGACCAAAAAGTGCTGATATCAAAAAACTCTCGATGATATATGTACAAATATACATAAAGTACAAAGAAGCCATTGCCTGACCAAAACTAAGCAAAGTACTTCTTTAAGTAGAGCTCGTTTCGGGGCTCTGCCAGCTTGTTTCCCTCAAAATCGATTAACTCATATGACCCTTTTTCTAAAACTCATTTAATAATGAAAGGAACGTACCACATAGGCTTAAACTTGCCTGCCCCCAAGGTGTCTTTATCTTGGTCATAGACTAGGACAAGGTCACCTTCAGAAAAGACTCGAGGACGGACAGATTTATCATACTGCGTTTTAACCCTTTTCTTATGAGCCTCATTCACCGTGGCAGCATCTTGACGCTGATCATCGAGATGTTCCAAGTGAAGCAGGTGCTCTTCGAGACTCGAAGTCTCTGGAAGGAGCTCAACAACTAATTTAAGAGATGGAATTTCACATTCAACTAGAAAGATAGATTCCATCCCATAAACCAACTGAAAAGGTGTAAAACCAGTAGCCGTTTTCACGGATGTTCGGTATGCCCAAAGAGCCGAATACAACATAACGTGCCAATTGGATCAGTTTTTATCGATTGTCCGTTGGAGGATCGTATTAAGAGTTGTATTGACTGCCTCGACCTGTCCATTGGCCTGAGGATAATAAGGAGACGAATGCTCCTGCTGGAAACCTAAATTGAGAGCCAATTCAGACATCAGTTGATTCTGGAAATGACAGCCATGATCAGTGACAATCTCACTTGGGATACCAGATCTTGAGATAACTTGATTGAAAAGAAACAATGCTGCCATGTCATTATCGTTCTTATAAGTAGGCATGGCCTTAGCCCACTTCGTAAAGTAGTCTATAGCCACGATAATGTACCTATGATTCGCAGCTGAAGGCAGATTACAAGTCATAAAATAAATACCCCACTTAGTAAAGGGACCGATGGTGACAATGGGAGAAATAGGAGCTGGATGCGCACGCATCTTCCGAGTAAAAATTTGACAAGGGTGACAGCGTTTGACCGCTTCCACACAGTCTTTAAAGAGTGAAGGCCAAAAATAGCCGGCACGTAAGATGCACTGGGCTGTAGCAAGCCCTGATAGATGACCACCACAAGCTCCACTGTGGCAGTCATTGAGCACTAACTCTACTTCCCTTGACGGTATAATGTGTCACCAATGATAACATAGTTTTTAGCCAGGTGACATAATTTTCGACGTTCATCCTTGGAGAAAGTAGAGGGAAACTTCGAAGTCTAGAGATAGACAATGATATCTCCATACCAAGGGTTGAGTGAAGAGATGAGGAATAAATGTTCGTCGAGAAAACTTTCCTCATAAACAATATCCTCTCCACAAGGTAGCTCAGAAATTAGCTCAGCAAAAACCATGGATTTCTTAGACTTTGCAGACAAGAACTCGAGATCAAATTCTTGCAAAATGACTATCCATCGATTATATTTGCCCCCAATCACTCGCCTACTGAGGACAAATTGAAATGGATCTCTACCGGAGAATAGCGAAGTTCAAGACCTATTAAGCCTTGGCTCAAATAATAAATCACATGCTCGGTGAGAGCATTGTCCTCCTGAACGAGAACCATACCAATGGTTGATTCTGTTGCAGCGAGATATAAAAGGAAGTCTCTACCATAATTCGGTGGACTCAAAAGCGGGGCAGAGACTAATGCCTTTTTCAAAGCATCAAATGATCGATGTGCAAAGTCATCCCACACAAAAGGAACTCCTTTCCGTAGCAAACGCATGAACCCTTTAGTGATCTCGGCATAGTTCGCTATAAACTATCTTAAGAAATTAGCCTTCCCTTGAAGACTTTGAAGTTTTCAAATTAAGGACGGGGGAGGCAACTGAACTATTGCCTCAACCTTGAAGGGATCAACTCGAATCCCTTCATTTGACACAATGAACCCTAAAAACCGACCAGACGTAACCGCGAAAACGAACTTGTTGGGATTCAACTGGATTTTATAAAAACGACATCGCTCAAAAACCATCCAAAGATGACTAGGGTGATTAGTTCTCTTTCGAGAACGAGCAGCGAGATCATCCAAGTATGCCTCGATTACATGTTTGATGTCGTGGAAAGCATATGACATGGCCCGCTGAAAAGTGGCTCCAGCATTTTTAAGACCAAAAGGCATCTTTCTATATGCAAAGGTACACCAGGGATATATAAAGGCTATCTTATGTTGATCTTCAGGACGGATAGAAATCTGATTATAACCCGAAAAGCCATACATGAAGGAAAAAATCTCATTACACGCACACTCGTCGATAATCTGATCAATGAATGGCATGGGGTAATTATCTTTCGGACAAGCCCTGTTTAAGTACCTAAAATCGATGCATACTCAGATTGTTCCTTGCTTTTTATCCACAGGGGCTGGATTAGAAACCCAATCAGTAAGAGGAACAGGGTATATGAAACCTGCCTTTAGCAGCTTCTCAACTTGAGCTTTGATAGCTGCTGCATTCCTAGGGTTAACCGGCCGAAGCTTTTGACGAACCGGTTTGGCGTTCTCATACGTCTTGATCTCATGTTGAACTATAGAAGGATCAATGCCAGGCATTTCCTCATAAGTCCAAGCAAATACATCTCGAAATTCCTTAAATAGGTCGGTGTAAATTTGAATTTCTTCAGGGAACATTCAATTTTGATGAAGAGGTTCTCGATCACGTTAGGGTCTCTAGAGATGTTTATAGGTATCATTTTTGAAATCATCGACATATTACCTTCGGCACGAACGTGTGCTGGAGCCAAAGGGTTTGACACCATACAAACATCACTAGTGAAGAGCTCGGAGAATCTAGATTCTACTTCTTGCAATGGAGGAAGAAAGTATGAACGATGGTGTAAGTCTTCCCAAGGTCGATCTATACCCATCATTACTTCGAGGATTGCTTCTTCAGAAGGTAAAACTGAATCTAAGCAGTCCAAAGTAGAGGTAGAATCAAGGCTCCAAGCCGAGGCCACATCACCATCTAACTCCTCTTCGGAAAAAGGAACAGAGTGGTTTTCTGCAGAGTCTACGATAGACTGATATCTAAGCTCAGCTGCAGATATAGGGAATGCCATTCCATTCACTTGTTCTTCAACTAATGTGGTCATAGGTGAAGGTAAGGTCCAAGGGTCTAAAAAATAACGAGTTCGAAAGAACTCTTCTCGAGGAGACTCCTTAGATGATGAAATGGCATTGATTTTAGTGAAAGGAGAGGGAAGATCAAAGGTACCCATCAATGATGAATATATTCCCACTCCTAAATTCTCAGTAGGCGGGTGAGGGTTATCCACTAAAGGAATAGTAAATTCAGAGCTTGCTTGAGGATCGACTAGACAATAATCCATTTGATCAACCTTAACGATTTTCCCCTCATGAGGAAAGCAAATGACACGAAACAGAGTCGAAACAACGACGTCCATTTCGTATACCCAGTTCCTTCCTAATAGGAGATTATAGTCTAGGTTAGCATCTATGAATTCGACTTCAATATTGATGACCTTCCCCCCAACACATATAGGAAAGGCCAGGATAATCCCATGCGGCTTATGGGAATGACCATCAGATGCAGTCAAGACGGTGGGTGAAGGAATAGCCGAAGGTGATCCAATAGCCTTCCAGCATGACATCGACATGACGCACATGGAAACTCCTTCATCTATAATGGTACGAAAAATGTTGATTTTCCGGTATGTAGACTTTATTTGGAAATCCATATGATGAGGGAGTCACTTTTTGACATTTAACATGTCAAAAGTGAGCACTAAAGAGTTAGTTGGATCGACTGCTCCAATCGCAGAAAGTAAAGCACTTCGTTGAGCTGGACACGACTGGAGAACCTGTAAAGCGGACATGGCGCATGGACTCTAAGCCAGATCCTCCATAATGGAGTAATTTTTGGCGGCCCTGGCATTAGGATTAATAGTCGCGCATTTAGCGGAACCTTTCGGTATCTGTGGTATAGTCTCAACAGGGGGTCGCTCAATATGAAGGTCGGTATTTCTGGGAACAGTCTTGTCTTTGGAAGTTTTGGCTTCACCATAATCACGTGACCGAGTAGTCACATGGATGTTATAACCCATCATGAAAACATTCAATGATTTTTCCCCTTCCTGGTTGCCCCCTACGGAGGTACCAGGATTTGAACTCGCGCCAGCAAGAAGTTGCTGCCCTTGGGGAAAAGGGTTTGTTAACACAGCCTAAGAACTAGAAGTCCCTTGCTATCCTAACAAGCACTGAGCATCTTCAATCTTAGGGTAGAGATGAGTTAAATGGTCTCCACTACACAACTTCCATGGAAACTTGACTTTCTTTCTAGACTCATTTCTACCACCACCAGCATTGTTGCCGGATTTATTTGCATTAGGCTTCCCATCCTGGTTCTTTTTCTTACCTCATCCTTTCTTTTTCCCATTGGAATTTTGATTTCCTTTGGGGTTATCGGATTGGACGACATTAATTGAAGAAGTTTGGGAAGCCGGGGGATTAGACGATGTGACTTGGTTGTTAGAAGTAGTTTGTAAGGACAACTGCTGCAATTGGTTCAACAAGTTCACGGTAGTTGTGTCTACCGACCCAACGATACCATCCGCGTGGGGACTTGGCTTTGACTTAGCTATGTCAACCTTAGACCCAGGAGCATCTGGCAAGTATTTTTGTAGGATCCCAGACTGAGAGTAGATCAGTTCTAATTGCTGGGCCCTAAAAATGGCTTGCTCCTCAGAATAGACTCTAGACATGGAGACATCCTTGGAGATCTCGAGTTGTAAAGATTTCAAAAACCATTCGAGACGATACTCCGGAGGGATTTCGGCTTTAATGAGCCTCTTTCTCCATCTCCATTCCTGAATATGGTCAGAAATGTGAGTTTCCTTATCCTGACGAAAAGTGGCCAGAAGTTTAGTTCCGACATCATAACGAACAGGCAACTGGAAATGATTTAAGAAAATATTGGCTAAGTCAGCGAAAGATGTAAAGCTACCCCCTGGCAACTCTATATACCATTTGGCTGCATTACCAGTCAAGGTGCGTTGAAAAGGTCTCAACCTGATCGAGTCATCGATAAGGGAGTTAGATGAGCACCACAAATGGAATGTGGTTACATGGTCACCTGGGTCCTCACCACTCTTCCCTTCAAATTTTGGAATGTCTGAAGGGAGTTTGGTTGGGACCAGAGGCTAAGCCGGATTGTACTTAATTGGATCGTTTGTTAACTTAGTGAGATCTGGCAAGTTCAACGTTGCCAGAAACGGAAGCCTAGGAGGACCTTGGGGATTCCACCCAGACTGGGCAGAACTCCCAAAGTTCGGAAAAGATTGGCTTGGATTTTGGAAGGCACCATGCTGCCTGATGTAACTAGTAGAACTGGCTGAACCAAAAGGCAAGCCTTGTGATCCAGAAAAATTCGGAGTTTGACCAACTCCAACCATAAAGCCTCCATAACCAGCAAAGTTTCCTCCTAAAGGATTATAAGGAGTTGATAACCCCTTATACGGATTCCAAGCCGAAGCTAAGGGAGGAATACTTTGAAACAAACTAACCATGGAGTACGGCCTATTCCCTTGTTGGCTGATAAACGGATTCCCAGTTCCCGCACCACTAACCCCAGGGTTAGTCCAACCTTGGAAAGGATTACTGCTTTGTCCTATAGAAGAAAAAGGCATGGATCTTATCATCGGGTTGGAATGTGGTATATGACCACTTCCGAAAGGAAAACCCTTGAATGAAGCCGATCTGCCCATCATGGACGTAGCGGCACTAAACGGAACCGATGGAATACCCTGTGAGTGGGTGCCAAATCGGAAGAATCCAGTACCAAAAGCATTGGTTTGGGCATTTCCACTCATGGACGGAATAGAGGTAGACCTAACTCAAGATGTGCTAGCAAAAGATCCAAACAAGGAAGCAGAGGAGATGGAAATCATTCCTCCCCCTTGCACCGATGTTGGAGTTTGCATAGTCATAGCACTTCTAGAAGCCATGCTTCCAGTAGTGGTCATCGATGGTAAGCACGTAGCGTAACCTGGACTTGACGGTCTATGCATCGGAGTCCCAACGTATTGTAATACGTCTGGATGACTAGATGGTAGTGGAGAATTCGGAGCCGCTAATGACTCTGAGAGTTCTTCTACCTCTATGTTATTCTCCGCTTGAAAGAGAACTCGAGAAAGGACAAGAGTGTCCCTCTCTTGTTCGGAAGTGCCAAGCCTTGCTTGAACACTAATGCCCCCGAGAGGAGGATCAATCCCCGATGCGTCAACTGCCGTGGGACAAAACCCACCAGTAGTATTACCTCTGCGCCTTCTAGGGGAAGGCTCTAAACTTGGTGGTGAAAGACCACGAAGTCTTCGAGACCGTCTGGGAGATCGGTTAGCCACTTTGAATTTTTTGTTATGATCTAACTAAAGACTCAAAAAATTGAAAGCTAGGCCAACTAAGAGCACAGAGCACACATTATAAAGTCCCTAAAGATAACAGCCAGTCAAACAACTTCCAAGTATTTCTGCTCCGGGTGATTAGGACCGGACACCAAAATACAAGAAAGTGAATTAAGGGGCCTTCCGAAGATAGTCTAGGATGATGAGGGCCCAGTCCTATCAGTGAAGGTATTAGAGGAAGTTACGCTGACCTCTTAACAATAGCTTGTGCCAGTGCAAGCCCCCAAGCTTCGCAAGGGTGCCCTCTAGTAGTACTGTCGAGAGTGATGCAACGTCGACCTCAGGTGCCACGGGATTCCCCTCCACAGCCACCTGTGTAGATCCCTAGGAGTAGCAACTATGGATACCAACTCGTCGCAGAAGCCAGGAATAGTCGTGAGGTAAGTTCGGACAAGTAGGAGAGGGGGTATCTCTCTTTCTTGTCTCCACAGACCCTCATGCTTAACTCCAGATCTGGAGCTTTCCCGGTCTTCATAACGCTATTGGATTTTCACTCGCTATTTAGACTCCTATGTTTAACGTTTATATGGCCTTGGAGAGTTAACTCTCCACTCGCCTAATCCAAGGCCCTAAAATCCTAAACTTGTTGGTGTAACTGACTTAAACAAAAACTTTTAGTGAATTTTAGTTAGTGCTTGATTTTAAAATAGGCTGTTCTTTAAGTCACGGGATAACGGAAGTGAAAATAGTGGTGTTTTTTGACGCAAAAGAAATTAATAAAAACTTCACTACATGCACATGCACTTTCTTCGTTTTTCGATGAAGAGAAATTTCTATAGGGTTCAGAGGAACTTCTAATTAAAAAAAAATTCTTTTCTTTTCGTTAATTCACGTTTCACACTCACAAAAGTTAACAAAGCTATGTATGCCTAAAAAGGTATGCAAATATATCCTAATGCAACAAATATATGCCGATGCAAGATTCAAAACTACTCTAAAACAAAAAATGAAAGTTGCTTGCTTATCAATCTTTATCTTGCCACTTAAAATGTCTAGATGGAATATGAGATGCTACCATTCATTTCGTCTAAACACTAAAAACAAGTTCTAAGACAAACATAAAGCACTTTCATTCACTAAAAGGAAACCAAATGAAAACCAAGTTCAAGAAAGCAAAACTAAGTTTTTCAAAAAGATTTTCTTCAAACGCAACAACAAAAAAGTCTTTTCAAAAATGCTCTCAACAACACTGAAACTTGTGATTGAAGAATAGGCAACAAACACTTTTGCAAATTGACACCACACAATGGATGAAAACTCAAAAAAAAGAGATGTGTTTAAGGATTCTCTTAACAATCAAAAGAAACAATGAAAGCTTTGGCAACAATAACCAAAAATATCAAAAAGACAAATTTCAAGAAAGTGTCAATCAACAACTTTCATGAAACAAAGAAGCGGATGGTCACAAAAGCGGTTTTGTCAAGCAAAAAAAAAGTCACCAAAAGCAAGATTTGACACGAAGATTGAGATCAATCTCCCTACCCTGATGAATTAGAGCAGCCAAGATTCCAAACAAGAAATATTGCGTGCTTGAACAAGAAAAGATGACGCTTGCAATAACAAAAAACAAGACCAATACTCCTTATAATAACAGAGAATTCGGAACAAGATGCTCGCTGTAAAAAGAGCAATTGATACTGGAAAATGATTGTTTCAGACTGACTCAAATTACCAGACAGACCTTCAGAGACAAAAAGATTTACAAATCTTGAAAATTGCAAGATATACGTGACTGTACTTATGTACAGATTGCATGTATACGCCACTGTAACTAAGGAAACATGCATATACGCGGGTTAACTTATAGAAACATGCGTACATACACCTCTGTAACTAAGAAAAACAACGTATATAAAAGGTTTCAAGAAAAATAAAAGACAAACTGAAGAAACTGGCAAAACTTCAAATTCAAGAACAGACCAGACAGTAACAGAAAGCAGACAAGGCAACTGAGCCCTAATTGGCTTGAAAACACCCAAACTAGGAACAACAAGAGTGTTGTCCCCAGTGGAGTCGCCAATTCTGTTGGAGGGAAATGTTCCCCTACGGCTTTTTGGGTTGAAACCCTAGCAGACTGAAAGTTATCTATTCAAAGAAACACACATTCACATAGCCATTATGCTATTATAAGCAAATTCTATTGTAAAGGGGACGTACCTTAGGTCCTATGTTTGAGAAGGCCCTTAGGGTCCAAACCCTTCTTGGAGTTCCCTTCTTCTATTTTGTCCTGCAAAACAACCAATTCCAAACAACACAACAGTATATGGACAAAACCTTATAAAGAAACCATCTTCATGTTATAAATAAAGGTAGTTAGTTATGAAATCCAAGCAACCATTTACATATGAATTCTAAACATGAATATCATAAACATAAAGAAGATTCATATCAGGAACCAAGACATGTGTTTCTTTTATTATAGACAAATAAAGTACATAAAAAGGAATAATTTCACCTAAGTCACCTTCAGCAGGCTCCAAGCAAAGCTTCCTTCCGGATCCATTCCAGCCTCAAGCCTTTAACAAACTCCTTCCATGACTCACTCCATGATGTCATAAATGGCTGATGAACATCAACACACAAGGAAACAAGGGTATCTTGTACAAATGGGGGAAGTGCAGAAGGCACAAGGGACTTCAGACCTGGTCAGGGGAAAAATCTCAACATAATAACCTTTCTCTCTCTTCTCTCCTCCCTTAGGCCTTCCCTTTAAGGTCTTTTTATACCTCTCCCAAAGTAGTTTTTTAGTTGGGAGTTGGTTGGGAACATTTGGGCCACGGGCACTAACAAGTGATTAGCAGGTAAAACCCGTGATCTCTGCCGAAAATAAGGAGTTTTATATTTTTTTAAGTGTTTATATACATATACGCGGGTTGGGTATACACAGACCCGCGTATACATGCATTTAACTCAGGGCAATGTCGTGTATAAGGGATAAAACACTGTTTTTTAAATTTTAGGACCAGGTCTGGAAGGAGGGGTTGCCCTAGGCCATGAGTGCAGCATCACAAACCATAAGAGTGAGATTTGGAGCTATAACACTGGATGTGGTTTGGAGGGATCACAAACCATTTTGTGGCCTTGCACCACTCGATACTGCTATCAGGCTTTTGCATAGATCTGCGTAGACACACTTCTTAATAACCAAATTTTACATATCTGATCCTTTTATTACAGTTCTTAAGCAACCATTTTAAACTTAAAACTCCATGCGCACAATTATAATATATGATGCATAAATTCATAACATAAGCAAATAACAGATCGGCAAGAAAACACACAATGCTTCAGGAATCCTTATCGTTATTGATCTTCTCTTCAATAAAACTAGATCTTCCCGGCACACTCAGCTGTAGGGGTCCATGCACACAACTGTGGACTCTACCAAGCCTCTATGCACACATCTGCAGAGCCTCTATCTACCCACCAACACCCTTGACGCAAACTTACAGACGTAGAAAATACTGTCTTTATAAACCCATAGCACTAAGATTCATCCCAAACCAGAACTGCCTTCTACCCTTAGAGCCTCACTCTATTTATACATTCCCATGGTCCGCGGACCATCGGTAGGCCGACTTACTTCCTATTATTCTATACTATTTCTTGGGCGGAAAACTGTTTGACTCGACCTATTACATTTCGCACTTCGCATATTTCGGATATTTACAATATTATTATCCTAACTTATAAGCTTTAATACCCAAAACTGTTACATGGGACCTCCACTACCTAGTAAACCCCTAACACAATCATCATGAATCATCTCGAGTCACTCGTCGGTGCGGTGATACGCATTGCCTAGGCTCCGCGGTTCACCTTCCTGTGAGTGACGCACTGCTCCCTCTTTATCTCCTGCAACGCTTCATCCAATTCTTGCTCCATTGTCTCTACCAATTCACGCAACTGATAATGCTCATTCTGCTCTACTCCGTTAACACAGAACACCCCCTCATAGGATTTTAGCTCTAGCTGGGGTGTCGCATATGGGAACTCCTCATACCAACGCAGCCATTTTCCAATTTTGTATCTTCTATATGCACTGTCTGCTGCAACTTGTGTCGCAATTTTGCAAGACCATTGTTGTTTTCCATGAGATCCCAATCTTCGAGGTGCAACAAAGACGACTTGTTACCTGTAATTCCACCATTTTCCTCTATATTTACAGCCTTTCCCTTATCTTTTATGGTTAACCGACTAGCCCATGGGTGAGGCATCAACATCTGGACCAGTTTTGCTTCGTGTCTACAAATTTCCAGCACATCCCCTACCATCGATGTTGAACTTTACATGGTGCCCGTAGCTATGAACACCATACTCTTCAGAAAGCCCTGCATCTCCATTTGCCATATCACAACCCGTCGAGCTTACTCCTTGAGCATAGATAATGAATAGTTCCATAGCATCAAGAAGGCACAATAGCTTACTGTTCTCAGAAGTGCAGCTCATTCGGTGGATGCCCCCTTATGATTTATAAGTGTTTCAAAATTTAAATTCATTGGCTCCTGCCTTTTCTGGTGCCCTCATGTTAATCCTGTGGCAGATCATTCCAGATCTGGCTCATACCCCGTCTCTTAATTTCTCGCCACTCGCTCCCTTTTTCTATAACTCAAACATCTTGTCATGAATAGTGACAGCAATGGTGACCTCTCTGCTTGTCAACGCAGCAGCGCAGCCCGTTATGCGCAACTATGACCCTTATGATAGACCAAATCTATGCGCACCCTAGTTGTCGCACAACTTCCCCCCAAACTGCTTTATCATCCCTCACTCTCTTTCAACTAGCTGGAGCAGTGAGATTGTCCTTCAGGCGGTTAGTCAGGTGGTCAGTCCACCCGTGTAGAGCTTCAGGTGACTGCCATTTACTCTTCCCAGGAATGGGTGTCCATTGAGCTTGGCAAGTTGGACCACGCCTCCATCTGTAACTTCTTTGAATACATAGGGTCCCAACCAGTGCATACAAAGTTTGCCAGGGAATTTCTCAAACTTGCTATCATATAGTAATACTAGATCATTTTCTTTGAACGTGCACATTTTGATATGGCGATCATGCCAAGATTTTTCTCGCTGCTTGTGTACTTGCTGATGAAATCTTGCCAGAAATCACTCCTCTTCAAGTTCCTCCAGTTGCACGATCCTTTCTTCCAAAGCTTCGCAGTCTGCCATACCTGTCACTGTTGCTATTCGTAAACTAGGTACAATATATTCCATTGGCATGATGGCTTCCTTGCCATAGAATAACCGGAAAGGTGTCTAGCCCATCAACTTCTTACACGTTGTTTGGTATGCCCATAACACAATAGATATCCACAAATCCCAATCATTTCACTACGCATTACATACCTTGGCCAACGTTGTCTCCAAAATTTTGTTAAATACTTCAATGGTCCCATTTGCTTGCGGATGGTACGGCATACTCTATTGATGATATATCTGAAATTCCTTAGTGAGCGCACTGATAGTCTCATTTAGAAAATGCATTCCGCTACCGCTCATTAGAATTTTTGGACATCCAAATCGTGTTAACACATTCTTGAACAAGAATTTTGCAACTATAGCGGTTGTGCAGTCTTTAACCGAATGTGCTTTCGCCCATTGGGTCGAGTAGTCTACTGCCATGATGATATAGTGCACCCATGTATTTCCTAGAGGTGTGATAGGCCCCATAAAATTGATCACCCATTTCTCAAATGGTTTCAGTGTCATTTGTGGCTTGAGTGGCATTTCATCCCTCCGTGATGGTTTCCCAGTGTGTTGACATGCATCGCAAGCCCGACAGTATGCTTTCGAGTCTTGATGTAGAGTTGGCCACCATAATCCGGCTTGAAGAATATTCTGTGTTGTGGAGTGGCCCACATAATGTCCTCCAGCAACCCCCCCATGTGCTTCGGCCAGGACCTTTCCTCGCTCGAATTCATGTACATATCTGCGTAGTATTTCGTTGTTGCCCATTTTGGAAAGGTGCCCTGTAATAACAGTAAAGTTCGCTGCTCGTATCACCAATTCTTTCTTTTGCTGAATGGAATATCCCTTCAGCGCGATTCATATTCTTAAGAAGTGGACTATATCCTCAAAGTGGCCATCCATGATGCGCACTGCATATAGCTATGCATCTGGTAGTCCTTCCTCTAAATTTGTGGGCTCTTCGTCGTTCTCAATTTGGGATAGGTGATCTGGGCCTGCATTTAGATGTCCCCACTTTACGATGACTTCGAAGTCATATTCTTGAAATAATAGCAACCACCGACAAATGTGCCCCCCCAACACAGTCTTATTCACTAGGTATTTTAGCGCAGAGTGGTCAGTATACATCTTAAAGTGTCCTTTGAGTAGATAGTGGCGATATTTCTAGAGCGCGTATACCATCGCCAACCCCTTGTGCTCGGTAGTGGAGTAGTTCTTCTTAGCTTTTGGCAATTGCTGACTTATGAACGCAATCGAGTGATCAATTCCCTCCACACCTTCTTGAGTAAGTGCCGCACCCAACACGATACACAACGTGTCAACATGCACGTGAAATTTGATGTCCCATTTTGGAAAGACCAATATAGGAGATGATGCCATTTTTCCCTTGAGCATTTCCAAACTTTTGTCACATTCCTCATTCCAACAATAAGTAGCATCCTTCTTCAACAACTATTCCATTGGTGTCGTGATCTATGCATAGCTCTTGATGAACTTTTGATAGTAACCAATGTGTCCCAACGTGGTGTGCAGCTGCTTGACACTTCACGGTGCTTGCAGATTGAGTATGACAGCAATCTTTATCAGGTCTACCATTAGGTCCTGCTTGCATACCACATGACCGAGCAAGTTCCTAAAGGTAACGAGGAAAGTACACTTCTTTAGATTTAGCGCAATCTGGTGTCATCAGTAAGTATCCAGCATTAACTATAAGCTCGCGGTATGATTCTTAACTAGCCCAAATACATTCCAATCATCAAGATATACCTCTAAGAACTTGTGTATAAATTCCTTGAATGCAGCGACCACAACACGTGAGAATATCGCTGGCACGTTCTCTAGTCCAAAGGGTATCGCCGTATACTGAAAGCAGCCCCATTCGATAGCGAACGTTGTTTTACTCCTATCCTCTGGTGCAATTTTGACCTGGTGGTACCCCGAGAAGCCATTCATAAAGGAGTAGGCTTCTTGTCCTCCCACATTTTCTAGTACGTTGTCTATAAATGGTGTCAGAAATGGATCATTAACACATGCATCATTGAGCCTCCGAAGATCCATGCAGACGTGAATTTCACCTTTCTATTTTTGCTCTTGCACAACCATAGGACTTACCCAGTCAGACTCCTCCACTGGTTCAATTATTCCTACTGCAAGCATCTTGTCCAACTTTTTGCGGACCTTTGCTTTGTATTTTGGATTCAACCGGTAAAGCTGCTGCTTAACTGGCTTCGTATCTGGCTTCAGGGTTATCTTCATCATTCCCAGGTCACCGAGGATCCCTTTTAACTTCGTGATTTTAGTCGGGAATAAATCTTGATACTCTCGAAGCAATTCGATGACCTTTTCCACCGTGGCATCAACCTAATAGTCCCCAAGCGTTGCATACTTCGACTCTTCCTCTGTTCCGATGTTTACCTGTTTCGTTTTCTATGGCACAGTGATGTCTGCATCCTCGATTTTTGGTCCACAAACTTCACGACTCCCCTCTGTTTCTGAAATATTGATGTTTCTAGGGTCATCCTCATCATATTCTACCTACACATTATAACATTAGAGGACCTGGCTCAACTATCACGACTAGTCTGGCTGCATGATTTCTTCTGGTTCCAGTGGTATTTTGAAAATAGCGGCATTCACCACCTACAACGCATCATCCATTGTATCCATCCATTGATCTTCAAAGAGGAACGTTAACAGAAAACCTTCGCGCAAGATATCCCATTCGCATGTACCATGTCGAAGCTCTGTTCCAGTATACCAGTTCCTTGGAATGACATCTAGGGTATGATAAAATATGTGTACCCACTCCGGTTGAGGCTCTTCTCCATCGGCATGGACCCATCTGGTAAGGTGCATGCACGGGTCATCACGTCCATCATATTTCTCAGTTATTCGTAGTTCCAGTTTCCCAAATCTTATCTGCATCATGCGCCTACAGCCGCGCCAATCGTCAAAGGTTCCTTCATGTGTGCCCCACCAATGCACAGGTGTCGCATGAAATGCCCATCTCAGTGCATCAAACCATTGGTGCTCTGGAACCATGCTTTCAAATTTGGTCAAGAATTCATCTACTGCTATCAGCCCATCATACATTGGCAGTTTGCGATCCTGAGCTCTAACGCAATACAACAACTTAGTCATCATATTGCAGTTTAACGTGGTTACTCCGTTCAATTGATTATGCCATCGCTCGTCTTCCTCATTTGAATCTTCAGTGCAGGCCTCTACATGCCCCCACAATATTCTTCCTTTCACAGTCAAATTGACCCAATCTTGATTTCGTTCAGTAATTTTGTAGATACAATCTAATTCATCATCACTTCCTTCGTCACGCATAGGTTTAGTGTAATGTGGTCCTTCAGCCAGGTCTAGAGAAATAACTACGCAGAGTGACTTCTTATCAAATATCATTTTCCGATTCTTTAAATTAATAACCCCATTCATATCGGTGGCGCAATCTATCCCTAACAATGCAGGGTAAGGGCTACTTTCATCCACGATTTCTATTACCTCAAAGTTTGTTCGGGTGCTCGCGCCTTCTATATCTACCATAATTCCTTGCGGCCTTCCCATGGGTAGGATCTTCTATTGGTTCACCATCCTCAATTGAATAGGAGACCATTGTAGTGTGGGTTTGCCCATGCGCTCCCATGTCTGTTTAGGTAGTACATTTGCATCTGAGCCCAAGTCCAGAATGATCTGATCCATCTCATAGTCGCCAATCTGCATCGTTAATCGCATTTCCCACCCAGTCTGCGATGCATGTTTTCCCAATTTTTGGACCACGCAAGGTTCACCCAACCCTACGCACCTAGTTAGCAATTCTTGTAATCCTTTAACCGCCTTATTGTCGCAAAGAAATTTCATGCATGTCTCTAAAAAGGTAGTTAGCATTGAGGGATCCCTCTCCAACTCAAGTTGATCCTTACTACCTGGGGTAGAGACCTCTGCGAAGCTCTTCTTAGCTTCCAGATCTGTCTCCTTGTAAACCCCGACATCGTCCTTGGTTACTTTCCTCTTATCCTCCCCTGTCGTTGTGCCACTTCTAAGCACCATGTTTATGTTGGGGTCTTCCTTGCGCTGTTCGGCCCTCATCATTTGGACATTCTACGTTTTCGTAGGTTGCGCTGCCCTCTTCTCACATATATGTGCTATCAATGTGGGGCACTCTATCATTTCATGATCGAACTGCTCACAGTAAGGGCATGATATTCTGGTCGGGTTGGTACAATCCTGCGCGTAGTGTCCTGGTCCTCTGCAGTTGTAACAGATTAGATTCCCATGACCCCTTCTTGGCCCCATTCCTCCCCATCCTCGTCCACATCGCTGGAACCCACTGCGCGCTATCGTCATGACTGGATCCTGACCTCGCGCTTCAGTCTACATTCTGCATGCAGGTGACCAGCCCATAAATAATTGATAACTATGGCAGTCTCGCTCCTCATGGCCGATCGATCTACAAAAGTTGCAAAATAGTTGCTGGGGGGTCTAGTTAAATTTTGGTAGTAGATGACAGTTGTCCATGTTGTGCTTTCCTTCCACCTAACAGATTGCTCACTAGAGCGAGGGTGCCGCACTTGGCCATGCTTTTGCCTCTAGTCGCAACGGTTTTGGTCCCCCCATTGCCACATAGTTCGCAAAGACCCGACAATGATCCTTATCGTGAACGTAGCTTCTACACCTTATACACCAAACTTCCTCCAATGCTTCAGGGTGGGGTACCTTTTCTTGTTTTAAACTCTGCATTTCTAAACATAGGTTTTTTATTTGCACGTGGATTTGCTAAACTCCCAACCCCAGCTCATGTATTGTAGTTTCATGCAACCTCATCGTTGTCTCTAATGCTTCAGCCTGGGTTGAGATCTTTTGTTGTGACAGCACCATCCTCAGATGTGGTGTCAATGATGCCACAAACCACGCGCAATCCTCCGCATCCGACAACGTCATGTTTGCCTCATGGATTTTACTTTTCAATCTATGATCTAGATCCCACATAGTTTCACCAGGCATCATCGCGATCTCCTTGAACCCTATGATCGACTGCATTTCTGATTTCGGCCGACTAAATTCTTTTTCAATTCAGCCTGGATCTCTGTTATTCCTGCATTGGGGTGTTCGCTTGAGTACTTTATATACCATGTCAATGCGCAATCCTGCATTTTGCTAACTAGGGTAGCCCTTTTGAAGTTATCGTCCATAACTCCGTGCGCTTCCCATACTACCCTTACCACGAACCGAAATTGTTCTGGATCTTCGCTTCTTGCTCCTTTGAATACTGGAAACTGGATAGCACTCATCATGTTTAACCTCTGGTTTGCGCGTCGGTGTACTAGGACCTACTGTGAACTCGTACTACTCCTGATCCAATCAATCCTCAGACTCTTTCTCCGTAAGGTTCCAGCGTCCTGATATCAGACATCCCTTAGGCAGATCCTGGTCCCGGCAACGGAACCATTTGTTGGCTTATTGGGCCCTGACCCAGGTTCGAAAGAGTTATTAGCCAAACAAATCCCACAGCTACCGGCCCTTTCGGCAATAGCCCGTGGAGCGCGGAATGAGGTCCCACCTGAGGTAGCAGGGGATGGTGTTGGAACCAGGTTTCTACACCCTTGGGATGTCTGGATGTGGTCTAGAGGGGTCGCGAACCGTTCTGTGGCCTCGCGCCACTTGGTACTGCTATCGGGCTTTCGATTAGATCCGCGTAAACACACTTCTTACTAACCAAATTATTACAGACCTGATCTTTCTATTACAATTCTTAAGCAACCATTTTAAAATTAAAACCCCATGCGCACAATTATAACAGATGATGCATAAATTCATAACATAAGAAAATAACAGATCCATAAGAAAACACACAATCTTCAGGAATTATTATCTTTATTGATCTTCTCTTTAATACAACCAAATTTTCCCTATGCACTCAGCTGCAAGGGTCCACGCACACAGCTATGGACTCTAACAGGCCTCTACGCACATAGTTGTAGAGCCTCTATCTACCCACCAACACCCTTGACTCGAACTTACAGATGCAGAAAATACTGTCTTTACAAACCCATAGCACTAAGATTCATCCCAAACCAGAACTGCCTTCTACCCTTAGAGCCTCACTCTATTTATACATTCCCATGGTCTGCAGACCATGAGCAGGCTGACTTACTTCCTATTATTCTATACTATTTCTTGGGCAACAACCCTTTGACTCTACCTATTACATTTCACGCTCCGCATATTTTGGAGATTTACAATATTATTATCCTAACTTATAGGCTTTAAGAACCAAAACTGTTGCGTGGGACCTTTGCTACCCAATAGTGGGCGCGGAACGTGAAGTTGTAATTGAGTCATAGGGTTGTCCACCCTTACTTTTGTAATGTAGTGTCAGCTTGAGAGTTCTACCCATGGTTTGCGAACCATGGGATTGTATAAATAGAGCGAGGCTCTAAGTGTAAAGGGACATGGAACAATCTAAGAGAAGGTGAAGCATTGACTCTAAGTTGAAGTGTCGAGTCGAGTCTTTGGGTTGTAGAGTAGGAGAAGACTCTGTAGCTAAGTGCGCAGAGGCCTAGTAGTCCGCAGTTGAGTGCATGGACCCCTGCAATTGAGTGTACAGGGTGAGTTGAGTCTGTAACCATTGAGAAAATAATAAAGAGAAGTTTCTTTTCATTCTGTGCGTCTTTTTCCTATTTTATGCATTGAAGCATATTGGGTATGAATTCCAAGTTTACTATTTATTTGTTGCGCGAACTTATATGAATGTGTTGAATAAGTGAATATAAGATAAGCATCTGTTTATGCGAAGTTAACTAGCATTTATAAGAAGATAAGTAATATACATAGTTTAACTTAGGAAAAGAGCGCAGATCACTGCCTTAGCAGCGCGGAAGCACCTCAGCCCCTGGTTAGGGCTGTGCGAAGGCAATTATAATAGATCGCGAAGGCCTCGTAGGTCAGGAAAGTGCGTGAAGTGACCTACACGAAGGTATTCATAGTTGGACTAAATCGACCCCTCAGACATCTCAACGGTGGAAAAACTTGGTTCCAGCATCCCCCCATATTGCTTCGGGTGAGACCTCAGTCCATGCTCTTTTGACTGTTCCCTAAAGGGCCAATAGTACACAGATTTGTTTGGCTAAATAACTCCAAACCTGGGTCTGGCCCCCTCAAGCCAACAATAACCTAGTTACATTTTTTGTTAATATAAACATTGCAACCTTATTAAAATTAAATGAGTTTTGTTTAGGACACAGATTCCATAGGTGAGGTGGACAACTACCTAGATGGGGATTATTTCGGTGGAAGCCATGGAGACTGAAATGTGTCAAGCAAGGGGAAGATGGACATAAACAAACCAAGGATGAAAAGACAAAACCAACAAAAAAATTAGAGAGACAGGGAGTAGTTGACATAATTTCACGGGCTGAAGAGAGTTTGGCAAGGCTAGTGTGGTTCAATCTCCCAACCTTAGACTTGCAGTACATCTTGATTCATTCTCTATTTTAGAGCTCTGCCTGATCTTGTTTTATCGATTCATTCTCTATTAGTACCACTTTTGATGTCACAAGAAATCTACTCTATTGTTTTGGGTTCCCACATATCAAGTAGTCCATGACCATTATCTTACTGAACTATAATTTCCCATCACCTAAAAATTAATGCCTCCTCTCTATGATTCAATGACTATCTATAATTTCCCTATGCATATTCTTCTTGGGAACTCTTTTCTCGAAATCATACTTCATTATCACATTCTTTGAGTTGGGACAAGAGGCAAGTTGCAAGCCATGCTCTAGCCATAATCACCTTAAAATGCTTGTGTTTGTTATAGAAAGAAATCTAGTGCACTATAAATATAAGATTCATTAGATATCCAAATTTAATTTAACAAACATGTAACTCTAAGAAAAAGACATATGAAATGTTGCAAAAATAAAATGCTAAATAAAATTTATATATTTTAAGTTATGTTGTTTTTTTAAAGTAGATAATATTTATTGAATCAAGGCTTCTGTGATCCATAACAAAATTTTGAGACCTGTTTTTCAACGATAATCACACCAAAATTCATTTGGCGATGCATTTCGAACCAACAAGTGTGGCTCATCGTCAGGACAAGATGAAGAACTAGATCATACCAACAAGTTAAATAGAGAGACCGATCATTCAAACGGCTAGGAAAAAACAGCTACTTTTGACCAAAGGAAATGACTACCATGGATTGGACCACAACTACAAGAGACTAGACCAAGAATTGGGAGAAAGTTTGTTAATAAATTTATTAATTAGTTAATTGTTAGATTCAATTATTTTATTTAAATATATATCCTAAATAAACTTTAAGGGATAATATAAGATCTTCCTTTTGATTAACTTATACTATTATATGAATAAAATATGAATGCCAAATTAGTTAATGAAATTAGTTAATTTGTTTATTAAGTTTATTTATTTAAATACATATGTAAAAATATACTATCCTCAATATTTAATTAAAAATAAAATAGGTATAGATTTATGAAGAGTCATGGGAAAAACTAAGAAACAAATAAAAATGATTCTTATTAATTCATTAAATTTAATAAACGTTTTAATATTTAATGAATTAATAGGAATCATTTATATTTGTATCTTATTTTGTCCCATGACTCTTCATAAATCTATACATATTTTATTTTTAATTAAATATTGAGGATAGTATATTTTTACATATGTATTTAAATAAATAAACTTAATAAACAAATTAACTAATTTCATTAACTAATTTGGCATTCATATTTGTATTCATATAATAGTATAAGTTAATAAAAGGATATATATTTATATAAAATAATTGAATCTAACAATTAATTAATTTATTAATTTATTAATTTATTAACAATTTTTCCCCCAATTATTGGTCCAGTGTTTTGTAGTTGTGGTCAAGTCCATGGTAGTCGTTTCCTTTGGTCAATGTAGCTGTTTTTTCTAGCTGTTTGAATGAGCGGTCTCTCTATTTTACTTGTTTCCATGGTCTGGTTCTTCATCTTGTCCTAACAATGAACCACACTTGTTGGTTCGAAATGTGTCGACAAATGAATTTTGATGTGATTATCACCGAAAAACAGGGCTCAAAATGTAGATAATATTTATAACCGGTTTTTAATTTTAATTAAAAAAATTATTTATTTTTAAAAATTATTTATGTAGTATTATTCAAAGATACAAGAAACTTTTATTTGACTCTAATAATATGGAGTGGATATCAAATCATCTATTGAATTATTATAGTTTAATTTCTATATTAGTATTATAAACCAAATTCTTTAATTGTAATTATAACATTTTTGTCCTATGGATTTGGTAAGGGGACATGTTTTTAGAATCATATCATCTTTGTGCCTAACATTTGGTATGGTATTCTGGTCAATACATTTTTTTAGAAGTTTTAGAGACTAAAAGTTTGGGAAGAATAAGGAGAAATATCAAGATACAAGATGTAAAAAGTTCATGCTATATTTTTTGAAAAATGTAACTAGCTTCGATCTTCGTAATATCTCATGTAATCATGATTTTATGTATTTTATGTAAAGAGAAAAATAGTTTCAAGCTCTAGGTCATTTTATTTATAGGTCAAGCACCCATTAAGTGATTTTATGGCTTTGTCATAAAGTCTAGAGTCAAAGAGTCATTGTAATATGTAAAGACCCTATTGGGCATGTTGTATCATGTAAAAGGAATTTTTTTAGTGTCAAACAATTTAAATGTCCTCCTCCAAGACCAAGTCAACCTTCTAGAAAATAAGCCGGCTTAGTAGTGACAAGTCATCCTCATTAGGGCTACTCAACCTTCTCAAAAAAGCCTATATATAAGAGAACCTTGACGTCATATGAAATGGCATCCAATCAAGTTCGACTATAAGAAAAAGAAGCATAATAACCAGAAAAGAAGAGTAGAACAAGAGGGGATAAATCGAAGTTTTGGAGTAATATTTTAGGGTTGAATCTCCCACACATGCGAAACATTAGAGAAATTTTGAGGTCTAAAATGGACATTCTAAAGAATATTATAAAATAATAGTGGAAATAATAAGATAAGATTATATTACCCAATCAAGTTTTGAAGGAAAAAAAAAAGCTACTTTTTCAACTCATATTTTCAACTTATTGCCCTATGATTTTACTCAAATTTCAAGTGGGAGTGCTTGTTGGATGTAGAATTTAATTTTTCGTCTAAGAAGTACCACTGTTGCATATTTTCGATGGACCCTACTACAGAAAAAATGTGAAATACATGACAAAATGTGTTGCAATCACTTTTTTTCATGTAGTTCACATTTTTCGTGTAGTAGGTGTTAGGTTGCTATACCAATAGGAATCATAATTTTGATTGACTGAGGTTAAGCCTTGTAATATTGTACACAGCTTTGCTTTCTGCAAATTTTTTCCATATTAAAAAATTAAAAAATGTAAAGAGGGTATGTCCTCAAAGAATAATCAAAGGACAAAAAGAATGAAAATAGGTCAAAAAAATGAAATATATGAACCCCAAAGGACAAAAGAGACGAGGAAAGTGTGTAAGTCAAAATGCCACTACTATGTACTTGTTATGCATAATAAATGATTGTGTGCAGCTTGTTACTTATGCCACAATCCATGAATAGTCAAAATGTTTAAACTTGGCTATTTCATGCTTTGAATTTTATGTTTCATAGGTAGTGAATAAATCTAACCAAACAGTGTAATCTTGGAAGATCATTAGATAGGTAGAATGAATAAGAGGAGCTCATCAATTTAATATGAGCCCTTGGAGGATATAGTGTTAGACTTACATAGTTTATTTTGTAAATAAAAGAAAAGAGTGATAAGGGTTTGCTAGCCTAAATGCACCCTAATAAAGTGAAGAAAAAATGGCAGGATGAGTAAGTGGGTAAGTCGCAGAAAGGTTGCAGAAATATCATTTCAATTGATACAGGAAGCACTTATGTCATTGTTTCAAATGTATCATTTAAATATGCATGAGTGGTAAACAAAACAAAGGCAATGGTTCACAATTTGGTTGACTTAACATCCCCTCATTCATTTTAACCCCCATGGCACTCACTAACTCCCCTTCCATAAGAAAAATATTAATACCTATAGTTCTTAAGTAAAAAAGGCTCAAAGCATTTCTCTAACTTCTGGTGGGACCAAACCCTCAGTTTGATGACTTAAGAAGGAAAGGTGTTAAATTTCATCATAATTCATTCCTTCCCCTCACAAAACCCCTTTTCCTAAGGTTAAGTTCTTTTGCCTAGGAAAACCCCTTTATAAACATGTTTAATGTACAAAAAGTCCACTACCTCGTATATATTTAACACCTTTATATAAAATAGCCCCACCCCTTAGTTTATTTTATAAACTATGTTACTACCCCTTATCCCGAAAAAACTTTAGAAAACCTGCCCTCAGTCCTTAATCCTGTGTCAAAAAGTCCCCGATGAGATTAAGTTCTAAATTAATCTCATACCGCCGATGATTAAGTCCCCGAGCCCCCCATCAAAACACATCATTCACCCCCACGCAACTCCCATCTCCCGATCACCATCGATCGTCCCTCCTCCACATCCAATGCCTCACAAGCATATCAGGCTGCCCCGATGTCCACCCTTTACCTGCTCGATAAGGCGATTTTCCCCCTGGCCCTCAACGCTACATGTCAAGCTCTGAATGGAATCGAATGGCCACTCGCGAATATCGCCCACAACACAAAAGCGATGCGATGGACCTCCCAAACCACTTTCCCCTTCCAACCGAAAATCATCAATGTTCATCAAATAGTGAAACCCGCCAAAATTAACCGTTTTCCCTATAAAATCCCATTTACCCCTCTTCTCACTCTTTTCGCGCATTTTGCCTTGGAGAATTCAGAAAGTAATTGCAACCCCTGCAAATAGCCAAATTACTCATAAACCTCTAGCATTGCTCTACAGACGTTGCAGACAGTCCAGCTCATTCACTAGTCCGTACCAGTACCATACGAAACTCTACAACAACCTTCAGCCACCCATTTACAATCAAGTTCGCCTAAATTACAGGTATTTAACCGTGGAATTCTAGCTCCGTTGTCAAATTCCAAATTAGTTCACCCTCTTTGACACTGTTAATTAAGTAAAAAGATCAAATTTACCTAAATTTTAACCCTGTGAGCCAGAAACCACTGTAAAGCCTCCATTGCCCCAAAAACTCAGATTTTTTCCCCACACTCAAATCCACAAGAACTGAGTATGGTTTCCCCAATTGCAATGGATGTGAGGCCTATCACTACACCTCATTTAGACTTGGACCACCTTCCCCTGGCTGACAGAGACTTCCAGATAAAAGATACCACTGTCATAGAGCTCCTGCTTAAAATACATTGCCAAAGTAGGGACAAGTTCCTGAACCATGCTAATGACATTGGCCTTTGGGAGTCAAATTTTCCCAAGTACCAGTTCACCCAAGTCCACATTTTTCCTGAAATTATGCATATGTGCTATGCTTGCTATGTCCCCAGCCACAGAACCATCATGTCCCATGACCAGAAGGTCCTTTTCACCATCACTGTTGAGTCCATCAATGAGATGTTGCAGCTCCAACCAGGGCCAAACCTAACTCCCCTCTCAATTGGAGACCTGTTGGACTTATATCCCAAACTCAGCTCTACAAAATTGGCCCAATTGCTCCAAACCTTCATCATAGAAGAGAAGCACATCCCTAAAGGCCCCCCTCCATATGTAGCAACTATATTTTCCCCTTGGGGCCAGAATATTGTAGCAATGATATCTTGTTTTTTGGGTTACTCCACAAGTGGGTACATCGATGAGATTATCCTAGCTCTCATGTCCATCTACACCCTAGGACAACCTCCTGCAACCATTTATGAATTTGCCACATTCATAGCCGACAGAATGCATGAGCAGTTCACAAGAATGGGCAATGAAAGGGTTTACAAGTACTCCTCAGTTTTATACCATATGTTCTTATATTTTCAATCAGAGAAGTTCCCATTCACCCTTCAAAAGTTGGACACTAAGGGTTAGCCCAAGTTAGTCATTTTTTGGACCCCATTGATCCGCCAATACCAGTCCCCATACTCTTACACTGATTTTATTGATTTATTTGTACACCCTGTCATGACAATGTTAATTGGAAGCCATCCTCCAAGAATCAGTCCAGAAATAAAGAGAGTCCTCCAATAATCTAAACATACCAAAGTTGGTGACTGGTATATTTACTAGAACCATACAGAAATACGGATTAATGGTTGCATGCTGGCACCATAAAAGCTACCAAAATACCTCCCAATGAGTTTGTTTGCATTAGAATACTATAGGAAAATTATCAATGCAGATGAAATAAAATTTGTTAATGCCAAGAAGAAGGTCAATTTCAAAATGAAAGACCAACTAGTCCCCTTCATATGAAACTCTAGAGAGGTTGGCCAAGAGGCAAACTTGATGTTATAGAATATGAAGTTCCAAAGAAGTTTTGTCTGGAGATATGATCCTTTGGAATTCATCACAAAGAAGAGACAAAAGGTCAAGCTAGGACCTTTCATTTACCATCCCATACCTGAGATAGAAGCCTATGCAAATCATACAAAATCGGTGGAGGGTACGCTAATAGACCAGGATGACACTAGAGTAGATGTTGAGAATGCTCTTATTGATTTAGAAAAGCAGCTTGATGACAACTCTTTTCTATAGGTACCAGGAGAACCAGAGACTACCATGAGCACCCCTCCAGTCATGCAAACTCCTTAGAAAGAGGAGAAGATCCTGAAAAGAAACAGAGAAGGGGCTTCCACTTCATGAATGGCCACCTCTGATTTACAACAAGAATCAAACAAGAGGCAAAGACTAAATCCAGCCTCTGAGCAAGAGTTTACTAAAGACTCAGTTGAAGTCACTAATACAGGAGCAAAAAGAAGTAGGCCTGCCACTCCATCTGGAGGCATGCAAGAGCCTTCCACATCACAAACTCAGATGTTGGAAAGGAAACTTAGTGTTGAAGTGTCTTCTTTCAGAATGCTAGCTGACAAAGACCAAGATATCAAGGAAAGGTATAAAGAAATCAAGGCTAGAAATGAGAGGCTTAAATCCCAAACATATGCACAATATCTGAAGCTATCTCCTACCAATAAAACAAGGCTAATGTCAGCCTTTGACATTAAAGAGGGGAAGTTGCAGATGACCTTTATGAAGCCTACAGCCTAGCAACCAAAGACAACATCATATTTCAAAAGGGTATATTTTGAAGTGTTGGCAAGGGATATTCATCCCATAGACTAGATTGAGCTACAAAAATAGGCTAGAGAGATGATATACTCCACCCTGACAGGTAAAGCCATAGCTTCCCATCAGCTACAGAACTCCCTGAACAACATCTCAGCATAATTCCAGTTGGAGAAGGCCTCCTCACAGGCCAAGGACACAAGGATCAAGTCGTTAGAGGACTTAGTAATTGAGTTGGGACACGGTCCCAAGGATATAAAAGCTACAAAATAGCTTATCAAAAAGAAGAACGATGACATAGTTGCGTTAAAGAAATAGTTAAAAATACCTCAGCTACAACATCCACAAACACAGGAAGTCCTAGAAGCCCAGCAGGGGCATGAAGAACTAATGGACTTGGGCTTGAAATTGAATGACCAACTTAAAGGGACTGAAAAGGAATTGGATGCTTTGATCCAATTAAAACAGGTAGATGTGGCCACCTCTTCAATAAATGTTATCCCCGCAATCTCTATAGTAGTTCCATCCACACTAGCACCATCTTTGGCACCTACAACTCCACTTGCAACAGCCTTGCCAGCAACAAAAGAGTCTACATTAGTAGCAGGTGCATCAGGAGAGAAAGTAGCAGAACTTGTAAAAGCCATGGAAGAGATTGTGGAGTACTAAAGAAGGTATGTTTTTGATGATTATTTCAGTATCTTTTCATTAGAACTTACAAACCTTTTGCATCATGAACTAGGAAAATGATAAAGAATTATAATAGACCATGTGAGATTAATATGCAAGACGAAAATGCTGACAATTGTCATTTCCTTATGCAGGAAGGAGGAAAAACAAGAAGTTGCAGTTCCAAAGGAAAGGACAAGGATGGGTTAACCGTTGTCCCTTTGACGAGAGACCGAATGCAAACAAGGAAAAGCAAATCAAAGCGAATCAGCCCGGGAAAGGGGGTGGAGATATCAGCTCGGCGTAGGAGAGAAAAGAAATGACTGAGAACTAACAGTTCGGTGAATCCCTCAGGATCCTTGATCCTTAGGATCGTTGTTTTATCTATTTCTGCACTTAGATATCTCCGCCATCACCCTTATAAAAGGGGTAGCACTGTTAGCTCGAGGAGAGTTAGATACAGTTATGCTTTTATGTAATTTCTTTTAAGATCAAAACTTTGATCATCGAGTCTCGTTAAGAATTGGTTTATTGTAATTCTGCTCTATGCATTAATACAAACTTGGTTACTATTTCATCTCTGAGTCTGGAATAACTTCAAGCGGTGTACCCCTGGAGGCTAAGGGCCCAGCCCTGGAGGACACTTGGTCCTGTATTATTACGTTTCATTTATGTGTGGTTTGCTTATCGACGTCATTTGGTAATCTGATGTGTTTTATAAGTTTACATCACATGCTCTGTTATGTTTAATTCATTAAGGCTTCTACAGACAGAACGATTGTATTGACTCTACATCATATTGTTGTTCTTTTAGGAGTTGATATAATACTGCTAGTCTTTACAGAATATTGTTACTGTTCCATTACAGAGCCTTTGTGTTGTGCACTTTTTCATTAACGTTACGGAATTCATCTTGGAAGTTATGTTCTTTGTGGCTGTTGGATTTATGAACAATGACGTTCTATTTTGAATTGTAGTCGTATTCTTTCTAACTGAGATCGATACTTGGATCAGATTACTATTTAAGTGTGCTATGTGCGTATATGGTTTTCAAGCATTGTTCCATAATTTATCAGTAACCAGTGTTGTTCCATTGGTGTGTGTTATTCAATATGCCCTTAAGAGTGAAAGATTGTCGTTTGATTCCTGTAGATTATGATTAATGCATTGGATTTGATAGACTAAGATTGTTACTGCTTGTGAGACTTAGTTGTTGTTCTATTTCTTAGCTGCTGTTCCATTTCGGATTTGTTGTTCCATTTCATATTTGTTGTTCGATTTCTTAATTGCTGTTCCATTTCTTATCTGTCGTTCCATTTATTGGTGTTGGCATGAAGAACGATCTTAGTTTGTAGTGAGCATTGGCATCTACTGTCTGGCTCCCAGATCCATGATCTGTTCTCTGATTTCCTTTTCCATCAATTTCCAAAGGGATGGGTTATTTCTACCGAAACCTTGACTGATAAGTTGTTTAGTCTTTTGAATGTGTGATTTAATCTTTTGAAGTGGTTAAGCTGTAGACAATCATCCATTTACTCTTGTATTTCTGAACACTGTACTACTAGCATTACTCTGACAAATGATAGCCGCAGATTGAGACACTCTTTGAAATAACAAAAAGCTCCTGGATTGACATATTAATGTGAGGTAATTAGAGGTGAAAGAGACCCTTTTTATAGCTCTACATTTTGGCGCCGTTGCCGGGGAAAGAGTGTAGCCATTTGTTCTTTTTTTCAGAGTAGTGTACGAACCTACTAGGGAGGAATTGGGTTTTAAAAATGGAAGGTAAGAACCTACGTGTGGAGCATGTAAAAGCCCTGCTCCTCTGCCCGCTTTCCTATAGATTTGCTGTTGTTTTGTTTGAGTAGAATTTAGTAGTTAATTTGAGTGCATGACTAAGCAGAAAAAACCAGAAAAAATTCCAAACCTCTACCCAAGCCAGAAAAAGCTAAGAGGCTGGTGACCCTTGGCCGACCAACCTTCATAAATGAAATCTACAAGAAAGCGGAATCTCAGCCCTCAGTAGGACCTAAGAAAGTCATTTCTAAACAGCCTACTAGTTATCTTCAGGCCACAGGATCACCATCTGTAGCCTTTGTTGAGGTACATAGTCAAACTGAAGAGTAGGACTTTCAAGAAATTGAAAATTCTACTCCATAACTATTGCAGGAAGGGAATTTCAGCAATCTTTGTGAAGGATAAGGAGAAACAGTGGAAACTGAGGAACCAAGGTCTCCTATGGGAACAAATCAGCCATTAAACAGCCCAGACAAGGGAAGTGTTGTAAAAATCATTGTTGAAGAAACTCAATCTCCTCAGACATCAGGCACTCTCATTATCCCAGATAGAGGAAGTGCTATTAAAACTATCCCTGTTAAAGCCATTCCCTCTCAACCTATGAATACCCTCCTAGACATCCCAGAAGGTTATTGGCATATATTCGACCCAATGGCTCAAAACCAGCCAAACACTCAAACTTCTACATTAGAATACCCCATAATGGATTCTGCAGCAAATGCGCCTATGAAAGCAATCCCTCTTCAACATATCCCTACATTCCACGGTCTTACATCAGAAGATCCGGATGCATTTTTATTTGAATTTGATGTACTGTGCAGGGGATATGATTACACCACCGACCCCCAGAAACTGAAACTATTTCCTTCTACATTAAAAGGGGCTTATTTAAGATGGTTTATGGAATTAGGTGGCGGGGTTATAAATAACTGGGATCAAACGAAAGAATATTTTTTGAAAAAATATCAGGACTATTACAGGTCTATAGAACTGAAGGACGAAATATTCCAGATGATAGTTAGACCAAATGAAACATTATAGGAGTATGTGGAACGTTTTCAGTATAATCTTCAAACATCTCCTTATGCATCACTACCTTTACCTGATAATGTGTTAAAAACAGCATTAATAAGTGGCATGAAGGAACAATGGATTAAAACATTAAACATTATGGGAAAAGGAGATATTTATCAAGAAAATTTTGCTGACATTATTGATTTATGTATCAGGAGCTCGAGAGGCAGCACAAGAGTAAAACCACCAGAACATGATCGGTTTGTAAGAGATAATAAAATCTCGACAGAAGGAGTAACGCGTGTAGAAATTGGAAACTTATTGGAAAATTTTAAAACTGATATACTAGGGACACTAACTACACAACTTGATATTATGCAGGCTAAACAGAAGCAAATGGAGGCAGAACAGAATTTGGCAATCTTCTGTCCCCGATGCAGGAAAAAGCATAGCTAGAAGGAGTGTCCACTGGATACAATCCAAACATGCGACATCTGTACAAAAGATCACCTTACGGAGATATGTCCCTCACTTCCTGGATTAAAAGTAGTATATAAGGAAGCAGAAGAAGAGCCAGAATCGGTGTATTTGCTCAACCAGCACCGTCAATGGTAGCCGAGACAATCTGGTATGTTTCTAGACCCAACTTCTTCTTTTCAGCCTCCGTAGTATAATGCTCAACAATATAATATGTGGCAAAGTCAATCCCAATCCCTGTTTCCAAACTGGTCACCACAGTCGTTTCCTTCTTCAAACCCGTGGTTGAATCAGGCAAGCCAATCTGGTTGGCCGAATCTTCCTTATACTCCACCATATTGGCAAAGTAACTCATACCCACCAAGACTCCCCCTACTTCACAAAGTTCAGCCTGGCAGGCAAACTGGCAGAGACCGATGCATCAACTAGTAGGAACCATTCCACTCCTTCAACCTACACTGCCAGCCTTACAACAAAATCCCCAGTCTAATCTGAGACCGCAACTCCCAGCCCAACCCAACCCCAATCCAAACAACAAACCGGTCCAATCTATCCAAATCAAAGAAACACCAGAAATAGGAGCCGATCTGAGGGAGTGTAATGATCTTCAGTTAATATCTGGGCGTATTATTGAAACCGAGGGAGATAAGATAGTTCAGGTTGAAAATCAGTTACCCAGAGAACATCTGTCACAAGAAGAGGATGTGAATAAACAACAAACCCATATTCAAACAACCACATCCTCTCTCTCGTTCCCAGAACGATTAGTCATACCTCGACCTATACAATATCCTGATTTTGACATTCTGGGAGAATTACAAAATTTGTACATAAAAATTCCATTCCTCCAAGCCATTCAAGACATCCTGATATACACAAAAACTATCAAAGAATTGTGTATAAAGAAACCAAGGAGGAATATAACAAATAATCCAAGGGTCCAAGTAGTCGGCACTCTATCCGACTTACTATCAGGAAAAGAAACACCCATTAAATACAAAGACCCAGGAAATCCAATTGTAATTGTCCAAATTTATGGTCAGACCCTGTCCAATGCCTTAGTTGATCTAGGAGCTGCAATTAATATCTTAACAACCACTACTTGCCAAAAGCTAGGCATTACATCTGTAGAACCCACCTCTACCTTGCCAGAATTGGCTGACCGATCTGTGGTTAGGCTAGAGGGTATACTACATGATGTCATGGTCTCTGTTGATTCCTGGGACTATCCAACCAATTTTCTGATAATAAATCCCAAAACCCGACTTGATGGACATCCATTGATTTTAGGTAGACCTTGGCTTGGCACTGCTGATGCTTATATTGGCTGCCAGCAAGGAAATATGACCATAATCAGAGGACCAAATATCAAGAACTTAGTTCTATATCCTCCAGCGCAGCCAAGTGTCACAATAATTAAAACTAATAAGCACCCTTTATCATACCTTACTGATAACATTAGATCTCCATTAACTATACAAGAGGCACTTGATTTCAAAGACCAAACAGAAGACGATGCCATTAATAATTTCATTAGTCAAGCTGAATCCAGATCCTGCACACAGTGTCATATGATAGAAGCAACATTTGATAATGAATTAGAAGAAGATCCTCTGAAAGATACACATGATCAAACAATACCTGTTACTTCTGTTGCAAATAGTAAAATTGTGGAAATTGAACCGGGTAAAACCTTATATATTAATGCCAACCTCACACCCGACCAAGAAATGAAGCTCATCTATTTGTTAAGGAAATATAAAGAATCATTTGCATGGGACTACTCTGATATGAAAGGAATTGACCCCAAATTAGGTACACACCACATTTATATAGAAAAAGATGAAATACTTGTTCGTCAACCTCAGAGGAGACTAAATCCTCATCTAAAAGATGTGGTAAAAGCTGAACTTCAAAAACATTTACATGTCAATTTTATCTACCCTATCTCTGATAGTAAATGGGTCTCTCCGCTTGTGGTGGTACCAAAAAAGAATGGGAAATGGAGAATCTGTGTGGACTACAGAGAGATAAATAAAGCAACACAAAAATACCACTTCCCTCTCCCATTCATCGACCAAGTATTAGACACTTTGGCAAGAAAGAAATTCTTTTCTTTCCTGGATGGCTTCAGTGGATACAATCAGATTCAGATTGCCCATGAAGACCAAGACAAAACTACTTTTACTTGTCCTTGGGGAACATTTGCCTACCGAGTTCTACCTTTTGGCTTATGCAATGCTCCTGCCACATTCCAAAGGGCTATCCTTAGCATTTTTGCAGATTTAATAAATGAAGGACTTGAAGTATACATGGATGAATTTACACCATACGGAGATGATTTCGATCCAGCATTGGATACCCTAGAAAAAGTCCTACAATGTTGCATTTCTACCAGGCTTTGTTTAAGCCACGAAAAATGCTATATGATGATGACTGAAGGACTTATCCTAGGACATTATATTTCAGCAGCTGGCATTCAGGTATACCCAACGAAAATCCAAATATTTTTGCTTATTCCCACTCCTACCACTCAAATGGAGGTACGCAGTTTTCTTGTATTTTCTGGTTATTATGGGAGATTTATAGAACATTATTCGCACATTGCTGCACCTCTGTATGCACTAACTGGTAACGTTGATTTTCTTTGGACAAAAAAATGTGAACGTGCTTTCAAGGATCTGAAGAAGCCTGTGTCCACAGCCCTAGTCCTTCGAGGACCAAATTGGGATTTGCCATTTCATATATCATCTGATGCCTCAGATACAACCATTGGAGCAGTCCTTGGGCAGGAAGAGAATAAAAAACCATATGCAATTTACTACATCAGCAAAAATTTATCCCCTGCTGAATTAAACTACACTGTTACTGAAAAAGAATTTCTAGCTGTAATACATGCTGTCAATAAGTTTAGACATTACATTACTAGATATCCTGTTATCTTGTACATAGATCATTCTGCCATAAATATCTAGCAAACAAGCCTATCACAAATGGCAGAATAACTAGATGGTTGATTTTATTGCAGGAATTCGATATTACAATCAAGGATCGACCTGGCAAAGAAAATCCTGTAGCCGATTTTCTCTCAAGAATGCCAAAGCCAATCAATGCAGCAGTAGTTGAAGACCAATTTTCGGACGAGCATTTGTTTGCTATGGCTGTTCAAACACCCTGGTATGTTGATGTTGCCAATTACCTAGCAGTGGGTAAATTACCGAAGCATCTAACCCCTAATGAGCGGAAACAGATTGTTCAGTGGAGTGCTCGATTTTCTTGGATTGGGGGCTATTTGTTCCATACAGGGGTAGACATGCATATCAGGAGATGCGTTCGAGAAGATGAAATCTTTGACATTTTAAAAGCCTGCCATGACGGACCATGTGGTGGACATTTCGCCGATCGCAGAACTGGACATAAAGTGCTGCAGACAGGGTATTATTGGCCCACGATTTTCAAAGATGCAAAGAAATTTGTCCAAGCCTGTGACAGTTGCCAGAGAGCAGGATGCCCTGGTCAGTCTGATGAGATGCCTCTGAAACCACAGCTAGTCATCGAACCATTCGAGCGATGGGCTCTTGATTTCGTTGGACCAATTAACCCATCATCAAACCAGAAAACATATATTTTGGTGGCAACAGAATATGTCACCAAGTGGGTTGAAGCAGAGGCATTGCCAAGAGCTACAGAGGACTCTGTCATACAGTTCCTGTTCCATCTATTTGTACGTTATGGCCTTCCAAGAGAAATAATTATAGACGGTGGACCACAGTTTGCTGGGAATAGAATAGTTGCAACACTCAACAACTATCATGTCCAGCATAAAATCACTACTCCATACCACCCACAGGAAAATGGGCAGGTAGAAAGCAGCAATAAAATAATAGAAGCAATCCTAACGAAAACCATTGTGTCACATAGATGTGATTGGGCTGCCAGACTACCTGAAGCACTGTGGGCTTACAGAACAACATGGAGAAGCACCACTGGTTACTCACCTTATCAATTAGTGTTTGGAAAACAACCCATTTTCCCCATAGAATTCGAAATCCAAACATTGCGAACAGCACAGGAAGTTGGCTTAGATCTAACCGAGGCACAGATTAATCGATTGCAGCAGATCAATGAGCTGGACGAAATTAGGCTCTCTGCACTTCAAAATACTGCCCTGATCCAACAGCAGCGAGCTAAATGGCATGATGCTCTCATTAAAAATAAAGTCTTCCACGAAGGAGACTGGGCTCTTTTGTACAACTCTAGGTTTCAGGACTTCCCTGGGAAACTCCAGACTTGTTGGTTGGGACCATACGAAATCCAGAAGGTACATGACAATGGGACTTTTACTCTAATCACTATTGACGGTTCTGGATATGCCTTCAAGGCAAATGGCCACCGAATTCGTCTCTATCGTAAACCACTCACTCGGGAGTCCTTCTACCAGTAGCTACGCCGAGACTCTAATATGGAGATTTTGGGGGAGGAAGAGAAGTCTTCCTCACCTGTAATTCATTAAGGAATTTATTTCTTTTTACAGTTTGTACATAATTTCTTTTCTTGAATCATTTTTGTACATATTTTTGAATCAACGTTTTGCTGTTATTATTTTTGTTGTTCCTTTTTTTCAAAAGAACAACATTTTCTTCTGGCTGTTCCTTTTTAAAAAGAGCAACTCCCTTTGGATCAGCCGTTATTTTGTTGTAATTTGGTTCTTTTTCTTTATTTTTGTGTTTTGTTGTTCATTTTCCAAAGGAACAACATTTTTTATTTTTGCCATTCTTTTTCCAAAGGAATGGCATTTGTGTGCTTTTGCTGTTCCTTTTCTGAAGGAATAGTATTTTTTGGATTTCTGTCGTTCCTTTTCCAAAGGAATGACATCTGTGTGTTTTGCTATTCCTTTTCCAAAGGAACAGCATTTTTGATTTTTGCTGTCCCTTTTCCAAAGGAAAAACATTTTCGATTTCTGCTATTCCTTTTCCAAAGAAACATAATTTGCCTGCTTTGTTGTTCCTTTTCCAAAGGAATAACGTTTTTTATTTTTGTTGTTCCTTTTCCAAAGGAACGGCATTTCTGTGTGTTTTGATGTTCCTTTTCCAAAGGAACAGCATTTTTTATTCCTGCTATTCTTTTTCCAAAGGAACGACATTTCTGTGTGTTTGCTCTTCCTTTTCCAAAGGAACGGCATTTTTTATTTCTATTGTTCATTTTTCAAAGGAACGACATTGGTATGTTCTGTTGTTCCTTTTCCAAAAGAACTGTTTTCAATTTCTGTTGTTCCTTTTACAAAGGAACGACATCTGTGTGTTCTGCTGTTTCTTTTGCAAAGGAACATCGTTTTCCATCTTTTGTTGTTCCTTTTTCAAAGGAACGAAATTTGCGTTTTCTGCTGTTCTTTTTCCAAAAGAACAGCCTTTGTGGTCTTTTGTTGTCCATTGTTCCAAACAGAACACCACTTGCATACTTTTTCTCTCCTTGTGAAACAACTTGTTCCTTTTGCTGTTCTAAATTGAGGATGCTTATTGCTCTTGTTCTTTCAAGTCTTTTAGAATACAGCTATGCACTTATGCAATGGATACAAAATCACAACATACTGAAATCAGTCAATCATAACCCGTTATCTTTATATGAAATTTCTCTGAATTGGTAAGAGGACAGAAGGAAGGACACGCTTATTTATCATCTTTTTCTGTCATTGTTCTACTATTTCTGTTCTGATTGGTCATCTTTATCATGTTGATCCCTTTTAACCCTATTTGATTATTATTTAGGAATAAGAGCAAAGGGTTTATATCTACCTATTGAGATTTTAAGACTTCTTCCACCATTCCTACTCTTAAGGAGTGTTGAACCACCCTTTGTGTATAAATAAGGGAAAGTACTTTATGAAAAACAAAGAAAAAAGAACAAACGTGACTTATAAGTTGTCAAATGGAGGATAGGGGGTCTCCTAAAGAGCCAGCCTACCATGATCATGAGGACGAAAGCGAAGTGGCATTCCCACTATGGCCACCACACCAGGGATATGGTCCAAAAGGTATATCAAATAAACAACCCTTGGAACAGGAGGTCTCATCACGAGCCGGCCTGCCCACTTTTCGCTCCTTCCTCATGAATGGCATTATGGCTAACTGGTCACCAAGCTAGCATAATGGCCTACATTTTGACATCACACAACATTTCCTAAGCATACACAAAGGATCATGGTTCTAGGGGTGAAATAAACAACTCTGCTAAGGTTATAGACACCTTTCGGCAGCAGAGCACTGTTAATGGTATTGAAGTCACATTATTTACACCAACAGGTAAGTTATTAGCACCCTTCTATTTCTTATACCTTAGTAATCAATCATATATTATTTCCCGAACCATATAATGCATGGATATCTATTATTACCAATCATGATAGAATAATTTACAATAACCGCATGAGATTCTGTTCCATGGCAGATGTCTTATCCCTCAGCCTCGCATCATATCACAGCAGTTTCTTACATATTAAGCGATCCAACTCTATGCCTCAATTTCGGTAAATTCGCTGCTTTTGTAAACATGGCATATTTCCATACGTTGTTCCTTTATGACTCTGCTTCAAAGCGGGCGCTGCTCCTTTATTTGATGGCTGGGACAGCCTATCACATTACGAGGGGGGAGGTTAACCTCATCATTCCCTAGATTACGTGTCAGCCCACTATTCGTGAAGTTGTGTACTAGGGTATAGCACGGCTCAACAGCATACTATTTTTTTACCTTTTCTACATAACTTGCTGTTCATAAGCCATTTCTATCATATACTCTGCAGCATTAGATTTTGAACAAGTCTTGCATCTGTCAGCCTCTCTGTGTTTCAACAGCACGAACAGTTGTCGTTCCATTGATAGTTTGCAGCGAAACCATGGGAGGAAGATCGATTCGGAGAGAACCGCAGGTGTTAACAGTCTCTGTTGTTGCCCGGGAAATCCTGGCAAGAGCAGGGTGGTTAACTTATCTCAACCGCTTGTAGGAGTCTAACGAGGCTGTGGAAATTGAATTCTTGCAGAACTTGCAAGAGGATTACTCCACAGTGAGAGGGAGACACATAGCAGTCACTGATGACATAATCGCAGAAGTCTCGGGACTAAGAGCGACTGGACCTGTATGGACGTTAAAAAAATAAATATTGCAGAAGATTATAGAAATCTTCCAGGACGAAGGCCAGAGCCTAGAAATTAGAGGAAAGGGAGTTCTGCCAGCAGCAGTAGGAGAGCCATGGGCAGAATTGGAAAAAACCATTCAAAGCTACATCACCTGTGAAGGCAGAAAAGACGTGGTAAGACCACGACATCTTAAACTCTTAGCTGTACTAAAGCAAAAATGCTCTGTAAATTTACCTGCATTTTTGAATTCGTTACTTCATGACGTTGCACGGAGCATAAAAAAGGCACAGCATGTAGAGTCAGTTGTTAGTCATCATGGGTTGATTCGGTTAATAGTCAGCCATAGCCTCACCCAGCAGCAGAGCAGCTGGGAAGAGCTAATTGCCATGATAAATGGGGGATTGACCGCACCATCCCCAAAACGTAAACATGCCACCAGTACACCCGAGCGTCCAGAAAAATGTAGGGAATCGGAAAAGCGTAAACATGCCACCGGTACACCCGAGTGGCCAGAAAAACGCAGGAAATCGGTCCGACTAGCATGACTACGAAATAGAAAACACCAGCTAGCCAGTAGAAATAGAAGATGAGCAACCCCCACGGCTAGAAGGGGAGGACGATGAGAAAGGAGTGCAAGAAGAAGAAGAAAAAGAAGAAGAGGCCGAGCAATCTGAAAAGGAAGAAGAAAACGAAAAAGAAGCCGATCAATCTGAAGAAACTGAAACCGAAGAAGACAAAGAAGAAGAAGCCGAGAAATCCGAGTAGGAGGAAACGGAACAGCAGGAAGGTAGCCCACTGCAGGACCCAGTGGGAGAAGATGAATTGGCCGAATTTTTGGCCAATATGGGTGAATATGGCCAACCTTCCAGTCCATCAGACCTCCATGCCTTAAAGAAACCCCAGGAGGAAAATGCACCTAAAGAATCACATGAAAAGGAGGCAGAAGAAGAAAATCTACCTGTTCATGATGAAAATATGACAGGAGATGCTGAACAGGAACAATCCGTTCCTAACCAGAAGACACCAGAAGAAACTCCGGAGGAAACGGGGGAAGAAAGAGAAGTCGCCCAAGAAATAACAGAACCAGTTAGGGTTCTTGCCCCGGAACAGCCAGAGTAGAACAGTGAAGAAACACCCCAGAGAGAAAATCTGGGAATTAGTCACAGTCCAGGCCGCAGTGAACAGCATGCTGTTCCTTCTAAGGAAATTCTGGAAATTAAAGAATTGCGAAAGGAACAGTAGAGATTAACGAATATAATAGTCCAGCTCCACCAGTGGATTAGGATTCTAAAAGCAAGGCAAAGGGTAAAAAGGACTTCGGGAAGGGAAAATGTGACCACTCCAGCAAAACCCGTCAAGGCAAAGGGGCGGAGGACCAGAATCCATCCTACTATTCAAAACCCTATCAAAAACCAGGCTGTTGTTCCAAATGATGCTGAGAAACAGATTGTTGTTCCAATTGAAAAGGAACAGCAATGGACTGATATCCACGTTAAGATAGAAATGGATGAGATGATGACCCGTGATAAGGAAATTCAGACGGAGGTACCACTTTCAGGAGTGATAAGGGTTATGAACTCAAAGCAATGAAATAGGAAAGTTCAGGTAAAACTCTCGGCCTCCACTGCCGCATGGAGAAGAGATCCAAAGACAGTAACCCTACGAAAGGGTTTGAAGCAAGCTCAGCAAGAAGCAGAAAAGCTTAGAGAGCAAACGGTCCCTTGCGAAAAGTATGAGGAGCTACAGCAGCAGCTTAGGAACGTCAATCTATCCAAAAGCCAGGCCTTTGAAGGGTGGTGAAGGGAACAAGAGAAAATCGCGAAGGTAACTCATAGGTTAGATATAGTTATCAAGCAGATGGATACCTTGTGTTCTTTATACAATGACGTCTTAGCATGTAGAGCCCCTACTAAGAATTTTTCCTTGTTTTTACTGGAACGGTATTTGCAATTAAAAATAAAGGCTATTAAAGCAGGTGCTCCCATATAAATTAACATCGTCAATGATTTTATAAACTGTTGTAAGTACTACGGGGTAAAAGTCTAGAGACTACTGTGTGAGTTCTATTTACATAACCTTGTATTAGACTAGGAGACCGAGCTGAACCCTAGCCCTTTTTTTGGGGATATCCAATTGCAGGCATTTATTTCATTTGGGGTTAATCAAATTAAATGGCTTAAAGCCTATAATACTTTCCAAAGGCAAGAAAATGGATTAGATTTGTGGGTAAGGACTGAGCCTAGGGACCCAGTACAGTTGTGGAGAGCACATAGAAACCTCATGAAGACTCCAGGTGTAATTGAAGCATTAGGACCCATGCATGAGGCACTCATTCGACAGGGATTATAATACTTTTTCTCTATCAAAGACACTACCATTGATGCAGCTAAATTTTAGTATCAAATCTCTAATCCAAATATCCAGCTCAGGGAACCATTTAAGTATGAGAATTTTAAATTAGCTGCCCACCGCTTGCACCTCTATGACGAAATAGTTTTGAGGGCAGGGCCATCCTGGTTAGGATATAGGTTTTGGAGTCCAATTATTTGGCACCCTACACCCGGATACCAAGCCCTGTATGAGATGCCTGAGGGTCAGACAGACCATTTCTTTGAATACCTAGTTACGCATCATGGTTGTAGGCCTCCTCATGAGATTCCATCTCCAGCCTATTCTCTCACTGCCTTACATGTCAACTACAATGTTTTCATGAGGGCATGAAACAAGATAAGCAGGGGGGTGTGTGGAGTAGTAAAGAAGGTATGTTTTTGATGATTATTTTAGTATATTTTCATTCGAACTTACAAACCTTTTGCATCATGAACTAGGAAAATGATAAAGAATTATAATAGACCATGTGAGATAATATGCAAGACGAAAACGCTGACAATTGTCATTTCCTTATGCAGGAAGGAGGAAAAACGAGAAGTTTCCATTCCAAAGAAAAGGACAAGGACGGGTTAACCATTGTCCCTTTGACGGGAGACCGAATGCAAACAAGGCAAAGCAAATCAAAGTGAATCATCCCAGGAAAGGAGGTGGAGATATCAGCTCGGCGCAGGAGAGAAAAGAAATGACTGAGGAATAACGGTTCGGTGAATCCCTCAGGAACCTTGATCTTGAGGGATCGTTGTTTTATCTATTTCTACACTTAGATATCTCTGTTGTCACCCTTATGAAAGGGGCAGCACTGTTAGCTCGAGGAGAGTTAGATACGGTTATGCTTTTATGTAATTTCTTTTAAGATCAAAACTTTGATCATCGAGTCTCGTTAAGAACTGGTTTATTGTAATTCTACTCTATGCATTAATACAAACTTGGTTACTATTTCATCTCTAAGTCTAGAATAACTTCAAGAGGTGTACCCCTGGAGGCTAAGATCTCGGCCCTAGAGGACACTTGCTCCTGTATTATTACGTTTGGTTTATGCGTGGTTTGCTTATCGACGTCATTTGGTAATCTGATGTGTTTTATAAGTTTACATCACATGCTCTGTTATGTTTAATTCATTAAGGCTTCTATAGACAGAACGATTGTATTGACTCTACATCATATTGCTATTCTTTTAGGAGTTGATATAATACTGCTAGTCTTTACAGAATACTATTACTGTTCCATTACAGAGCCTTTGTGTTGTGCACTTGTTCATTAACGTTACGGAATTCATCTTGGAAGTTATGTTCTTTGTGACTGTTGGATTTATGAACAATGTTGTTCTATTTTGAATTGCAGTCGTATTCTTTCTAACTGAGATCGATACTTGGATCAGATTACTATTTAAGTGTGTTGTGTGCATATATGGTTTTCAAGCACTATTCCATAATTTATCAGTAATCAGTGCTATTCCATTGGTGTGTGTTATTCAATCCACCCTTAAGAGCGAAAGATTGTCGTTTGATTCATGTAGGTTACGATTAATGCATTGGATCTGATAGACTAAGATTGTTACTGCTTGTGAGACTTAGTTGTTGTTCTATTTCTTAGCTTCTGTTCCATTTTGGATTTGTTGTTCCATTTCAGATTTGCTGTTCGATTTCTTAATTACTGTTCCATTTCTTATCTGTCGTTCCATTTATTGGTGTTGGCGTGAAGAATGATCTTAGGCTGTAGTGAGCATTGGCATCTACTATCCGGCTCCCAAATCCACGATCTGTTCTCTGATTTCCTTTTCCATCAGTTTCCAAAGGGATGGGTTATTGCTACCGAACCCTTGACTAATAAGTTGCTTAGTCTTTTGAATGTGTGATTTAATCTTTTGAAGTGGTTAAGCTGTAGACAATCATCCATTTACTCTTGTATTTTTGAACCCTGTACTACTAGCATTACTCTGACAAATGATAGCCTCAGACTGAGACACTCTTTGAAATAACAAAATGCTCTTGGATTGACATATTAATGTGAGGTAATTAGAGGTGAAAGAGACCCTTTTTATAGCTCTACAGAGATGTCTATCCAGGCTACTAAAATGAACAAGTTAACAGAAAAGGTTGTAAGTTTGGAAATAGACTGCAGACTTGCCCAACTGATGTAGAAAGAAGAAACACAAAGGGCCCAGAGAATGGGTGAGAGAATCAAAATCCTAGAAAAGGATTTAACACTGGAGAAACCACTTGGACAAGCCAAAGAAATGCTATGGGCCAATATCATTGACTCTGTCAATGATTTTTGGCCATCAATCCAAGTACTTTTTGAACAAACAGAGCTAGTAAAGATAGCTACAGAAGTTATCCAGAAAGTGAAGGAGGAAATGGGAAACAAGCCATAAGATGCAAATAAACTCATCCACTTCCTCAACAGAAAGAACAGATATGAGCTCCAAGAGCTAAATATAGAAGATAGGAATGCTATCATTTTATGAATAAGGAAGGTCCTTTCCAAAGGGAACCTTATGCTTAATTTTGAAGAAAAGTGCCACAATATGTAGGTAGCCATTGATAGGTTCATGGCTAAATTCCAAATTTTGAGGGAGAAAGGTTTGCCCAGTCCTATGGTCATCAATGATAAACTAATGACACAGTTGGACTATGGTGATAGACTCAGAAAATTGGCTAAGGAACAAGCCAGTTCTTCATCCATAAAATCCCTGCCAACAGGCAAAGTATTATATGACACCTTTGAAAACTTGTTTTTCCTTGAGCATGAGGTAAAACATTTGTTCCTCACCAAGCCAAATTTTGCAAAGTATACTGAGGCTAATGAAATCTACAGGAGAATGATAAATGTGAAATTACTAGATGCAGAATGGTGGGAGAAAATGACACATTTATTATGATAAATTTACATCATAAATTTACTTCACAGTAAAAATGAAGGTAGCTAGGTAAAATAGGTGAAAACAAGGCAACTGGGTCAAAGAGTATCAGAGTTAAAGAGTATCAATTGAAAGATGAAACTAAAGAAGACTCCAGCATGAAACTCCACGACTGCAATCTAGATTAAAAGGCTAACACTTCAACAATAAAGGCCAGCATAACCTTAATAAAAGGGACAACATGAAATAGTTCATTAGCTGTCTCTATCTTCTTGCAAGAAGATATTTGTATTTCCTAGATTAAATCTCAAGTTTTTTTGAGATATTTTGTAATAAGGTTTTGTATAAATAATTCACAATTCAGTGTATGTAGTGTGGATTCTTAGACATTTCTATAGTTTTCTTGATCAAAGACTGTGAGCTATTGTATCGCTCTTGGACCAGCAAGATGGATGATTGAATAAAGTAAAGACATTTCACTAGATTCATGTGTAGTGTGAAATAACGACAAGTATCTTCTTTGTGTTGTCATTTTTCTTTAAAAGTTTTTCCATAATCTTAAATGTATTTGAAATCTAAATGCTTTAATATGGAATCATATCTCAAAACTTGCTTCACTACACTCTGTTTTGACTATTATGCATTTTGTATTGTTGTGTTGTGTTATATTCTTTTCATGACTAGCCCACATAGTTAACCGGGGGTGGTTAGAGGGGGGTGAAGCCCCCCTTCATTACGTTGATTGCGTAGTGGGAGGGTCACAATGGGTTTGAGGGGTGCAGGTAAGCCCCCTCTATGGGTTACGGGGCAGCGTCCCGGAATTTTATTTTTTTTGGGACCCTATATTAGGTTGGGCGGACCTACCTATGGTTTTGTGCATGATTTTCGCACATGGATTTGGAAGTGATGGTTTTCGGTCCATGGTTTTGGACACGATGGTTTTTGGTCCATGGTATTGGATGCTTCGTCATGTATATATATGTATTGTAACATTGAAAGGAACATAATGAAAAATCAAGCTGGTATTCCCCGTTTTGGGATCTAGGGGAAAATCTCTGTGTATATGTGTTTTATGTGTTATGCTCTCACAATGTTTATTTTCTATGTTTTAGAATTCGTATGCAGGTAATTTACGTACAGGGTTAAAACCTACATTTGGTATCGAAGTTGTTTTTGCTTCAAGAGGACGCCTTTGTTGCTGAGGGGTTTCACTCGGGCCTATGGTAGACCCTATTTAGTGGGAGATTTACGAGATCGATTCTGGTGGTGAAAGAATATGGCGAGCAGTGGAAGGATAGAGATCTTGAAATTTAATGGTCAGAGTTTTGAGTTGTGGAAACTCAAGATGGATGATCTGTTGGTGGATAAAGATCAGTGGATCACGGTAGATCTAGGTACTAAACCAACAGGAGTGTCTAATGAAGAATGGAAGAAGTTGGATTGAAAGGCAAAGAGCACAATACAATTGTTTGTCTCAGATTTAGTATTTCTGAATGTATCAGGGGAAGCTACGGCGAAGGCTTTGTGGGACAAGTTAGGGACTTTATACCAATCTAAGTCTCTGGTGAATAAACTATTCCTGCGGAAAAAGATGTATAACCTGAGGATGAAATACGAAGACTCGGTGACAGAGCATCTGAACGCATTTAATATTGTGGTAAGTTAGTTATTATCTATTGATATTAAAATTTCAGATGAAGATAAGTGCATCAGTTTGTTGTCTTCTCTAACAGATTCATGGGATAGTCTAGTTATTGCAATAGGTAGCAATACAACTACCTTGCAGTTTGATGAAACAGTCTCATCCTTGCTAATGGAAGAGATGAGACGGAAAAATATGGAGAGACATAATGCTGATGCCTTGTATATACGAGGATGGTCCCATAACAGAAACAAAAATAAGTCACCGAATTGGAGATCTAAATCTAGAGGGAGATCTAAATCTCTAGGAAAACCTGTAAAGGTGGTGTGCTGGAAATGAGGAAAGGAAGGGCGCTACAAAAGGGACTGTAAATCTAAAGCTCCTGATAAAGGAAAGGGATATGATGATGCTCCTTTTGTAGAAGCGAAAACCACCTCAGATGAAGGTGGGGATGTGTACTTGGCTTCTTCAAGTACACATGTAGATCATGAGGCATGGTTGATTCACTCAGGTGCATCCTTTCACTTCACTCCCCGTAGAGAGTAGTTCTGCGAGTATGAGAAATATGATGGTGATGATGTCTTCTTAGGGGATGACAGGAAGGCTAGAACCATTGGTCATGGAAAAGTAAAGTTGACGTTGCAAGTTGGAAGGGTTAGAACACTTCCGGGTGTTCTGCATATTCCTACATTGGCCAGAAATATAATTTTTGTAAGAAAGATGGATGATGCAAGTGTAAAAATAGTGTTCGAGAAGGATACTTACAAGATGGTTTGGGAAGAACTGGTATTGATCCGGGGAGTTCGGACTGGAACTCTGTACAAGCTGCAAGGTAGCACTATTGTTGATGGGTGCAATAGCTTTGTGGTTCCTAAAAGTGGAGCAAAAAATCTAGTGGTCTCTAGAGAGAAGACCATGTTGTGGCATAAAAGGCTTGGATATATTGGAGAGAAGGGCCTTCGAATACTTCATGGTAAAGGTATGGTAGAAGGTATGAGTAATAGCTCTCTGGATTTTGATTTTGTGAAAATTGTGTATATGGGAAGCAGAATCGGGTGAGTTTCCCCTCTGGTGGTAAGAGGGCGAAACAGATATTAGAACTTGTGCATAGTGATGTGTTTGGACCTGTGAAGGTTCCATCACCAGGTAAGTATGTGTACTATGTATCATTTATAGATGACTTCTCAAGGAATACATGGATATATTTCCTTAAAAAGAAATCTAGAGTCTTTGATAGGTTTAAAGAATTTAAGGCTCTAGTGGAAAACCATAGACAGAATAAGATAAAGGTGTTGAGGATAGATAACGGTGGAGAGTTTTGCAGCAAGGAATTTGAAGAATTCTGTAAGAAGTGTGGTATAGCACGACAGAAGAATACTCCATACACACCTAAGCAAAATGGAGTTACAAAAAGAATGAACAAGACGTTGATGGAAAGGGCAAGAAACATGCTCAGTGGTGCCAAGTTAGGACAGTAATTATGGGTTGAGGTGGTGGAGACAACATGTTACCTCGTCAACAGATCACCTTCATTAGCGTTGGAGGATAAGACTCCACAAGAGGTATGTACTGGTAAGAAACCCTCTCTTTCACATTTGAGGGCATTTGGATGTGATGCATATGTACATGTTCCAAAGGGGAAAATAACCAAGTTGGATAGTAAATCTTAAAAGTGCATCTTTATTGGGTATAAGGATGGTTTAAAGGGTTATAAGCTTTGGAACCCAGTAACAAGGAAGGTTGTGTATAGCCGAGATGTGGTGTTCAGAGAGGTGAAAGATGTTATTAAACATGAAGTCCAACCAAAGGAACTTGAGAAGATAGAGTTTGAGCTTAAGGAGGAAGAATCAGACTCTATAGCAGAGGAGGAATCAGAATATGAAGAGCCACAAACTCCAAGTGTGAGAGTATCAGTTCGAGAAAGAAGATAGCCGGAAAGGTATAGTCCATCTGCTTTTTGTTCAAATTTTTCTTTATCTATTACTGATTATGATCCCAAAACTGTGAAGGAAGCAGTAGATTCAGAGGATGGAAAACTCTGGAAAGAGGCCATGGTTGACAAAATGACATATTTACACAAAAATGAGCCTTGGGATCTGGTGGAGTTGCCAGCTGGAAGGAAACCCATTGGCAGCAAATGGGTGTTCAAGAAGAAGACAAATGAAAAAGGAAAGGTGGAGAAATACAAAGCTCGATTGGTAGCAAAAAGTTATTCCCAGGTACTGAGAATTGATTTCGGTGAAATTTTTTCTCCTATTGCCAACGTGACTTCTATTAGATTACTTTTATCTATTGTTGCTGATTTTGATTTTGAGGTAGAACAGATGGATGTAAAGACAACATTTCTTCACAGGGATCTGGAAGAGGAGATCTACATGAAGCAACCTGAAGGCTTTGTGGTGAAGGGTAAGAAAGAATTGGTATGTAAGTTAAAGAAGTCTCTGTATGGATTAAAACACTAACCAAGGTTGTGATATCAGAAATTTGATACATTTATGCGGGGACTTGGCTTCACCAAAAGCAAAGTAGATCACTATGTGTATTTTAAATTAATTGGTGACAGCGTTATTTCTTTGGTCTTGTATGTGGATGATATGTTATTGGTTGGAAATGACAAAGAATTATCCAGGATTTGAAGACTCAATTATCCTCCAAATTCAACATGAAAGATCTTGGTGCTGCAAACTATATTTTGGGCATGAAAATTAAAAGAGATCGAGCAAAGAGGAAGCTCTGGTTAAACCAGAGGAAGTATTTCAAGACAATATTGCTAAGATTTAATATGAAGGATATTAAACCGGTGAAGGTTCCTATTCCTGTAGGTGTGAGGTTATCTGTTGAAGAGTGTCCCAAGACACAAGAAGAGGAAGAGGACATGTCCTGTGTTCCATATGAAAGTGCAATCGATAGCCTAATGTATGCAATGGTCTGTACTAGACCAGACATTGCACATGCAGTGGGAGTATTAAGCAAGTTTATGTAAAAACTAGGGAAGGAGCACTAGACAGTAGTGAAGCGGGTTTTCAGGTATTTACGTGGCACTAGTGATTATGGTTTGTGCTACCAAGGAAGACCAGGATTGGACAAAATGTTGGATATTCATGGCTTTGTTGATGTAGCCTGGGCTAGAGATCTGGATCAGAGAAGATCTACAAGTGGGTATGTGTTTAACCTATTTGGAGGTGCAGTCAGTTGGATGAGTAAGACACAATCTGTAGTGGCACTATCAACTACAGAGGCAGAATACATGGTAGCCACTCATGCAAGCAAGGAAGTAGTTTGGTTGCAGAGATTGTGTTCAAGTATGGGGTTAGTACAAGGAGCTATAAGGATAGACTGTGAAAGCTAAAGTGCAATTTTCTTGGCAAAGAACCATGCATATCATTCAAAGACAAAGCACATTTATGTTCAGTATCACTTTGTGAGGGATATAATAGAAGACAAAAAGGTGTTGTTGGTAAAGGTGGACACTTTGAAGAATATTACAGATGCATTGACAAAATCTATGAGCTCTGAGAAGTTCTCTTGGTGTAGAGAAACAATGGGCATTTCAATGCTAGATAAATGACTAAGCTCTCTTGTGGCCCCCTATGGAAATAACACAACAAGTGGGAGAACATTGGGTTGTGTTATATTCTCTCCACGACTAGCCCATGTAGTTAACCAGGGGGTGGAGCCCCCCCTTCATTTTTCCGATTGCGTAGCGGGATGGTCACAGGGGGTTTGAGGGGTGCAGGTAACCCCCCTCTATGGGGTCTGGGGCAGCACCCTGGAAAATTTTGTTTTTTGGACCCTATATTAGGTTGGGCAGACCTACCTATGGTTTTGTGCATGATTTTTGCACATGTTTTTGGACATGATGGTTTTTGGTCCATGGTTTTGGACGCGATGATTTTCAGTCCATGGTATTGCATGCTTCAGCATGTATAAATATGTATTGTAACATTGAAAGGAACATAATGAAAAATCAAGCTAGTAGTCCCAGTTTTGGGATCTAGGGAAAATCTCTATGTATATGTGTTTTATTTGTTATGCTCTCGCTTTGTTTATTTTTTGTGTTTTAGAATTCGTATGCAGGTAATTTCTGTATGGGGTTAAAACCTACATGAATGTTTTCTGCTAAAATTATCTAAGTTAAGGAATTCTTGATTTCTCCTTAGTTCAGGTAGTTTCCCTCTGGTCTATAATAAAGGATTCTTAACTGCCCTTTGCTCATGATCATCCTCTGTTCTTCCTTTTAGTCCTGGTTTGAGGATTCTTAAGTGCCCTCTCACCCTGGTTAAGATCATTTCACCCATTCGACCTGAAAATTTGTGTTTCACTCTGCTAGCTTGCCCACTGAACACTCCCTTTAATGATTTAATCCCAGTTCTCCTGCCCTTCTTTAACTCCATAGCCCAATAGCCAGAGACACCATTCTATCCATCTGTTTAAGGATTCCACCATCCAACTTCCAATACAAAACCCCCCTAAGCTTTAATAACTAGCCTAAAATCTCAGTAAACAAAGCTAAAACTTATAGAGAGAGCCCTCTCTGAGTCATAGGTTGGCTAGAGCCTATGCTTAAAAGATTGGTTTGTAGTTACCTCAGTCTTTTCCTTCTTCTGATAACCTCTAGGGAAAATTCTGAGTGATAACATAGTGGCGACCATACTGGGGATAACCCTCAGTCCTAATGAATCTTTAATAAATTTTTAATTCTGTATTTAGAGCCTCTTAAAGTAATTTATTAGAAGTTATTTCTCATGAAAAGAAAACAATTTAAAAAATTCTGAAATTATGGCTTCCAGGAAAACTCATTATACTAGGGCTAACCCAAATCCAAGCCCTCCCCCAGTATTTTATAATCCCAACCTGATTTCAAGAAAATCCAAAACAGAAGAAAGTTTAGCTAGTCACACACCCTTAGTTAAAGCTAATTCATGCCCTGATGAATGGTTGTTTTTAGAAGATCTTCCCTTTGATGAGCAATTTGATTTTTCATTATTTAGATCAAAGTCTGAAAGTGAAATTTTTGACACTGTCATAGATCCAGAGTTTATTGTAGACCTCGAAGTCTAAAAGGCCAACAAATCAATTGATGAGTACCTTCTAAATTCACGATAATCATCCCTTAGTACTGCCAAGATCCCTAAGCTTTCTGAACAATTGTCCACTACTCTTAGTTCACCATTATTCCCTTCAACATCTGAAGCCCATTCCCCACCTCCATTCATACCCTCACTCCCTTACCAACCTATCATATCCCAAGTACCACCTACTAGTCCTAGTTCATCCTCCACTACTGCATCATCTTCCAGTGCCTCAACCCCACATTTTAGCCCTTCCCAGCTTATAGCCATGGCAAATGGATATGATCCCCTTGTCTTACCTGCTCCACTTGGTGTGTTAAAATTGGCAACCAGGGCAAAACTTCATGTGGGTCATCTTATTCATGGCTGATAATATTTTTATTAGATTCCTCTCATCGAGAGGTGTAGGATTGATATAAAGATCATCCGATTCTGATAAGTATTCATGGAGATATGAATTTATTTTGATTATGGAATTATTATCAAGCCGACCTACAACTCATGTAGGCTCAGAAGCCCAACAGTCGCATCTATTCACCCACCAACGTTGTGTATAAATATAAGAGGAATTTTCCTCATTTGGACTCACTCATCTCATCACATCTCTCTCTCTCTCTACTACGCAGAAATTAGTCTCTTCTCTACTGCGCTGAAATGGGTCTCTCTCTCACACATGTGAAGCTGGAAGCTGCTGAAATTGAAGCTGCAACTGCAGAAGTAAAGATTAACTTGCGTGGCCTAGAATATCTCCTATTTGGAACTACGCTGTAGGTTCATCTGAACCTCCTCTGAAAGCCGCAATTTTTGGTGGTGGAATGAAGTCAATCCGATGAACGGTTTGCAAGATATCAACTGCCCTAGTTTGAAGCCGGAAACTGCTGAAACTGAAGCTGCAACTACAGAAGTAAATATTGACTTGCGTGGCCTAGAAGATCTCCTCTTTGGAACTACGTTGTAGGTTCATCTGAACCTCCTCTGAAAGTTGCAACTTTTGGTGGTGGAATGAAGTCAATCCGACGGTCGGTTTGTGAGATATCGTCTGCCCTAGTTTGATGATGAAGCCGCTAATGCTGATGCTGCTGATCTAGGGTTTGCTACTGCTCATATAAATCAGATTTATTGCACTATTTCTCTCTGCTGAATTATTGAAGATAAAAGAAGATTTGATCAAAGGTTTTCCCCACACATTTTGGGGTTGTCCCTGGCTAGCCGCCACATCTTGTGTCTCTTGTCTTGGCTTGTTTGCTGTTGATCGTTTAATGTTCTATCTGCACTTTACTTTATGTACGTGTGATTGCTAATCTTTGGAATATAATAAGAAAAAGAAGTAAACTGTTATAAGCATAGAACATACCATAACTGAGGTGAAGACAAAGCCCGAGCAAGAGTAAGAGCAATCATCGAAGAGAATATTGGCAAGGCTATCCTAAAAGAACTATGGGGTCCTCAACACTCTTTCCTGCTGAAGACAAGCTCCGTGAGAAAGCTGACTATCACAGATGGAAAATTTCTATCGATCTAACCCTTGAGAATCAAGGAGTGTTGGATCATGTGAGAGGCAATATTGTTGAGCCTCCATCAAATGCATCCGCTACTACCTGGAACAAATGAAAAAATAGAGAAGTCAAAACAATAGAAGATCATCCGGGACTCTATCGACAAGCACTTGGTGGCATACATCTCTGAACTGGACACCTCCAAGGAAATCTACGATAGACTGGTGAGTTTATTTAAAGTTAATGATGCAAATCAAGTTTTTTTTCTTAGAAATAAGCTGAGGGAAATCAAGAAGGGTAAAGATGAAAGTATGCAAGCATACTTCTTAAGAATCACCGAGATCAAGAACGATCTCCTATCTATTGGGGAAACTATTACTGACAGAGAAATGGCACTCACAACTCTTGGAGGATTGCCATTTGAATGGTACGTGTTCAGGACTACTCTTGTGAACAATCATGTAATTCCTGGTTTCAAGGAATTAATGGCTAGATGCATTCAAGAAGAATCAAGGGAAGAAGTGCAAGAAATTCCCATGCCTAAAGGTCCTCCTGTTGCCTTTTCCTCTCATGCTAAGAAAAGAAATAAATCTGGGACTAAATCAAAAGGAAAAGCTGGACCTAAGACTAGAAGAAAATGACGATGTTACATTTGCGATAAAGCAAATCACTATGTATGACATCACGAGCATCATGATGAATGAGATCATGGACATAAAGGGCAACATGAGATCATGGACATATAAGACAACATGATGACGATGCACACTAGTTTGAGCAGCATTATGATGGATAAAATCATGGACATGGGTAGCATGATGATAATCATGATTAGAGCAGCATGGTACAGTATGCAGTGGTGCAACTAGAAATCCTTCTAATGGCAATCAAAGGAATGACAAATTCAAAAGCAAAGGTAAGAGGAGAGATGGGAATTAAGGAAGAGGACAAGCATTCAAGAAGGCTAGAAATTCCAGGATGTATTAAATGCACCTGACCTCAAAAGGAACCTAGTGTCCATCTTGGCAATGGAAGACAGAGGCTACAAGGTAACCTTCAGCAATGGCAAGGTATGTATATGGAAAAATAATGTTAAAGATGCCTTTACTCTTGGGTTTAGTGTTGATTCATTATATCAGGTCGATGGAAGTCCGCTAGGTGTCATGTCTTGTGACACAACTCTTTAGTCCGAACTTTGGCATCGGAGGTTTGCCCACCTTCATTACAAATCTCTACCCGATGTAAGACAAATGGTAACAGGGATGCCCGAATTCCAAGTAGAGAAAGAAGGTGTATGTCCGGGATGTGCCAAAGGAAAGCTCAAAAGGGGACCATTCCCCTCAAGCCAAAGCAAGACCTCCGCTATATTACAATTGGTTTACTCAGGCATACCTGAGGTTGGCATTAAGAGGGAGACTACTACACCACATACTCCTGATCAGAATGGTGTGGTGGGAAGGAAGAACCACACGATGATGGAAGCTGTTCGGGCCATGCTACATGATCAAAGACTTCCAAAGTTTCTATGGGCTGAAACTACAATCACCGCCGTATATGTACAAAATCGATGCCCTCATCAAGCATTGGGTTCCTAAACTCCTGAAGAAATGTTCACCACCGGTCAAAGGGAAGTCGTGATTAGTCATGATGTCACCTTTGACAAAGATATGGCTCTCAGCAAGGTGGACAATCTGCTGACTTTGAGTAGCTCTCAAGAAGCCGACACCAGGGAACCGAAAGAAAAGGATGATGAATCAATGCCTGATGTAGAAGAACCCATGGATCTGATTGATCCTCATCCACATGAGCCTTCCTCTTCCAGGAAGAGGCCTTCATGGCTTAGGGGGATACTTGATGATGCTGAAGGACATGCTGCACCCTGAGGAACCTTCCATCAAAGTAAGGAACTTAACAGGTATCAGGGATACCTGACCATCATGAGCATGATCATACAAAATGAACCTTCATCATTCTCAGATGTCATCAAGCATTAACTATGGAAGGATGCTATGACCATAGAATATGAGTCTATTATGGAGAATGATGTCTGGGAAGTAGTTCCCAGACCCTAGACAAGACAATTGTTACTTCAAAATGGCTTTACAAGATAAATCATGCAGCAAATGGAAGTATGGAAAAGTATAAGGTTCAATTTGTTGCTCGTGGTTTATCCCAGAAGGGAGGTATAGACTATGATATTTGCACCTGTTGCCAGATATACGACCATCCGCTTGATCATAGCCCTTGTGGCTTCACAAGGATGGAACCTACATCAGATGGATGTTAAGACAGTGTTCTTGCATGGTTCTATCAAAGAAGAGGTCTATGTGGAGCAACCTGAAGGATTTGAGATTTATGATTGAAAATCTCATGTATGCAGGTTGAAGAAGGCTCTCTATGGGCTGAAGCAAGCACCCTGAGCATGGTATGAGAGGATCGATAGCTACTTGATGAAGCTAGGATTCACTAGGAGTGAAGCTGATCCTAACCTTTACTTTAAGGTTGAAGATGACAAGCCTCTCATACTGGTGTTGTATGTGGATGACCTCTTTCTAACAGGTGCAAACCCTCTCATTCACAAATGTAAGAGGGAGATGGCTTATGAATTTGAAATGAAGGACCAAGGACTTGAAGTGTGGCAGAAGCCAAGGGAAATTTTCCTATCTCAAGGAAAATATGTGGTAAATATATTGGAAAGATTCGGTATGATGGACTGCAAGCCTGTGACTACCTCGAGGATCTTAACTTTTAGAAGTTATATGGTAGTGATGTCGGACCAGACTTGGGAAATGCCTCTGAGTTTCAAAAACTCATTCGCATTGATGTTCTTGGTGAACCTCCGTCCGAACATATGTTTTGCAGTTAGCATTGTGAGCTCATATTTGGTTGAGCCTCACTAGATTTATTCCACAAATCTTCTGAGATGTCTTCAGGACATAATCTCTCATGGATTAAGATACACTGCCGGAGATGTGAGACTACTTGGATATACTAATGTTGATTGGGCAGGCAGTGTGGTGGACCGTAAGAGCACTTCCGGGTATTGTTTCACCTTGGGATCTTCTTCGATATACTGGATGAGCAGGAAGCAGAAGTCAGTGGCTTTGAGCACCGCTGAAGCAGGATATATTGTTGCTAGCATAACCTCGTGTGAGGCAGTCTGGTTGCGAAAGCTCTTCAGTGAGCTGTTTGGATTTACATTGGATACCACTGTGATTCTCTGTAACAACCAGAGGTGGGATTCGATTATTGAGGAATCTCGTATTCGTCAATTGCTCCAGCAGATAGACATCATCTGGGATATGGTAAGTCGATGAGCAAGGAAGCTCCATCACATTAAGATGATGTACAGGTTGATACACCTTGTCAAAGCCCCGAGGAAAGATCTAATTTGTGATTTTCCCAAACGACTTGGAGTCGGCAAGAAACCTTTGTACAAGGGTCCTGCGTGTTGCATACATTGAGCTCTGGGAGCTCTGAGGGCTTGTGGTTCCTACTGGAGAAACATATGACCACAGGGTGACTCACCCTCCCCTGGTGGTGCACACTGGAACAAGATGATTCGCTCTCTTGTGGGACAAGATGATTCGCTCTCTTATGGAACAGTATGATTCGCTCTCCTGTGTAGCAGGATGATTAGTTCTCCTGTGGAGCCTGGATTGATGTGTTCTCCATGGCAGCCTGGATTGATGTGTTCTCCACGGCGATTGTAGCAGGATTGATGTGTTCTCCTGTGAGGACAGGATTGATTAGTTCTCCTGTCGAGGCATCCTACCCATGCAGTCTGGGACTCATGGGAAGTACCTCTCATCTGATCAATGAGCAGGGAAATGAAGTTAGGGACCATAGTAGTACCAATGGACGCATCGTTGTATCTACCGTACTTCCTACGCTAGGATGACCTCCATTAATCTGGGATCAATGATACTGCTCTAGGACCAGTGGTAGGAGTTGTACCATACTATGACGCTGACTTCGGGTCGGTTGAGATTGTTCTGGGACCAGTGGTACATACTCCGAGACTGACTTCATGTCAATGCAGTACTGGTTTGGGACCAGTGAGAGTGGTACATACCATGACGCTGACTTCGGGTTGGTTGAGACTGGTCTGGGACCAGTGGTACACTCTCTTAGACTGCGATACTGGTCTGGGACCAGTGATAGGAGTTGTACCATACTATGACGCTGACTTCGGGTCGGATGAGACTGGTCTGGGACCAGTGGTACATACTCCGCGACTGACTTCATGTCAGTGCAGTACTGGTCTAGGACCAGTGAGAGTGGTACACACTATGACGCTGACTTCGGGTCGGTTGCGACTGGTCTGGAACCAGTGGTACACTCTCTGAGACTGCGATACTGGTTTGGGACCAGTGGTAGGAGTGGTACTTACTATGAAGCTGACTTTAGGTCAGCTGAGACTGGTCTAAGACCAGTGGTACGCACTCTAAGACTGACTTTGAGTCAGTGGAGGATGATACTGGTCTAGGACAGTGGATTTGTACTCACTATGATGCTGACTTCGGGTTGGTTGAGACTGGTCTGGGACCAGTGGTACATACTCTGAGACTGACTTTGAGTCAGTATGATACATCCTCGATCATTTCTTCTCCTTCATAATTCGGACAAAAGCAGAGCAGAACAGAACAATGCAAGAGCAGAGCAGAACAGAACAAAACAGTACAGATCAGTGCAGGGCAGAACAAGACAAAGCAGAACAGGCAGAATAGAGCAGAGTAGGGCAAGGGTCAGGCTGTACAGGGCAGTGCATTTGATGGATGAATAGTAACGACCGATAGACAGATTGCAGATGAAGTTCTCCATGGTTGAGAGGGAGTGTTAAAATTGGCAACCAGGGCAAAACTTCATGTGGGTCATCTTATTCATGGCTGATAATATTTTTATTAGATTCCTCTCATCGAGAGGTGTATGATTGCTATAAAGATCATCCGATTCCGATAAGTATTCATTTAGATATGAATTTATTTTGATTATGGAATTATTATCAAGCCGACCTACAACTCATGTAGGCTCAGAAGCCCAACAGTCGCATCTATTCACCCACCAACGTTGTGTATAAATATAAGAGGAATTTTCCTCACTTGGACTCACTCATCTCATCACATCTCTCTCTCTCTACTACGCAGAAATGAGTCTCTTCTCTACTGCGCTGAATTGGGTCTCTCTCTCACACATGTGAAGCTGGAAGCTGCTGAAATTGAAGCTGCAACTGCAGAAGTAAAGATTGACTTGCGTGGCCTAGAAGATCTCCTCTTTGGAAATGTGTTGTAGGTTCATCTGAACCTCCTTTGAAAGCCGCAACTTTTTGTGGTGGAATGAAGTCAATCCGATGAACGGTTTGCAAGATATCGACTGCCCTAGTTTGAAGCCGGAAACTGCTGAAACTGAAGCTGCAACTGCAAAAGTAAAGATTGACTTGCGTGGCCTAGAAGATATCCTCTTTGGAACTGCATTGTAGGTTCATCTGAACCTCCTCTGAAATCCGCAACTTTTGGTGGTGGAATGAAGTCAATCCGATGGTCGGTTTGTGAGATATCGTCTGCCCTAGTTTGATGATGAAGCCGTAAATGCTGATGATGCTGATCTAGGGTTTGCTACTGCTGATATAAATCAGATTTATTGTACTATTTCTCTCTGCTTAATTATTGAATATAAAATAAGATTTGATCAAAGGGTTTCCCCACACATTGTGGGGTTTGTCCCTGGCTAGCCGCCACATCTTGTGTCTCTTGTCTTGGCTTGTTTTCTATCGATCGTTTAATGTTCTATCTGCACTTTACTTTATGTACGTGTGATTGCTAATATTATGAATATAATAAGAAAAAGAAGTAAACTGTTATAAGCATAGAACATACCATAACTTAACATGGAATCAGAGCTGAGGTGAAGACAAAGCCCGAGCAAGAGCAAGAGCAATCATCGAAGAGAATATTGGCAAGGCTATCCTAAAAGAACTATGGGGTCCTCAACACTCTTTCCTGCTGAAGACAAGCTCCGTGAGAAAGCTGACTATCATAGATGGAAAATTTCTATCGATCTAACTCTTGAGAATAAAGGAGTGTTGGATCATGTGAGAGGCAATATTGTTGAGCCTCCATCAAATGCATCCGCTGCTACCTGGAACAAATGAAAAAATAGAGAAGTCAAAACAATAGAAGATCATCCGGGACTCTATCGAAAAGCACTTGGTGGCATACATCTCTGAACTGGACACCTCCAAGGAAATCTACGATAGACTGGTGAGTTTATTTAAAGTTAATGATGCAAATCAAGTTTTGTTTCTTAGAAATAAGCTGAGGGAAATCAAGAAGGGTAAAGATGAAAGTATGCAAGCATACTTCTTAAGAATCACCGAGATCAAGAACGATCTCCTATCTATTGGGGAAACTATTACTGACAGAGAAATGGCACTCACAACTCTTGGAGGATTTCCATTTGAATGGTACGTATTCAGGACTACTCTTGTGAACAATCATGTAATTCCTGGTTTCAAGGAATTAATGGCTAGATGCATTCAAGAAGAATCAAGGGAAGAAGTGCAAGAAATGCCCATGCCTAAAGGTCCTCCTGTTGCCTTTTCTTCTCATGCTAAGAAAAGAAATAAATCTGGGACTAAATCAAAAGGAAAATCTGGACCTAAGGCTAGAAGAAAATGACGACGTTACATTTGCGATAAAGCAAGTCACTATGTATGAGATCACGAGCATCATGATGAATGAGATCATGGACATAAAGGGCAACATGAGATCATGGACATATAAGACAACATGATGACGATGCACACTAGTTTGAGCAGCATTATGATGGATAAAATCATGGACATGGGTAGCATGATGATAATCATGATTAGAGCAGCATGGTACAGTATGCAGTGGTGCAACTAGAAATCCCTCTAATGGCAATCAAAGGAATGACAAATTCAAAAGCAAAGGTAAGAGGAGAGCTGGGAATTAAGGAAGAGGACAAGCATTCAAGAAGGCTAGAAATTCCAGGATGTATTAAATGCACCTGACCTCAAAAGGAACCTAGTGTCCATCTTGGCAATGGAAGACAGAGGCTACAAGGTAACCTTCAGCAATGGCAAGGTATGTATATGGAAAAATAATGTTAAATATGCCTTTACTCTTGGGTTTAGTGTTGATTCATTATATCAGGTCGATGGAAGTCCGCTAGGTGTCATGTCTTGTGACACAACTCTTTAGTCCGAACTTTGGCATCGGAGGTTTGCCCACCTTCATTACAAATCTCTACCCGATGTAAGAGAAATGGTAACAGGGATGCCCGAATTCCAAGTAGAGAAAGAAGGTGTATGTCCGGGATGTGCCAAAGGAAAGCTCAAAAGGGGACCATTCCCCTCAAGCCAAAGCAAGACCTCCGCTATATTACAATTGGTTTACTCAGGCATACCTGAGGTTGGCATTAAGAGGGAGACTACTACACCACATACTCCTGATCAGAATGGTGTGGTGGGAAGGAAGAACCACACGATGATGGAAGCTGTCCGGGCCATGCTACATGATCAAAGACTTCCAAAGTTTCTATGGGCTGAAACTACAATCACCGCCGTATATGTACAAAATCGATGCCCTCATCAAGCATTGGGTTCCTAAACTCCTGAAGAAATGTTCACCACTGGTCAAAGGGAAGTCGTGATTAGTCATGATGTCACCTTTGACAAAGATATGGCTCTCAGCAAGGTGGACAATCTGCTGACTTTGAGTAGCTCTCAAGAAGCCGACACCAGGGAACCGAAAGAAAAGGATGATGAATCAATGCCTGATGTAGAAGAACCCATGGATCTGATTGATCCTCATCCACATGAGCCTTCCTCTTCCAGGAAGAGGCCTTCATGTCTTAGGGGGATACTTGATGATGCTGAAGGACATGCTGCACCCTGAGGAACCTTCCATCAAAGTAAGGAACTTAACAGGTATCAGGGATACCTGACCATCATGAGCATGATCATACAAAATGAACCTTCATCATTCTCAGATGTCATCAAGCATTAACTATGGAAGGATGCTATGACCATAGAATATGAGTCTATTATGGAGAATGATGTCTGGGAAGTAGTTCCCAGACCCTAGACAAGACAATTGTTACTTCAAAATGGCTTTACAAGATAAATCATGCAGCAAATGGAAGTATGGAAAAGTATAAGGTTCAATTTGTTGCTCGTGGTTTATCCTAGAAGGGAGGTATAGACTATGATATTTGCACCTGTTGCCAGATATACGACCATCCGCTTGATCATAGCCCTTGTGGCTTCACAAGGATGGAACCTACATCAGACGGATGTTAAGACCGTGTTCTTGCATGGTTCTATCAAAGAAGAGGTCTATGTGGAGCAACCTGAAGGATTTGAGATTTATGATTGAAAATCTCATGTATGCAGGTTGAAGAAGGCTCTCTATGGGCTGAAGCAAGCACCCCGAGCATGGTATGAGAGGATCGATAGCTACTTGATGAAGCTAGGATTCACTAGGAGTGAAGCTGATCCTAACCTTTACTTTAAGGTTGAAGATGACAAGCCTCTCATACTGGTGTTGTATGTGGATGACCTCTTTCTAACAGGTGCAAACCCTCTCATTCACAAATGTAAGAGGGAGATGGCTTATGAATTTGAAATGAAGGACCAAGGACTTGAAGTGTGGCAGAAGCCAAGGGAAATTTTCCTATCTCAAGGAAAATATGTGGTAAATATATTGGAAAGATTCGGTATGATGGACTGCAAGCCTGTGACTACCTCGAGGATCTTAACTTTTAGAAGTTATATGGTAGTGATGTCGGACCAGACTTGGGAAATGCCTCTGAGTTTCAAAAACTCATTCGCATTGATGTTCTTGGTGAACCTCCGTCCGAACATATGTTTTGCAATTAGCATTGTGAGCTCATATTTGGTTGAGCCTCACTAGATTGATGCCAGGAATCTTCTGAGATGTCTTCAGGACGTAATCTCTCATGGATTAAGATACACTGCCGGAGATGTGAGACTACTTGGATATACTAATGTTGATTGGGCAGGCAGTGTGGTGGACCGTAAGAGCACTTCCGGGTATTGTTTCACCTTGGGATCTTCTTCGATATACTGGATGAGCAGGAAGCAGAAGTCAGTGGCTTTGAGCACCGCTGAAGCAGGATATGGTTGTTGCTAGCATAACCTCGTGTGAGGCAGTCTGGTTGCGAAAGCTCTTCAGTGAGCTGTTTGGATTTACATTGGATACCACTGTGATTCTCTGTAACAACCAGAGGTGGGATTCGATTATTGAGGAATCTCGTATTCGTCAATTGCTCCAGCAGGTAGACATCATCTGGGATATGGTAAGTCGATGAGCAAGGAAGCTCCATCACATTAAGATGATGTACAGGTTGATACACCTTGTCAAAGCCCCGAGGAAAGATCTAATTTGTGATTTTCCCAAACGACTTGGAGTCGGCAAGAAACCTTTGTACAAGGGTCCTGCGTGTTGCATACATTGAGCTCTGGGAGCTCTGAGGGCTTGTGGTTCCTACTGGAGAAACATATGACCACAGGGTGACTCACCCTCCCCTGGTGGTGCACACTGGAACAAGATGATTCGCTCTCTTGTGGGACAAGATGATTCGCTCTCTTATGGAACAGTATGATTCGCTCTCCTGTGTAGCAGGATGATTAGTTCTCCTGTGGAGCCTGGATTGATGTGTTCTCCATGGCAGCCTGGATTGATGTGTTCTCCACGGCGATTGTAGCAGGATTGATGTGTTCTCCTGTGAGGACAGGATTGATTAGTTCTCCTGTCGAGGCATCCTACCCATGCAGTCTGGGACTCATGGGAAGTACCTCTCATCTGATCAATGAGCAGGGAAATGAAGTTAGGGACCATAGTAGTACCAATGGACGCATCGTTGTATCTACCGTACTCCCTACGCTAGGATGACCTCCATTAATCTGGGATCAATGATACTGCTCTAGGACCAGTGGTAGGAGTTGTACCATACTATGACGCTGACTTCGGGTCGGTTGAGATTGTTCTGGGACCAGTGGTACATACTCCGAGACTGACTTCATGTCAATGCAGTACTGGTCTGGGACCAGTGAGAGTGGTACATACCATGACGCTAACTTCGGGTTGGTTGAGACTGGTCTGGGACCAGTGGTTCACTCTCTTAGACTGCGATACTGGTCTGGGACCAGTGATAGGAGTTGTACCATACTATGACGCTGACTTCGGGTCGGATGAGACTGGTCTGGGACCAGTGGTACATACTCCGCGACTGACTTCGTGTCAGTGCAGTACTGGTTTAGGACCAGTGAGAGTGGTACACACTATGACGCTGACTTCGGGTCGGTTGAGACTGGTCTGGAACCAGTGGTACACTCTCTGAGACTGCGATACTGGTTTGGGACCAGTGGTAGGAGTGGTACTTACTATGAAGCTGACTTCAGGTCGGCTGAGACTGGTCTAAGACCAGTGGTACGCACTCTAAGACTGACTTTGAGTCAGTGGAGGATGATACTAGTCTAGGACAGTGGATTTGTACTCACTATGACGCTGACTTCGGGTTGGTTGAGACTGGTCTGGGACCAGTGGTACATACTCTGAGACTGACTTTGAGTCAGTATGATACATCCTCGATCATTTCTTCTTCTTCATAATTCGGACAAAAGCAGAGCAGAACAGAACAATGCAAGAGCAGAGCAGAACAAAACAAAACAGTACAGATCAGTGCAGGGCAGAACAAGACAAAGCAGAACAGGAAGAATAGAGCAGAGCAGGGCAAGGGTCAGGCTGTACAGGGCAGTGCATTTGATGGATGAATAGTAACGACCGATAGACAGATTGCAGATGAAGTTCTCCATGGTTGAGAGGGAGTGTTAAAATTGGCAACTAGGGAAAAACTTCATGTGGGTCATCTTATTCATGGCTGATAATATTTTTATTAGATTCCTCTCATCGAGAGGTGTAGGATTGCTATAAAGATCATCCGATTCCGATAAGTATTCATTTAGATATGAATTTATTTTGATTATGGAATTATTATCAAGCCGACCTACAACTCATGTAGGCTCAGAAGCCCAACAGTCGCATCTATTCACCCACCAACATTGTGTATAAATATAAGAGGACTTTTCCTCACTTGGACTCACTCATCTCATCACATCTCTCTCTCTCTACTATGCAGAAATGAGTCTCTTCTCTACTGCGCTGAATTGGGTCTCTCTCTCACACATGTGAAGCTGGAAGCTGCTGAAATTGAAGCTGCAACTGCAGAAGTAAAGATTGACTTGCGTGGCCTAGAAGATCTCCTCTTTGGAAATGTGATGTAGGTTCATCTGAACCTCCTCTGAAAGCTGCAACTTTTGGTGGTGGAATGAAGTCAATCCGATGAACGGTTTGCAAGATATCGACTGCCCTAGTTTGAAGCCGGAAACTGCTGAAACTGAAGCTGCAACTGCAAAAGTAAAGATTGACTTGCGTGGCCTAGAAGATATCCTCTTTGGAACTGCATTGTAGGTTCATCTGAACCTCCTCTGAAATCCGCAACTTTTGGTGGTGGAATGAAGTCAATCCGATGGTCGGTTTGTGAGATATCGTCTGCCCTAGTTTGATGATGAAGCCGTAAATGCTGATGTTGCTGATCTAGGGTTTGCTACTGCTGATATAAATCAGATTTATTGTACTATTTCTCTCTGCTTAATTATTGAATATAAAATAATATTTGATCAAAGGGTTTCCCCACACATTGTGGGGTTTGTCCCTGGCTAGCCGCCACATCTTGTGTCTCTTGTCTTGGCTTGTTTTCTATCGATCGTTTAATGTTCTATCTGCACTTTACTTTATGTACGTGTGATTGCTAATATTTGGAATATAATAAGAAAAAGAAGTAAACTGTTATAAGCATATAACATACCATAACTTAACATGGTGCCATGCCAGTAGAGTACCAGAGTAAAATCGTCCAATTTGATGGAATAGGACACTACACTACATAGCAGCATGTTAATAAAATGACATACTACTTTGAACTTCATGAAATTGATATTGTGGATGTCCAAATGAGATTATTTTCTCAGACTTTAGCTAGTGATGTTAGGAAATGGTTTAGATCACTGCGTGATAATAGTATTGATAGTTTAGAAGTATTTCAACATCAATTTTTGAATAGATGGGAAAAGAAAAAGAATCCACTATAGATCCTTTCAGAATATGAAAATATTATGAGAGGACCCAATGAAACTGTTCAATATTACTGCACCAGATTTAACAATATATACAATGCAATTCCAGTTAATCTTAGACCCCCACCTAACTTAGCATTAATAAAGTTCCCTGATGGTTTTGACATAGACATGTCATTCTAGCTCAGGGAAAGAAACCCCCCAACCCTAGAAGATATGTAAAGTGTAGCAGTAAGTGAAGAGGCTAATTTATTAGCTAAAAGAGCTAGAGTTAGGAATGGAAGAAGAGGCTCAGCTAAAGATGAGCCTTCACCCTCTAACATTAAAATAGATAGCTTAGCGAAAGGCATGGAAAAGTTAATGGATAAAATAGAGAAAGTAGAGAGGAAACCCAGTGGGATAATCAACAAGCACCTCCAGTTAGAAACCCGAACTTTAGGAAAAACCAAAACCAAAACCAAAACCAAAACACTGGAAAAAATGGACTTAGTCAGAATGTTAGACCTCATTTCCAAGAAAATTATGCAGAAACATCCCACCCTAAAGACCCAGAGCAAGACACACAGATAACCTAATGGGATTAGATGATGAAGGTGTTGTTTTTCTAACCCAAGATGAGCAGGAACTGCATATGTTGTAGCAGTTGCAAATCTAGTCCGGAGAGTCGTTTGATTATAAACAAGGTTATGATTCTGCCATCTTTGAAGTACATAAGTAGTATAACCTAAGGAGTAAAAATAATTCTGATATCCCTGACCAGACCAAGAAAACAGTGCCAAATCAACTTAAGAAAATCAAAGAAGCCCCAATTTCCAAAATCCTCCAGATTCTGCCCAGACAAAACCAAATTTCTTCTGGCCCTACCATTGTAGATATAACCCGTAATAAACCTTCTAATGATCAACCCTCTACTTAAATTCCCCCTAAAAAACTAGTGGACACACCTCAAAATACTAGATCAGAAAATTCACAAAAAGAGGTCCCCAATAAAGGAAAAGAAGACCATACTACTCAAATCCCTACTGTCAAAAGTCCAAACCCTCAAACAAAGAAATCCCCTTTGCCTTTTAATTTTGGAGCATAGATAGCTAAGTTAAATATTTCAGTCCCTTTAACAGAATTAATCAAGAAAGAAACCTAAAAAACACAGATAAACCATACCCTAAACATTGTTGAAAATGAGGATTCTGTTAACCTGTTTGATGACCAACTTGAACTTATATTTGGTCCAGATGTCAATGGCAAACCACTGGAAGGAGGAATTATCCTTGGAATCCATGACAAAATTATTCATAATGCAATGTTGGATTCTAAGGCCCCCCACAACTTAATGCCCAAATCGGTAATGGAAAAAATTGAACCTAGGCATTACAAGGCCTTACAAGGACTTATTTTCACTTGACTCAAGTCAAGTAAAGTGTCTGGGGTTGATTAAAGACCTTTGTGTTACCTTAGTTCAATATCCTGCCAAGAGCATCCTTATGGATATTGTGGTTGTTGACATCCCACCGAAGTATGGCATGCTGTTATCCAAGTCACGTGGAGCAAAACTTCAGGGATCTCTACAACTTGATATATCATATGCAACAATTTATGTTTTTGGACAACCCAAGAAGCTGTACCAAGAAACTTTAATGAAATACATGGTTAGCAGCCAGGATCGGCCTCAAAACTTTCCTATTTACTCTATACATTCAGACATTGATTCTTTTATTTTGTATAATACTAATCAAACACAAGAAACTTGTTTAGATAGTGTTGATACAGAACCAAAAGAAATTGTAGTTTCAAAACAGGAGGAAATTGTCCAAACTTTAGAACTTTCCACTAAACAAGGTAATCAAGATGAGGAAAAGTTGGTGGAAACAGATGATGCTAATTATGAACATGAGATATTGTGGCATCTTAAGTTTGATGGGTCAGTCAATAAGTGTGGAGCATGAGCATGAGTTTGGATATACAATCTAGAGAATGATTACTCAGAAGGCCATGCATATAGACTAAATTTTAAATGTACTAACAATATGGTCGAGTATGAAGCACTAATTTTAGGTCTTAAATTAGTTAGGAAGCTAGGAGCTATAAGAGTTTCTTTCATGGGAGACTTTGAATTAGTGATAAAACAAATTAATGTTGTATATATGACTAACGACCCTAGATTAAGTTGTTATAGAGGAACCATTGTAGAAATCCTAAACACTTTCTTAGAAACAAAAGTTGTTGTAATTCCTAGAAAACATAATATGCAGGCTCATAGTTTAGCAATGTTTGCCAACACGTGCAAGTTACCCCTTTAGCCTAACTATAAGTACACTGCTGAAGTTAGGCACAGACCTGCACTTCTAGATAATTTGAAGAACTGGAAAATATTTGCTAATGACAAACAAATAAACAACTTTTTAATCTTAGAACAAGAATTTTTAAATAGTAATATAGATATTGACACATCAATAGATCCTAACACTAAAGATAAAATAGAGATGAAAGGGATAGAAGGTAAAGAGATAGATAGATTTCATCCCACTAAATTTACAAAATCAGACATAGAAAACCTAGATTAAGTTGAGATTGATGAAATAATTAATGAAGACACTGAAGTGATCAATCTCAAAGACAATTTCTTACCTAAGGGATTAACCCCTTTGGAAGACTTGTTTGATTCAAATGATGTTCGTATAAAACCTAAAATGGAACCTTTGAAATCTGATATGGAGGAGTGTAATATAGGCACTGATCAAAATCCAAAATTGATCAAACTTTCTAAATCATTACCTCCCACTGAAAGAGTAAAATACATTGAGTTATTAAAAGAATTTCAAGATGTCTTTGCTTGGATTTATGAGGACCTCAACTCCTATGACACCAACATCATACAACACACAATCCCTATAAAATAAAATCAAAAACCTTTCAGACAAAAACTTATAAGGATAAATCATATCCTATTACCTTCAATTGAAAAGGAAATTCAGAGAATGTATGATGCTAAGATAATCGCACCAATCATATTTTCTGATTGGGTTTCAAACCTGGTGCCAACTAGGAAGAAAACTAGTGAGCTCAGACTCTATGTAGACCTTAGGAACCTCAACAAAGTATCACTCAAAGACAATTACCCTCTCCCCAAAATGGATCATATTTTTCAAAGGGTAGTTGGATCAACCAGAATCTCATTATTGGATGGGTTTTCTGGTTACAATCAAATCTTAGTCATCCTAATGATCAAGCCAAGAGTGTCTTCACTACTCCTTGGGGCACATTCATGTATGTGAAAATTCCTTTTGGACTAATGAATGTAGGAGCCACTTTCCAAAGGGCTATGGATATAGCCTTTTCTAAAGAAATTCATGATTTCCTTGTAATATATCTAGATGACATTACTGTATTTTCAAAATATGATAGCCAACATTTGGATCATCTAAGGTAGTTTTTTATTAAATGCAGGAAATATGGAATTTCTTTAAACCCCAAGAAGTCTTTATTTGGGTTAGAAGAAGGAAAGTTACTAGGTCATATAATTTCAAAAGATGGTATCCGAATAGACCCTGCAAGAATAGAAGCCATCTTACAGATAAAACATTCAAGGAACATTAGAGAATTACAATATTTCTTAGAGAAAATTAACTTTCTTAGAAGATTTATTTCTAATCTAGCAGAATTAATTAAATCACTGGACAATATGTTTAAAAAAGATTCGACCATAAAATGGACTGTTGAGGCTAAGAAATCCTTTGAAGACATTAAACTAGCCTTAACTAGAACACTAGTTTTGATCAGTCCAAAATTTGACAGAGATTTCATCTTATTTTCCTTTGATTTTGAGCACACAATTGCTGCAGTTTTACTACAGAAAAATGACCAGGGCCATGAACAACGTATTGCTTTCTTTATCAAGGCCTTGAGAAATGCCCCCTTAAAATACAACATAATGGAAAAACAAGATTTTTCTTTGGCCAAAGCTATCAAGGACTCTAGGGTATACATTTTATATTCTCATACAGTAGCCTATGTTCCCAATTCAGTAGTCAAAGACATCCTAACTTAGGGTGGTCCAGATGGAAAGAGGGGAAAATGGATTGCTACTATTTTATAATATGGCATAGAAATCAAACCAACTAAGTTAATCAAGGGCTAAGGTTTAGCCAAGCTCATGGCTGAATCAAACTATTAGGCCCTGGATATAAACATTATTGCACAAATAGATAATGAAGAGGAGATGGTGACTCCACTAATCAACCAGGCCTTTATTGAATCACCATGCTATGTTGATATCATTTATGTTTTACAAAATTTACAAGCTCCTCCTGAATTTTCTAAGACCAAAAGAAGATTTTTGAAGATGAAGTCCTTAAAATTTTGTATAATAGACAATGCTTTGTTTTGGAGAAATCATGAAGGTATTCTTCTCAACTGTGTATTAAAAGATGAAATCCGACAAAGTATTATAAGAGTTTCATGCAGGTGACTGTGGAGGACACCTTTACTGGAAAACCACCACTGATAAAATTCTTAGAGCCGGTTTATATTGGCCTATCTTGTTTTCTGATGTAAAGAAATATGTGACCTCCTGTCACAAATGTCAAATTTTTGAGGGAAATAAAAAGCTTCAACCATTACCCCTCAAGCCAATCTCTGTTGAAACACCTTTCCAAAAATGGGGCCTAGACTTCATTGGTGAAATTCACCCACCTTCCTCTACCCAACACACATGAATCCTCACTGCCGCAGTCTATTTCACCAAATGAATAGAAGCCATACCTACAACGCAAGCCACTGACATTGTTATCATAACCTTCCTAGAAACCAACATTCTATCAAGATTTGGATGTCCAACTAAGCTCATTACTGATAATGTGTAGAATTTCCCATTGTAGATCAATAGATCATGCAATATACTAGAGAAAAATAAAATATCTACTTCTACAACAAACTTGCGGAAGCTTAATCAATTTTGAGCAAGATCAAATAGAACACATATAACTGAGAATGAGAAAGCAATCACACATGAACATAGAAGAATACTATGGGGAAAGCCTCAGCTAAAAACCTCAATCTCTATATTATCATACAAGTGGAAAATATGTCCATATTACACAAAGCATTAGCTCACAAGCTATCCTGCTCTCAGTACAATCCTACAATGTAACTCACAGACTGAATAGACACAATATATGCCTTCCCTCAGCCCTCCAAGCCTCCTATTTCCCTGTACAGTTTCTCTTGGGGTCAAATGCTACCACCTATGTGAATTAGCCTCATCACACACTCATCAAACTCAAAAGTAACTGCACAATCTCCAAGGAATGAATTCCTTCCGCATACAAGAGATATCCTCAATGGAATATTCCTGCAACTGATAGTACTTTGTCCCATCATCTGATCTTAATTGAGTCTCTGACTGAACTGACATGCATGAGTTATTTATGAGAGAATATTCAGTTATCTGAAGTGCAGCAGTTACATGCATGCATGCATTAACTAACTAAACTCATAATTTGTTCAACAAACTATTTGAACTAATCTAACTGGACTTAACTCAGATCACTGAGCTAACTAATTACAACTCAAAGTACAACTCATCCTAATCTCCTCTAATCAAGGGATAACTTCCTCAATCAATGGAGAAATTGTTGCATGTCTTCACACAGACTTCATGTTTGATTTCCTACAACTAATTAACTCAAGATGAATTAATTAATTATTTTACAAACAGCTACTAATATCAAATTCGAATTTTAATTCTCAATTTTAGTTTAGGGACTAACTAAATTTGGAATGTATCCTGAAATGCAATTTATAGCAGTGTTATTTTTAGCATTTCTTGTTGTTATTTTCAACACTACCTCTCAACAAAAAAGGGATTATCAGTCACCCCAATCCTATCTCTGTGGAACTCGAACTTGCATTTTGAAAATGCCTTAGTCAAAATATCTGCATCCTGTTCCTCAGTCGAAACACACAGCAATGACATGATCCTCTTCACCACACAGTCTCAAAGATGATGGTACCACATATCGATGTGCTTGGACCTGTCATGAAATACTGGATTCTCAGAGAGTTTGATACAACTCTGATTATCGCAGTAGATTACAGTTGGATCCATCCTCTAACCAAACAATCCCACTAGAATCTTCCACATCCAAATGGCCTCACATGCTGCCTGACTGGCAGCCATATATTCAGCCTCTGCTGAGCTAAGTGAAACTGACCTCTGTTTCCTATTGTACCAGGAAACTGCAGCTAAACCAAGGTTGAAGATTCCTTTAGAAGTGCTCTTCTGGTCTGATGGACTCCTTGCCCAATCTGCATATGTGAAGGCCTGAAGCTTCACTCCCTCTGTCTGTTTGTACCACAATCCATACTAAGATGTGCCTCTGAGGTATCTTAGTACATGCTTCGCTGCCTTCCAAAACAGCTTAGTACGCTAAACCATAGCTTTACTTAGCTGGTTCATCACAAATCATAAGTCTAGTCGTGTGTTCACTAGATACATTAGTGAACCCACAAGCTGCCGATAAATAGTAGTAGCTACTACCTCACCTGAAGTAGCATCCTCCTTCCTCCAGTTACCAACTAGAGGAGTCTTCATGGGTTTGCACTTCTCCATGTGGAATCCCCTGAGTATCGCATTGGCATACTTGCCTTGAGACACAAATACTTCCCAATCTTTCTGCCACACTTCCATGCCTAGAAAGTAGTGCATAAGACCCATGTCTTTCATCTCAAACTCTCTTGCAAGGTCCTCCTTGCAACACTTGATCAAATGATCATCACCTGTCAAAATCAGATCATCCACATAAAGAACAATGATCAATGGCTTACCTTCTACCATGATGTGGTAAAGGTTTGCATCTGCTTCACTCTTGGTGAAACCCAACCCAGTGAAATAGTTTTCGATCCTGGTGTACCAAGCACGAGGTGCTTGCTTTAGCCTGTAAAAATCCCTCTTGAGTCAGCACACATGCGACTCATGATCGAAGGTATTAAAACCTTCCAGTTGCTCAATGTACACCTCTTCCTCAATCTTCCCATTGAGGAACATTGTCTTCACATCCATCTAATGGATCTTCCAACCCATCTGAGCTGATAATGCCAACATCGATCTGATAGATGTGTACCTTGCTACAGGAGAAAAGGTCTCATCTAGTCGATCCCCTCGACCTGTGAGAAAACATGGGCAACAAAACTTTCCTTATGTTTCTCAACACTGCCATCATCTGCTTGCTTTACCTTGTAAAGCCATCAGGAACTCACCATTGACTTATCTTGAGGTCTTGGGACAACATCCCACACACTGTTCGAATGATAGTTGTACTCCTCTACCATTGCATCAACCCAGACTGGTTGCTACACTGCTTCCTCGAATGTAGAAGGTTTAGACTCTACACACTCCCCAACTAGGGCCATGTAACCAGTGTACTACTCAGGTGGCCTCCTCTATTTGTGCTGAGAATATGGTTGTCCCACATTCTTTCACGCATCTAACATCAACCTGTCAGCTTCCCTTGAGCATTTCCACCCACCTCTGGAAGACTCAGCATGAGTGGATGTCTCCACTCCCAGATCCTCTGTATGTGGTTGCTCCTCATCAATCTGAGACTCCTCCTCCTTAGGAACTGAAAGTTCCTCCTTTGCATGCAACTTGAGCTCCCTCTCAAGTGATAATCACATGGTTTTTTGCTCATCCAACTTAAGATCTCTGCGGACCACTGTCCTTTGACTGGTAGGCAGGAACACCCGATAGTTGTGGGGTGTATCAGTGTACCCCACAAGTATCCCCAACTCAGTTATTGGATCTAGCTTCTTCTGGGCATCTTTGGTCACATGGCAATAAACCGATGATCCAAAGATCCTGAAGTAACTCACATATGGTCGCTTCCCGGAAAAGGACTCCATAGGTGTCTTCATTCACAGTATACAGTGCAGGTTTCTGTTCTGCAAGTATACTATTGTATTGCATGCCTCAGCCCATAAATGAAGTGGTAGGCTATGGTAATGCAACATTGCTGGAGTTGCTCCCATAATCGATCTATTCTTCATTTCGACCACCCCATTCTGCTATGGGTTATGGGGTGCCGTCAACTCCCATTTAATTCCTTCTACTATGCAGAAGTAATTAAACGGTTGGGAGACATACTCTCCACCATTGTCGCTACACAAGGCTTTTATTTTCTTTCCATATTCTTTCTCTGCCAAGGCTTTAAACTCACAAAACCTCAAGAAAGTCTGATCCTTCTTTTGCATAAAGTAGATCCAACATATATGAGAAAAATCATCAATAAAAATAACATAGTACCTTTCTTTAGCGGTGGAGGCTGTAGAGAATGGTCCACAAACATCTGTGTGAACTCACTCCAGGATTTCTCCAGCTCTACTATCTCGATCCTGAAAGGCAAATTTCACATACTTATCCAAGGTACAACCTTTGCATGTATCCGTCTACTCTATTTTTCCCTTGGGAAGTCCGGTAGAAATCTGTTGCATGATCTTCAAGGCCCCATGGTGCAAGTGGCCCAATTTTCTATGACATAGCTTGCCAACATCTTGGCTTTGCACCACCTCTGCTTTGGAACTCAATGCAACACAGTCATCTACCTCCAACTTGTAGAGATTCTTTACTCGAATCCCAATCCTCTTGGTCTATCTAGTACTGATATGCCATAGGAATACCTTTCCTTTACTAAAGACTACATCATAGCCTTTATCTTCTAGCATAGCGGCAGGCACAAGATTCTTCTTCAGACCTATACATACTTTACATCAGTCAAGGTGAGAGGAGCTCCATGCTCCCTCTGAAACACAACCATACCTTCACTTGAAACACGGTACTTTCTATCATCGCCCATCTCAATCTACATCTGGAGATCCTTCTCCTCCGAGGTACTGAAAAGATTCTTGTTGGTAGACATGTGGAAAGAAGCTCCATCATCTAGGTACCAAACACATCCCACCATGAATGAAACCATGCATGCGATGAGGGAGAAATCCAATTCGAACTGTGAGGCCAGTGCCTCACCATATGACCCTTTTAGGATCCCTTCTTGGCTTTATTCTATGGAAAATTCATAGCATAATGGCCCACTTCATGACAATGAAAGCATCACACTTTCGATTTGTCAAACTTCTTCTCACCATGGGAAGAACTGGATTTTGGATGGGACACCTTCCCTTTCCCTTTCCTCGCCTTACTCGCTAAGGATAGATTTTGTTCATCATCTTGCTTTTATGAAGATCCATCTCTTGTGCCTCTTCTCATCTCCTCCTGCATCATATCCAACCAAAGTCGTTCCCAATCTGGAAATTTCTCTCTTCCATTTACCGAGTCTTGGTAGCTATGCTAGCTCTTAGGAAGACTTAGGAGAGCAAGACTCTCCATGTCATCATCGGCTTTTGTGATCCCTACACTTCCAATCTCATCCCTGTAGGTGGTGAGCTTGTTCAGATATGTAGAGATTGTGTCGCCCTTTTCACACTTGATTTTCCGAAGCTTGTCTTTCAGTGCTAGCTTCCTCTAATTGTTGTTGTTCTGATATAGATATTTCAATGTTTTCCACATTGAAAATGGTGTCTCCTTCCCATGGAGGCTCGAGGCAATGTGGTCTAGAACTCCCTCCAGGAGGATTCTCCTCGCTCTAGCAACACATTTCTTCCATTGCGCCAATTCTGTAGCATTAGCTTCTGCTGGCTTGGGGATTTATTGATCAATGAATTCCTTTAGACCGTTGTCCTCTAATACTTCTTCCATGCAATCCTTCCAGGCTATATAATTTGAGTTTCCATCAAGGGCATACTCGAGTCTTAAACCGTTGAACGCCATTGGTGAAATTTGAGATGTGATAAGAATTCGAATTCTATAATCAGGAACTTGAAACTTCGAACTTCTCCCTTCTTTGTATATTGTTCTTCGCTTTGATCACCTTTGCTCTGATACCATGTAGAATTTCCCACTGTAGATCAGCAGATTATGCAATATACTAAAGCAAAATAAAAGATCTACTTCTACAACAAACTTGTGGAAGCTTAATCTATTTTGAGAAAGATCAAATAGAAAACATATAACTGAGAATGAGAAAGCAATCACACATGAACATAGAAGAATACTCTGGGGAAAGCCTCAACTAAAAACCTTGATCTCTGTATTATCATACAAGTGGAAAATATGTCTGGATTACACAAAGCATTAGCTCACAAGCTATCATTCTCTCAGTACAATCCTACAATGCATCTCACAGACTGAATAGACACAAGATATGCCTTCTCTCAGCCCTCCAAGCCTCCTATTTCCTTGCGCACTTTCTCTTAGGGTCCAATGCTGCCACCTGTGTGAATTTGCCTCATCACACACTCATCAAACTCAAAAGTAACTATGCAATCTCCAAGGAATGAATTCCTTCTGCATGCAAGAGATATACTCAATGGAATATTCCTACAACTGATAGTACATTGTCCCATCATCTGATCTCAACTAGGTCTCTAACTGAACTAACATGCATGAGTTATTTATGGGAGAATATTCAGTTATCTGAAGTGCAGCAGTTACATGCGTGCATGGATTAACTAACTGAACTCACAATTTGTTCAACAAACTATTTGAACTAATCTAACTAGACTTAACTCAAATAACTAAGCTAACTAATTACAACTCATCCTGATCTCCTTTAATCAAGGGATAACTTCTTCAATCATTGGCAAAATTGTTTCATGTCTTCACATAGACTTCATGTTTGATTTCCTACAACTAATTAACTCAAGGTGAATTAATTAATTATTTTACAAACAACTGCTAAGATCAAATTCGAATTTTAATTCTCAATTTTAGTATAGGGAATAACTAAAATTGGAATGTATCCTGAAATGCTATTTATAGTAGTGCTATTTTTAGCACTTCTATTTTTAGCATTTCTTGTTGCTATTTTCAACATAATGTAGCAGCCTTTAAGTCCAAAATAAAGATAGATTTCTGCAACAAGTATCATGTAACCCTGGGCCATTCCATAGCCTATTATCCTCAAGGAAATGGACTAGTAGAATCCTCAAACAAAATTTTGGTGAACATCATTAAAAAGTTGTTAGAGGATAATAAGAAAACATGGAACAAAATGTTGGTCAATGCCTTATGGGTAGATAGACTAACCACAAAGAAATCAATTGGTACCTCTCCCTACCAACTAGTTTATGGGATGGAAGTTGTCTTTCCATCCTCCTTGGGAACACCAGTGATGAAGCTGCTTCAAGAGTTGCAGGTTGAACCAAATAGTATCCAAAGAAGAATCAACCAAACAATACATCTTCAACAAACCAGGGAAGAAGTATATATCAGATCTCAGGTTGTGCAGGAAAGGATTAAAAAGATTTTTGACAAGAGAACCAAGGCTGAGGATTTCTACCTTGGTGACAAAGTCCTAAAATGGGATTCAAGGAGGGAAGATAAAGGTAAACATGGGAAATTTGATTTCCTATGGAAAGGCCCATATGTCATTTATGCTTTCAGAGGTAATAATGCTTTCTTCCTGAGAGAAATGGATGGTACAGAAGCAGAAGGTGGACCAATGAATGGTCAAATGCTCAAACACTATTTTGAACCTAACTACTGATTTTTACTTTCCATTGTACATATTTCATTTTTCTTCAAAAGGTTTAGTTTGGATTGGATAGTGATTTTTGAAGATGAAGCCCAAAGAGAAGGCCCTAAGCTTTAAGGATTTACTATCATAAGTATCAATAATGTAGAGGCATAGAGGAAAATTTTGCAAGGTAAAATCAACAATAATTCAAAGGCTACTGATCTACAAATTTCTTTACATTTCACTAGAAAATTCCATCCTGAAGTGGAGCCACTGTTAAGTTACTATACCAATAGGAATCATAATTTTGATTGACTAAGGTTAAGCCTTGTAATATTGTACATACCTTTGCTTTCTGCAAATGTTTTCCATATTAAAAAATAAAAAAAAAGTAAAGAGGGTGTGTCCTAAAAGAATAATCAAAGCACAAAAATCATGAAAATAGGTCCAAAAAATGAAATATATGAACCCCAAACGACAAAATAGACAAGGGAAGTGTGCAAGTCAAAATTCCACTACTATTTACTTTTTATGCATAATAAATGATTGTATGCAACGTGTTACTTATGCCACAATACATGAATAGACAAAATGTTTAAACTTGGCTATTTCATGCTTTGAATTTTATGTTTCATAGGTAGTGAATAAATCTAACCAAACAGTGTAATCTTGGTAGATCCTTAGATAGGTAGAATGAATAAAAGGAGCTCATCAGTTTAATATGAGCCCTTGGAGGATATAGTATTAGACTTAGATAGTTTATTTTGTAAAGAAAAGAAAAGAGTGATAAGGGTTTTCTAGCCTAAATGCACCCTAATAAAGTGAAGAAAAAATGGTAGGATGAGTAAGTGGGTAAGTCACAAAACGGTTGCAGAAATATCATTTCAATTGATACATGAAGCACTTATGTCATTGTTTCAAATGTATCATTTAAATATGCATAAGTGGTAAACAAAACAAAGGCAATGGTTCACAATTTGGTTTACTTAACATCCCCTCATTCATTTCAACCCCCATCGCACTCGCTAACTCCCCTTCCATAAGAAAAATATTGATACTTATAGTTCTTAAGTAAAAAAGGCTCAGAGAATTTCTTTGACTTCTAGTGGGACCGGACCCTCGGCTTGATGACTTAAGAATGAAAGGTGTTAAATTTCATCGTAATTGATTCATTCCCCTCAAAAAACCCCTTTTCCTAAGGTTAAGTTCTTTTGCCTAGGAAAACCCCTTTATAAACATGTTTTATGTACAAAAAACCCACCAAATACATTTATCCTAAGTACTAGGTATATGGAAAATACACAACATTTCATACACCTAGGCACAATGCCCCTTCCGCTCATTTCACTTCATATTAACTTTTTAATTAAATATATAAAATTCCCGAAAAACCCACTACCCCGTATATATTTAACCCCCTTATATAAAATAGCCCCACCCCTTAGTTTATTTTATAAACTATGTTACTACCCCTTATCCCGAAAAAACTTTAAAAAACCTGCCCTCAGGCCTTAATCCTATGTTAAAAAGTCCTCGATGAAATTAAGTTCTAAATTAATCTCATACCACCGATGATTAAGTCCCTGAGCCCCCCATCAAATCACATCATTCACCCCCGCGCAACTCCCATCTCTCGATCACCATTGATCGTCCCTCCTCCACATCCAATGCCTCACAAGCATATCGGGTCGACCCGACGTCCTCCCTTTACCCTCCCAATAAGGCGCTTTTCCCCCTAGCCCCCGATGCTACGTGTCAAGTGCTAAATGGAATCGGGCGGCCCCTCCTAAATACTGCCTGCACCACAAAAGCAATGCGATGGACCTCCCAAACCACTTTCCCCTTCCAACCAAAAACCATCACTATTCATCAAATACTGAAACCCGCCAAAATTAATTTTTTTCCTTATAAAATCCCATTTACCCCTCTTTTCACTCTTTTCGTGCATTTTGCCTTGGAGAATTCAGAAAGTCATTGCGACCCCTGCAAACAGCCAAATTACTCATAAACCTCCGACATTGCTCTACAGACGCTGCAAAAAGTCCATCTCGTTCACCAGTACCGTACAAAACTCTGTAGCCACCTTTAGCCACCCATTTATAGTCAACTTCGCCCAAATTCTAGGTATTTAACCATGGAATTCCAACTCCATTGTCAAATTCCAAATCACTTCACCCTCTTTGACACTGTTAATTAAGTAAAAAGATCAAATTTACCTAAATTTTAACTCTGTGAGCCAAAAACCACTACAAAGCCTCCATTACCCTAAAAACTTTGATTTCCTCCCCACACTCAAATCCACAAGAACTGAGTATGGCTGCCCCAATTGCAATGGATGTGAGGCCTATCACTACACCTCATTTAGACCTGGACCACCTTCCCTTAGCTGACAAAGACTTCTAGATAACAGATACCACTATCATAGAGCTCCTGCTTAAAGTACATTGCCAAAGTAGGGACAAGTTCTTGAACCATGCTGATGAAATTGGCCTTTGGGAGTCAAATTTGCCCAAGTACCAGTTCCCCCAAGTCCACATTTTTCCTGAAATTGTGCATATGTGCTATGCTTGCTACGTCCCCAGTCATAGAACCATCATGTCTAATGACCAGAAGGTCCTTTTCACCATCACTGCTGAGTCCATCAATGAGATGCTACAGCTCCAACTAGGACCAAATCTAACTCCCCTCTCAATTGGAGACCTACTGGACTTATATCCCAAACTCAGCTCTGCAAAATTGGCCCAATTGCTCCAAACCTTCATCATAGAAGAGAAGCACATCCCTAAAGACCCCCCTCCATATGTAACAACTATATTTTCCCCATGGGGCTGAAATATTGTAGCCATGATATCTTGTGTTTTGGGTTACTCCACAAGTGAGTACATCGATGAGATTATCCTAGCTTTCATGTCCATCTATACCCCAGGACAGCCTCCTGCATCCATTTATGAGTTTACCACATTCATAGCTGACAAAATGCATGAGCAGTTCACAAGAATGGGCAATGAAAGGGTTTTCAAGTACTCCTCAGTTTTATACCATATGTTCTTATATTTTCAATCAGAGAAGTTCCCATTCACTCTTCAAAAGTTGGACACCAAGGGTCAGCTCAGGTTAGTCATTTTTTGGACCCCATTGATCCACCAATACCATTCTTCATACTCTTACTCTGATTTTATTGATTTATTTGTACACCCAGTCATGACAATGTTAAATCGAAGCCATCCTCCAAGAATCAGTGCAGAAATAAAGAGAGTCCTCCAATTATCTAAACAGACCAAAGTTGGTGACTGGTACCTTTACTAGAACCATACATAAATCAGGATTTATGGTTGCATGTTGGCACCATACAAGCTAACAAGATACCTCCCAATGACATTGTTTGCATTAGAATACTATAGGAAACTTATCAATGTAGATGAGATAAAATTTGGTAATGCTAAGAAGAAGGCCAATTTCATAATAAAAGACCAACTAGACCCCTTCATATGCAACTCTAGAGAGGTTGGCCAAGAGGCAAACTTGATGTTACAAAATATGAAGTTCCAAAGAAGTTTTGTCTAGGGATATGATTGTTTGGAATTCATCACAAAGAAGAGACAAAAGGTCAAGCTAGGACCTTTCATTCACCATCCCATACCTGAGATAGAAGCTTATGCCAATCAGACAAAATGGGTGGAGGGTACCGTAGTAGACCAAGACAATACCGGAGTAGATGTTTAGAATGATATTATTGATTTAGAAAAGCAGCTCGATGACAACTCTTTTCTGCAAGTACCAAGAGAACCAAAGACTACTATGAGCACCCCTTCGGTCATGCGAACTCCTCAGAATGAGGAGAAGATCCCAAAAAGAAACAGAGAAGGGGCTTCCACTTCAGGAATTGCCACCTCTGATTTACAACAAGAATCAAATAAGAGGCAAAGACTAAATCCAGCCTCTGAGCAAGAGTTCACTGAAGACTCCGCTGAAGTCACTAATACAGGAGCAGAAAGAAGTAGGCCTGCCACTCCATCTGGAGGCATGCAAGAGCCTTCGACATCACAAAATTAGATGTTGGAAAGGCATATCAATATTGAAGTGTCCTCTTTCAGAATGTCAGCTGACAAAGACCAAGATATCAATGAAAGGTGTTGAGATTGCAACAAGATGATGGAGCTTAGTGAAAAGAGTCGCCTTCACTAAGTGGGCCCGCAGGAAAATTATGGCGCAAGTTCTATTTTTGATCACAGTGTGAGTGATCACAATGTGGGTGACCAAAGTGTGAGTGATCACAATGTGGGTGACCAAAGTGTGGGTGACCACAGTGTGGGTGATCAAAGTCTATTTTTAGACTGGCTGTCAAAAATAGAAAAGTCAAATATTATTGTCTCATAATAATATTTGGACTTTAAACTTGATCTTATTTTCTTGGAGCACTTCAGTTTGAGCTACAGATGTGGCTCATGCAGCTGTCAGAAGGAAGTACGCTTTTCTTATGAGTCAGTTGAGTTGTTGCATGCATGACTTCAGTTAAAACTCAATCAGTTGAGTTTGGTGGAGTTGATTGTGGAGTTGATGGAGTTGTGTTCAGTTTGACTTGGTTAAACTGGTTGTAGTTAGTCTAACTGCAAATAGACTAATGATGAGTTGTTAAACTAATTATTAACTCATAATACAACTATAGAATACATCGGTTAAATCAGTTGCATGTCAGTGCATGTTCAGTTCAGCAGGGACAGGTGTTAGAGAATCAGATTGCTATCAGTTGTGACTATAGTTGTGCATCAGATCTTGCACAATCAAGGGATTGAGTATGCCAATGAGTTTGCTCATGTATTTGCCCAGTTTGTAGCTTTTTCTCACGTCTTACACATTGTGAGTGATTCTTTGGAGGTGAAATACGAGTTTGGTAGACCATTCTCATTCATTCTTAAGCAGGTATTGAGCAGTGGAGGCAGGCAAGCAGTGGAATAGATTTGGAGATCAGATCTTAGCTGTATTGTGTGTAACAGGTGGAGCTGGTACTAGATTGCTTATGATAAGCATTGTACTTTGTAATGTTACATGGTCTCAATCATTAATATACAGATAGTGTGGGGTTTTTAGCGAGATGCTTTCCCCGGGTTACATACTGTGTTAATGTGTGAATGCTCTTGATGTTTTATTGTTATTGATGCTGCTATATTGATGATCAACATAGAGGAGCTTATGTATTGTGTATGTATTCCGCAATAGTACATGATCAGGATAATCTCCATTGAATATGTGTTAAATTATTCAAAGTTTCTACATGGTATCAGAGCTAGATAATTGTAGAAAAAGTTTCTACATGGTATCGGAGCCCTTTGATTTGAAGGAAAATTTCTACAGGATATCAAGCGAGGATTGATCATCTGATCTACTATTCAGGAAGTGTTTACATTTTATTTCTTCAGGCAGAGTCTGTAATCGGGCCAAGTAGCCTCTGGATTCATCCTTCTTTTGGAAGGTGAGATATCCGGTGAATGCCCATACAGTCGATCTCTGTACAAGAAATACTTTGTTCTCACGAATTTTAGATCGGAAGCGGTTGAGTTTTGAGCTGGTGGAATTTGAATTTAATTCCAAAGCAAGAGCGAAACTAAGAAACATTCAGTTCAAGAAGGGTGACAGTATGCCCAAGTATCTCACGAGGTTCACTCAGTGTCGAGATGAGCTGGGAAGTGTGGGGGTTACTGTCGATGATGAGGACTTGGTGAGCTTGGCTCTCCTTGGTCTTCCGAAGAGTTGGCATTCCTATCAGGACTCTGTCAATGGTCGGGAGAAATTGCCAGGATGGGAAAGACTATGGTCAGATCTTGTGCAGGAGGAGATCAGGCAGAGTACTAGGGACGGATCTTCATCAAAGGGAGCTGATGAAGAGAATTGTGCTTTGGCTGCCAAAGCAAAGAAAGGGAAGAGCAAGAAAGCTTCTCAATCTGGTGCAAAAGGCAAGAAGCAGGATATGTCCAAGGTGAAGTGTTTTCACTGTCACCAGCACAGACACTATGCCACTAATTGTCTGCAGAAGAAGAAGAACAAGCAGGCTGCTGGATCTTCAGCAGGAGAGGCTCTAGCCTCACAGTTTGAGCTTGATTTTTCATTGATCGCATGCTTGGTTTCAAGTGTGATGGGATCAGTGTGGTTCTTGGACAGTGGTGCGTCTTTTCACATGACGGGAGATAGAGATTTGTTCTCTGATCTGGAGGACAAAGATCTTGGAGTGCACATCGAGATGGGCGATGATGGTAGATACAGTGCGACCGGTATCGGTACCATTTCCTTTGAGAGGGAGTCTGGTAAACCCTTCGTATTGAAGGAAGTCATGCATGTTCCAGGATTGACGAAGAATCTCATCTCAGTGGCGATGTTAGAAGACAAGGGGTATGATGTTGTTTTCAGCGAGGGAAAGGCTTTCCTGCGCAGCAAGACAACTGGTGAGACTCGGAAGATAGGGGTTCGAGTGAGGAACCTTTATCAGTTGCATGTAGATGGATGCGCAGCAATGGCGGGCAAGGCATAAGGATTGGTGAGCCGGGATGATGGCGAGTTGTGGCACAGGAGATTGGATCACCTTCACCATGGAGCCTTGAAGATATTGCAGCAGATCACTATAGGGCTTCCTAAAGGCACACTTGCGCAGTCAGATCAGTGCAAGGGGTGTACTTTGGGGAAGTTTGTGAAAGCCACCTTTCACGAGAAGGATAGTCGCGCCACGACGATCCTTGAGAGAATTCACACAGACGTGTGTGGACCTTTCTCAGTTGCTTCGACAGCAAAACACAGGTATTATGTGATTTTTGTTGATGATTTCTCTCGTAAGTGCTGGATCTTCTTCATGCAGAAGAAGAGCGAGACATATTCAAAGTTCTGTGAATTCAACGCACTGGTCGAGAAGGAGTCGGGGAAGAAGGTGAAGGCTCTTAGGAGCGATAATGGTGGTGAATACATTTCGGACGAGTTCAAGGATTTCTGCAAGGCAGAAGGGATTCGCAGAGAGCTCATAGCTCCCCATAACCCACAACAGAATGGGGTAGCTGAGCGGAAGAACAGAACGATTGTGGGTGCTGCACGGGAAATGTTGCATGATCAGGGCCTACCCCTTCACTTGTGGGCGGAAGCATGCAATACAGCAGTTTATGTGCTGAACCGTTGTCCTCATAAGATACTTGGCATGAGTATACCTGAGGAGACTTATTCTGGTAAGAAGCCTGATCTTTCTCATTTGAGGATTTTTGGTGCTAACGTTTACATGCATGTGACGAAGGATGCCAAGAAGAAGTTGGAGCCAACCGCAGAGGTTGGGATATTTGTGGGGTACACTGATACGCCCCACAACTATCGTGTGTATTTTCCAGACAGTGGTAAAACTTTTGTGCGACGGGATATAAAATTTCAGTAGGAGAAAGCCATGAAGTGTTCGCTTGAGAGGGAGCTACACTTGCATGCAGATGAGGAGCTATTAGTTCCTAAGGATGAGCTTTAGGACGTGGATTAGCCACAGGACAAGGTTCATGGAGTGGAAGAGACCACTCATGCAGCGCCAACCATCAAAGGGCGAAAGCGCTTGACAGAAGCTGAGCGACTGGCTCAAGATGCAGAGAAAGTTGTAGGACCACCTATAGCCCAACGCAGGTAGAGACAGTCACCTGATCGGTACACTGGATACATGGCTCTGATGAGCAAGTGTGTTGTGACTGAGCCATCCTCTTTCGAGGAAGCTGTGGAGGATCCCGCATGGGTAGACGCCATGGTGGAAGAGTATGATTCTATTGTCAGAAACAGTGCATGGGAGATTGTTCCTAGACCAGAAGGGAAATCAGTGGTGGGTTCGAGATGGATCTACAAGGTCAAGCAGGTAGCTGACGAGAGTGTGGAGAAGTACAATGCAAGATTTGTTGCCCGAGGCTTTTCACAGATAGAGGGGATCGATTATGAGGAGACCTTTTCACCTGTTGCAAGGTATTCTTCCAAACGGACGATTCTTTCTCTCTCAGCGCAGATGGGATGGCACATTCATTAGATGGATGTGAAGACTGCGTTCCTCAATGGAGTCATTGAGGAGGAGGTGTACATTGAGAAACCCGAAGGCTTTGAGGTCTTCAGCAGCGAGTTGCATGTGTGCAGGCTCAAGAGAGCGTTGTATGGGTTGAAGCAAGCACCACGTGCTTGGTACACATGGATAGACAGCTATTTCACAGGACTTGGATTCTCCAAGAGCGAGGCGGATCCTAACCTATACCAGATTGTGGTGGAGGGTAAGTTGCTTATCATTGTACTGTATGTTGATGATTTGATTCTAACGGGTGATGAGCTGTTGATACTGTCATGCAAGAAGGATCTTGCTACAGAGTTTGAGATGAAGGACTTGGGCCTCCTTCACTATTTCCTAGGATTCGAAATATGGCAGCGCAGTGGTGGACTGTTTGTTTCTCAGGGAAAGTATGCTTGGGAGATACTGGAGAAGTTCAACATGCATGGCTGCAAGCCTGTTGATAATCCTCTTCCTGGAGGTTGGAGGAAGGAGGATGCCACTGCAGGAGAAGAATTGGATGCCACTGTTTATCGACAGTTGGTGGGGTCGCTGATGTATTTGGTAAATACACGACCTGATATATGCTATGCATTTAACCAACTTTCACAAGCTATGGTTAAGCCTACCAAGCTCTTCTAGAAGGCGGGCAAGCATGTATTGCGCTACTTGAGAGGCACATCGGGATATGGTTTGTGGTACAGACAGGAGGATGAGGTGAAGCTATGTGGCTTCACGGATGCAGATTGGGCAGGGAGCCCAACAGACAGAAAGAGCACATCAGGAGGGGTCTTCAGTATTGGATCGACAGCAGTTTCTTGGTACAGCAGGAAGCAGAGATCCGTGGCACTCAGTTCAGCGGAGGCCGAGTATATGGCAGCAAGTTTGGCTGCATGCGAGGCTATATGGATGAGGAAGACCCTGGTTGGTTTGTTCGGTTCTCATTTGGATCCTACTGTGATTTACTGTGATAACCAGAGTTGCATTAAACTCTCGGCTAATCCTGTATTTCATGATAGATCTAAGCATATTGACATCAGGTACCATCATATCAGAGATTGTGTGCAGTGGAGGATCATGTTGCTTTCATACATTCCAACGGAGGATCAGGATGCTGATATTCTGACGAAGGCTCTCACCAGGAGCAAATTCGAGTACCACCGAGGCAGGATAGGGGTTGCTGATAATCCATATCTTGTCAAGAGGGAGTGTTGAGATTACAACAAGATGATGGAGCTTAGTGAAAAGAGTCGCCTTCACTAAGTAGGCCCGCAGGCAAATTATGGCGCAAGTTCTATTTTTGATCACAGTGTGAGTGATCATAGTGTGAGTGATCACAATGTGGGTGACCAAAGTGTGAGTGATCACAATGTGGGTGACCAAAGTGTGGGTGACCACAGTGTGGGTGATCAAAGTCTATTTTTAGACTGGCTGTCAAAAATAGAAAAGTCAAATATTATTGTCTCATAATAATATTTGGACTATAAACTTGATCTTATTCTCTTGGAGCACTTCAGTTTGAGCTACAGATGTGGCTCATGCAGCTGTCAGAAGGAAGTACGCTTTTCTTATGAGTCAGTTGAGTTGTTGCATGCATGACTTCAGTTAGAACTCAATCAGTTGAGTTTGGTGGAGTTGATTGTGGACTTGATGGAGTTGTGTTCAGTTTGACTTGGTTAAACTAGTTGTAGTTAGTCTAACTGCAAATAGACTAATGATGAGTTGTTAAACTAATTATTAACTCATAATACAACTATAGAATACATCAGTTAACTCAGTTGCATGTCAGTGCATGTTCAGTTCAGCAGGGACAGGTGTTAGAGAATCAGATTGCTATTAGTTGTGACTATAGTTGTGCATCAGATCTTGCACAATCAAGGGATTGAGTATGCCAATGAGTTTGCTCATGTATTTGCCCAGTTTGTAGCTTCTGCTCACGTCTTACACATTGTGAGTGATTGTTTGGAGGTGAAATACGAGTTTGGTAGACCATTCTCATTCATTCTTGAGCAGGTATTGAGCAGTGGAGGCAGGCAAGCAATGGAATAGATTTGGAGATCAGATCTTAGCTGTATTGTGTGTAACAGGTGGAGTTGGTACTGGATTGCTTGTGATAAGCATTGTACTTTGTAATGTTACATGGTCTCAATCATTAATATACAGATAGTGTGGGGTTTTTAGCGAGATGCTTTCCCCGGGTTACATACTGTGTTAATGTGTGAATGCTCTTGATGTTTTATTGTTATTGATGCTGCTATATTGATGATCAATGTAGAGGAGCTTATGTATTGTGTATGTATTCCGCAATAGTACATGATCAGGATAATCTCCATTGAATATGTGTTAAATTATTCAAAGTTTCTACAAAAGGTATAAAGAAATCAAGGCTATAAATGAGAGGCTTAAGGCCCAAACATATGCACAATATCTGAAGCTAACTCCTACCAATCAAACAAGGCTAATGTCAGCCTTTGACATTAAAGAGGGGAAGCTGCAAATGACCTTTATGAATCCTACAACCCAACAACCAAAGACAACATCAGATTTCAAAAGGGTAGATTTCGAAGTGTTGGCAAGGGATATTCATCCCATATACCAGATTGAGCTACACAAATAGGCTGGAGAGATGATATACTCCACCCTAACAGGTAAAGCCATAACTTCCCATTAGCTACAGAACTCCCTGGACAACATCTCAGCACAATTCCAGTTGGAGAAGGCCTCCTCACAGGCTAAGGACACAAGGATCAAGTCCTTAGAGGACTTAGTAACTGAATTGGGACACGATCCCAAGGATATAAAAGCTACAAAATAGCTTATCAAAAATAAGAATGATGACATAGTTGTAATAAAGAAATAGCTAAAAATACCTCAATTATAGCATCCACAAACACTGGAATTCCTAAAATCCCAACAAGGGCATGAAGGACTAATGGGCTTGGTCTTGAAATTAAATGACCAACTTAAAGAGACTGAAAAGGAATTGGATGCTTTGATCTAATTAAAACAGGAAGATGTGCCCAGCTCTTCAACAAATGTTATCCCCACAGTCTCTACAACAGTTCCATCAACACTAGCAGCATTTTTGGCACCTACAGCTCCACTTGCAATAGCCTTGCCAGCAACAACAGAATCTACATCAACAGCAGGTGCATTAGGAGAGAAAGCAATAGAACTTTTCAAAGCCATGGAAGAGATGTCTATCTAGGCTACTAAAATGAAAAAGTTAAGAGAAAAGGTTGCATGTTTCGAAACAGACTGTAGACTTGCCCAACTGAAGTAGAAAGAAGAAACACAAAGAGCCCAGAGAATGGGTGAGAGAATCAAAATCCTAGAAAAGGATTTAACACTGGAGAAACCACTTGGAAAAACCAAAGAAATGTTGTGGGCCAATATCATTGACTCTGTCAATGATATTTGGCCATCAATCCAAGTAATTTTTGAACAAACAGAGCTAGTAAAGATAGCTACAGAAACTATCCATAAAGTGAAGGAGGAATTAGGAAAAAAGCTGGAGGATGAAAATAGACTCATCCACTTCCTCAACAGCAAGAAAATATATGATCTCCAAGAGATAAATATATAAGATAGGACTTCTTCCATTTTAGAAATAAGGAAGGTCCTTTCCAAAAGGAAACTTATGCTTAATTTGGAAGAAAAGTGCCACAATATGTAGGTAGCCATTGATAGGTTCATGGCTAAATTCCAGATTTTGAGGGAGAAAGGTCTACCCAGTCCTATGGTCATTAATGATAAACTAATGACATAGTTGGACTATGGTGATAGACTCGGAAAATTGGCTAAGGAACAGGTCAGTTCTTCATCCATCAAAGCCTTGCCAATAGGGAAAGTATTATATGACACCTTTGAAAACTTGTTTTTCCTTGAGCATGAGGTAAAACATTTGTTCCTCACCAAGCCAAATTTTGCAAAGTATATTGAGGCTGATGAAATATACAGGAGAATGGTGAATGTGAAATTACCAGATGCAGAATGGTGGGAGAAAATGATAGATTTACTGTGATAAATTTACAGAAGAAATTTACTACACAGTAAAAATGAAGGCAGCCAGGTAAAACAAGTGAAAACAGGGCAGCAGGGTCAAAGAGTATCAGTTGAAAGATGAAAGTAAATAAGACTCCAACGTGAAACTCCACAACTGCAAGCCAAATTAAAAGGCTAACACTTCAACAATAAAGGCCAACACAACCTTAATAAAAGGGACAACATGAAACAGTTCATTAGTTGTCTCTATCTTCTTGCAAGAAGATATTTGTATTTACTAGATTAAATCTCAAGTTTTTTTGAGATATTTTGCAATAAGTTTTTATATAAATACTTCACAATTTGAAGTATGTAGTGTGGATTCTTAGACATTTCAATAGTTTTCTTGATCAAAGACTGTGAGCTATTGTATTGCTCTTGGACCAACAAGCTGGATTATTGAATAAAGCAAAGACATTTCACTAGATTCATGTGTAGTGCAAAATAAATACAAGTGTCCTCTTTGTGTTTCATTTTTCTTTAAAAAATTTTCCATAATCTTAAATGCATCTGAAATCTAAATGCTTTAATATGGAATGATATCTCAAAACTTTCTTCACTCCACTTTGTTTTTACTATTAGGAATTTTGTATGTTTTCTGCTAAAATTATCTAAGTTAAGGAATTCTTGATTGCTCCTTAGTTCAGGTAGTTTCCCTCTGGTATATATTAAAGGATTCTTAATCGCCCTTTGCTCATGATCATCCTATGTTCTTCCTTTTAGTCCCAGTTTGAGGATTCTTAAGTGTCCTCTCACCCTGGTTAAGATCATTTCACCCATTCAACCTGAAAGCCTGTGTTTCACTCTGCTAGCTTAGCCATTGAACACTCCCTTTAATGATTTAATCCCAGTTCTGTTTCCCTTCTATGACTCCATAGCCATATAGCCAGGGACACCATTCTATCCATCTGTTTAAGTATTCCACCATCCAACTTCCAATACAAATCCAAAACCCCCCTGAACTTTAAGAACTAGCCTGAAATCTTAGTAAACAAAGCTAAAACATATAGAGAGAGCCCTCTCTGAGTCATAGGTTGGCTAGAGCCTATACTTAAAAGATTGGTTTATAGTTACCTCAGTCTTTTCCTTCTTCTGATAACTTCTAGGGAAAATTTTGAGTGATAATAGTAGGGACCATCAAACATATGCAGCATGGGTAATCCTTCGATGCAAAATAAATTATGCATCTAATGAGTGCTCCCACTCGAAATTTGAGTAAAATTGTAGGGAGATAAGTTGAATATACGAGTTGAAAAAGTAGTTTTTTTTAACTCCAAAAATGGTGAATCACCCCCCATGGTTGACATCATCGTATTGAATCATATTAGTTCTTATAAATTTTATTTTTGTTGTAAAATTTGGTTTTTAGACCATTTTTTACCTCAAAATTTCTTTAATGGGAATTAGGGCATCTTTGAATTGCAATAATACAAAAAGTGCAGTCACATCAAGGAGCTAAATTTAGTGCCAAAAAACATCAATATTGAAGGCTGAATTATCAAGGAAAGAGAATCACACCAAGCTAAGGAAGAACGAGATCAAATTCACCATATTTCCCCACATGTGTGAAGTTAGGGTTTCTGCAATTAGGTCGAAATTGTGATCAAGGAATTGCGAGTTTGAATTTGTGAAGTTGAAGTAGTGTTAAATCAAGTTGATTTGGTCTTTGAGGAGTCATTTTCAAGGGTCTTAAGTCTTGGAATTCGCCATTTGAATATTTTATAAGAAGAGAAGAATTCTTGCAGGTTTTTCTCTCAAGAGGAGAGGTTTTGGCCCTAGCTAGCAACCTATATTTTGTTTCCTGTTGTATCTTTGATATTCATAGTTTGGTAGTTGTTTGATGATAAGAACACAATAATAATCAAGTGAAAGAAGAAGATAACTACAAGTACATCAAGTTAAGTAAAACAACATCACAAGAAGTTATCAAAGGAAAAGAAATCACTCGAATCTAGTTGCCCTAGATTTCTCAACATGTTATCAGAGCTAAGGTGACAAGAAGAAGAGGTAGCTTGAAGATCCTCAAATTGAAGAAGGATGCATAAGGGCCAAGCATAAGAAGAATCATCATCTAGAAGGAAAATAACTTGGAAGAAGAAGAAGACCTCAAGTACCCTACCTCCATTCAAAGAAAGAAGGACCCTACACACTTGTAGTTCTCTTAGAAGCCTCAACCAAATGAAGCAAGAAGATAAATTCATCATCGAATACAAGATATATCCCTCTCATTTATCACATCTCAGACATCTTTGAAGGAGGAGGAACACCTCTACTTATATTTAAGGAGACACATTGTCATTCTTGAAGAAGGAAGATATCATCAAGGACGTATCTAGTAGAATACACCATCAAGGAGATATCTTCATTTGAAACGTAAGTAGTTTATATTTTATGTCTCAACCTACAAACCAAATGACTTCTTTTTGCAAGGATAATAATAAAATTTTTGTGGCATCGAACTACCTTGCATGGAAGAAGAGAATATTAATTAATTCTAATGGAGAATAAAGTTATTGAATATGTCAAGGGCTCAATAACTAAACCTCTAGAAGATAAATATCAAGTATTATTAAAGTACATGAAAGGAGAAATAAGTGCTAAACATATCCTCAAAGATTCAATCAAGGATTCTCTCATCCCTTATGTAGCAAAGTTGAATACATCTACAAAGATCTATGACAAGTTGGTGAAGTTGTTTTATATAAGCACTGCAAGAGAAAACATATCATTAAGAACTGAACTATATAAGATGAAACTGTAAAGTAAAGAAGGGATAGATTCTTATATCATGAAGGTAGCTCAAATCAAAGATCAACTACAAGAATTTGGAGAAACAATTTTTGATCTAGAGATGACCACCCTTGTACTCAATGAATTACAAGATGAATGGGGGAACTTTGTATCAAGCATATATGGGAAGAAGGAATCCACTCCATTCAACGATATATGGTCATTGTGTAAGATTGAAGAAACTATATTAAAGGTGAAGAAGGATGTTGGATTAAATGAGAAAAAATAAGCATATGTAGCAATGGTAAGGAGGAAAGGGAAATTTAGAAAATTTGAGACTTGAAAGAAGTTTCAAAAGAAATTTGATATGTATAAGATTCAATGTTATCAGTGTAATAAATATGGGCACTTTAGGAGGAATTTTCCTAAACTTAAAAAGAACAACAAGAAGAGAAAGGAAAGCAATGAATCCCATGTCATCAAAGAAATAGAAGGTCTCGAAAACAAGAAGACAAAGGAGGAAGTGAAAGACCTTTATTATGTCTGAGATAACATCATATACTAGTTCTTTTCATTTTGTATAAAACAACAGTCATAATAAGATTCATCATAGCTTAATTGAAATGACATCATTCTAGAAACATGACATTTCTATGGTTGAAGTAACTCATCTAGAAAGATAAGAAAGATAGATCATCATACATAATCATCATTAGAAAGAAGCATTTGCAAATTAAGGATCATCAAGATCCTCCATTGGAATCCCTGTTAAAAGGGTTCATCACTATTTCAAGAAGAAAGTACAACATTCCATCTAGTGTGGAATCAACATTTTATAAGGATGAAGGTATGATGATAATAAAGTGCAGCATGTCAAGTTAATAAAGGAAAGCTTCTAAGGGAAGCATAGATGACCACATGAAGGAAAAGGAATGTATATATTTGGTAAGATATAGATAATGGCATGCCATCACTTGATTGTTGATATAATGATTAGAATTCTCTATCTCATGAACATGATTAAATAAGAAGAGACTATTCCTTATGTATAATATATGAAGGAATGGATACATGTGCCTTGAACTCTTCTACATGATTAAAAGATGGAATAAACACTATATGACCTCATGAAGAATATGAGGTTGTTGGAAATCATGGTTCCTATGATGAAGGAACTATGTATTGAGATCCCAAGGAAGCAACATATGATGAAGTTAGAAGAAGAGTTCTAAAGATGAGTTCAGTAATCAACATCTGCTGTTAAAAGGGCTATGACACCTCCATGGGAAAGGTATGAAGACCCTGATATGTATGATGAAGAAGGAGAGCCTTTATAGTAAATGTCTTGGAGATGGATTTGTATGATATGTAGGAAGTTGATGTTGCAATAGATGATATTACGACAAAAGGCCATCATGAAAAGGTAATTATATTTTTGAATTTCACTTTTTTTATTTTTGAAAGCAAGCATCTGGTTGGATTGGAAATAGGTCTATCGGAAGAGGCTTGTAGAAAATATCCTACAACTAGAACACATAGACTTGGATGGAAGATCTCAAAACGAACATGACTTGGAAATGGTAGTAGTATAGCTAGATGATGACAAAGAAGATCACTTCCTGATGAAGATAATGATGATATGAGCATTGGTTCAACACAATGTTCCATTAAAAGGAAGTGATGTAGAAGATGGTCGAAGACCTACGAAGAAGTTATGAATAATATGGCTCCATGAAGAAGAAGTTGAATTTCATCCATGACATGATGATGCAAAATGAAGGATTCCTACAAGAAGCTAACAATACCATGATCTCCACTGAAGAGAAGATAGTTATTGTTGGAAAGAGGTCCCTAGTTAAGAGGGATATTTGGGGTATTCCTTTTATAGGAATGAGTGGATCCTCCATGGTTAAGAGGGAGAGATAGACACATCATTATTGTCTTCATGTTATGAAGAAATAATGGAGGATTGGGTAAGCACCTAAGACTGATTTTGATACACTTTGAGGATGAGGTAGGGCATCCAAAAGGCAAGAGTAATCTAAGAGGAAATTCCATGAGGATGTATAAATACAAGGCAGGAATGGTCCTAAAAGGACATACCTTGTGAACATCTAGATGGAGTATGCGCCTTGAGAGAGAATGATGAAGCTGTCTATAAATCATTGGTCTCCCCAACATTGTGCTCTAATCTAGTAAAAATATATAGTTGTTAGTCAAGGCCTTGTTATATGAAAATGTTGGTAAATATGATGTGATCCATTGATAAAGGGTGAATAGATATCTTATGAGATGGCTTACCAATCCAACCCTTTTTATGAGAATTTGTAAGTATGAGAATGTCTATGTACCTTGTATGTATTATGAATACCTTCCTAGTTAAGAAGGAGTGTTGAAAAATGTAACTAGGTTCAGTGTTCATAATGTCTCATGTAATCATGATTTTATGTATTCGATTTAAAGAGAAAAAGAAAAATTATTATTATTATTTTGTAGCACGAGTCATGCTCAAGGTCATTTTATATATAGGTCAAGAACCCATTGAGTGCTTCTAGGGCTTTGTCATAAAGTCTAGAGTCAAAGTGTCATTGTAATATGTAAATACCCTATTGGGAATGTTGTATCATGTAAAAGGAGCTTATTTAGAGTAAAAAGAGTTAAATGTCATCGTCCAAAACCAAGTCAACATGCTAGAAGACAAGTAGGCCTAGTGGTGACAATTCGACCTCATTAGGGCTACTCAACCTTTGCAAAGAAGCCTATATATAAGAGAACCTAAACCTCATTTGAAAGGGAATCCAACCAAGTTTGTATACAAGAAAAAGAAGCCTAATAACCAAAAAGGAAGAGGAGAAAAAGAGAGAATATAACTTGAAGTTTTGGAGGATTGTTTTAGGGTTGAATCTCCCACATGTACAAAACGAATTAGGGCATATTTGAAATGCGACAAGATCGAAATTGCAGTGACACCAAGGAGCCAATTTTAGTCTCAAAATACAACAATATTGAAGACAAAATTATCAAGGAAAGAGAAGCACACTAAGAGAAGAAACAAGGAGATCAAATTCACCATCTTTCCCCACATGTGTGAAGTTAGGTTTTCTGCAGTTAGGCCGAAATTATAGTCAAGCAATTGCAGGTCTAAATTTGTGAAGTTGAAGCAGTGTTGAAGCAGGTTGACTTGGTCTTGGAGGAGTATTTTTCAAGGGTCTTACGTATTGAAATTCATCATTTGAATATTCTATAAGAAGAAAAGAATTCTTGTGGCTTTTCCTCTTAAGAGGAGAGGTTTTGGCCCTGACTAGCACCGTATATTTTATTTCCTCTTGCATCTTTGATCATCGTAGTTTGGTAGTTGTTTGGTGATAAAAACACAATAATAATCGAGTGAAAGAAAAAGATAATTAAAAGTACATAAAATGAAGTAAAAGAATATTAGAAAGAATTATAAAAGAAATAGAAGTCACCCTAATCTAGTTACCCTAAATTTCTCAACAATAATTTTTATATTTAATATTTTTATTAAAAAAAAATATTTATTTTATATATATAGAGAAATATTATAAATGTGTTAAAAAACATTTAGAATTCTATTTGATTTTTAAAGCTTTTATTAAAAAATAATGAATTCATTTTACTTGTAGTTTAGGAAAAATATTTAAAAAGCTACTTTCCTTCATTTACTTAAGTTTATATCTAATCAATTTAGAAATGGATGGCTGATATTTTTTATTATTATTTGAAATTGTTAGTTTTTTTCTAATTAAGGTGTTAGATTTTGCGAATTGAAGGTGGAGCTCTTTAATTGTTTCTCAATGCAATTTCATTAATTTCTTTGCATAAACCATCTAGATATGTTTGCTTGGCTATTGAGGTTTCCGGGGAGAAGGTAAACCAACACTTTTCCATTTTTTAATCGATTACGACTCACGAGAATTTAATGTAATTATATGCTTTTCATCTGATTATGAGGATTAATTGTTTTTTTCTATTTTTTATATGATCTTATCAGACTTAACCATCCGTGGAGTAAAAACGCAAGCGTATACCATAGGATATAAACAAGACTTTTTTTGGCTTGCCTAATAATTAATCAGCGACACATAGAAATGTTCTAGGTTAGAAATTGGTTGTGTTTTCCCAATTAAATATTGCAGGTTTGTCTTGTCATATACATGGTTTCTTTTCATTTTCGTCTATTATTTTGGAATGTTTTAGCTCAATCCATTCATTAAAAGTTATTTTTAATTTGTAATTGTTTTAAAAATATTTGTTTGATTAAATTAATAGAGAGATTGATTTGATTAGATTGTAATTGGTTAGATATTTTAAATTAAAATTAAAATTAAATATATTTATTTTCAGAATATTAAAAAAAACATGACCAAGAGGGCCATCAAAGATTTGCCATGCCATGCCCTTGTGTTTCTGGAGTCCTTTTTTCATTCGACCACCTGCACACGTATGCAAATACTTTGATTTCATTATTTAGACTTTTGTGGTTGGTTGTGCTTAACATTTCAAGATGAAGGAATATTTCAAAAGAAAAGATTACAAATACCAACAATGAAGGAAAGAGATTATGATTAAACGGTCCTTCTTCTAATATGAACGAAAGCTTGAAGAAATAGGAAATAAATAAAGCAGCCTTGCATGCATCGGAGAATACCAATTGTAATTCGTGTTACAAATATTTATTTTCAAATCTTTTGATATTTGTGTGTGTTACACGTTTTTGAATATAAATACCAACACGGACATTCCAATAAATCAAATTGAATGTAAAGTCAACAAACCACTTAACCTTACAAATTAATTCAAAAATTAAAATTTTCTATTAATTAAAAAAAAAACTGAGTGAGGGGGTCATTCCTCTTTAGCTCACACCTACACACGCCTAAACATTCTCCAACCCTCTGCGCTGTACACTTTTTGTTGTTTCCCTTAACATTTCCAGCACCCATATACAGTCGGCTCAATCGTTTTCATTAAACCCTATTGTAGGTGTGACGACAAATTGTAAATCCTAATTTCAAAGTAAAAATATTTATTTTCAAAATATTTTGATACTTGTGTTCTTCACCTTTGAATATAAATACAAACATGAATATGCCATTTTAAAAATAAAAATATTTATTTTCAAAATCTATTAATACACATATTGTGCATCTTTGAATATCAATACAAAAACGAATATGTCATTTAATACAGATGAATGTAAAGTCAACAAACCTCTTAAGAATTTAAGTTAATTTGAAAACGGAAATGGTATTAATTAAAAAAATGAGAAAATTCTATTAATTATAAAAATAATGTGAGCGAGAGGGCCATCAATGATTATACTATTGTTTTTTGGCTCCTTTTTTCATTCATTCATCTGGTTATTTCATTTCATCTCGCACTTGCACATGCCTAGAAATACCCTGAATTCATTATTTAGACTCTAAAGTTCATGTTTGTTGTTGTCATTCATATTTTCAGTGCCTGTATACCCTCAACTCAACTGCTTGCATTGAACCTTGCTCTACACATGAGGACTAATTGTAATTTGTTAGGATTTAATTTAAAAATAAAAATATTTTCAAAATATTTTGATACTTGTCTAATTCTTTCTTTGAAGGGTACTAGCGCAATGGAAGAGGACTTGCTTTACAAGAAGGTGGTTGTTTGTTCGATTTCATTGTGCTCTAATATTCATAGGGAATGGTGACGATCACTATCTGTCCCTATGTATATATCAAGAGTGAGGTTCGTTAAAGGGTCTTCATCAAAAGTCATTGTTTATATATGAAATGGTGATAATTAAGGAACATTGCCATATATATGCATCAAAATTGAGGCTCATGGAAGGTACATCTCCATAAATCATTGTTGTTCATATGAAATGGTGACGATCACTATCTGTCATTATAAACATTATTTGTGACAGACCTTGAATATTACCACAACACCTATACTAAAGAAATTCGTTGTAGATCCAATCTGTTAATTGTAATTTACTAAAACAATAGACTTAAATCTACTCTACTCATTAGCAGAAACAATTAATCAAAAAAGATAACGAAGCATACAACATAAAAAATTCAATCAACACATTACACAATGATTTCCTGGGGGAATCCACAACTAAAACCCTTGCTATCTATATATTGCATTAGTCAGAAAATATGAGAAGATTACAATCTTTGCTCAAGCTTGAGCAACCTTCACACTATCTCTATCTGTCTCATAGCTTGGTAGAAAAGCCTATGCCAATACTTAACTAATTTTCTATTGTCCCAAGTCCCTATTTTCTTGTGTTGTTTCCTTGGTAATTAGCCCTTATTAACTAGGGAAATTCCTCAACTGGAATTGCACAATCCTCATAGGCCTTCCTCTGACTACATGCTCCACTTGTACAATTTGGATGATTATACAACTAATACCACACTTCCCTTAAACTCCAATCTCAACTAGGTAAGTCTCAGATCTAACATGCATGAGTTATTTATGAGTCAGTCATCAGTTAACTGGTTGAACACATGAAGCATCACCCCATTTTCTAACCTCCTACTAGTTCCTCCATCAGTTGGAACTAGTTTAACTAAATATAACTCAGTTAAACTAAATTAATTAATTACAACTCAAAATAAACTCAACCAGCGCTCTTATAAAGTATGAGACACTCTACATTACTCAAGTTAGACCCTCAACTCGAATTAACTAAGCCAACTAAGTCAAATTAACTTAGCTAACTCAAACAAGTTGTCTTGGGATGTGGAATTACAATTTTATTCATAAATTAATTCAAGGAAAAAGTAAGTCAGGATTTTTCTTATTGCATTTTCAACACGCCCTCTCAATAAGAAATAGATTATCAGATACCTCAATCCAACCTCTATGGAACTCAAATTTTCCTCTTGACAGTGCCTTAGTTAAGATGTCTGCATCCTTTTCCTCTATAGGAATGTACTCCAGCAACATGATTCTCCTCTACAAACAATCTCATAGATGGTGATACCAAATGTCAATATTCTTGGACTAATCATGAAAAACTGGATTCTCAGATATTTTGATACAACTCTGATTGTCATAGTAAATCACTGTAGGATCCATCTGTTGACCAAAGTATCTTCCTCATCGAGATAGCCTCACAATTTTCTTGACTAGAATCCATGTACTATGCTTTTTCTAAGCTAAGTGCAGTTAATATCTGCTTCCTACTATACCAAGAAACTGTTGCTGACTCAATATTTGAAGAATCCCCCTAATGTGCTCTTCCTATCTGATGGACTCCCAGCCTCATCTAAATTTGTGAAGCCTTGAAGCGTTACTCCCTCTCTTTGTTCGTACCAAAGACTAAACTGAGTGGTGCCTCAACACATGTTTAATTTCATTCTAATGTAGTTTGGTTGGATTAACCATTTTTTGACTAATATGGCTAACAACAAAACACATGTCTGGTCATGTGTTCACCAAATACATAAGTGAAACCAAAAGCTTCCTGTAAATAGTATCCTCTACTGCTTCACCTGAAGTAGCATCTTCCTTCTTCCAATTACTTGCTAGAGGAGTCTCCATGGGATTTTTTCTCTCCATATGGAACTTCTTAAATATCTCATTGGCATACTTTTCTTGAGAGACAAACAATTCCTCATCTCCTTTCCATACTTCCAAACCAAGGAAATAATGGATGAGCCCCAGGTCCTTCATCTCAATTTCTCTTACAAAATCCTCTTTGCAATATTTTACCAACTTCTCATCACTTGTTAGAATTAAATTGTCAACATATAATACTATAATCAATAACTTACCTTCAAGCACAATATGGTAAAGGTTTTCATCTGCTTCACTTTTGGTGAAGCCCAACCTAGTGAAATAATTGTCAATCCTGGTGTACCAAGCATAGGGTGCTTGTTTCAATCCATACAAAGCTCACTTGAGATTGCACACATACTTTCTTTATTGAATGTCTCAAATCCTTCTGCCTGCTTAATGTACACCTCTTCCTTAATCACTCCATTGAGGAATGTTGTCTTCACATCCATTTGATGTATCTTCCATCCCATCTGCACTGACAGTGCTAGAATAGATCTGACTGAAGAGTACCTTGCTACTAGATAAAATGTCTCATTGTAATCAATTCCCTCCACCTGAGAGAACCCTCTGGCCAAAAATATGGCCTTGGGTTTCTCGAAACTCTCATTTGCTGCTTTCTTTACCTTGTAAAGCCATCTGGAACTCACCACTGACTTATCTGCTGGCCTTGGGACCACTTCCAAAACATTGTTTCTAATAATGGATTCATACTGCTCTACCATTGCATCAACCCATACTAGTTGTTGCACTGATTTATTGAATGAGTATGGTTCAATCTCTACACTCTCGCTCATTTGGTGACCTCCTCCTATGTACCAATCTCGTGACCTCCTCTTCTTGCACTATGAGTTGGGTGCTCCCACATTCTCTCTAGCATCATGAATCAATTTTTCAATATCTGTGGAGCGCTTCCTTCCATCTGGGGATGTCTCTACATGAGTGGGTGCTTCCACTCTCTGCTCCTCTTCATGTGGCTGCTCCACATCATCTTGAGGTTCTTCCTTTGGAGCTAAAATCTCCTCATCTTCATGTAACTAAATCTCCCTCTCAAGGGAACATCTCATGTCCTTCTCTTCATAGAACTTCACATCTCTACGAACCATTATCATCATGTAAGATGTCAGGTACACTTGATAGTTGTGAGGTGTATGCTTGTACCCCACAATTATTCCCAACTCAGTTGTCAGCTCTAGATTTTTTCTTGAATCCTTGGTAACATGACAATAAACTGATGAACCAAAGATCCTGAAGTGTGACACATCTGGTTTCTTCCCTAAAAAATATTCTTCTGATATACTCATCCTGAGAATTCGATGAGGACTCCTATTCTGCACACATACAGTTGTGTTGCATGCTTCAGACCACAAGTGCAATGGTAGGCCCTGATCATGTAACATCACCCTTGTAGCTCCCACAATAATTTTGTTTTTCCTTTCAAACACCCCATTATGTTGTGGGTTATGAGGTGATTTTAACTCCTGTTGAATGGCTTCTGATGCACATAAGTTCTTGAATTAATTCGATACATATTCTCCATTGTTATCACTCCTGAGAGCATTCACTTCCCTACCATTCATTTTCTCAACAAGTGCTTTAAATTCACAAGAGTTAGAGAATTTTTTATGTTTCTTCTGCATGAAAAAAATAGAGCACTTACATGAGAAATCATCTACAAATATTACATAATACATGTGTTTTGCCATGGAGGCTATCGATAATGGTCCACATACATCTAAGTGAACTCTTTCAAGGATCACTTGCGCTTGATTGTCCTTCTCATGAAAGGTAGCTTTGGTGTACTTCCCCAGTGTACACCCTTTGCATATATCTCTCTGCTCTAGTGCACCCTTGGGAAGTCCTATAGAAATTCGTTGCATGATCTTCAAAGATCCATTGTGAAGATGGCCCAATCTTCTTAATTCACTGATGTCTTAGCTCTACACCTTCTTTGAATTTGTGCTCAATGTTGCATAATATTCTACATCTAGTTTGCAGAGGTTCTTCACCTGAACCTCGACTCACTTCACTTTTCATGTGGCTATGTGATGAAGGAAAGCTTTTCCTTTGATAAATATCACATCGTATCCATGGTCTTCCAACATAGTAACTAAAACTAAATTCTTCTTCATACCCAGAACATACATAACATCTTTTAATATGAGAGGAGAACCATACTCCCTCTGAAAAGTAACAGTACCGATGCCAATCATGCTATACCTTCCATCATATCCCATTTCAGTGTGCACATGGATATCCTTCTCCTCCAAGTTACTGCAGATTTATTTTTTGTTGATCAGATGGAATGATGTTCCACTATCTAGATACCACTCACTACCCATCTTGATGTCACCATGCATGTAATGAGGGTGAAATCCAACTCAAATTGTGAAGCAAGAGCTTTACCTGCCACTCCTCCTGAGGGATTCTTGTCAACCTTCTTGTGTGGATACTTCATGGCATAGTGTCACATCTCATGACATTGAAAACATTTAATCTTCGAAAAGTCCTTATTATTGTCTTCCTGACTGTAATCTCTTTTGGATTGGAATTTCTTCCTTTTCCCCTTCTTCGTCTTTAAAGCTAAGTCATATTTCTCCTCATCATCATCCTTGGATTAGGTTCCATCTGTGGTGCTCCGCCTTATCTCTTCTTGCACCATGTCAGACCAAAAACACTCCCACTTTGGTAGATGCTCCCTCCCATTTACCGAATCCTGGTAATTGTGGTAGCTTTTGGGAAGGCCTAGAAGTGCTAGGTTGAATAAATCATATTCAACAATTGTAATACCAATGCTCACAAGCTCATCCTCACATTGGGTGAACTTACTTATGTATTGTGGTATTGTGTCACCCTTCTCCATCTTGATCTTCCGAAGCTTGTCCTTTAGTTCCAACTTCTTGTGGTCATTTTTGTTATGAAAAATGTCGATCAAGGCTTGCTACATTGCATATGGTGTATCCTTCCCATGGAGGTTTGAGACAATATGATCTCGACCTCCTTCTAGTATGATCCTCCTCGCCTTTGCAATGCATTTCTTCCACTCTTCTAGATATTGAGCATCTATTGTTGGAAGCTTAGGAATATATTTTTCTATGAATTCCTTAAGCCCGTTGTCTTCCAACACTACCTCCATCCTATCCTTCCAAGAAATATAGTTCGAACTAACCTTAAGGGCATATTCGAGTCTCAATCTGTAGAACGACATCATGTTGGCTCTGAAGAATGATCCTGCAAATTCAATTTCACCTAGAAAGATAAACTCGTATTCTTCTATTCTAGAGTGATCTTATACCATGTAGAAATTTCTTATATATTCAAAATCCTAATTGTAATTTACTAAAACAATATACTTCAATCTAATCTACTCATTAGCAAAAACAATTATTCGATAGAGAAATCACGAAGCATATAAGAGAAAGAATTCAATCAACACATTACACAATTATTTTCTGGGAAAACCAAAACTGAAAACCCCTGCTATACATATATTGCATTAGTCAAAAAATATGAGAAGATTACAAGGCTTTCCTCAAGACTGAGAAACCTTGGCTCTATCTCTATCTGTCTCACGGCTTCCCAAACAAGCCTAGGTCAAAACTTTACCAATTTTCTTGTTGCCCAAGTCCCTATTTCCTTGAGATGTTTCCTTTGGAATTGGCCGCTATTAATTAGGGAAATTCCTCAATTGGAATTTCACAATCCTCATAGTCCTTCCTCTTACTGCATGCACTGCCTGTACAATTTGGATGATTATACAACTGATAGTACATTTCCATTGAACTACAATATAACCTGGGTAAATCTAAGATCTAACATGCATGAATTATTTATGAGTGAATCATGAGTTAACTAGTTAAACACATGAAGTAGCACCCCATTGTCTGACCTCCTACTAGCTTCTCCATTGGTTGGAACTAGTTTAACTAAATTTAACTCAGTTAAACTAAATTAATTAATTACAACTGAAAATAAACTCAACCAGGGATGCTCTAAAGTTGGATACACTCTACATGACTCTATTTAGAACCTCAAATCGAATTAACTTAGCAAACTAAGTCAAATTAACTTAGTTAACTTGTACAAGTTGTCTTGTAATGTGGAATTACAATTTTATTCCTAATTTAATTCAAGGGAAAATTAAATCAAGATTTTTCTTGTTGCATTTTGAACATATACTTTTTGTGAGGTATCCTTTGGTGACGTTAAATTTTTGGTGATGAAAGCTATTTTGATCATCATAAATGAGATTATGGTTGTCTTTACGCTCGCCAAAATATGAAAAGGTGATGGTCAACGAATGTTGCTATATCTATATATATATATATATATATATATATATATATATATATATATATATATATAGATAGAGGGCCATGAAAGTTCCATCAACATAAATCATCATAGTTCATATGAAATTGTAATTGTCACTATCCATCATTATTCGTGATGGCCTTTGAATGTCAGCACAACACCTAAACTTTTGGTGATGCCACCTTTGGTGATGTTCAGTTTTTGGTGGTGGAAGCCATTTTGACTGTCACAAATGAACTTATGGTGAAATTTTTCAATCCTCACCAATGATTTTTTGTTGTTATAGTGTTTGAAACTTTAACAAAGGTACCCAACGTGTTTCCAAATGTTATAAACATATTTGGGCACTGCAACCCCAATCTTATATGTTGATAAACTAGGGCTCTTTGACCCCTAAAAGTGTTGTTTCATACCCTAAAGGATCATGGTCAACTGATTACATCATTCCCCAGAAGTTCCACCTGAAAAACCACTCATAGCTAGCCAAAATTGGACCATACAGACTGCTCCACTGTTAGGGTGCGATGCGTACTGACTCCTACACTAGCCAGGTGTGATGCACACTGAAAAGGCCTTCTGTGGGGTGTGATGAGCGAGAATGGACAAATGTCCGAGACAATTTGCTAAGTGGATGCTCATGGAATCTTCTAGAAACTTCTCCTATAACACTTGCTTCTTTGAATTTTCCCAGGGATGAGTAAGATATCCAAGAAATCTCCAAGTGGAACCAAGAACAACAAGTGGAATGACACTAATCCAAAACCTAGATATGACTCACACCCTTGCAGACATCTATAAATGGATCCCTCATCGGAGAGATTTGGAGGCTAGAATTTTTTAATTTGTAAGGAAGTGCTGATAGTTTGTATTTGAGAAATTGTTGGGTGATCTTGCTTTTCATGAGGTGAAGAGCGCTTTAATGCTGGGAGGATGATGCTGGATCAGACAGATGGGTTTTAATTCTCCCTTCTATTTTAATAAATTTCTTTGAGTTTTCCTCCATACAATCGTGTATTTGTGAATGTTGTTATTTGTGAATGCCATTGTATGTTCAATGTATTTCTAATTCTGCATTGCTTATGATATAATAGATCAAGATGCTTTGATGGTGTTTTGTTACTTTGTTTCTACAGGTATTCTCTAAGCAGGATAAGTAGGAGAGGAGTTGCAAGCTCTATCAAGGGGAAGAGAAATCAAGAAAGGAGTAAAGCAAAAGATCCAGATTGGTTCCTTTGCCTCTCTCTTATCTGTCATACATAGAGGAAATCCCAAATTTCTTTGATTGTTTGTTTGCTAGGATAGCTGCCAATCCTAAAGGGTTAGCAGATTGAAAAGACACTAGTTTTCCCAGAAACAAAATGGCGACTCCATTGGGGATCAAATAGATGTTTGTTTGTTATTGTTGTCTGTTTTCTAAACTATAGACGGAGCCTAAAGTTAGCCAGATAGCCTTCGAAATGCTCTTGCTCTGCAATTTCATAGTAGATGAATGTTGCTTCAGCCAATCTCCAGTTTAGTTTATGAATTAAAAATTTAACTTACAAGCATTCTAGAAGCTCAGTAACCTCTCAAGATCATACCTCTATACTTTTCTCTTTACTGTCCATCATAGCTCAGCTTAACTCATTGAAATCAGCTGCAAATTTGAGCCAAAACCCATCTCAGTTGCACTCCCTGGCCCATCGCACTGTCTGTCACTGTAAGCCAGTATGCATCGCACTTCCCAAGTGTAGCAGGTGCGATTCATACTTATTTCTATGAAGCATAGGTGTGATGACTGACTGAACCTATTTCTCTCTTTGAAATTTGGGGTTTTTGTCCTTGTTTTTAGTTCTGTTTAGTTGTTTTTGCTGCTTATGAACAGTACCTCATTGCTGAAGCCTGCTTGCATTACATAGATCAACCTCCATTTATTAGGATTAGTAAATGTTTTTATGTATTTGTCCATCATTTACAATCCTTTGTCGAAAAGTTGCTTAAATCGATCTGTCGTTTTGGTACAAATAGTGTTGTAACTATCGTTTTGTGTCAAAAAGAAGTGTCGTTGAGTTTTCCTTTCCTGGATAGTCAATTGAAATGTTTGTCATGTATTTGATTTGATTTGTTGTTATTTGAAGTGTTGAAATCATTTTCTATTCGAAATTGAGAAGTGTCATTTATTCTTCCTTTCTATTTTGAAAAAGAAATTGTCGAAATGTTTCTTTGAGTAAAAATATTTCAGATCTTTATTACATTTAGTTTTCTTTTTTGGCATCTTCACATTAAAGAGAACAAAAGCAAATACATGCATTTGCATTTGCATTTATACTGTGTACGAAAAATGATTTAGGAAAATTGCATTTAGTGTGTGTTGTTTTCTCTTTGTTTGAAAGAATCGTAATCTTCTTTCCTTAGTAGCTAGGATTTTCATTGCTCAAAATAAACAACAATTGTTTATCGTTGTAGACTGCATATTTAGGAATTTTAAATCTACATCACCCGGTCAACCATTGAAAGGCAAACTTTTAAACAAGATCAACTCTAAAATAAATTTCAATGAACTTAACAACGCTTTGGAACTTAACGCAACACATCTAGAGGTGTAGGCTAGAGATGTGTTCTGGTGTCATAAAATCTAGTAACTATCGTTTTCATTGAAGGTTGGGTGATTCCTCCTACTTGATACGACAAGTGCTAGCACGGACTTGTGCTCCCCATGCCATCAAATATATATTGGGAGACCGCAATAGTCTTATATCATTTATCCATAGGAAGCCGTGTCTGCCATCCTATCGATCACAATGCACTGAACACAGCATTCGAGAAGATTGACTACCGTACATAAGTCCTTGGCAGTTTCTATTTAATTTATCACCAAGGTGTATTTTGCAGTTTTGCGATTGGTTTGGTAATCCCTTTGTCTAGATTTCCAGAGTAGTCATTGTCGTTCCTTTTCAACTCTTTAAAATAAAAGGTCCATCTAAGCACTTGTTACTTCAGGCTCATTAAAAATCGAAGGGGACTAGAGTCATCTTTAGCTTTTTCTCGACTCTTAAAAATTGAAAAAGAAAAGTTGTGTCAAAGCGTCATTAAAAGTTATTAAATTTAGGAATAACATGATTTTCCCCTTAATTTTGAGTTGATCAAGTAATCTGCAATCGTGGAAGAAAGTCAATCAAAACCCCATCGTTCGCAGAGGCTAGTGATTCAACTGTCTTTGACTCTAGAAGCAAAGCCATTCTAGGCAAAACGGTCTCGTCTAACTAAGTCCAATCCATCTGGTTTATTTGAAACTTTTGTTTCAACATTTTCAGAGACTACAGTTACTCTGATTATTTCTTGTGCTTCTGCCTTTAGGGAAGTTCCGCAGTTACAAGAGGACATTAGAACTGATCCTAGTGCAGTGGTAGACACTTCTATACCTAAAACAACTCCATCTAGAGTTGATCTAGAGATTGGAGTTCACTTACCTGAACATCTAGAAGTTGAGTTTCAGAATTCAGAAGGTGTCACCCCTACAATATCTGTCACTGCAGAAGCTATACCTTCTTCAGCTCCAGAAATATTTTATAGACCTGACAGTCTACCTCTTCCACCTGGATTGATTACTATAGATGAGATAGTAGAGGATCTTCCATCCAGTACCCCATTACATTTTGGGAACTGGGATCCACCATCCTTCGACTCCTGAAGTTAGTTATTTTAATCATCCTTCATTGCAAGTTCCTGTCGAATCGCTAGGAAATCTTTTGGATATATTAAACATGTCTTAACAACCATCAACATCTAGGACTGTTTCATCTGGTAAAGCTACGGTAGAGCTTCCTGTTGCCATTCCTATAATGTTTGTTGGTATACCATCTATCCCAACTAGTTATCAATCACTAGCTGGAGTCCATTGAGGGACTGTTTTGACAACATGGTCTGTTCCTATTTGTTCATTCGAAATCCCATCTAGTATTTATTATGTTGAAACTTAGCAAATTGATCCTGCATGCCAGTATCAATTTGCACAGACTAGTCTTTAAAGACTGATATATCCTTTGAACACTGGACTACCACCATATGGAGGGCAGTATTCTTTTTCATTGTTCCCTCCTGGAGAACAACCATATGAGAGTTTACAACAAAATTTAGGTAAAACTAGAATTACATCCAATGGTTGGGTACCAATACAGCCTCAATAACCAAGGGTTGTATATTCAATACAACCGACCCAACTTGTGTCGAATATTCCCACTACACCTGCTATTGTGACTATGTTGCAAGTACAAGCACTGCCTGTTGTGTGTCAACCTCAAGTCTCTCAAGTTGCAATACAACAGCCTCTTGTCTCTACGGCTCAATCACAACCTCAGGTTAATGCTTCCTTAGCTGGAACGACTCAGGCTCAAATGGGTATAATCACTCCGCATCTTGGTCAATCTTCCAGTATTGGGCAACAACAAATGGTCCAACAACCATGGCTGGTACAATACCAACAACCGCAATTCCAGCAAACCTACCGAGGATCTAAGCAATAAAGCTTTGTAGGTAATGGACAATTGCATTTTCCAAACGGTTATCAACAACCATACTATAATGGTTATGTCCAGCAACCTTATCAAATTTACCAACATCAGATACATTATGCTGGTATGCCAAGACCTACTGCTCAGGCAATACCATCTTTTCCTAGGTATGCTTCACCTAACCTGAATGAACAGTTACCTTTTGTAGTGACTCTAGAATTACCGGATTTGAACCAGTTGACCAATGATCCAATTGCATATGCCCCTTGGTGGCCAATAATTCCTCATAAACTTCCCTCTGATATTCCTAAATTCAATGGAAATCTAGGTGAAGATCCATCGAATCACGTAATGACTTTTCATTTGTGGTGCTCATCTAACACCCTAAATGTTGATTCAATTAGGCTTCAACTTTTTCAAAGAACGCTTACTAGTCTGGCAACGAAATGGTATATTGAATTGCCTAGAGCTTCCTTCGATAACTTCAACACCCTTGCCACAACGTTTCTAACCCACTTTCAGTTACCCATAAGGTACGAAATAGGAACAGAACTCCTTACCAACTTTAAACATGTTATCACTTAGGTTGTTCCCCAGGAAAGCTCTAATGGGGGAATACGGCCGAGGTAACCACTAACCAGTCTTTTAGTTGCAGATTCTAGCCCATCTGCAACCAGAGAGGGCTCTCTCTTTGTAATTTAGCTTTGTTTTGAAGTATTTTAGGCTAGTTATGATGCACAGAGTTTGGTTTTAAGTTTGTTGGATGGTGATCTCAAATAGAGCTGGGATGCAAGTCCATAACAGTTTATACCATTGGGCAATGGGGTCAATGATGATGAACTGCTGAAAGTGTTTTCTTTGATAAAGGGCAATGCTACAGAGCAAGATAATCAGTCTTGGAACAATTTTGAGATCTGGAAGTTAATGGAATGTAAGCCAGTGGATGAAGGGCAGTCAAGAATCCTTCATCATGCTGGCAGAGGGAAGGTGCATGAATATTACTAAGGAGTAGTAAAGAATTCCTAGGCAATATTCAAAGTGAAAGAATCAGTGGAAAGAGGAGCAGCTAAGAATTCCTCTTTATGACTAACTCTGAAGAAAACATAATTAATACCAGAGATTGAACACATAGTGTATTTAAACAAATTCTGGGCTATCCTTTTTCTCTGTTACTAAGACTATGAAACATGTATGAAATTTGCAAACACAGAAAACATAAATGCAGGTTAGAGCAACTTATTGATCCATAGAAAGACACAGGAATTCTGTAGCAGTTCCCAGAACATCAAATCCACATTCAGACGGTCCAGCAACAGTGAACTTCAATAGCCTTTGTATTAGACAATCTCAAAATTACAGCACAGTCCAGAGAGAAAATCACCAACCCCAGATACATCTTATGGGGAGGTATCTATACAAAAAGGAGACACAAAATATCATGTAGATAAGTTCTCAAACAATAACTTCCTTCACCAACTCTTCAGAAGAAGTAAATGAGAGAAATAAATGCCACAGTAAATGTTGGTGTGTTGGTTGTCTAATTTGTCAGAGATATTTGACTTTTTGGACTGAGTGAGTCGGCTGGTGGTTGCGTCTTTACTCTGCGTTTCCTACGTTTACTACCTTGATGTCTTGTTGTGTTGCTGTCCTCGCCTTGTCATCAGTGCTTGGTTTTTCAGTAATGAGCTGCAGTCACAATTCGACTTTTTCTTTCTGCTGTTTTCACTCTTTGACAGGTGGCCCGTGCATTTGAATTTGCTGACCTGTAGCTGACCAAAAAAGGAAACATAAACAAAATTACCTTGGTAAAATTTCCAGCATTCCCTGCCACCGTTCTTCTGTAGGCAACTGATGTCTTTGTATTTTTATGAGTGTTTCATCAGCTTCAGTATATCTATAGAAGTTGGGCTGAACATCAAAAAGGTGATTTATCTCATATTCAATGTAGAACATATTTTCTATTTTATCATAAAGACTCCGTCCAGAGGGAGGCCCGGTTTCTTCTAAGGTGCTTGAGGATGCTGTAATTTGATTGGAAACATAATTATTTACCCTGTTGGCATACTGTTCATGTGTTAGCAGTCTTCCACTGCTGGTTAACAAGCTGGGTAATCCTTTGCTTTGCAATGTTGCAAACTTTAGTTTGAAAGTATTTATTTTTGCCTGCATTTCTTAACATTTTCTTTCTAGAGTCTGTTCAAAATTCCTCAGGGTCAGCACCTTTTTCACTATCAAAATGATGTCTGTCCTGTTCCTGATATCTAGAGCTGCCAGCTGCTCTTTGGTATGAGTGTTCAAAAATTGAATCATTCTATTGGCTTGCTCAGGCATATTTCCCAATGATGCTCTAGCCTTTTGAGTCTCAAATTGAGCTAAGCCTATCAATTCTATTTGCTCGTGTATGGTCTAAATTGATTGCCATTGGTCAGTGATAGATTGGTCAATTTTGGCCCACAAGATTTTCTTGATTTCAGCTAGAGTTTCATCTAAAGTAAGCTCTTTTTCTAAGGACTTTATTTTATTGTCCAAGGTCTTTGTTTCCCTTGTTTTCTCAGCCACTGTTATCTTGGACTTGTCATAGCTTACTTCTAGCTTGGCCAAATTTTCTTTGGACTCTTTCAGCTCTGTCATTTGAACTTCTAGCTCTTTTACTGCTCTCATCATTTCTTCCATACTCATGCTAGATTCTGGTGCTATTGTTGCTGCTGCTGCTGAAGCATCTGTAGTTGTTGTACCTGTTGTTGATGCTGGAATGATAGGAGGAATGGCTGCTACTACTATGGGAATGGTAGTGGGGACTGTTGGAGATGTTACAGGTGGCTGGGAGGTCGACTCTCCCTACTTGCCTTGCAACGCTTTCTCCAGTTCTTGCTCCATTTTAATTATTCTTTGGTTCATCCTCATCAACAAATCCATTGTATCTCCTTCTGCCTTCTCTTCCGCAAGTTCTGTAGTTTGTGGGTGCATGGTTGCAGGCAGCCTTAGTTGCTCTCTAAGTGCAGCAATATCTTCTTCCTTTTTCCTTATGAGGGCCTTGATGCCCTTGGCATCCTTAGGATCATGCCCTAGTTCCATAATAATTTCCTCCAATGTCTTTATTCTGTTGTCTTTGGCCAAGGAAGACATTCTTTCCAAATCCAATTGAGTAGATGTATTTCTCAATGATTCCTTCAATTGGTGGGCCAACATTGTCTTGTCTGCTAGAGTAGCATAGACCATTTCACCTGTTTGCTTATGTAGCTCAATTTGGTCCATTGGGTGTATTTCCTTGGCGAGGACCTCTAAGTTTGTCTTTATGTAATATGCAGCTGTCTGTGGCTGTGGTATCTTAGGCTTGAAATGACTTAAGATCATTTTCTCCTCCTTAATGTCATAAGCTGCCATTAATCTCTGCTGTTTGGAGGGTGTTATCTTAAGAAATTGATCATACAACTGTATTCTCAATAACTCATTTTGGGCCTTGATTTCCATGAAAGTTCCTTTAATACCAGATGGTTGTGCACCTTGCTGCCTCGAGGAGCACACCTCCATACCATGTTGCCTCTCTATTTCTTGTTTGTGAGAGCTGGTGGATGTTTGTTGGCTGGTTTCCCTCTCCCTCCTTGGGCTCTCTATAATTCCTTCACTAATCTCCTCTTCAATTTGAGGATCTATTCTCTACCTTTTGGCCTCTGGCTGCTGTGTTGACCCACTTGCAGGTGTGGTCTCTTCCCTATCTCGTTTCTTGCTTCTTTCCTCATTAAGAGGAGTCTGTAAAGCTGGTACCTATGGAGCCTCTATCTGCAGTGGAGGGGCTTGCCCTTGACTCTGTTCCTTTGAGGTCTGTCATTGTTTCTTGCTCTGTATCAACTACCTCCTTGCCTTTTGCTGTACCTGCTGCTGGTGTAGTCTTTTCTTGGGTAGCTTGTGAAGTTGCAGCAGTTGATGTGCCTTCTCCGACTTGCTGTGGCAGTTTGAATGTCACCTGCTCAAAAGAATCCAAGTCAAGAGTTTTTTCCAAATCTTTCACATTTTGCTCCATTATCTCTTCTTGGGTGAATTCTTCAACTAGTGTCCCTTCCACCCACTCATCTTGGTTGGCAAATTGTTCTATCTGTGGGATTTTGCAATGTTCATAGGCTAATAGCCTATATTTTATTTTTCTGGCATTGATAAAGCCATTTGGGTCATAAGGTACCCACCAAAAACTTCTTTTTAACCTGAGTTTCTCCCCCAATATTTGATCAGCATCTTGCCATCCTTCTTTTTTGTTCATGACAAAGGGGCCTAGTTGGTCTTTGAATTTCAACTGAGCCTTTTTCTTGGTGCTATGAAAATGAGTTAAATCTGAGTTGATAAATTGCCTGTAATATTCCAAGGCAAATAGTCTCATTGGCACATATCTTGGCAGCCTGTAGGGACAGAGCTCACAGCCATATATCCTAATGACAGTGTGATTCTGGTAAAATTACCAGTCACCTATTTTGTAGGTTTTTTGAGAGCTGCAATATTTTCTGCATGTCATAGGATAGCCTAGCAGGAGGATTTCTCATTAGGAGAGAAGAGACTGGATGAACAAACATGTCAATGAACTCACAGTAAGAGTAGGGAGAGCTGCGGACTTCATGAAAGACTGAGGTCCAAAAAATCATAGACCTCTTTTCTCCTTTGGAGTCCAATCTTTTGATGGGGAATTGGAAACAGTCTGGCTGATAATACAGGAATAGATGATAGATGTAGGATGAGTATTTGAATACTCCTTCCCTATCCAGTTTCAGTACTTGGTCATGTATCTTATTGGCAATGAATTTGGAAAAATTGTATTTGACAGCAGGGGGTTGTCCTAGGCTAAATGTAGACAACAATACCAGTATAGTTTCATCAATATGTTCACTTCTCTTGAAACCTAGAACATAAGATATCATATAAACTAGTAATTTACCCACTTCATTGAAATGTACATGGAGAAAAGGAGGTGGCCCTGTAGGCTGGCAGTCCATTCTCATGAATACTTGGGCAATTCGGGCTATCTCTGAGCTGGAGAGTTTGGGACCTTCATCAAGCAGGAATTTCATAGAAAGAGGGACTAGAAGTTGAGTTTGCTTGAAGTTTAGAATTTGATTGATGGAGTCAGGAGTTATATGGAAGAGGATGCTCCCAGATGGAGACTTGACTGCCCTTTGAGTTGGCTCATAGTTTTCACAACAGAGGCGAATTATTTCAGGGAAGACATTGCCAGAAGGGAGGAAGTATATGGGCAAATTTGATTCCCATATGCCATAAGTGTCACTGTTGTTCAAATAACTGTTTCTTAGCTCACAGAATGTCTGCAGGTGGTTTCTGTCACCAACCAAGTCTTGGATTAAGTAGTCCCTATCAGCCAAAGGTAGTGCTTCTAGTTCCTTGTGGGGTGCATTGAGAGGAGTGATATTCAAGGCTGCTGGAGTCTCCATCTTTAAATTCTCCATGTTTGTAATTTGAAACTCAGGTTTGTGCAACAATAGACAATAGAACACTGGCTCTGAAGCCTTTCCCAGGGAATTTGCAGACTAAGCTTTGATATAGAAATGGTCTCACTAGGCATAATTCAGAGGAGAAAGACAAAGTCTGCAGGGTTAAATTGGGCGGCTGGATAAATAGAGGAAATGGTGCTCTTTTGTAGGAGATATTGGAAAATTAACTCAATGCATGGACAATTTTGGAGACTCTGCCGGCAGAAATGGGCTCGAAGTGTGGTTTAATGACCAATTTGCAGACGAGAGTAGAGTTTGCAGGTTTTCTTAGGAGAGAGGGGTCACCCAGTGAATTAAAATGCAGTGGTTCATAGGCAAGAGCACATTTAAATTCGAATTATAGATCCTCAGGCGATTTTAACAGAGAATTTCGGAAAAAACAGGGTTTTCAGACGAAAAGTGGGTAAATACCTGTTTTACAGGTGACTGGTGCGAATTGCAAGTACAACTAGAGCTGCGGGGTCGAGCTACGGAGCCAATTTGCAGGGTGATGGACTGTGCACCTTTGGTGGTGGATTGGTCGTAAAATCGCATGTAGATGTCTCCACTAGCGCATAAATAGAAATAGACAAAAACCATCATTTTCACGACTTTTAACAAAATTTGGGAATTTTAGCGCTTTTTGGTGTTTTTTTGTGATGACATCATCATGACTTACTTTTGTCGTGTAGCGGGTACGAAGGATGACGTGGTGGACGACACGATGGTGGGGTGGTGATGTCAGTAGATGATATGGCACTGGCGCGAAGCAGTGGCAGGTGACGTGGATGCAACGTCATCGAGTGATGTGGGGATGACGTCAGGAGGTAGGCGGCTAGGCGGTAAGCGGTATTCCCCGCACTGCCTTTGGCACATGGTGGTTTTGCAGGAGGGGGCTCTGATCACACCGGGAAGCCGACGCATGGCAGGGGTATGGCAGCAATACCGCCCATCCCCCGAACGCTAACTCTCGGCAGATGAGGGGCTCTGATATTGCCGCCAGCCATTGGATCTACGGTGCGGGATCAGACAGTCAATGGGTGGTGATAGATGACGGAGGGTTTATGGTACGGGACCCGCCATAATATTTTAATGTTTTTAATATTTGCAGGGTAAAAACTTTGGATTATGCGTTTTATGTGGTTATGCGGGTGGCCATGGTTATTCATTTAACCAAATGTTAAACAAAACCCAATATTTACATGCGCGCCAGGTTTAATATATGGTTCATGTGAGGGGTTCATCATGGTTGTTAATTTGACCAGATGTCAAATCAACCCCTAATGTGTTTTGGACGTAGAAGGGTTATTATTAATGCCCCAAATGGACCAATAATCCCCAAACTTGTGTTATATGGATATAGTTGCCAAGGGAAAGGATATTTAGGTATTTTTTGGGTTTTTTATATAGTTTTTATAAAATAGGGATGGGGAATGATAAAGGAGCTAAATAATAGAGTTAGTGTCAATATGATTTTATGGATAGGAAATGCTAAGTTGATAAGGTAATAACTTAGGTTTTAAGGGAAATGAAAAAATGGTAAGATCTTTTACACAAGAAATGTGGCTTCTTTTCACTAAGTAAACTCAGAGTTCAACTTAGCATTTCTCATAAAATGAAGTGAAATAGGACTATTGGGCAGATCCCAAGGTCCTTGAGGGGATGTTAGCAAATGATTTCTGGGGGAATGATAGGGGAAATTAGTCATGCTTCCACTGTCCTGCAGTCACTTTGCCATGGTATTTGTGTCATTGATGAGATGAGTCTTTCTTGATAAGACAAAAATGATCACAAACTTACTTCTGCAACCTCAAACTGCCTACCCAGCCTAAAAACACCTAGCATTTTTTCTTCCTTTTGATTGGGTGCATTTGGACTAGCAAACCCTGATTTTCCTCTTTTTCTTTAAATGCCCTCCTATCTAAGTCTACCCTTATCTCTTCCAAGGGCCCAGATTAAGCAGTTGGGCTCATTTGTTTCTCTACCTGTCTACTCATCTGCCAAGCTTGAACTGTTTGGACAGATATTTATTCCCTATTCTAAAGACAAGTAAATTCAAACATGATCTAGCCAGGATTGGACTGTCTGGCTATTCATCAACTGTATGCGGAATGAACCAACTGCACATACTGAAATTCTTCAAAAATGGAACAGTAGTGGCATTTAAACTAGCACACTTTCTTGGTCTTTTGGTTCGGGGTTCATTTTCATCATTTTTTCTAACCAATTTTCTCTTTTCGCCCTTTGATTTTTCTTTTAGGGCATACCCTCTTTTCATTTTTTAATTTTCTTGATTTGTTTACAAAATATGGAACCTTTGCAGCATGCAAGGATGAACATATTTAGCTCTTCTATAGTCAATCATGAAAAATGAAACCTATTGGTATAGGAACCTAACAAAACAAACCACGACCACTCACATATTTGATCATATTCATAAGTGGAAACGTCGTCATCGAATGGTAAAGACATATGTTCCTAATCAGCTTTTAGCTGAGTGGTTTATTAAATCCTTATTGCCTTCTATAACTGAGGACGTGGCAAAAGGAGGAGTTGTCACTGAAGAGCAAGTCATTGCTCGTGCCCAATATTTAGATTTTATATATACTCAGTTTGGCACACTCTACGACATTCCTGATGCTCCTAGACCAGAATTTTCTGTTCCACCCCCTCCTAAATCAAACAGGGACTCTCAGGCTGGTGATGGTATCATCAGTGTCTGAAGCATGCAAACCACAAATGCTCCATCTAAAAAAGCCCTTGTAGTTTCTAGTCAAAAAGCAAATTATGAACCTATTGCCTCAAATATTAATGCCGTGTCATTTAACAAGGGCAAGAATCCAAAGCAAGCAGGGGGCAAGAAGAAAGGAAAAAATAATAAGAAGAAACAGGAGAATTCAACTCCTAAAAAATCTTCTGAAAACCTTGCCTCCACCTAGACTTGCAGAAGTGGCCATAGTGGAAACCTGTCATATGATCTCTTCTACATCATCTAAGATTAAGAAGAACTCTGACCATTTTGATATTGTGGATCACCACGAGGTGTTTCCCCCAAGCCCCATAGAATTGTTGTAGCAATCAATCTTCTGGGCCTGGGTGGTGACACCAAATTAGCACTCAATGAGTGTTTGGATAGATAGGTCTCTAGAGTATGGTACCTCCTTCGATCCTTGGTCTCGTATACATTCTACAGACAAAGGAATCATCTGTTCAATGATGATAGGAGAGACATCGTGGGAAGATTACCACCATCGTTCCCACCTTCAAGATAATAATGAAGATTATTCAAGTGACCTTAATCATCCTTCAGTTTTTGATTTTTTATCGAATACTTTAAATACAGTGGATTCCGAGCGAAATTTGTCCAATATTGAAGAAACTATGACCATTAATATCTTGACCAAACCTAATGTTGTAGAGAATATTCATGTTGCCAAATCATGTTCTTCATAAAAACTGGAAATTTACTGCGCTCTCTTTCGCGAATTTAGAGATGTCTTTGCATGGTCATATGAAGAAATGCCAGGCATTGACTCAAGAATCGTTGAACATGAAATCAAGATGTATCCAGATGTCAAACTAGTACGACAATGGCTTCGACCTCTTCACCTGAAGAAAGTTGCTGCCATTAGGGCAGAAGTTGAAAAACTTTTACATGTTGGTTTCATTTACCCTGTTCCTCTCACTAATTTGGTATCGAACATTGTTCCTGTAACGAAAAAACAAGGAACAACTAGAGTGTCCATCAATTATAGGGATGTAAATCAAGCTTGTCTAAAGGACAACTATCCTACACCCTTCATCAACCAGATAATTGATGAATGTGCCAGATGCGAAATCTTTTCATTTATGGATGGATTTTCCAGATACAATCAAATCAATATCCACCCATAGGACCAGTCAAATACTACATTTATATGTCTGTGGGGCACGTTTGCATATTGTAAATTACCTTTCGGTTTGAAGAACGTAGGGAAAACTTTTCAAAGGGAAATGAACTACACCTTTCATGACATCAAACACATCATTCAACCGTACCTCGATGATCTATCGGCTCATTCGTAAAAACGAATTGATCATCCGCAGCATTTGAGAGCCATATTTCTACGTTGCCGACACTACAAGATACGACTCAATCCGCACAAGTGTGTGTTTTGTGTTGGTTCTGGTCGACACTTGGTTTTGTAGTTTCTAAGGATAGAATTTGACTTGACCCATTTAAGGTTTAGGCAATCCTTGACATGCCTCCACCTTCAAATTTGCTTCAGATTTAGAAACTCCAATGGAAAGCTAACTTTTTGAGGAGGTTCATTCCACATTATGCCAAACTTGCTAAAGGTTATATGTGTCTTTTGAAAAAAGAAGTACCCTTCAACTAGGATCAGGTATTGCAAGCTTCCTTTGATGCTTTAAAAGGTTCCCTGATAAAAGCATCATTAATGTATGCTCTTGACTATCAAAAAGACTTTAACCTGTATCTCGCCACCGCAGATACAACCATCGCTATGGTTTTAGTGCAAGAAAATGATGGAATAGAACATCCTATATATTATTTAAGTCAAAACTTAAATGATACAGAAAGAAAATAATCCTATGTTGAAAAGATGGCTTTAGTAGTTGTTTAAGCAGTACAAAGATTTCGCCACTATATACTCTTTCGCAAAACTACCATCATGTCAAATTGAAACCCTATGACCTACATTCTGTCGTGTTAATTATTGGGGGGAAAATATTCCAAATGGATAGCCATTTTGCAAGAGTTTGATATGGAATTCACCAAATCCAAATCAAAGAAGTCTCTCGTCTTCGCGGAGTTACTTAGTGGCCTTCCATCGTCATCCAACGATTTAACATCTAAATCATCAATTGTGGATGATACTCTGTTACTGATATCGTCAAGCGATTTGTGGTATGGAGATATACTGATCTATCTCCAAACCCAAACTTTTAGGCCAAACACCTCTCGTTCAGAACAACAGCATATTCAATACCAAGCCAAAGACTACATGATCATTGGTGATACACTTTATCGTCGTGGTGTCGATACAGTTCTACGAAGGTGCCTCACACATGAGGAGGCCGAAAAAGTTCTGAATGACTGTCATTCAGGTGCATGTGGGGGGAATCTATCTGGTTACGCTACTACACAAAAAATCTTACGAGCTGGTTACTTCTGGCCCACTATATTTAAATATTGCATAATTGTAGTCAGAAGTTGCCATGCTTGTCAAATTTTTGATTGCAAACCCAGATTACCACCTGCACCACTGCATCCAGTAGTTGTTGTTGGGCCATTCGCTAAATGGGGCATTGATTTCATGACATGTAACCCCACCTCGGCCAGGGGGCATGGGTATATTATATTCAATGTTAACTATTTTACAAAATGGGCCGAGGTGATGCCGACATTAAACAACAACATTGAAAAAACTTATCTTTTCTTTTTTAATCATGTAATCTCTATATTTGGTGTTCCATAGGCTATATTCACAGATCATGGATTTCATTTTTGCAATCACATGATGGTTGAATTGACTGCCAAATTAGGACTGTCCCACGATAGTTCTACTCCATATTATCCGTAGGCTAACGGACAGGTTGAGGCAATCAACAAAGTCCTTAAGCACATGCTGCAAAGAATGATTGGAGTCCACAAATGGAATTGGAATTTAATCCTATACTCAGCTCTGTGAGCATATAGGACTTCGGTGAGAAATGTGACTGGATTTACACCCTTTTAGTTGGTGTATGGTCTGGAAGTTGTCTTACCAATTCAGTGTGAAATTTCATCTCTCAAGCTCGCAATTGATTTGCTTCCCGAAACTATGGATGAAGAGGCTCATTTCTTGGAAATAATCCACTTGGATGAAACCCATCGTGACACCGTGTTGGCTAATGAAGCTCATAAGAAGCGTGTCGAGGCACAATTTGACAAAAATTTCAAACCTCGTGTCTTCTCAGAAGGTGACCTGGTCTTCCTTTATGATCAGGACTCTCACAAATTGGGAGCAGGCAAATTCGAACCATTATGGATGCACCCCTACATTATTAAATGAATACTGACAAAAGGAGCCTACGAGCTAGTCAATTATGATGGGATTCCACTATCGCAACCCTGAAACGGGTTGTATCTTAAGAGTTACTATGCTTGATTAAGTGTAGTACACTCTTTGTATATATACTTTTGTTACATTTTTTGTTTTCTTTTAGAGTTGTCATTTTGGTTAGGTAATCCACTTTGCATTTGTTGCAGATGTTAGACTTTTTGGAACCATTTGTTGGGTATGCCAATGGAGCTATTCATAGTACGCGGAATCTATCTTCTGTGGCCTGGGCCATTTTCACTCCAAGCGGTGAGTTAGTGAGTTTTAAGGGGATATGTATTGGGTGATCAACGAACAACATCGCTAAGTATAGCGCGTTGATTGAACTTCTCTTTGATGCCATTTCACATGGCATATGCCGACTTGTTGTCAGGCTAGATTCACAACTCATCATTCTACAACTTATTGGTGTTTATTTTGTTCAGAACTTGGCTATTTATCATATGTTCCTAAGAGTTAGGATTTTGTAAATATAGTTTGACTCCATTCAATATCAACACATTTCTAGAAACTTAAACACATTAACTGATTCATTAGAAAACTAAATGTTAGATATACATTTGTAGCATTTGTAAAGAAAGCATTTTACATTAACATTTGCATCAAGATTGCATAACTTAACCAAAATAAAACTCTGAAAATAAAAAATGTATAATTGTTTATAGTTTTTAAAAAATGTTTTGTGTCCAAGACAAAATTGGTCACATGACCAAGAAACTCAAAAATGAATGTAGAAAAGCATCCTAGACTAATGATGTTGGTGATAACATGTCACCACCTGTGTGATCATGCGCAAGAGTCAAGTCCATCGACTCGGCACACCAGTAGTGTGGCGCTGTAACCTCAAGGGTAACTCATCGATCCTGACATCTTGAATACCGAAAGCGAGGCCCTCGATCTAATCATGCAGCACTGTTAGGATCTCTGATATGTCTAGATCTCAAAGGACAGCCCTCCCTACAACCTCTCCTGTCGGAGCATCAGCTGCCGCCCATGGGCGTGCTGCTGGTTGCACTGGCCAATTATCTGCACACACATATGAGTTCGATTAGTCTTGATAACATTTAAAAACACAAAAACATTATAAAATTGATAAAAAAAGATGTGGTTGATTCATTTTACCTATAACACTCCACTGCTCACCAGCAGATAACGCCAAATCCAGGTCGCCTCGGAAATCCATCCTGACATATGGATACTCTGTAAAGACCATCTCCTGATGATCAAACCACTCAAAGAAGGCATCAAAGAAGGAAATCTGTGACTGACCAGCATGTCTGGCCATAAGATCAACCTATCTCTGCATCCGTGGTTCCCTCGGTGCTGGCAATACTAGTGAAATGTATTGAGGCTGCATCAGTGGAATCCTCTCCAAGGCAAAAGCAGTCAATATGGAATCGTAGCCAAAATTCTTGGATCTTCCATTCTTTACTTTGGAAGAGTTGTTATTTTATGACAAGAAGTACTGCCTCGCACCAGTTGAACACCTTCGGTTCTAGGCATTCTAGGGCATACTGCATGTAAGATCTGTTTGACAAGTGTAAAGCCGCGCTACCATTCAATCTAGAAAAGGTAAATAAAATGGTCCTTAACGGCCGATCAGTGACATCCTAGATATTGATCTTGCCATCTCTACTGGGTTGAGATCCATCTCTACAGAACTAACGAATATAATCTTTCACGGATTCACCTCCACGGGCGGATCCTGATAGTAAAAGAGGGGCACCATGCCTCAATAACCCTGTCAAAAACTAAGTATCCTCGACTGTCAATGGAATAGATTTTCCTCTGATCTGGAATACCTGGTCGATCAGATCCCAAGCATCGAGAAAATACTGTAACAAACTGATTTGTTGCCTCATGCTGGATATGTGGAAGAACTTTAGCAAGCCACAGTTTTGTAATGCAGTAATTGTGCCCTGGTCGTGTAAGGAAATCATGTCCTCTTCTTCATGTTCATGTTCACACCATGTGACAACAATCTTGATCCAATAAATATCTGAAACACAGACAAAAGATAAGTTAGGATCCAAATTTGAGCAAAAACAGGCAAAAATTTCATGAAAAGTCACTGTGTAAAGTTTCCCTTCTACGCCCATCGCACCCTGCCTTTGAGCAAGGTGAGATGTATACTGACTGGCCAGTGAACAACTCAATATGAATCACACCTTTCAATATAGGCTAGGTGCGATGGTTGGAGAACGAGTTCTTCAAACCCCAGGGGCCCAGAAAAATGGAAACATTTGCTCAAAATCAAGAAAAGATGGAATGAAAATGAAGAGCTAAAGGTTAGCTCCTACCTGGTCCTGAAGGTATGGAGAATAGTCCACCGGATCTCTCGAAATCGATTGATGAAATTTGAGGGGGAAAACTGCTCCAGAGCTCCAAAATCCCAAATTTGAAATGAAATGATGAAAACGAAAGGTAAAAGCTACTTTTTATATTTACTAGTCACATACTTCAAGTAAAATGTTAGTTTTCATTCATCTTTTGTACATATATATGTATTTCTAATCAATTTGATGGGGTGATTGAGTAGGTTAAACGACCGTCGAAAGAATCTCATGTGCTAAGAAGTAAATTGAACATTTTTTACCACTTCAATGAGCATACCTTCCGCAAGGTTTGAGCTCATTAAAAAATGAACCCGCATCCCACTGAGCATAGTTTCTACTAGTTCAAGCTCGTTAAAAAATGAATTCACCCCTGGTAAATAACCTTTGTGATCACCCTGCTATCAGCCTTTTGAGCCTTGGTTGTGTTCCTGCCATCACCTCCATTCTTTTGGCCGATCATACACTTCCACTTGATTGTTTACCTTTTTGAGGAATAGCTGCAACGAGTGGTCCTGTTAGCCACCCTTTTCACATCACCATGTTTTGAGAAGTTCCAAGGTTACCCGGAACTAGTTGCTACCCTAAACGCCACTCGTTCCTCAAAAAGGAGCCTCCTTTAAACCCTTTTCAGACTCGTTATATATGAAAAGATTGTTGAATTATTGGCATTTCTAGCTCGCTAAAGTAATCGAAAGTGCCATCCCTCCTGTAGATTTTAATCTTTTTTGGACCTGAGCAATTATCTCACAAAAAAGTTCAAGCGTTTGTCTTTTTCAGCTCGCTAAAGTGATCAAAACGTCATCTCTTTTGTATTATTTTAATCTTTTTTAGACTTAAGGGATTATGCTACGAAAAATAACTACTAGAGTTTCCTTTTCGTCCCTTTTCAAACTCTCTAAACATGAAAAGGACTGAGTTATCTTTGTCATTAAGCTTGTTAAAACAGTAGCAACAAACTTGTCCACCCAAACAAGAATGAGTTTCATTGTCATTAGACTCACTAAAACATAGCGATAGGTTTGCCCGAAGGAAAATTATAGAACAAGGATATGTTATCCTCCTCAAGCTTGACAAAAATAAAGAGGTATTGGTCAGCAATGACTAGGGAAAAAGGGAAGAAAACTTCAAGAATTTTATTGGTAGTAGGTCGCTCTTGAACATGACACTTTCAATCCATCGCCATGATTGAGTCTGGTTGGTTTATTCCATTCACCAGTCATATCACCATTAGTCCTCCACACCATCCATTTTTGGGGTTAATGCTACCAATCCATCTCAGTGTCGCCGATATGTTCAAGAGAAGTCATTCAGAGAATTCACCATCCAGCTAATGCCTCATCCACTGCAATACCTTCACCCTCCATTTGTCATGACCATCATTCCTAAACCTTGTGTCGTCGATCGTATTCACCTCCAGAAAATCATTTGCTTCATTTCGTGTCGTAGATGTGGGATACATTAAGGCCCTCCTATGACGGGTCACTTCTTGTCGACATTAGCTCATTATCCAAGAAGTTGACTTAGAAACAACCCTTTCAGTACTTTGAAGCTTGCATGCCTTAATGGCAAGTTTCTCACTTCTGGTGACAGGTTGACATCAATGGCCTTTGGCCAAAAGATTTTGCATGGTGTTCGACATTGGATCATATATTCACACCACATGAATTGTACTGTAGTACCTTGAGGGTCATCATCATTATAGGTGACTCCTCTTGCATCTGTTAACAACTTACATTATTGGCTGGTAATCAGGTGATGTCTTTCCATGTTCGACCTCAGAACATCTTTTCACATGGATCGACTTGTACATCAGGCGAAGATTGAACGAGTTTGAAGACCCCAGATATAGTTTCATCAATCCGGGCTGCGATATATTCAGGAATATAAAGACATCAAATGTACAAAGAAGCTGCACAGATGGTCATCCAAGACAGAGATGATGACTCTACATATAAAGAATCACTGGTCGCAACTGCAGATGATTATCTGTTCTCTGTACATGAAAATGAATTTATAAAGCTGAGCATGGGAATGCCCGCCTCAGCTAGATCATGAAAATAATATGATGATGATGTATTGTATTGTATCTTATACAGGTCACCTTCCAGTTCGAATACCTCGGATCCTCATGATAAAGCATTTCACCTGACATCAAAGATTTACGGCTTCATGCTTTAGGGGGAAACTGTTATAGACATATTTGGGCACTACAACCCCAATCTTATATGTCAATAAACTAGGTCTCTTTGACCCCTAAAAGTGTTGTTTCATACCCTAAAGGGTCATGGTCAACTAGTTACATCATTCCCCAGAAGTTCCACCTAAAAAGCCACTCATAACTGGCCAAAACTGGACCATATTGACTGCTACAATGTCAGGGTGTGATGCATACTGACTCCTACACTAGCCAAGTGTGATGCATACTAAAGAGGCCTTCTGTGGGGTGCGATGAGCAATAATGGACAAATTTCCAAGACAGTGTTCTAAGTGGATGCTCATGGAATCTTCTAGAAACTTCTCCTATGACACTTGCCTCTTTGAATTCGCCCAGGGATGAGTAAGAGATCCAAGAAATCTCCAAGTGGAACCAAGAACAACAAGTGGAATGACACTAATCAAAAACCCAGAGATGACTCACACCCTTGCAGACATCTATAAATGGATCCCTCATCTGAGAGATCTGGAGGCTGGAATTTTGTAATTTGGAAGGACGTGCTGATAGTTTGTATCTAAGAAAGAGCATTGTATTGTTGGGTGACCTTGCTTTTCATGAGGTGAAGAGGGCTTTGATGCTGGGAGGATGATGCTAGATCAGACAGCTGGGTTGTAATTCTCCCTTCTATTTTAATAAAGTTATTTGAGTTTTCCTCCATACAATCGTGTATTTGTGAATGCTGTTATTTGTGAATGCCATTGCATGTTCAATGTATTTTTGATTCTGCATTGCTTATGATATAATAGATCAAGATGCTTTGATGGTGTTTTGTTACTTTGTTTCTACAGTTATTCTCTAAGTGGGATAAGTAGGAGAGGAGTTGCAACCTCTATCAAGGGGGAGAGAAATCAAGCAAGGAGTCAAGAGAAACATCTAGGTTGGTTCCTTTGCCTCTCTCTTATCTGTCATACATAGAGGAAAATCCCAAATTGCTTTGATTTTTTGTTTGCTAGGATAGCTGCCAATCCTAGAGGGCTAGCAGATCGAAAAGACACTAGTTTTCCCAAAAACACCTATCCCTTCCAACATCGATTTCTCTCATAATTATTAGAGTGATATGTACATATAATATCTATACTAGTGCCTCATTGAAATATGCCTTTGTAAATGAGAATATTTCCATCTAGTTCCTTAGATGTAAGATTACCAAGTTAAATAACCTTTGTGTTCCTTTGAAAACCTATTCTATATACTTTGGGGATGTGAATATTACCATGGAAAATCCTTTTGATCCCATCTTTAAATCAATTAGGCCCTTTGGCTTCCATATAGTGTTCACTAATCCTACCAATACTTTTTCTAATGGCTATATTCCCATGAAATTTTTGATTATCACATGATCCTTCATACAGTGGATGTAGTTATCAATATTTGGAGATGTGACCTAATATCCCATTTTTATTTATTTTTTTCTAACTATCCATTTTTCAGTATGTGATTCATATTTTTTCCTTAGAAATTCCTAGTTATTTTGGAGCCCACCCCCCTCAATTTTCTTTCCTTCCCCATTATTTATTTCTCCCTCAATTTTGGGCCAAATCTATTAATGACCAAATCCATAGACAAGTTTCCATTCTCTAGGGCCTAAGTTATGTCCTCCTCCATTGACTTGAAATCCCAAGCCCTTACCAATACCTATCCTTGCTCATATTGATAACATAATGTGTTCCTTGAAAACTCTTTCAAGACCTACCTATTACCTTGCTCTACTGACCATTGTTGCTTGAATTATCCTTGTAAGCATTATATCACCTACCACTTCATTAATTTTTTACATATAATATTAAATTTGATCATTATTTTTCCTTATTATTATATCTCAAGTGAGTTATTCTAACATTTTTTTGCTAAAATTATTTTTTCTATATATCTAATCTTCATCTTGCCTTTACTTATTTTTTACACATTTTCTATGTAACACGTGTATACATTTTCATCTTCATATTTCTATTAGTTATGTTTGGAATGTTGTACATCTCATGGTAATTGTTGGGCATGGAATCCCACCCAAGGCATTTTTTAGGGCTTAAAGCCCAAGTTTTGACCAAATATTGTTGTAAAAGCTCCGTGAATTGCGGGCATGGTGCGCGAGAGTATGATAGAGTCATAGGGTTGTCCACCCTAGTTTTGTAATGTAATGTCAGCCGGATAGACCTACCCATAGTCTGCAGACCATGGGATTGTATAAATAGAGCGAGGCTCTAAGTGAAAAAAGAAACTAACTAATAATGAAGGAACAAGGAAGTCTAAGTGATTGAGCCAAAGTGTAAAGTGTGTCTGTGGGTCATAGAGTAGGAGAATTATCTACAACTGAGTGTGCAGACGCCTAGCAGTCCACAGTTGAGTGCACAGACCCCTGCAACTAAGTGCACAGGGCAGGTCGAGTCTATAACCATTGGACGAATCAATAAAGAGAAGTTTTGCTATAATTTTGTGTATCTTTTCCTGGTTTAATGCATGATTGATATAGTTTGTAAATATACTGTTTATTTATTGCGCGTACCTGTATGAATGTTTTGTATTGTTAAATATAACTTAAAACACTTAAGTAGGGGAAGGTGCTTAAACAAGACTCAAAGATAAATAAGATCTCGGGTAATAGTGCAGAGCATGGCACAACCCATGGTTAGGGTTGCACGAAGGCAGTGTACCAGGCTGCGAGGAACGGGAAAGTGCACGAAGCCACCTATGCATAGGAAAAAATGAAGGACCAATCAAACTCATCAGACATCTCTAGGGTATGGAAACCTAGTTCTAGCACCCTCCCATACTACTTCGAGTGAGACCTCAGTCCACACTTTGCGGACTGTTGCCGAAAGGGCCAGTAGTACCGAGATTTGTTTGGCTAATTAACTCTGAACCTAGGTCAGGCCCCAACAAGCCAACAAATGGTTTTGTTGCTAGGACCGGGATCTGCATAGAGATGTATGATGTTTTATCACTGGAATCTAACCAAGAAAGGAGTTGAAGAGTGGTTGGATAGAAAGATTCACGAGTTTGCGGCACAGGAAAACAAGAATCCATGATTATCAAAGTAAGAGTGGTTAGATTGCTACTTGTATACAGATATCCATGAAATTTTCTTTGCATCCTTCCTTACTGAGTTGTAAGAGTGGATTGCGAAGCTAGCAGATAGCCAAGGAAGGTGTAAACTTGACAAACCTATTGTGTGGACTCCAAAATTGGTGTGCAGACTAGAAGCATCAGAACATAAGATCGCGTGCACTATTGATCACTAGATGGATCAAATCATAGGAGGATTCATCACTGAATTCATGGTAGATACTTCAGTCAGCTATAGTGAGGCAGAAAGACGCTTCCTCAAGGGATAGCGGGGTAAGTACTTTAAATCTTTTAACACTTGGATTAAAATTCTATTGTGTGAAAAGCGGTTTATGTGAATAAATTGATGTTTGGGGCTACGTGGAGTGGGAGAATCTACAAAAACAAAGGTAGCACAAAACTAGAAACTAGCCTCTTGATATCACCTCCACAAGGGGGCAAAGAAGAGCTCGCAAAGGTTTTGCCAAGAAGTGCGATCAATCTGATAAGGCAGAGAATTCTGCGCATACCACCCGCACCCACACCACCACCAGTTTTACCATCTTCACCCCAGACTTTGCCCATACCACCACCGCAAAGTAGTATGGCCAGTGCAGTAAAGCTACCAATGTTCAAGGGAGTAGGGAATGAAGATCCGGACCAGTTTTGGTTCGTGATAAAAGTTGTATGGGAATCATAGGGTGTCACAGATGACAATATAAGGAAGGAAATGTTGGTCAGCACTCTGCAGGATCATGCGTTGACTTGGTACATTAAGCATTCTAATGACAATTTGAATGTAGGGATAATGGATATCCATACTACAGTAAACAAAGAATTTAATAGGCCAAAGTCGGAGGCACAGTCAATCATTGGGTTCAAGGAAATATTAATGCTACCAAGCTTAACCCTGTAGGAGTTGGAGCAAACACTGAAGTGCATAATTCACGAAGTGAACATGACCTTAACAAACAGGAAACACCGCAATTGGTTTATGTCCTCGTTAACACTGCATCTATGGAACGCGTTATCGTAACAAAGGCTAACCACTCAGGCTAAGGATTTGGAGGTCGCGATGAGATTGCATGAGACTTTGATACAAGATCCTAGCTTGGGAGTTCAGTAGATTCACGTGCAGTTGAAAAAATTTTGCCTTGAGATGCATAGTTTGAAACAAGACAGGATGGCTCATCCAGAAGTGCACGACGAGGTATGGTGCGTAAAGTGTAAGGACCAGGGGCACGACAAGGACCACTACCCGGTGTTCACGAATTACCTCATGGGAGGAGGACCAATTCCATTGAGACCAGAGGCCCAAGTAGGACCAAGCGCGATGCCTACACTATGGTGCACGATTTGTCAGATAGGAGGGAAGAATGCTACAGATAACTGCCATCTATTATAGAAGTATATGCAGAATTCCCAATAGTTGTTCTATAATTTCTGTAGGTCAGTAGGACATGATGAGCATACCTGTAGAAGTTATGAATTGATGATAGATCAGACTCATACCTATAGAGCTTAGGCAGCAAACACGGGCCCTCAATCAAAATGTAGGAATGGTGCACATTGGATTTCAGGGGTGTGAACGAGGCCAAGGTGGAATGGGGACAGGAAGAGGTTGTAGACAGCTGATATGTTACAATTGCGGAGGATTGTGGAATTATGCCCGTGATTGTACAAATCAAACGAGACCATCATGCTTATATTTTATGCAGTTTGATCATGAGACAGAGGAATGTTCAACATTGATAGAGAGGTTGTGCGATAAAGGAGCACTCGAACCTCCCCCGACTCAGAGCCTACAAATGATGAGGTTTAAGCTGCACAAGCAAGACCCTAATGTAAATATCGTGATTCGAAGTGGTATTACGACAATGGATGAAAAAGGTAAGCAACCTGAAGAAAGTACCTAGGTTCGCAAGTCTCCAATGAAGGAACAGTTCTATCATTATCCCATCCTGCAAAATCTTCTGGGTGTTCATGGAGATGAACCTTAGAATGGGGATCAACCATAAGCTGCGGATGTCACCCACTATTTTCAACAGTTTGCAAAGTTTTGCAGAATTCAAAGCAAACATGCATAATATTTATATAAGAGCGCACAAGGATCTGACTAAACAGTGGACAAAGCTACCCTTCGTAGCCACAAATGACGTCATTTTCAATGTACTGGAGGCATGGTCGCTGGAGTGGCATGCCCCAGAAATCGTAGATATCGAGAAGTCAGTAGCGCAAAGAAAGAAAGACAAGGCCAAGTTGCGCATCACACAGTTGGCCGAAAAGCGAAGGGAGGAAGCAGCGGTAGCAGAAGTACGAGCAACAAGGGACGTTGCAAAAAAAGAAACTAAGTAGGAAAAGGCCGCAACAGCTGCAACAGTACATGAGGTAGCTGCAAAGGTAGGTGAGGGCCAAATGACACCTTCAAAGGGGTAGGAAGCAGAGGAAGTAGAGACAAAAGAGGGAGGCATGGACCCACGAACTGCGTCAACAAAGCTAAAGCGCTAGCACCCTACAGAGTGGGCAGGGTCATATAAGAAGGTTAAGGCATCAAATTTATCTATTTACCCAATCACCCTAACTGAGGTTGATCTGCATGACATCGAAGAAACAGTTCGCGATGTCACCTCGGAGGCTCTCCAAGATTTCATGTAGGAGAACCAGATTGTGTTGGGGGCCCTCAGAGCGCAGTTGAAGGAATTACAGGTGCCCCCTCCTTAGGTTGGTACCCTTTCGACCAGCCTCATCGTCGGCTCAACAGAATCAGAGCAGATGTTGCGCGCGTGGATGACGAATACCATAGTGTTGCTAGAAGGGGCACTAGTGACATCAAATGAGACCGGTAGGCCTATGGTTAGCGCATTGAAAGGTCTCGGTCTCAATATGGCTACACTTCCACGAGAGACCTTATATGTTTTGTAGGATGGGATAACTGTAGAACTGTGAACTAGGGAGAGCCATGCACTCCAAGCCCTTAGTGAGCAGAAAATAAATATGGAACAACTAAGCTTGTAGCGCGACGAAGTGGTGTCATAGAATCAACAGCTGGTATAGGTGATAGAAGATGCTTGCCAAAGCGTCCCAGAGCTGGCCATCCTAACAGACATGCCAGCAGAGGCACGGATCCACAAGTTAGTCGCAAGGGCCTGCAAGGGAAAGGAAGAAATGAAAAAGGTTCAACTGGAGTTGAACCTTTAGATCGCTGAGCTGCGGTTGAAGGTGCAACCATCCACCCCCCAAAATTTAGAGAACAACGTGCTAGCGCTATCATAGCGGGATTGGAGGAGATTGGCGATGCAGTGTGAGACTACACCAGTATGTTGGAATCATCACTTGGGGTTGTCAGAAATCTACAAGAGGAACCCAACATCCAGTGTTTAGAGACAGAGGCATGAGAACTCCAACAGCAGTATGACAACGTCCAATGAACTATGAAGACGATGGTCCTCACTCAGAGGCTTGTGTGGATGTAGCAGACTAAAGCACTAAAGGAGCAGGTGGATGCAACATGACATAAGGAAGTAGTCCTGAAGATGCGTGTTCAACCTTGGATCAACGAGGCCTTCATCATCATGGTAGAAATTGAAGGCAAGATCACACACATGCAGGGGATGAAAATACCAATGCAGAGAAACACTCCAGACACAGATGTCTCAGAATAATGAATGCAGCAGATCCAGCAAGCAACAGCTAAGTGTGTTGCTGACCTTGCCGCAATTTGAGAACAGTTGAAGGGACTCGGTAAAAAGACCTTTGCACCAATAGAGTGACTCGAGGGCGAGTCACGATGTTTGTGTTGGGGGCTTGTTGGGCATGGAATCCCCCGCAAGGCATGTTTTGGGTCTTAAAGCCCAAGTTTCGACCAAATATTGTTGTAAAAGCTCCACAAATTGCAGGCACGGGGCATGAGAGTATGATAGAGTCACAGGGTTGTCCACTCTAGCTTTGTAATGTAATGTCGGCTGGATAGACCTACCCGTGGTCCGTGGACCATGGGATTGTATAAATAGAGCAAGGCTCTAAGTGAAAAAAGAAACTAACTAATAATGAAGGAATAAGGAAGTCTAAGTGATTGAGCCAAAGTGTAAAGTCTATCTGTGGGTCATAGAGTAGGAGAAGGCTCTGCACTTGAGTGCACATAGGCCTAGTAGTCCCTAGCTACGTGTGTGGACCCCTGCAGTTGAGTTTGCAGGGCAGGTCGAGTCTGTAACTGTTGCACAAATCAATAAAGAGAAGTTTTGCTATAATTATGTGTATCTTTTCCTGGTTTAATGCATGATTGATATAGTTTGTAAATATATTGTTTGTTTACTATGCAGACCTGTATGAATGTTTTGTATTGTTAAGTATAACTTAAAACACTTAAGTAGGTGAAGATGCTTAAACAAGACTAGAAGATAAATAATATCCCAGGTAATAATGCAGAGATGGCACAACCCCTGTTTAGGGTTGTGCAAAGGCAGTGTACCAGGCCGCGAGGAATGGAAAAGTGCACAAAGCCACCTACGCGCAGGGACAAACGAAGGACCAGTCGAACTCATCAGACATCTCCAGGGTGTAGAAACCTAGTTCTAACACCCTTCCATACTACTTTGGGTGAAACCTTAGTCCACGCTCTGCAAACTATTGCTGAAAGGGCCAGTAGTACCGGGATTTGTTTGGCTAATTAACTCGCAACCTGGGTCAAGCCCTAACAAGCCAATAGTAATTCCTCCTTACTTTAACGATTACCCCCATTCCATATTGGATTTTTATCTTACAATCATGATGATTAGACCAATGATAAGCATAGATAGGTACTCGAATGACCACGATATCAATGACAAAAACATGGTTATTTGGAATGGTCATGAGGTGCTTTATTGTTAGTGATGATAAATTATGGGAATTTATCTTAAAGTGTAGAAATATTGGTAAATCTTAATAGTACTAATATCCAAAATGTAAAATGTTTAGCATTATTTTTGTAAAAATTCAAATTTCTAAATATTTTATATAATTTCTATAAAATTTTGGCAATTTTTAAGTTAAAATATTTTTTTCTTATAAAATTTGAGTAAATTATGTTTAGAAAAAATGAAATTAGCTAAAAAAATTTGGAATAGGAATGAAAATTAGCCCATTTGCAAAATTCATCCCCTAAAATTTTCCTTGTAATAAATAATCCCAAGACACTTATCATTTACATAATATGTGCTTCCACCATTTAGTACTCACTATAATCTTTCTATTGTTATATGAGATATTTTTATTCGCATCAATGTGCCTACAAATTTGTCTATTTCAAGTTCATGAATGTGGTTATTTGAGGGATCAAAATATTTAATCAAGAACTTATTATCTACAAATTGATTCTTCCACCATGTAGTATTCCCTAAAAATTTTCCATTATATATGATATGCATGGTTCACCTCCCAATAATTTGTCAACAACTTTCACAACATTAAACATATAAACAATAGAATATTTTAGCCTAGCAAAATTTCAATGGTTTAAAAATTCAATGAGTGAATTTTTTAATCTCACATTATATAAGGTTCCCCCCATTTTTAAATTACACCAATAAGAGTTTCTCGGCGAAGTTGGGTTGGGAAGACATTGTTCACCCCAGCCAATAGTAGGCCTTCATTTTCATCCTCCTCCTTCTAATTATAAACTACCATGTGAGACTATGAACCATGTCTAGACTCACCCATTACATGTTCTCCCCACCCAAATTTGCTAATTTTTAGGGCTATATTGTTTTCTATTGAAGATAATTACATTTATAGAAAATTCAACAATTTACATTAAATTCACCCCAAATTATCATATCATCATTAGAAATTATGTAGAGAGAACAATAAACATCAACAATGCATAGGAACAGAAAATAAAAATAGAAGAAAGGAACACACAATAAAGACACTGGGATTTTGGTTAGAGACCAGAGAAAAACCCCATAAGTGGGAAAACCAAACCAAATTATTCTTCTATTATATATTCATCAATTGTTCAATTGAGATACAAAGTTCAATAAGAATAAGATACATCAATCACATTGGGCTTCTGAGGGACAACCCAAGTCATTTCACAACTACGCTTGTTAATTGAACATCATGATCTCTAAAGAGATGGTGCCATATCACAATCATAAGAAGTAACATCCTTCTCACAAATTAGTACTCTAAAATGTCATAAAATTTTGTCAAGAATCATATCTATCAAGAGTCATAAAAACATGTTCCATCACTATCAGGTCTCATCATCAAAGATATATTGTCATCAAAGGTTATTGCCATCATGTACCATAGACATGTTCATAAAGGTCATTTTCATACGAGGATTCACTGCCACTAGGCCATTGTGTTTTCATCTACAATATCATTAGAACAATGTTAAACATCTATGTCATATGCGATATACATATCCATGCTATCATGACTATTTCCAACATACCCAATGCATATATATACTATATTAGACGACATGGTCATGGAAAACATTGTTACACTTCTAAGTCATAGTTGCACGTTTTATAGTCATACCTTTGACACATAGATAATTTTCATAATTGTTTAATTTCATATCTTTTCAACTACCATTCATCAAGGTCAAGGGTCTATAGGTCACAGTAAATTTTACAACACTATTTTCCACTCCATTATAGTGAGATAAACCCAATATCAGCTTACCTCAGTTATTTGGCTAAAATGCATCCCTTTTCACATTTTCTTTTACTTATGTGAGATTTATCCCATAATAAAAGGGTGATTTTAGATGATTTAGTTATTTCTCATAATTAATTTTCCAAAATATTATAATTATGAGATAAATTTATTTCATAGTGGAGATAATTGAGAAAAAACTCATAATTGTGAAAAATGTTTCTAGAGTTTGTCATTTCGAACGAGATCAACTTGACCCACTTATGTATGAGTTAGCTAGTGGTCCATTATTATAGAAGTTTCCTAACTTCTCAAGCCCCTAGAAAATATATTCTCCTGGAGGATAGAATGAACCTTTATAATCTCACCAAGAGGAAATGGGGAGAGGAGAGTATCCAAAATATAGCATGAGAGCTCTGCTGTATTGGGAGAGGAGACCATACTAGAAGCTGGAGGATAGGATCTTATTTGTTGAAGGTATAGTGATGTAATTTCATTTATATGGTTAATAAAAATCTATGTTCCTTCCCATTATATCAGTGTTGTAGTAATTTATATGTGTGATTTCTAGATGTTTTGAGTTGATGATCTTCTAGGGAAGATCACTTGTCGTCTTTTCTTGGTTGTGTTTGTTTGCAGGATTTGGATTAGGAGTGGATAAAAGAGATTTCTTGATTAGAGTGCAAGGATTCTAAATCAGGCCCAAAATCCTTCACCAACTTGTGAGAAGGCAAGGTACTTGCTCATACTTTGTAGCATTAAAAATTGCATTGAAGTTGCATGCATGGTCATCTGGATTGGGAATTGATATTAGATTGTATTATCCATTCTATTTTATTGTTTTGTAATCTCAATTGGGCATGAGATCGCAGAGAAATAGCTCCTTGTATAATTAAATCCAACATAATTGGTGCTTTCAATGAGAGCATACTTTCTTTGTGTCTGTTTTTCCTCTATCCTTGATCATTTTATATAAGGCTTATTTTGTTGAGTTTTGCTGCTTGTTTTGACTTTTCTGGGCTATTTTCAATGTTATTTTCTACGTGTTTCTCTTGTTTCTCATCATGAGCGCATGATTTTAGGGTTTTTTTTGAGTTTTTCTCTCTATCGCTCTCATAAAGAGTCATCCGTGCGACCAGGACCCAGAGTCGCTCCCTTGTTGATATCCTCAGAGCAACCCAGGTTGCTCTAATCCAATCTTGTGCTAGTGACCAAGATTTTAAGCCCTAAAAAAGGCCTTGATCTATTTAGAGTTTCTTCACTCCTATTCTTGTTGAGTCTGGACCCCTGTTCATTTGTTGTGTTTGATCCATATCTATTGTTGTTCCTTAGTTTTCTTTAGATCAGTCACTTGTTATCAAGGTAGGTTTTTTGTCTTTGATTGGGCTTAGGCTCTCTTGTTGTTTGTTGATATGATTATAGGATTGTGTGATTTATGGTTTTTTGTCACTGATTATCGGTTGCATGTATCTGGTTTGATATTTTTTGTCCAAATTTTTCTATTCCCTTTAGTCCTTTAAATTTTCTTTGAAGCCTCTTTTGGATTCTTTGGGTTGAGGTTTGCTTTTCGCCACTAGGTCTCACTTTTAGATCTGATCGGTTGTTATCAACGACTTTTTAGGCCTGATCCACACCTTAGTGATAGACTTTGTCACTCCCATTCATTACTATTGTCTCTTATTGAGCAACTGTTTCTCTTCTTTGGGTTATTTTGGTCAATACTGGTGCTGTTGTGGCTGGTTGTGCATTTTTCATCTAAAAAATTCCTCTTGAGAGTGTTTTAGTTATTTTTTGTAGTGCCCTCATTTTCTCTTGTTTAGGCCTTTTTGCCTCTAGGGTTGGGTTGTGACCTCTGCAGACCATTGACCATGGTTGGGCCATTGTACTATAGCCCTATTTTGATGACATTGCCCTCCATTTTTCACTTTTGGCTTTTGGTTTGATTGCTTTCCGTGTATTTCTTTGATTGGGATTTGTTTTTCCTAGCTTTGATGCTTTTGGAGTGCTTTGCTTTCTTGCTTGGGAGTATTTTCTTATGGTTTCTTTTCGGATTGTTTTGTTTTTCCTTATTGGTTTGTTTTGGGTCATTAATTCACAAAATTTGGGATAATTTTCATTCAAGAAGATTTAGAGGTGCATCATAATAGGCGCTAGTGTGTTAAAAGGCTCTTACCCTCCGGTAAAATCGATAAAATTGCATATAGTTGCAATAGGGTGACTAACTGAGAGTCATTCACACCATCTCAGTTTCACACCACATCTCGCTTGTGTAAACAACAACCACTAAAATCAACGCAATAATAAAATTAAGTAGATTCGTCTTTTAATTTAACTGGTAGTGCACCAACACTAGATTAGGCTAGCGTCTTGGAGATAGGAGTGTGTGTTAACTGCTCCAAGACTTCAAAATCAGCTTAGTAAATTGCGGTAGGAAGTTAAATATATTTGCAGTAGTGCAGTCTGGGAAGCCCTTCTCACAATAGGGTTAAGCACAAGGTCACACTTTGGCAAGGTGAATTGACACAACCCATTTCACTTAGTTTCTGGTGGTATGATACAGTGGAATCTCCGCACATACAAAAGGTGTCATTATCACTTGGGAGGAAACCCTCAAGGGGGTTTAGGTCTTAGATCCTTTTTGGGGTTAAGTTTCCTGCCCTTGCGTGTGGATTTGTCCTGCGACTATGCCCCCAGGCTGTGTTATTGAATGTGGTGACCATAGTGACCTATCATCTTAGGGCTCATACATAGGTGCAGGGCCAGGTTCGTCTTCTCGGTACCTAAGATAGGTATTGGTCATACACTCTTAGTCCTCTTGGAAGGCGCCCGCAGCTAATAAGGGCACTTCCACAAAGTTCACAGATAAAAGGGCTGGGAAGTAGGTCACTAGTATAACTGTTCCACAACCAGCTTCTTTGTATTTTGTTTTGTGTGCACCATCTTTTAGGACGTTTCTAGTGTGCGTTGTTTGGTCTGAGTCAGTAGTTTTGGCCTTATGGTCTTTGTATTAACATAATTGTATTTTAATTATTTTTTATCACCTTCGCTAATTTGTTCCTCGACGGTCACATCATATTCAAGATTTACCTCCTCAACGAGGTAAACTTTTTACCCGTGCACAAAGAGTTCTTGTTGGCACTCAAGACTTAGATAAACAAATTGTCTTGGAATCTATACCTGGTCCTTTGGATAGTGACTTGATTTTTATCGATACTTTCACAAATGACTCTGATGCTCCTACCAATCCACCGTTGAATGATCCTTTAGGACCGAAGTTATTGCGACTAAGTCCTGACACTTCCACACCTGCCTACACTTGCGTTTCTTTGTCCATACTTTATCCTATGGTAGAGCCTAAGACATCCTTACCCTCTACATCAGCAATGTGAGCTACCATGACATCATTTCCACCTCTTAGTGTGGCTATACCCACTCCTCCATCCACACCTCTTACTTCTTCTTGGGGAATTCCACCAATTTCATCTATGACTCTTGCAAATTTCTCGAACATTTCCATGCCCACACCATTTCCTATGTTGACCATGGTGCCTCAGCTTAGTCAGTGGATGCGTTCAAGAATCATTGCAGCATATTTTCCCAACCAACTATTCATGTCCCTCTGTTAGGCATGGTTACTTATAGTAATATGTGGGGGAATCACCAATTGTCCCTGATCATCCTGGGGGTAATGCCCCTTCCAGTATGTCACAATCTTGGTAAAATTCACTTTTTGGAGGGGTGCCACCTACTAGTACTTTTACTAGGGGGCTTGTTTACCTGGGGGAAACCCTGCTGCCAGTACCATTTCTCACACGAGTTATCCTCCTTATGTCGGTCCTATTATAATCCTATACCAATAGGTGTCATATTTCATGATTGATTGGCTAAGCTCTGTAATATATTCATTCCTTTCCTTGCTGTAAAGGTTTCCATATTATCAAAAAAATAAAAAAATATAAAAAATGTAAAGAGGGTATGCCCTAAAAGAAAAATCAAAGGGTGAAAAGAATAAAATGGTTAAAAAAGTGAAAGAAATGAACCCCAAATAAAGAAATACTAGGAAAGTGTGCAAGTCCAAAATGCCACTACTTTTTCATTTTCTATAAATAGAGCATTGTGTGCAGCTTGTTGAAACTTTATGCCACAATTGATGAATGGCCAAAAAGCTTAATCTTGGCTAGTTCATGTTTGAATTCCATGTTTTAGAAATAGAGAATAAAATTTGGCCAAACTGTTTAATCTTGGTAGATAAGTAGATAGGTAGAGAAGCAAAGGATCTCAACAGTTTAATCTGAGCCCTTGGAAGTAATAAGTGTAGACTTAGGTAGGCTTACCATGAAAAGAAAAGAAAAGTTGATGAGGGTTTGCTAGTCTAAGTGCACCCAAATAAAGAAGAAAAAATGCTAGGCCAAGTAGGCCGAGTAGGTAGATTGGTGTTGCAGAAGGATACTTGTGATGGATCATGTCTCTCAATGTGTTAACTTTAACTTTTATCACAAGTGCCAAGGAAGACATTATACTTGGAGCAACTCAAGCGAGGTAGGTTTCATGACTAACTCCCCTTCATACTTTTCCCTAAATCATTCACTAACCTCCCCAAAGGTATTAAGATCTGCTTGATATGACTCACAAGTCACTCATTTTCGTTTCATAAAGATTGTCTAAGTAAAAATCCTATTCTACTTAGGAAATTGGCAAATATTCCTCATAAAACCCCTTTTTATCCTAAGCCTAAGTTTATAGCTTAGCGCTGTCATTTACATATTTTTCATATTAACGATTAACCATTATTATATAACTCCCTTTACAATATTACCCATCCCGTATTGTATAAATATGTTAAAAAACCCCGATATTTTACATATCCCTCCCCCGGTTGAAATATAACCATAAGCGAGTTTTTTGGGAATTAATAAGTTTATTTGAAACTTATTAAGAACCCTCCCTGCACGCTAAGGGATTAATTAACCTCCATTTAGTTAATAACTAAACCACCCCGTCATCCAATAAAAGCATCCCTGATGCATTAAAAACATTGTTTTATTATAAATCGGGCCCACACAGTAAACCTCTGCCATATTCCATGAGCGTCCACCATCTGGCAATCGACGATCATTTCACGACCACCATAACCACCAAACATTAACGCATGGGGAATCGGTGGTTTTTCCAGCCATACAAAGCCACGCGTCGCGCTCCCACTGTGATCGCTCGCCTCCGTCCTGAAACCGCCCAGCCCCAAAAGCGGTGCGGGCGAAACCGCTTACCACCATCATCTGGCCTCCCGCTGATGTCATCTACTAACGTCAACTGTCCTTTGCTAATGTCACCATGACACCACTGCCACGTCACCTGCCTCGTACTCTCGCTGACATCATTCATACTGCTTACATCACTCGCCCATTAAAACCACAAAATCCCGCCAAACTCCATTTTTGTCAAAAAGGCCATTTTTTGATATGTTTCTCTGCAAACTAGGTTTTGGGCATAAAAAAGCGACCGAGTTCATAGTTCAGTCTCGACCGGCCTTGACCAAAAAAAACTCCCAAAACAAGCCCGTAGCCTCTACCGACCCTCCAGTATATGGTTTTCCTCCTTGATCACAGACGATAAAGGATGTTTCTCCTTCGGATTAAAGAAAACTTCGCAAGCAGACTGCCGACCGGAGAAATGGTTTGTTTTACCCTAACCACTAGGCCTTTAGAAGACATAGATTTCTAGAGAACAGTGGTGAGAAGTCACATTAGCAGTTTTGTTGCCAGAACATGAGGGATAGTGATGAACAGAGGAAAACAAGTCAAAGTGTATCAGTTCAGCATTAAAGAGCATCAAAACAAGTCAAAGAGTATCAGTTCAAGCATTAAAGTGTATCAGTGCAGAATTAAAGGCAGGAGATAAGAGTTAAAGACTATCATATCATAATTAATGCACAGTTAAGACAAGGAGTCGGCGCATAGCTACTACAGAAGACAACTGCAAGCCGAACTCTAAAGGCTTGCCTCCAGCACAACATCAGTCAGCTGTTTCTATTTTACTTGTAAAACTCTTATTAGTTAAACCTAGATATTATCTCACAGCTATTATGAGATATAGGTTGTACATATTTTGTATATATACCCCCTCCATTAGAGTATTGGGGAGTTCTGTGGTGTGTGAATTTCTTAGACTGTGCTGTAATACTGAATATTTTGGAATACAAAGCTATTGGAACCAACTGTTGTCTGGCCTATTGGATGAAGAATTGAAGTAGAGGACTTGTCACAAAATTCTTGAATCAAACTCTGGATCAATAAGCCCCCTATATCTTGTGTTTTACAGTTTTCTGGTTTACTATATCATACGTGTTTCATAATCTGAATGATAGAGAAAAAGGTTAATTTCAGAATTTGCTTTGATTTCACTCTATATTCAATATTTATTATTCTCTGTGTTTTCTTCAGAATTAGAATAAACAATGAATTCTTAATTTCTCCTGTTTCCTGATTCTATCATGCTGATCATTTGTTAACGAATTCTCAACTGCTCTTTTTCAGTAATCATCCATTTTCCCTCTTTCAATATGTTGAAGGATTCTTAACTGCCCCTCACCTGTTTGAGCCCATTCCATCTGCTTCAAATCTTTTGTTTGTTCCCTATTTGACTACCTTGCTCTATGAAGCCATCCTCTGTTAAGAAACCGAATCCAGATAAGCCATCTTCTTTGACTCCATCATGCCCAATGGACTAAACTGCTCAGTTTTACCTCACTGATCTATTGAATCTCACCACCGAAACTCAAAACCCTTGAACTTGATAACTAGCCTAATACCTTTCAAAAAAACAAAGCTAAATCATAAAGAGAGAGCCCTCTCTGGATACAGATTAGCTATATTTTGTATCTAAAAGATTGGTCTGTGGTTACCTCGGCAGTATTTCCTTTCTTACAACTTCTAGGAAAAACCTGAGTGATAACATCATTGGTGACTCCACTGGGGACCTGAATAATTGTTTGTTACTATGGTTTATTTCATAAGCTACAGATGGAGCCTGAAGTTAGCCAGGTAGCCTTTGAAATGCTTTTGCTTTGCAATTGCAGAAGTAAATGAATGCTGCTTCAGTCTATCTCCAGTCTAGCTTATTGATTGAACAGTTGGTTTCAAATACCTGATCAGTTCTGCTTGTCAAATAAATATTTAAGAAATTTTAAATCTCATATCTAAAAATCTCTTAAAGAAATCATAAAAGTTGTTTTGAAAAATCATAAAAAATCGAAATAATCAGAAAATACTCAAAATTTAGTTTCCTGGAGAAACTAACCTTTTTTCTTCAACACTGTTTTGCAGGTTTAGATCTGATCTGTGATGGTGGTCAAGGATCAGACACATAAAGGTTAAAATTCATCCACCTGGCGAATCCACATCAATTTCACAACTTAGACTCCACTGGAGGAATGACCTGAAAGAACAATACAAAAAGATCAAGCTTTAACTTAATATAATCCTTTTGAATCTTATGATGATCACTTTCCAATCAAGAAGCCTCAAATATTCAAGACTCCACTACTAAAAGAATCCAGAGTGATTAAGAACCTGTGGTGACCCAATTTTAGCATTAAGTGTCTTCAAGATGAATTTAACAAATCATTGCATGTATGCTCCTTTGGATAGGTCAAAGATTCCAGGTTTTCCAAACCCTTTGCCCAAATTTAACTGGTCAAGAAATCTTCCATTGTTTAAAGATGAAATAGGAGATGATGTTGCTTTACATTTAATAAAATTTCATATGCACATTCGAAAGTTTAAAGTCAAATTCCATGAAGATTGTCTTATGAAAATGTTTATGTTAACTTTAGGAGGAAAAGCTAGATCTTGGTATGAAAATTTACCAACCTCTAACATATGTTCTTTAAAGCGGTTCCATGTTACATTTCATGACAAATACAAAGAAAGGTATTCATCTCTATTGCTAATTCCAGATTTCTGTGTCAATTTTGAAAGTTTTATTCAATATCTTGAAAATTACTATGAGGATGATGATAATCAGTTCATGGATCATGAAATATTAGAGGTCTTAGAAGAGAAGCCTTTTCAAAAAGTGGAAGCCTTGCTTGAATTATTTTCCCCTCTGAAAGAAAAAGATGATGTATGTTGTTCACAAACCCATGAATTTTCCCCACAGGAAAAAATTCTTGCAACACTACAAATTGATCAGAATAAAGAAGAAATGGAGTTCCCTGAAATTGCTCGAAAAGAAGTTAGCAATGAGAGGCAACAACAATCCAGAGATCTGGAGGTAGAGGCAATAGAGCTTGAAAATATTGAACCACAAGACCATCTTCAACAAGTAGTGGTTCCTTCAGAGATTAAAGAACAGTCAAAATTATTTAATGAAAACCATGTCACAAAATTTCTTTCCTTGCATTCAAATGAAATGAGACAACATACTCTAATAGATCATGATCTTTCATCCAAAATTAATGAGAGTTTGCAACTCCCTTGCAAGCTTCTATATGACAAAGACAATGTTGAGGATTTTCCTGTTGTATGTGATAAAGTTGCTATATTTGATAAAGATGAAGAGTGTTCAGAGAACTTGGATACAGTGGAGAATAAAGAGGAGAAACAAATGGCCAATCACTCAAATCAAGCAGCAGTTTGGAATGAGGTTTGTTTTCCTGATACCAATCATCCAGAAAATCTTATATGGCAGGATTGCCATTATCCTTTGGTCAAAATCTTGCAGCCATCAGTGCAAGGAGAGATTAAGAATCATGAACAAATTTCCACTAAATCAGAAGATGGATTCATAGAGAAATATGTGGAGGAGAAAGCTTCTGATCTAATGTGTGTGATTGATGACATTGCTTCTTTTAATGATCCACCCAAATATGATCAGTATGATGATGATTATGTTTCTCAAATCCAAATTAACCTTGCACATGAATCAGAAGCTAATTTTGGGAATAAGGAAATTCAGATTCAACAGCTTGAAAATAGTGATCAGCTTGTTCATTTCAGCTATGAGGATGTGGAGGAAAGCGCAGAAAATTTTGAAATCAGTGAAGGAAATTTACCATTTTTTTATTCATTTCAGTTTATCAAAGATAATTATCATGCAATTAGAAATCAAATGTCAACGTCTTGATATTAACCATCTAGAGGGCAATCAAATCTTTGTTCAAGACTTGTCATATCTAGAATTGCAGCCCCAAAATGCCATTGAATGTCAGGTTGCAGAAGAAGACTTGGAAGCTGGAACGAATGACCAAACGATACAAGACTTTGAGGGTCAAAATCAAGATGACAATGGTTTTACAAGTCAGACATTACACTCAGTAGAAATATCATCACAAAGAGCAGTTGAAAACATGGAGGGTGTTAAAGTTAAAAGTGATATTTCAGTTCATGGCATGAAAGCTATCCAGAACATTTGTACAGTTGTTTGGGTCGGCTCAAGAATAGTGTATATATTTTACAAGATCCTTTTGTACAATGTCTAGTTTCAGTGAAGGAGATCAGGAATTTCCTTATCTTCTCAAAAGTTAACAAAGCTATATTTGATTGTAAGATCTCAATTTTAAACACCAACAAGCACAAGCAATAAATGTCACTAATGTATATAACGCTTTAGTGGTTGCATTGGTTGTTTCATTTTACCTAACCAGTAGTCAGAAAGCTGATTAGAGTAAGTAGGTAGGATTTCAGTTTGATTTTAATTTAGTTTTTAGTAGATCATGAAATAAATCCTTAAATATTTGAAACCAATCAAAAGGCCTTAAGATTTTGATGATTTACTAATTTGGTTTGAAAGTTGCAGCACCTTTTTTGTTTCAGGTCAGATCTCAAATTGTGCAGGAGAAAGTTAAGAAGATTTTGATAAAAGGACCAAGGCTAAAAGTTCCTACCCAAGAGACAAGGTGCTCAAGAAGGATTCAAGGAGGAAGAATAAATGTTTAAGTGTTGATTGGATAGTAACTTGCTGCAGTTGAAGCCCGAAGAGAATGCCCTGAGCTTCACAAGTGTGCTGTCATACATACAATAAAGCAACCAACAAAGGAAGATTTCAGAGCATAGCAAAAGTTATTCAAAAGGCCATCTGACCTGCTATTCTTAACTTTCCACCAGGGAAAGCCATCCCCAAGTGGAGCCACAATTATACTCCTATACCAATAGGTGTCATATTTCATGATTGACTGGCTGAGCTCTGTAATATGTTCATTCCTTTCCTTGCTGTAAAGGTTTCCATATTATCAAAAAAATAAAAAAATGTAAAGAGGGTATGCCCTAAAAGAAAAATCAAAGGGTGAAAAGGATAAAATGGTCAAAAAAGTGAAAGAAATGAACCCCAAATAAAGAAAGACCAGGAAAGTGTGCAAGTCCAAAATGCCACTACTTTTTCATTTTCTGTAAATAGAGCATTGTGTGCAGCTTGTTGAAACTTTATGCCACAATTTATGAATGGCCACAAAGCTTAATCTTGGCTAGTTCATGTTTGAATTTCATGTTTTAGAAATAGAGAATAAAATCTGGCCAAACTGTTTAATCTTGGCTAGTTCATGTTTGAATTTCATGTTTTAGAAATAGAGAATAAAATCTGGCCAAACTGTTTAATCTTGGTAGATAAGTAGATAGGTAGAGAATCAAAGGAGCTCAATAGTTTAATCTGAGCCCTTAGAAGTAATAAGTGCAGACTTAGGTAGGCTTACCATGAAAAGAAAAGAAAAGTTAATGAGGGTTCACTAGTCTAAGTGCACCCAAATAAAGAAGAAAAAATGCTAGGCCAAGTACGCCGGGTAGGTAGATTGGTGTTGTAGAAGGATACTTGTGACGGATCGTGTCTCTCAATGCGTTAACTTTAAATTTTATCACAAGTGCCAAGGAAGACATTATAATAGGAGCAACTCAAGCGAGGCAGGTTTCATGACTAACTCCCCTTCATACCTTTCCCTAAATCATTCACTAACTCCCCCAAAGGTATTAAGATCTGCTTGATATCACTCACAAGCCACTCATTCCAGTTTCATAAAGATTGTCTAAGTAAAAATCCTATTTTACTTAGGAAATTGACAAATATTCCTCATAAAACCCCTTTATAGCTTAGCACTGTCATTTACATATTTTTCATATTAACGATTAACCATCATTATATAACTCCCTTTACAATATTACCCATCCCGTATTATATAAATATGTTAAAAAACCCCAATATTTTACATATCCCTCCCCGGTTGAAATATAACCATAAGCGAGTTTTTTGGGAATTAATAAGTTTATTTGAAACTTATCAAGAACCCTCCCCACACGCTAAGGGATTAATTAACCTCCAGTTAGTTATAACCAAACCACCCCGCCATCCAATAAAAGCAGCCCCGATGCATTAAAAACATTGTTTTATTATAAATCGAGCCCACGCATTAAACCTCCACCATATTCCATGAGCATCCACCATCCGATCCCCACTCCACCATCCGACGGTCGATGATCATTTCTCGACCACCATAACTGCCAAACATTAATGCGTGGGGAATCAGTGGTTTTTCCGCCCGTACAAAGCCACGCGTCACACTCTCGCTATGATCACTCGCCTCCGGCCCGAAACCGCCCAGACCCGAAAGCGGTGCGGGCAAAACCGCTTACCACCATCATCTGGCCTCCCGTTGACGTCATCCGTACTGCTTACATCACTCGCCCATTAAAACCAAAAAATCCCACCAAGCTCCCATTTTGTCAAAAAGAGGGAAAAAAGGTCATTTTTTGATATGTTTCTTTGTGAACTAAGTTCCAAGCATAAAAAAGCGACCGAGTTCATAGTTCAGTCTCGACCGGCCCCCGACCAGAAAAAACTCCATCAACGAGCCCGTCGCCTCTACCGACCCTCCAGTATACGCTTTTCCTCCTTGATCACAGACGGCAATGGATATTTCTCCTTCATATTAAAGCAAACTTCACAATCAGACTCCCGACTGGAGAAATGGTTTATTTTAGCCTAACCACTGGGCCTTCAGAAGACATAGATTTCTAGAGAACAGTGGTGAGAAGTCACATTAGCAGTTATGTTGCCAGAACACGACGGACAGTGATGAACAGAGCAAAACAAGTCAAAGTGTATCAGTTCAACATTAAAGAGCATAAAAACAAGTCAAAGAGTATCAGTATGAGCATTAAAGTGTATCAGTGTAGAATTAAAGGTAGGAGATAAGAGTTAAAGACTATCATATCAGAATTAATGCACAGTTAAGACAAGTAGTCGGCGCATAACTATTATATAAGACAGCTGCAAGCTGAACCTTAAAGGCCCGCCTCCAGCACAACATCAATCAATTGTTTCTATTTTACTTGTAAAACTCTTATTAGTTAAACCTAGATATTATCTCACAGCTGTTATGAGATATAGGTTGTAAATATATTGTATATATACCCCCTCCATTAGAGTATTGGGGAGGTCTGTGGTGTGTTAATTTCTTAGACTGTGTTGTAATATTGAATATTTTGGAATACAAAGTTGTTGGAACAAACTGTTGTCTGGCCTACTGGATGAAGAATTGAAGCAGAGGACTTGTCACAGAATTCTTGAATCAAACTCCGGATCAATAAGTCCCCTATATCTTGTGTTTTACAGTTTTCTGGTTTACTATATCATCTGTGTTTCATAATCTGAATGATAGAGAAAAAGGTTAATTTCAGAATTTGCTTGATTGCACTCTGTATTCAGTCTTTATTATTCTCTGTGTTTTCTTTAGAATTAGAATAAACAGTGATTTCTTAATTGCTCCTGTTTCCTGATTCTTTCATGCTGATTATTTGTTAACGAATTCTCAACTGCTCTTTTTTAGTAATCATCCATTTTCCCTCTTTCAATATGTTGAAGGATTTTTAATTGCCCTTCACCCATTTGAGCCCATTCCATTTGCTTCAAATCTTTTGTTTATTCCCTGCTTGACTACCTTGCTCTGTGAAGCCATCCTTTGTTAAGAAACCGAATCTAGAAAAGCCATCTTCTTTGACTCCATCATGCCCAATGGACTGAAATACTTAGTTTTACCTCACTGTTCTATTGAATCTCACCACCCAAACTCAAAACAAAAACCTTGAACTTCATAACTAGCCTAATACCTTCAAAAAAACAAAGCTAAATCATAAAGAGAGAGCCCTCTCAGGATACAGATTGGCTAGATTCTGTATCTAAAAGATTGGTTTGTGGTTACCTCGGTAGTATTCCCTTTCTTACAACTTTTGGAAAAAACCTGAGTGATAATAGGTCCTACTGTGAAGAGTGGTCCTTCTTCTATCCCTAGGTACAACCCCATCAATAACCATGCTTTTTGGGGTCCTTTACTTCGTGGGGGTACTTACCTTGGGGGCAACATCCATTTATTAGCCATGTTGGCCCGCAGGAGTCCTATATCGGGGCGAATCCTTTTCTTCACCAGCAGGTGCATCTCTGTACTCCTTATATGGAGGGACCACACGGTTGGTCAAGGGCCTCACCAGCTTATGACCCATTTAGTCAGCTTCAAAATCCTTTTTTATATTCTCTCAATTGATCAAATTTGGCAAAATTGACTAATGAAATCATCTGTCATGATCCCTGGTGGCCACCCATGCTCGCCAAATTACCATTTGATATTCCCAAGTTTGAAGGAAAGCATAGGGAGAATCCATTCACACATATTACCACTTATAATTTATGTTTCTCGTCCAATTTATTGGCAGATAATGCTGTCATTTTTTTTTCTATTCCAATGTACATTGACTAGGGATGCTGCAAAGTGGTACATCAAGTTAGATATTTCATCCTACGGTGACTTTGCCTCCCTAGCTCAAACATTTTTGACACATTTCTAGTTATCAACTTGGTATGACATCGACTCTAACCTCTTGTCTAATTTCCAACAAGACAATTCCATGTTAATTTCTAATCATATTCATGAGTGGTGCGATGCAAGTAGTTGGTGAGAACCAAGTTACATGATGAGATATTACGTAAATGGTTCATCTGATCTCTCTGACCTTAAATTGCTAAGGATGTGTCCATGTTTTGAGATGTTATTGGGGAAAAAGCTATTTTAGCTACCCAACATATGGATCTTATCTATTCATAATTGGTATGCTCTATGGAGTGTTGCCTAATGCCCCTAGGCCTTCTGTTGACCTTCCAAAACCTTTTCCTGGTCCACATGTTGATGGCGTGATTGGGTATGTTTCTGATTCTCTGAGCCAACTTGTTTCCCTACTTGGGCAATTTATTTTCACATCTCAAGCGCTAGAAAGTGCGTATGGCTCTGCTAAAGCACCCCTTCCTAATCAATCCACCGATGTTCTCATGGTGAATTCAACTCACCAAAATAATGACCAGCAACCCGGTGGTAAAATGAATAATTAGAAAAATATACAAAAGAATCAAAATGCTCAGGAGTATCAAACCAACACTCAAGGTCAGGGACAGGGCACTAGCGAATGTCATCGTAAATTCAAGTTCCCTTATAAAATTTGCTAAGGTGACCACCTTACTCACGAATGCCCTCGAATGCATGATGTCCATAGGTTTCTTTCACCACCATCTACTCAACAGAATATCATTTTGACTCATCCATTCCTTGCACAACCCCAACTATAGATGGTTGCTCAACCTTATTGATCTCCGTAAGGGGAAAGTGAGTGGTCATCTTCCCATCCTCCTCATAGTTCATCAATCTTCATGTGCAGGGAAGATGTCAATGTGACTATGCGAGCCAAATATTATGATGTTCCTGAGTCAAGTTCTACCTCTAAGGACTCATCAGATCTACCACCTTCCACTTGACCTCTCACTTTGGATAAGCCTATGGAACCTATTTATCGCCTTCCCAAGGGTGCTCTGGAGAAGATGACACACAATACTTCTGCACGGCTACTCAACATTATAGTATTGTCGAAGATATTGCCCAGGCTCCTTGTGCCATGTTTGCGTTGGAGGTATTGCAAAGTTGTCCTCAGAAGTGCAAAGCCTTGTTGTCTACCATTTGTGGAGTTGACATGTCAAACTATATTCTCATCACTTTTAATGCCGATAAAGTCTCTCCTCGCCTTTCCCATCGAATTTCTTTCCAGATCATTGTGCATATTTTCCATCAAAATATTCATCGCACTTTTATCGATGAGGGTTCTTCCACATGTGTTATGTTTGTATCCTGTTGGAAGGCTCTTGGCTCTCTGCTGCTCGTCACATCCAACATGACTCTCCACTATTTTGACAAACACAACTTTGTACCAAAGGAGTTTCTTCCAAAATTTTCCATCAAGTTAGGGTGGGGGATTGTCCATGTTGATGTTGAAGTTGTCGACTCCATGATATATTACAACCTACTCCTTGGTCGTAGTTGGTTTTATGTGATGACCACAGTCGTCTTGTCTGTTTTTCATTTACTTTGTTTTCCTTGTGAAGGAAAGATTGTCCCATCTATACAGATTTCCACTACTGGGAATTCTGTACCACTTGTGGGATATCACCCCAGTTAAACAAAGTATTGGTGCAGGGATTGTCAAAATATCATCTCTTATGGGAGTTTTTCCTCAACTTCCTCTACCCAACAATCCTTCTACTTATACCACAACCTCTATGCATATGATATCTTCTGGCACCTGTGGACCCCATAAACCTTCTAATCCTTGGGTGGTGCTTCATGCTACTATGGAAGTGGATCATGATAGTGAGCACCATTTTCCACCTATTGTGGAAGAGGTTTCCTCTCCGATAGTCCTGATAGTACCTCCTAATGTTGGTCAAAAACTCCATCACAATATGGAAAAGAACCAAGTTCCTTTTCCCATAATGTTTTTCACTCCACTTGCTCCACGTTACTCCCTTGATGATGAGTCTTCTTCTCGACAAGTAATCTTGGAGGTCATGGATTGACATATTGATAATCCTAGGGAGACTATGTCTCTTTAGCCTCTATTCTCCATGATTCAGAATAGGTAGAGATTGGTAACATAAAGATTCAACTGACCCAGGCGGAATCTCCTTGGCCTTCCTTGGAAGTGCCACCAATGGACCAAGTCAAGTCTCAGGCTTCTGCTACCAAAATGTCCAAATAATCGTCAAACTCCCTACCACCTGTTGACGAGTGCCTTATGTTGTACCTCTGAGATAATAGTGGTCAGCTATCAATGCAGAGCATCTAAGATAATTGTTTTGAGGTTTTTGTTTAAGTTTGGAGGACCAATGAATGAAACAGATATAACATTGTAATGCCTAACCTTTTGAATAATATTAATCCCAAAGTAGAGGGCTACTATAAAACTTCACACAATGATAAAGCTTGAATAGTGGTGAGCAAAAACAAAAAATAATATGATTATTATATTTTTCAGACAAAAAATTAAACAATCATAAGTATGAAAACCTCTGACCGATGTTCAGAAGGTTCAAGAGAATATGCTTATTCTTACAACAAGATGTCGATGATTTATTGATTTAGAGGAAAATAATTAAACATATAGTTCATTAATCCATTCTCTTTAATGATTATCGCTTCAGAATCTTATAGGAATAGATTGAGACACAATTATTCCTACGTAGGTATCTCTGTAAGACATAAGAATATGAAGAAAAACATAATGTGTTACTGGAAAAACTTACAGGAAACACAAACTGTGTGAAATTGAATTCAGAATCCTCTGCTTTGTATTAAGGGTCGAGAAATTCTAGTAAATCAAATGTTTACAAATGCTTCTTCAAGGGTGAACTCTCTTTCAATGGCCAAATTGGTTTAATGTTGAACAATGAACCCATAATAACTCGTAAGGAGAGTTATTTATACAACAGTAGAACCAAGAAAATATCCTAAAATATTTTTACAAAAATAGATTTATTCAAGGAAAATGAAATATCTTCATGCAAGAAGATAGAGACAGCTATTGAATTGCTTGCTTGCTGTCCTTGTTATTTTGGTTCTGTTGGCTTTGATCTTTTATTTTTTTCCCCTTAAGCTGCTTGGTTGTTTGATCTTCACACTGGATGTCATATTTACTTATCACCTTTCATCTAATACACTTTCATTTGATACTCTTTGACCTTGTTGACTTGTTAATAACCTTTACTGTGCTTTTTACTTTTACTGTAAATTTCAAGTTTTTACTGTGTATTGCAACAGTAAATCATTTAGTTTTTTTCATGTCTCAATATTAGGTTGTTGGATATTGATAATATTTCTATATTTTTCATCTTTTTTTCTTTTAACTATATGTCTCTATCTACCTCCTTTGTTTAAAATTTTACTGTGTAATTTGTTTGTTTTAACATTTAGTGTATAAAATGACTTCCTTATGCTCTGTCTCTGGTTTAAACTTGATCTTCTATTTGTACACAAACTTCTGATAAATGAAGCCTTTTGAATAGATTTCCTGATAATCTTGGAGTAAATAGGTTTTTAACTAGTGTCAAAACTGTTTATTCAGTCTCCTGGTCTTCTGCTAATCACCTGCAAAATATAACAATTGTTAAGAAAAACATAAGTTGACAGGGAGGGCCACAATGGCTTCATTTGAGTTGAAAGGTTTGCGGATGGAGTCCGGAGCATTTTTAGGAGGTAAACAGTGGTTAAATCGGTTGCAGAGGCTTAAGGTGGCGCGGGAAGGGTTATAGGGTTTTACTGTGTAAACGAGCGAAAAGAGCGAAAGTGAGGGTTTTACCGTTTAAACGGTTAACTTTTAAAATTTGGAACGGAAGGGTTAAGTGAAGAGTGGATGGTTTTGTCGTATGTGGGGAGTGGTTTCAGAGGCTCATTGCACTTCTTTTGGCTGTGGGGTGGTTTTTTTCCGAGGGCATGTGAGTTAACGTGGGAATGACACGTAACCACAAAGGGCCTGAGAAAAACCAAGAATCTCGCGTGCTCTCAGGTGAGTAAAGGTTGGAGATTGGGAGCGTGCGATATGGCTATGGATCGTTAGATCTAGGAGCAGGTGATTGGATGGTTATCGTGCGGTCGAGATGCATGGAGCGAGTAGGCACGGAGATTAGCAGGCCCAGGGAATAATTACAAAGGATTTGTAATTGTTTTAATGAATATAGAGGGTTTAAACACATTGCGATGGGTTTATGGAGTGGGATCGGGGTTTTAACTGTGGTGAGGTTTATTTAACCATACCAAGGGTGGTTTAAAAGGTTTTGTCGGGAAAACATGAATTGCCCAGTTAACTTTATAAACGAGGGGTAAAGAAGACTTAGGCTAAAAGGTGTTTATGGGTTTTATGGGTATGGCGGATTTAATAAAGTAATGCGAAGGGGGGAATGAAATGAATGAGGGTAAGTTAGTTAAATAAGGTTGTGAACATATTTTCACCTTCATGAATGCTCCTGCACACTACAACACATGATCAAACATGATAAATGTGCTTTTTCCTCAATCAACTTTGTACTTCTGCAACCTTTCTTCTACCTACCCTTTACTTACCCTAACCTTTTTCTTCACTTGATGGGTGCATTTAGGCTAGCAGACCCTTTTATTTCCTTTTTCTTTTGAAAAGAATACTATTTAATTCTAACCTTATAACATCCAAGGTCTCATATTAAACTAATGAGCTCCTTATTATTCTCTACCTAACTACTGATCTGCCAAGATTAAACAATTTGGCTAGATCTTTATTCTTTTACTATAAACATGAAATTTAAGGTGTGAACTAGTCAAGATTAAACTATTTGACTATCATGGGTTGTGGCATTTATGACAAGCTGCACACAACCATTATTTTTCATAATAAAGTAAAAGTAGTGGCACTTGGACTTGCACACTTTCAGAGTTTATTGCTTTTTTCTTTTCTCTCTAACCTAACATTTTATTTTGCCTTCTTTCTTTAGGGAATCTATTCTAACATTTTCTTTGATATGGACATATTTATCAAAATATTTCCTAACATTTTTATTTAGTTTTCTTTTTGTCCATATCCTAGCTTAACATTTTTTGAAAATATTTTCATTTTTTGACTAATTGATTCTAACTTAAAAAGCCAAAAAAATGCTACAACATTGGCTCCAACTGGGGACTGCTTTCTCCTGTAGAATGTAGAAAACCTACAGATCCATGTGACTTGTCCTCGGGATATGGACTCTTTTTCTGTAAAAAATCACACTGACGGCGTGAAAAGTAAAAGAAACCAACATTTTTACAATGGTAACAATGAAATCTACTTCAACTTCTCAGTAATGAATGTAATGTTTGAGAAACCTTCCATTTACAGGATAAGTGGAATATATCCCCTCAATATTTTTTAGCACAAAAGTGTTGGTTCCCTTCACTTCAACAATTTCTAAAGGTCCAAACCACAGGTTGTCAATCTTGCCATGTTTTCCCTTTTCTTTTCTCCTTGAATCCCATCTTAGAACTAGATCACCTTCCTTGAAGTCCCTTTCCTTGGCTCTTTTGTCAAATAGGCTCTTCATCTTATTTTGATACTTTTTCAATTTGTATTTAACTTCATCTCTATTTTCATTTAGTTCAATAATCTGATTTATTTGCCTTAAAAAATCATCAGGTTCATTTATTGAATCCTACAGGAATTTTAAAACAGGGAAGGCCAAATTGGTAGGGAATATTGCATCTTTCCCATAAAATAAATGGAAAGGAGATTTACCAGTAGATATCTTTGGAGTAATTCTGCTTGCCCATACTGCCTAAATTAAATGAGAGTCCCAACTCTTTTTATGATATACTAGAGTCTTTTTTATTACATTTACCAGACTTTTATTGGAGGATTCTACAAGGCCATTACCTTGTGGGTAATATGTAGTTGAATGATGTAACATAATATGATATTTCTGGAAAAACTCAATCATTTTAACACTAGAAAAAGTTGTTGCATTATCAATGACAATTTGAGTTGGGCAACCAAATCTAGATAAGATGTTTTATTCAATAAATTTGATTGCTACTGAATCAATAACATTTCTCACTAGAATTTCTTCCACCCATTTAGTGAAGTAGTCTATTGCAGTAAGGATCCATCTATGTTGATTACTTGAAGTGGGATGAATCTAATCCCCATTGACTAAAAGGTTCTGAGACTATTAATGGAACCAGTGGAAGAGCTACTAGTTTTTGCTTACGAGCAAACATTTGACAAGGAACACAACCTCTGACCTTTGCTCCTACTTGTAAGAACAATGTTGGCCAATAAAATCCTCCCCTTAATAACTTGTTTGTTGTTTCTCTCCAAGCATAATGTCCTTCACAAAAACATGTATGAAACTGGTTAATGATTCCTTAAGTTTTTGATTCTGTTAAACATAATAACAAAATATTTAATGGGTCTTTCTAGTACAAATTTTCATTTATGATACAATACTTGACTACTTTCAATTTGAGAGTTCTACACTGTCTTTTGGAGAATGATGCTAGACATTCAAAATGGATCAAGAAATTTACAATGTCTTGGTACCAATCTGACAACAGAAATTTGTCATCAATGTATAAAGGGTTGACCTGATCTGAAGGTGAAGGTTCTTGTGGATTCTTTTCTTCAGGATGAAGGGAAGGTTCTTGTGGATTATCCTCTTCTGAAAGGACAAAAGGTTCTTGTGTATTCTTCCCTTGTATCTCTAAAATAGAATTGATTCCAAGCACTTTACAGTTGGATTCAGCTAGAAGCTTAACTAATCCTTGGCCTTTTACTAGCTTTGTAGTTTTGATAGTTAGATCAAACTCCAGTATTTGAGTGATCCATCTACCTCTCTTTCCATCAATCTCTGGTTGAGTTAAAACAATTTCATAGCATTGTTAGGAACATAAGCAGTAATAGGAGAATGTAGGACATACATCCTGAATGATTTCAAGGCTTGAATATGGGCATAGGCTTACTTCTCAATTATGTCATAATTAAGCTCGACATATTTCATAACCTTACTAAAAAAGGCTATGGGTTGGTCATGGGAATCTTCATTCTTTTTTAGTAGAATAGCAACAAGGGTTGTTTCTAAGGCAAAGGAAAAGATATTGAATGGTTTAGTGTAATCAGGGCTGGCCAAGGTGGGAGCTTCAGAGATAGTTTTCTTGATCTGATCAAAGGAATGCCTGGAAGAGACAATCCATTTAACTTCATGATCCTTTCAGAGCATGTTAGTTATATCTTTTACAATCTCAGCATAATTTGGGATGAATCTCCTTAAAAAATTAATCTTTCCTAGAAAAGCTTGAATCTCCTTCTTGTTGCTAGGTAAGGTCAATGTTTCAATGGCAGACACACGCTTGGGATCAATGACCACTCCTTATTTTGAAATTATATGGCCCAATAGTTTTACTTATTTGATATAAAACAAAGACTTTTAGGATTCAATGATATTCCGAATTTTCTACACCTGTCAAAAACCTTCATCAAGTGCTTTAGATGTTTCTGATCAGATTTAGAAAAAATAGTTATGTCATCAAGATAAATAACCACAAATTTATTCACTTGACCCACAAAGGCTATATCCATAGCTCTTTGAAATGTTGCTCCAGCATTGGTTAAGCCAAATGGCATTCTAGCATACATGAATGTACCCCAGGGTGTAGTAAAGGTTGTCTTTTCTCTGTTTGTTGAATCAACATTAACTTTATTATAGCCTGAAAAACCATCAAGCATAGAAATTCTTTGTGCTCTTGAAACCATTTGAAGTAACTAATCCATTTTGGGCAAAGGATAGTTATCTTTTAATGATTCTTTGTTCAAATTTCTAAAGTCCACACATAGACTAATTTCTTCATTCTTCTTTCTAACATGAAGTAAATTTGCAACCCAATTAGAATATCTAAGAGGGAGAATGATCTGGGCGTATGGCATTTTCTTAATTTCCATTTCTATAGTTGGTAGAAGAGCTGGATTGATCCACCTAAGTTTCTGTTGATAAGGAATTGCTTCTTGCTTTAAAGGAATTTTATGTTGTATTAATGAAGTATCATAGGTTTTTAGATCAGCATAGGTCCATGCAAAAATATCCTTATAATTTTGAAGTAACTTAAGATATTGAGCTTTGATTTTAGGATCTAGAGATGGACATATTTTGATGTTTTCAGTATCATCATTTGTTCCAATATTGATTTCTTCTATATCATCTTGTGAAGAAATGGATTGAGGGTTTTTGAGAACATCATTTTGATCAAACAATTTTTCTAAAGGAATGAGGCCTTTGGGAATAAAAGTGTTAGATAATTGAATAATGTCATGATTAGCAATTTTTGAATTGAAATTTGAAGTATCATTTTCATTTGCATTTTCATCTATTTCTATTCTATTTTCATCAATTTGTAGAATTGAAAAAGTCAACTATAACCTGCAGAAAAGATTTCAAATGTTCATCATCTTCAAATATATGCCAATGTTTTAGATTATCTGGGATGGATGGTCTATACTTGACTTGTATTTGATAGAGTACATTGGTCTGATCAGGAATTTTGAATGAACTCGTAGAAATAGCTAAGGCATATGCATGAATATTTTGATCTCTTAGAATATAAGTCAAATTAAAAGCATCAAAGAAGTTTCTGAATCCCAAACTTCATTTCGATAAGACTTAAGTCTAGGATGCTTAGTTTGGCAAATATTTCTCAATTGCTTGACAATAAGTTCTGAATAAGTAAAAGCACTTAAGTTTTGAACCTTTAAACTTTTGGTTAAATGAAGTCCCAAAAGGAAAGCTTCATATTCAGCCACATTATTGGTAACTTCGAAGTCAAGTTTACATGACTAGGTGATATTTTCTTTTTCTGGGGAATTAAAACTACCCCAGCTCCTGCTCCATCTTTTGTACAAGAACCATAAAAAAATAGTTTCCATATATTAGTTTGATTTGGTTCAAGACTTTCAATTACATCTTCTATTTTAACTTGAGTTTCATGTATTTTATTTAGAGTTGAAAGCAACCAAAATCCTAATCAATTGCATAAATGGGATGGTTCCTTGGCTGGTTAGTTGTGGTCCCCCATAAAGTAGAATAGTGGCATAATACATATCCATCTGAATAGTTCCCCTTAATTTGGCACAACAAGACCTAGAAAGGAGCATTCCAAATTTGGGAGGGATATATGTGACAACTATATCAAGCACTACACTTTTCACTGGAATTTGGGCAAGGGTGACTACTAAATCCTTAATCAATCCTAAGAAGGGCACCCTTTTAGAATCAAAGGTGTACAAGTCATGATAGGATCGAGTTATGTCAAGTTTCAGATGGTCCATGATAGTTTTTGGCATGAGGTTATGTGATGCTCCAGAATAAAGCATACAATTATATAACATGAAATCATTTGCCTTAAGAGTTACATAGAAAGGAGGCACTATTTCATCTATCATATCTGAGCTAGGACCAAAGACAACTGCTGGTTTTTCATCTTGCAGACTAATGATATCACTTTCAACATCAACCAAGGTGTTTTGTATCCATTTGGAGACTTTAACTTTATACCCAGGGTTTTTAGAAAGTTCTGAAAGTGGAATTGGGATTTTAACTCTTTCCAACTCTTTTTCAGCATTAAATGTAGTCAAAACATTCTTATCATTTTGAATAGTATCAGTTGACTGTTTTAATGGTAGAATAACAATTGTTTGAGTTTCAACAGTTTTGGTACGAGGTTTAATTATTGGAGTCTCCTTAGGAGGTCTTCTAGGGCTAGGTCTAGGCCTAACATCATATCTCTTATTCAACTCTACAATTAAAAATTCAGAGAAGGCATGGTATTTAGAAACCTGCGAGGATTCTTGATCTTCTTGAACCTGATTTTGTTGTGAGAGAGGAATAATAACTGTTTGATTCTGAAAAAGTATCCATGTTATTGATATCTTCAATAATAGTCATAGTATTTTCATCAGGTTTCTGGTCATCTATCAGTAAAGGAGTAGGAACCAACTGATCATTACTAAGTCTCTGAAGAATTTGTAATTGTGGATTCCTTCTATACTCACCTAGATTTTGATTTTGATTTTGGGGTCTAATAACTGCTTGTTGAACTATCCTAGGTTGAGTCTCAATCTTGGAAATTCTATTATATAGATTTCTAAGAAGAGAATTTATTTCATCTATTTTAGAATCTTCAGTTGTAGTCTTAGAAGAACTAGAGGCTTCTTGAATAGATTTTAGTTTTCATTGGGCCTTTTCCTCTTTAGCTTTCAGGGAAGTCGAAGCATCCCTATTTTCTTCCATCTTTACAGAATTTTTTTGCATATCTTCAAGAGTTTTTGAAGTTATCTCTCTTAGCATTACAACAAAATCATCGTCAAAGGCTTTAGAAAACCTAGACTTAGTTATTGCTACAGGGAGTTTGCAATGAGGGGGCATCTTATGATAAAGTTTATTGAACCTTTTGATAAAATCTGATACACGTTCACCAAAGTTTCTTTTAAGTTCTTCAAACTCAGTCAGAAAGTAAAGAGGATCCTTCTTTACACCCCATTGATTTTTAAATATGTTTGTAAGCTCTTCCCAATTTCTAATGGAATTTATAGGTAACTGCCTAAACCAGATTCTTACATTTCCTTCAAGTGACTGTACAAACAAGCTCATGTAAACATTTTCTTGTTCGATATTCATGTTGTCTGCAAAGTCTACAAAATCTTAAAGATGGTCCTTAGCTGTGGGACCAGTTTCTCCATTATACCTAGGAAGGTATTTCAAGTATCTAGGTGGGAATGCATCGAGGTTAGCAAGTAAGACTAAAACTGCATATCTAGCCTGTACAATAAATTGGGATTCCATAGTAGAAGGTGGTGTATGAAGTGTTTGTGTGGATGAAGAAGGAAAAGATGAAGAAGAGGAAGATGAAGAAGAGATAGAAGAAGGTGATTGAGGGGGTGTGTGACTATGTCGAGGTGAAGAAGGAAGGCATCTCCTGAATAACTTTAAATGAGTCTCAAGAACTAACTTTGGGACCTGTGAATGAATACCCTCTTTTGTTTCAAAGATTGGATTTATATATACAAAGATGGTCTCTTCACGTTGTTCAGAAGTAGAAGCTTCAAGTCGTTCAGAAGTGGAAGGGAATGAATAAGTGGTAGGAGATATGAAATATGTGGGTTTGTATTAAGCTAAATGAACACCCAAGTCAAACTTAGTTTTAGGTGATCTTGGTGGTGGAGGGGGTTCTTGATGTGTTTCAAAAGAATGAATGAGGAAAGCTAAACCTAAATCAACTCCCCTATCTAATAGTTCAAAAAACCTAGGAGGTATTTGTGTCAAATCAAGATCATATGGAATATTACTAAAAGGATCAAATGATACTAACTCTTCAGACTACAAGGCAGAAAAGGAAGAAGAAGATGGTTGTTGTCTCCTTTTAGAGCTGGCATTTCTCAGAAGTTTTTCAGGATCTGATAGAGGGTTAAATAAGTCAGATTCTGAACGAGATTTGGTGTGCTTAAAAGGTGCCAGTTTGGGCTAGTGGAGTCGCCAGGTGAAAGATTTTAACCTTTATAAAACTTTAATCACCTTAAAGGAATAGAATGAATATCATTGTCCCAGGAAAACTTAATGGAATTCAAATCCCCAGCAATGGTGCAAGGCTGATGTTGTACCTATGAGATAATAGTGGTCATCTATCAATGCGAGAGCATCTAAGATAATTATTTTGAGTTTCTTTTTTTTTTTTAAGTTTGGAGGACCAATGAATGAAACAGATATAACACTATAATGCCTAACCTTTTGAATAATATTAATCCCAAAGTAGAGGGCTACTATAAAACTTCACACAGTGATAAAGCTTGAATAGTGGTGAGCAGAAACAAAAAATAATATGATTATTATAATTTTCAGACAGAAAATTAAACAATCATAAGTATGAAAACCTCTGACCGATGTTCAAAAGGTTCAAGAGAATATGCTTATGCTTACAACAAGATGCTGATGATTTATTGATTTAGAGGGAACTAATTAAACAGATAGTTCATTAATCCATTCTCTTTAATGATTTTCACTTCAGAAGCTTATAGAAATAGATTGAGACACAATTATTCCTACCTAGGTATCTCTGTACGACATAAGAACATGAAGAAAAACATAATGTGTTACTGGAAAAACTTACAAGAAACACAAACTATGTTAAACTGAATTCAGAATCCTCTGCTTTGTATTAAGGGTCCAGAAAAGCTAGTACATCAAATGTTTATAAATTCTTCTTCAAGGGTGAACTCTCTTTCAATGGTCAACCTGGTTCAATGGTGAACAATGAACCCATAATAACTCGTAAGGATAGTGTTGGAAATAATACTGGGGGGGGGATGGATCAGTATTAGTCAAATCAATAATATTTTTCTTTTCATACTCAAATTCATATACGCTAATTCAATGAAGGTAACTCGCATGTACGCGCAACTGTGTTTAAGGCAACCGACATATATCCAGCAAACTTATGATTCAGTTAATTCATCATATGTTGATCTTTAATTAGTGTATCAGTACTTCATTAACCATATAAACAGTAACCATGTGCATTAAAATTAGAAAAAACCATCACACATAAGAAACACACATGAACACTAAGATTTAAGGTGGAAACCCAATGTGGGAAAAAAACCACCTGCTGTTGTCTTCTTTTTAAAATAAGAAAAACTTGTTTACAATCTTGTACTGGTGCAAACTCGTGCCAGTACGCATGCACCCACCTGCAGAAGGCTACAACCTTCTCTCGTTCTCCAACTTCTACTGGAAGGGAGCTACAACCACCTAGCTCTTGTACTTTCCGATATGTTTACCAGTACGTAGGCACCGACCTACAGAAGGCTACGACCTTCTCTCTTCCTCCAGGGATCACATTTCATAAATTTTTAGACTGGATACTCTTGGAACACAACACCATAATATGAAGGCCGCGTTTCACCCAATTTTCATACTGGACCCATCAACAACATTGAAGCACAAAATCAATCACCACTGAAATACAACCATCAACTACATCTGCATCATCGATCTCTGAATCAACCACAATTGAATCACTGAAGGCCCATCATCACTGTCATCAAAACACAGTCACCAGAACATAGAACAGAACCTAGAACTTTGCAACAACTACTAGAACCAACTGCAAATTCAAATATCATATTCCATAATGTATATGCTACTCGGATGAGCCAAACCTACATGTATACGCGCTTTTACCAAGGTGAACCCGCGTACAGATCTGCAAATATTTACTCATAACTTTGCAGCTATTCCAGACATCAGTTATAACTAGATCATAACATTTATAGAGTAAAATATGCGTCAGTAATTCATATCTAGTATATCCATTATCAAACCACATAATGATAATACATTTCAGGTCTTGTGATCCTGATCCATCATCCATCATCAACCACATAGGTGCATCCTTAGTTCAAATCAAGTGAAGCATCACAAACCCATAACATGCATACTAAATCTCACACTTCATCTGATATTCAATACTTGCACACACTGGCCTAATGATCTTCTCCTCCTTTTATAGTCTTAGGCCTTTCTCAATACCTTGGACCAAAACCACTTAGGACCAATACCTTGGATCAAATAGAGAGGGTGAATACCTCAGACCAGATACCATGGACCAATACCATGGATCAAAATACCATGGACCAAATACCTCAGACCAAAAACTTAGTTTTCCAAGATATACGTGCTTTTCCTTCTATGAAAGTGTGTGTGTACGTTATACGCTCCTTTTGGTCTATTAACTCGCATGTATACGTTCCTTTGTCAAGGTGAACCTGCTTATACCTTTCTTTCTTCATTCTTTGTAGTCTGATCATTAATTCTTTGCTATTGACCTGTTGCACTGTGATTTGTCATCTGAGTGAGTTGCCATCAAGGACAACACCTGTATCATAATGCCAACAATATCCCCATTTGGACTTGATGGCAACAACAACACCAAGTCACTCTCCCCCTTTGACATCAAGGGCAAAGGGTGGACCAAGATAATCTCCCCCTTTGATATACATTATGTCATCCATGCTCCCCCTGAGCACATGTAGAGTCTACACAAATATTTTCAAAAGAATAACATGACTCTATAACTCAACTAAGTGAGTATGACCTTCCTATCACCAATGACTCATACATACATCAATCTCCCAATCAAGTGGGGATACACCAATTTGACTCATCCACCCAACCAAGTGGGGATATACCAAATGTTTATACATGACTGAAATAGAAATTATTACATCATATGACTCATGGGTCTTTAAAGGATATACATATCATTTTTAACAAAGACCAAAGACCTAAACAAGACCATGATAGTCATCACTATATATGATCTGCACCATCAGCAGCATCAAGATCAACAAATTGTACATTTCCATCATCCAAAGAGTCACTTGAACCAAAACAATTATGTGGATTAAGAAATATAAGCATCTTCAAGTACCAAGATCTTCTAACATAATACCAACAATGTATTATTTGAAGCATATGCTCCCCCTGAACCTGTTCCATATGTTCACTCTCAAATCTAATCATGCATATATCAGTAAGAAGTATCAAGGCATCATCATCAATCAAATGTACATAAAGTTAACTTGTGAGGATCAAAAGCACTTCTAAATAACATATTGTGAGTACCAACACATTTCCACACATCATTAGAAGATTGTATCCATCATCAAATAGAGCAGATAATTGACTGAACCATATCAAACCCCTTTTCCTGAGTCTGTCCCACTGCTTTTCCTCAAACTAACATATACGCGACTGTGCAGCTTTGAACTCACGTATATACACGATTTGTCTTCATGAAACTTGCGTATGTGATTTAGAACACTGAGGTTTCACACTTTCAGATCCCCCTGAGTCTATTATGTCTGTACACTGTGCCATGCCATATTTTTCTGACTATACTTCCTTCTTCTTCCATATCTTCTACTGTGATGATGTTTTCTCCTTTTGGTATGGTGCCCAAAATCTGCTCCTGCATTCCTTTGCTATATATCCAAGCTTGTAACATGCATAACATCTTACATGTTTCATATTCCTTCTATAGCAGTCAATGGCTTTGTGACCAAAGATATTGAAAGAAAAAAAATATCCCTTAAAGTACCTGGAAGCTAATGATCTCTCTGAGTGATGGTTTTGAACCATTCTACTTTTGAATCTTGCTGCAACATGTCCAAGATTATGACATATAAAACATTAAACATTATTCATTTGAGGAAATAACCGACTATCGCTTCCATAGTTAGGAGTAAAAGATTTTCTTTGAAGAATTTCTTTCCTTGGTTGTTGATGGGGTTGACCTCTCATTTCCTTGTTGAGCATTTCAGATTTTGCATTAGAGTTCCTTGCCTCACCTTGTGAGCTACATTCACCTTCAACAGATTCATGAAAACCAAGACCAGTTTTGATGATAGGAGACTTTTGACTACTAAGAATATTATCCAAAATCTTAGTACTGTCTTGAAATCATAACAATTTATCCTTTTCTTCTAATTTACCTCAACCTGACGTTTTTCTTCCTTTTCAGATATTTCTTCTTCAAGATTTCTTCAGTATTTCTTCCTTCTTCCACTTGTTGCCTTATTTTGAGAATCTCATTTTCTTGTTCTTCATCTGCTTTAGGTAGCTCTTCATTCTTCTTATTTTCAAGATATTCTTTTAGAGAGAGGATCTTAGCTACATAGTAATTCTGATCATTTATTTCATTTCTTAGTTATATCACTTCATCCTACAGCTGTTTCCTTATTTTGTTTCCTTCCTCCAGTAGATCTTTTAATCTAGTAACTTCTTCTTTGAAGGCACACTCCATTTTGTTAAATAGATCTTGTTAATCTCTGATTTTATCTGATGCTTCATTTACTTGTTCATCTTAAATCTAAGGTGATTCAGAATCTGAATCCTTGCTTCCACCTAATGGCCAATTGTCTCTCCTGTTGTCACTATTCCTTTGAGTTGTGTTCTTCTTCTGAGATGCTTTCTTCTTTAGCTTCTTTCCCATTGTTTCTGTCGATCTCCTTCAAGCGATCAAGCTTCTACGAAAGGACCTGCTCTGATACCAATTTTTGGAAATAATACTAAGAGGGGAGGGTGAATCAGTATTATTCAAATCAATAATCTTTTTCTTCTCATACTCAAATTCATATATGTTATTTCATTGCATGTACACGCAACTGTGTTTAAGACAACCAGCGTATATCCAGAAAACTTATGATTCAGTTAATTCATCATATGTTGATATTTAATTAGTGTATCAATACTTCATTAACCATGTGTAGTAAAATCAGAACAAACCTTCACACATAAGAAACACACATGAACACCAAAATTTAAGGTGGAAACCCAATGCGAGACAAACACCACCTATTGCTGTCTTCTTTTTAATATAAGAAAAACATGTTTACAATCTTGTACTGGTGCAGACTCATGCCAGTACATAGGAACCCACCTGCAGAAGGCTACAACCTTCTCTCATTCTCCAGCTTCTATTGGAAGGGATCTACAACCACCTAGCTCTTGTACTAGCCAATATGTTTACTAGTATGTAGGCGCCGACCTATTGAAGGCTCCAACCTTGACTCATTTTCCAGCTACTGCTAGAAGGGAGCTCCAACCCCTGGCTCTTGTACTGACCGATATATTTACCAGTACATAGGCGCCGGCCTACAAAAGGCTATGACCTTCTCTCTTCCTCCAGGGACCATGTTTCATAAATTTTTAGACTGGATACTCCTGGAACACAACACCATAATATGAAGGCCATGTTTCATCAAATTTTCATATTGGACCCATCAACAACATTAAAGCACAAAATCAATCACCACTGCAATACAACCATCAACTACATCTGCATCATCAATCTCTGAATCACCCACAACTGAATCACTAAAGGCCCATCATCACTGTCATCAAAACACAGTCACCAGAACACAGAGCAGAACCCAAAACTCTGCAACAATTACTAGAACCAACTGCAAATTCAAATATCATATTCCATAATGTATACGCTACTCTAATGAGCTGAACCTGCGCGTATACGCGCTTTTACCAAGGCAAACTCACATATAGATCTGCAAATATTTACTCATAACTTTGTAGCTATTCCAGACATCAGTCATACCCAGATCATAAAATTTATAGAATAAAATATGTGTCAGTAATTCAAATCTAGTATATCCATGATCAAACCACATAATGATAATACATTTCAGGTCTTATGATCCTGATTCATCATCCATCATCAACCACATAGGTGCATCCTTAGTTCAGATCAAGCAAAGCATCACAAACCCATAACCTGCATACTGAATCTCACACTTCATCCGATATTCAATACTTGCACACACTGGCCTAATGATCTTCTCCTCCTTTTATAGTCTTAGGCCTTTATCAATACAAAACTACTTAGGACTAATACCTTGGACCAAATACCTAGGGTCAATACCTCAGACCAGATACCATGGACCAATACCATGGATCAAAATACCATGGACCAAATACCTCGGATCAAAAACTTAGTTTTCCAAGATATACACGCTTTTCCTTCTGTGAAAGTGCATGTATAAATTATATGCACCTTTTGGTCTATTAACCCATGTGTATATGCTCCTTTGTCAAGGTGAACTTGCATGTACCTTTCTTTCTTCATTATTTGTAGTCTGATCATTAATTCTTTGCTATTAACCCGTTGCATTGTGATTTGTCATCTGAGTGAGTTGCCATCAAGGAAAACACCTGTATCATAATGCCAACAGATATTTATTTATACAATAGTAGAATCAAGAAAATATCCTAAACTGTTTTTACAAAAACAGATTTATTCAAGGAAAAGGAAATATCTTCATGTAAGAAGATAGAGACAGCGATTGAACTGCTTGCTTGTTGTCCCTCTTATTTAGGTTCTGTTGGCTTTGATCTTTGATATTTTGCCCTTTAAGTTGCTTGGCTATTTTGTCTTCATGCTAGATATCATATCTAATTATGGCCTTTCATCTGATACTCTTTGACCTTGTTGACATGTCAATAACCTTTACTGTGCTTTTTACTTTTACTGTACATTTCAAGTTTTTACTGTGTATTGCAACAATAAATCATTTAGTTTTTTTATTGTATTAGTATTAGGTTGTTGGATATTGATCATCTTTCTGTATTTTTGATCTGTTTGTATTTTAACTGTATGTCTTTATTTACCTCCTCTGTTTAAACTTTTACTGTGTAATTTGTCTGTTTTAACATTTAGTGTGTAAAATGACTTCTTTCTGCTCTGTCTCTGGTTTAAACTTGATCTTCTGTTTGTACACAAAATTATGATAGTTGAAGCCTTTTGAATAGATTTCCTGAGAATCTTGAAGTAAACAGGTTTTAACTAGTGTCAAAACTGTTTATGCAGTCTCCTAGTCCTTTGCTAATCACCTGCAAAATACAACAATTGTTAAGAGAAACACAGTTTGACAAGGAGGGCCACAATGGCTTCATTTGAGTCGAAAGGTCTCTGGATGGAGTCTGGAGTGTTTTTAGGAGGTAAACAGTGGTTAAATTGGTTGCAGAGGCTTAAGGTGGCATAGGCAAGGTTATAGGGTTTTACTGTGTAAATGGACAAAAAGAGTGAAAGTGAGAGTTTTGGCATTTAAACAGTTAACTTTTAAAATTTGATGCGGAAGGGTTAAGTGAACAGTGGATGGTTTTGTCGTATGCGGGGAGCAGTTTCAGAGACTCATCGCACCGATTTTGGCCCTGTGGTGGTTTTTTCCCGAGGTCACGTGAGTTAATGTGGGAATGACACGTAACCACAAAGGGCCCGAGCAAAACCACGAATCTCGCGTGCTCTCAGTCGGGTAAAGGTCAGAGATCGAGAGTGGGCGATATGGTTGTGGATTGTTAGATCTGGGAGCAAGTGATTGGATGGTTATCACATGGTCGGGATGCATGGAGGGAGCAAGCGTGGAGATTGGCGGGCCCAGGGAATAATTACAAAGGATTTGTAATTGTTTCAATGAATAAAGAGGGTTTAAAAGGTTTTATCGGGAAAATGTGAATTGTGCAGTTAACTTTATAAATGAAGGGTAAAGAAGACTTAGGCTAAAAGGTGTTTATGGGTTTTATGGGTATGGTGGAGTTAATAAAGTAATGTGGAGGGGTGAATGAAATGAATCAGGGGAAGTTAGTTAAATCAGCTTGTGAACATCTTTTCACCTTCATAACTACTCCTGCACACTACAACACATGATCAAGCATGATAAATGTGCTTATGCCTCAATCAACTTTTTACTTCTGCAACCTTTCTTCTACCTACCCTTTACTTACCCTAACCTTTTTTCTTCACTTTATGGGTGCATTTAGGCTAGCAAACCCTTTTCTTTCCTTTTTCTTTTGAAAATCAAACTATCTAATTCTAACCTTATAACATCCAAAGGCTTAGATTAAACTGATGAGCTCCTTATTATTCTCTACCTAACGAATGATCTGCCAAGATTAAATAGTTTGGCTAGATCTTTATTCTCTTACTATAAACATGAAATTTAAAGCATGAACTAGTCAAGATTAAACTATTTGACTGTAATGGGTTGTGGCATTTATGAACAGCCACACACAACCATTATTTTGCATAATAAAGTAAAAGTAGTGGCACTTGGACTTGCACACTTTCAAAGTTTATTGCTTTTTTCTTTTCTCTTTAACCTAACATTTTATTTTTTCCTTCATTCTTTAGGGCATTTATTCTAAAATTTTATTTGATATGGACATATTTATCAAAATATTTCATAACATTTTTATTTAGTATTCTTTTTGTCCATATCCTAGCTTAACAATTTTTGAAAAATATTTTCATTTTTTGACTAATTGATTCTAACTTAACAAAACCAAAAAATGCTACAACATCTTATACCCCCTTTATGTCTTAATCCTCCTTATGTTCTCAGGTTGATCTTGAGAGTGCGACTATTTAAGAATGTCCCTTGTATGGTCAAATTTTCCAGATTGGGAAATTTGACTTCCTTTGGCATGGCCCCACACTGGTAAGCCATATGATCCCCTCACCCTCTATGAGTTTGCGTATAGAAACCCTTGGCATATGCATGGCTGTGGGAACACATTAGCATGACCTACTGGACTGTGTTGTACTTGTACATATTGTGCATAGAAGTTTGATGTTTTTACCCTTTTTGGTTTTGGTGTGCCATGTGAGTATTTTTAATGCCTTATTTATGTGAAAAATTTGAAAAACAATTATAAAATCCAAAAAAGATGGCCTTGTACTTACCTTATCCATTTTTATTTCTTTCATTATGTGATTTAGTCATGGGTCTAGTCCTTTTGGATGGCATTTATAGGATAGGGCGGTGTTTCTATTACGACATACATTGGACCTTAGGTGTGTTTCTCTTGGACCTGACATATATGGGTAGGTCATATACAACCATAACCAATTCATTATTGATTGGCAGTGCCATATTTATGCCTTAGGGCCGACCCCGTCACATTATGACTCTCGCCAGTTCCATTATGCATGTCGTATATTGGTAGTAGATATTACCTGATCATGGATACCCTATCTAGCGCCTCTTTGTTGACTTGGTGTCAATGCAATCATTTGTATTCTCTTCTTGGAATTCCTCATTCTGACCTGCCATGACCTAGAATCTAAGCACATTTCCACCATCTTTATCCCCTTTTATTGCCACTCTTTTATCAACCTATTTTTGCAGTTTGAGCCTTCGGTTCTCTTTTCCATTGTCATCATTTGCTTAGCCTACCATACGTTTTCACTTGGTGTTCACCTTTTCTCAGAGGAACCGCTGCGATGAGTGGTATTATTATCCAACCTCTTGTCCTTCTTATGTCATGAGAAGTTCCAACATTACTAGAACCAATTTCTACCCTCTATACCACTTGTTCCTCCAAGGGGAGTTCCCTTTCAGCTCTTTTCAGACTCCTTAATTTAGAAAATATTTCTGAGTGAACTCGTCTACTTCATGCTCGTTAAAGTACTTGAAGTGTCATATACCTAGTATAAGTTTAACCCTTTTATATATTGGGATAGACTAGTTATGTAAAAGGAATACCCTAGTCTACTTTGTTTAGGAAGTTCCCCCTTGTATACTTTTATCTCTTTTTCAGGCTGGGGGGAAAACTTTATGAAAAAAGGAAATTATAAAAAGAGAAGGGAGGGAACATATTTTTCCATTAGCCATTGAAATGGAAACATCAGTTGCATCACCCTTGAACATGGCACATCTCTATCTCATTATCTCACAATTGGGTTTTATCTCACCTTGGAGCCGTACCATCCATATGAGTCTCTTTACTCCTCCAGTTGGTTACTCTTCCAGCCATATGGAGCATGCTTTGATGTCTCCTACGTCGTTGCATGATATCACATGGTTCCCATTGGTCATGCTACCAATTCACTCTTGTGTCATGCCTCTATGTGTTCAAGGGAAGTCTCAGCTTTTTTCGGCCATCTGCAGTATCCTGTTGACCTTCTTGAGTCGACCATCCATGTGTCATTTGTACTTCACAACTTCATGACTTCATCCATTCATCACATCATCCTGGTTTTTTTTGTGTCGATTGATGGGGGATACATCAAGGCCCTCCTTCAAGGGATGTTCTCCTATCAACTTCAACTCATTATCCAGGAGCTTGATCTAGGAACCAGTAGTACCTTGGAGCTTTGTTATAGCTTCAAATATCACTCTTGATGTTTGTGATGCTGCACTCATGGCCTAGGGAAACCCCTCCTTCTAGACCTGATCCAAGTACTTAAAAAATAGTGTTTTACTCCTTGTAGCGACATTGCCCTGAGCTAAACGCGTGTGTACGCAGGTCTGTGTATACCCAACCCGTGTATATGTCTTAAAACACTTAAAAAAGTTAAATCTCCTTAATTCCGGGCAGAGATTGCGGGTTTTACCTCTTGATTACCTATTAGTGCCCGTGGCCCAACTGTTCCCAACGAATTCCCAACTAAAAAACTACTTTGGGAGAAGTATAAAAAGGCTTCAATGGGAAGGCCTAAGGGAGGAGAGAATAGAGAGAAAAATCACTCTGTTGAGATTATCCCAGATCAGGTCTAAAGATCCTTGTGCTTTTAGCACGTCCCCTATTATAGGAAACCCTTGTTTCCTTGAGTTATTATGTCCTTCCATTTGTTGAGATATCCTTGAGTGAGTTATGGAAGGAGCTTGTTGAAGGCTTGAGATTGGATGAATCCGGAGGATGGTTCTGCTTGGAGCCTGCGAAAGGAAGACTCAAGTGAAATCATGCCTTTCTGTACTTTAGTTATATATAATAAAAGAAACACTTGTCTTGTTCCTGATATGAATCTTCTTCATGTTTATGATATCGATGTTATGATTTACAAATGAATGATTATTTCAATTGCATAACTAACTTTCAATATGAAATGAAGTTGATTTCTTTATAATGTTTAGTACATATACTACTGTGCTTTCTTGAATTGATTATTTTTCAGGTTGAAGGAGCAAAAGGAACTCCAACAGGTTTGGACCCTAGCTGGATCTTCCCAAAAGAAGGACCCCCGGGTGCACCCCTCTTTGCGTAGTTTGTTTATATTAGCATCACGGCTGTGTGGAATGCTTGTTTTCTTTATAGCTAACCCCCTCTGTGCTAGGGTATTAACCCAAGACCCTAGGGGAAACTCTCCCTTAACAGAATTGGCGACTCCGTTGGGGACAACAGTATTGTTGTTCCTAGTTTGGGTTTGTTCAAGCCAATTAGGGCTCAACTGTTTCTTTACTTGCTGTGACTGAGTAGTCTGTTCCTGTAGGAACTTGAACTATAAGTTTGATCAGTTTCTTCAAACTATTTTTTGTTTTTTCTTGTAATATGTTATATACGTTGTTTTTCTAGTTTATAGAAGCATATGTACACAAGTTTCCTCAAGTCTACCCGCGTATACGTAGGTTTACTTGGGCTGAATAGCTTATACACACAGTTGTGCACTAACACAGTCACGTATACGCTAAATATTTTTGTTTCTGAGGATCTTTCCGTTGATTTGAATCAGTCTTGAATAGTTACCTTTTTTGTCAGTCTTTATTTTTAGAGCAAGTATATGATTTCAAACTCTCTCCAATTGTGGAAAGTGTTGGTCTGGCTTTATTTTGTTGCAAGCCTCATCGTTTTTGTTTAAGCACACAAGATTTCTTGCTAGGAATCTTGGTTGCTTTGGTCTTCTAGGGTAGAAAGATTGATCTCAATCTTTGTGTCAAATATTGTTTTGGTGACTTTTTGTTTGCATGTCAAAACTACATCTTTGTGACCATCTTCTTTTCTTACTTTTTGAAAGTTGTTGATTGACACTTTCTTGAAAGTTGTCTTTCCAATATTTTTGGTCTTTGCTGCCAAGCTCTTGTTGCTGCTTTTGATTGTTAAGTGCATCTTGAAACACATTTTTTTTGTTAAGTTTTCACCCGTTTTATGTTGTTGACTTGCAAAGTGTTTTGTTGCCTATTCTTCAATCATAAAGTTTCAGTGTTGTTTAAGAGCACTTTTGAAAAGACATTTTTGTTTTTGCTTTTGAAGAAAACTTCTTGAAAACTTGGTTTTGCTTTCTTGAACTTTGTTTTGATTTAGTTGCTTTTTGCAAGTGAAAGTGCATTTTTGTTTGTCTTGAAACTTTCTTTTAGTGTTTGGACGAAAATGAGCATTAGCAACTTATATTCTATCTAAACATCTTAAGTGGCAAAGTAGAATTGATAAACAAGTTACTTTCATTTCTTGATTAAGAGTAGTCTTAAGTTTTGCATTAGCATGTACTCATCGCATTAGGATAAATTTGTGTATCTTTTAGGCATCCATAGTTTTGTTAATTTTTGTCAGTGTGAAGCTTGAGTAAAAGAAAAGAGAAGAAAAATTTGTTGCTTTCTTAGAAGTTCCTCTGAACCTAGTAGAAATTTCTTTCATTGAATAACAAAACGAGTGCATTTGCATATAGTTTGGTTTTTATTAATTTCTTTTGCATCAAAACACCAAAAGTTTCACTTCCGCTAATCCCTTGACTTAAAGAATAGGCCATTTAAAAACAAGCGCTAATTAAAATACACTAAAACTTTTTTATAATTGTCAAGTTAGACACACCAACAAGTTTTAGGATATTTTAGGGCCTTGGATTAGGTGAGTGGAGAGAAAACTCTCCAAGGCCATTTAAACTGTCAAACATAAGAGTTTGAATCGTGAGTGCAAATCCAATTGTGTTAGGAAGATCGGGAAAGTTCCGGATCTGGGAGTTAAGCACGAGGGTTTTTGAAGATAAGGAAGAGAGATACCCCCTCTCCTACTTGTCGGATCTTACCTCAAGACTGTTCCACCTGGCTTCTGACATGAGTTGGTAACCTTAGTTGCTTCTCCTAGGGATCTACATAGGTGGCTGTAGAGGGGAATCCCGTGGCACCTGAGGTCGACGTTGTATCACTCTCAACGGTACTACTAGAGGGCACCCTTGCGAAGCTTGGGGGCTTGCACCGGCACAAGCTGTTGTTAGAAGGTCATTGTAACTTCCTCTATTACCTTCGCTGGTAGTACTGGGCCGTCATTATCCCAGACTATCTTCGGAAGGCCCCTTACTTCACTTTCTTGTATTTTGGTGTCCGATCCTTATCACCCGAAGCAGAAATATTTGAAAGTTGTTTGACTGGCTGACATCTTTTAGGGACTTTTTAGTGTATGCTCTGTGCTCTTAGTTGGCCTAGCTTTCATTTTTTTTTTTTTGATTCTTTAATTAGATATTAATAAAAAATTCAAAGTGGCTGACTGATCGCCTAGACGGTCTCGAAGACTTCGTGGTCTTTCACCACCAAGGTTAGAGCCTTCTCCTAGAAGGCGTAGAGGTAATACTGCCGGTCGATTTCATTCCATGGCAGCTGATGCATCGGGGATTGATCCTCCCCTCGGGGGCATTAGTGTTCAGGATAGTCCTGGTACTTCAATAGAACAAGAGAGGCACACTCCAGTTCTTTCTCAAGTTCTCTTTCAATCGGAAGATAAAACAGAGGTAGAAGAACTCCCAGATTTGTCAGCGGCTCCGAATTCTCCCCTACCTTCTAGCCATCCAGACGTATTACAATACGTTGGGACTTTGAAGCATAGACCATCAAGTCCAGGTCATATTACACACTTACCATCGATGACCACTACTAGAACAATGGCTTATACCACAAGTGCTACAACGATGCAGACTTAAACATATGTACAAGGGGGAGGAACTATTTCCATTCCCTCTACATCTTTATTTGGGTCTTTTGCTAGCACATCTTTAGTTGGGTCTACCTCCATTCCTTCTACGAGTGGAAATTCCCAAGCCAATGATTTTAGTTATGGATTCTTCCCGTTTGGCACCCATTCATAGGGTATTCCATCAGTTCCTTTCAATGCCTCCACATCCATGATGGGTGGATCAGCTTCATTTCAGGGTTTTCCTTTTGGAAGTGGTCATATACCACATTCCAACCCGACGATAGGATCTATGCATTTTTCAGCTACAGGACAAAGCAGCAATCCCTTTCAAGATTGGACTAACCCTGCGGTTAGTGGCATGGAAACTGGGAATCTATTTTTCAGCCAACAAGGGAATAGGTTGTACTCCATAGTTAGCATATTTCAAAGTATTCCTCCCTTAGCTTCTGCTTGGAATCATTATCAAGGGTTATCAACTCCTTATAATCCTTTAGGAGGAAGCTTCGCCGATTATGGACGTTTTTCGGCTGGAGTTGGTCAAACTCCGAGTTTTGCTGGATCACAAGGTCTGCCTTTTGGTTCAGCTAGTTCTGTGGGTTACTTCAGGCAACCTGGTGCCTTTCAAAATCTAGGCCAATCTTTTTAGAACTTTGGGAGCTCCACCTAGTCTGGGTGTAATTCCCAAGGTCCTCCTAGGCTTCCTTTTCTAGCAATGTTGAATTTTCCATATCTCATGAAATTAACAAACGATCCAATCAAATACAATCCGTCCTGGCCTCTTGTCCCAACCAAACTGCCTTCGGACATTCCAAAGTTCGAGGGGAAGGGCGCCAAGACCCGGGTGACCATGTAACCACATTCCATTTGTGGTGCTCATCAAACTCCCTTATTGATGACTCGGTTAGGTTGAGACTTTTTCAATGCACCTTGATGGGTAATGCGGCCAAGTGGTATATAGAGTTGCCAGGGGGCAGCTTTACATCTTTCGCTGTCTTAGCTAATATTTTCCTAAATCATTGCCAGTTTCCCATCCATTAAGATGCCGGAACTAAACGTCTGGCAAATTTTTGTCATGATATGAAAACTCACATTTTTTATCACATTCAGGAAAGGAGACGGAGAAAGAGGCTCATTAAAGCCGAAATCCCTCTAGAATACCATCTCGAATTCTTTTTGAAGTCTTTACAACCTGAAATCTCTAAGGATGTCTCCCTGTTTGGAGTCTATTCTAAGGAGCAAGCTATTTTTAGGGCCCAACAATTAGAATTTATTTATTGTCAGTCTGGGATTCTACAAAAAATCTTGCCTGATGCTTCGGGGACTAAGGTTGATATAGCCAAGTCGAAGCCAGGTCTCCATGCGGATGGTATTGTTGGATCAGTAGACACAAATGCGATGAACCTGTTGACCTAATTGCAGTAGTTGTCTTTACAAACTGCTCTTAACAACCAGGTCACATCATCTAACCCTTCGTCTTCCCAACCCTCTTCGATTAATGCCATCCAACTTGCCAACCCCAAAGGAAATCAAAATTCCAATGGGAAAAATAAAGGATGAGGTAAGAAAAAGAATCACAATGGGGAGACTGACGCAAATAAATCCGACAATAATGTTGGTGGTGGTGGAAATGAGTTTAAAAAGAAAGTCAAGTTTCCCTGCAAGTTATGCAATGGAGACCTTTTAACTCATCTCTGCCCAAAGATTCAAGATGATCAACACTTGTTAGGAAAACAAGGGACTTCTAGTTCTCAAGCTATGTTAACCAACCCCTTTCCCCAAGGGTAGCAACTGCTTACTGGCGCAAATTCAAACCCTGGTACCTCTACAGGGGACAACCAGGAAGGGGAGAAATCATCAAATGTTTTCATGATGGGTTCTAATGTCCATGTGGCCACTCAATCGCGGGATTATGGTGAAGCTGAAACATCCAAGGACAAAACTACTCCCGGAAGTACTGACCTTCATATTAAGCGACCCCCTATCGAGACTATACCACCGATGCCGAAAGGTTCTGCTAAACGCGCGACTATCAATCCAAATGCTAGGGCCGCCCAAAACTACTCCATTTTTGAGGATCTAGCTCAGATTCCATGTGCTATGTCCACTTTAGAGGTTCTCCAGTCATGTCTAGCTCAACGAAGTGCTTTACATTTGACCATAGGGGCAAGTTGATCCAAATAACTCTTTAGTGCTCACTTTCGACATGTTGAATGTCAAAAAGCGACTCCCTCATCACATGGCTTTTCAAATAAAGTCTACATATTGAAAAATTAACATTTTTCGTACTGTTATTGATGAAGGAGCTTCCACATGCGTCATGTCGATGTCATGATGGAAGGCCATCAGATCGCCTTCGGTTGTTCCTTCACCCACCCTCCTGATTGCATTTGACGGGCATTCTCATAAGCCGCATGGGATTATCCTGGCCTTTCCCATATGTGTTGGGGGAAAAATCATTAATGTTGAAGTAGAATTCATTGATGCTAACCTAGACTACAATCTCCTCTTAGGAAGGAACTGGGTATATGAAATGGACGTTGTTCTTTCGACTCTATTTCATGTCATTTTCTTTCCTCATGAAGGGAAAATTGTTAGGGTTGATCAACTGGATTATTGTCCAATTGATCCTCGAGAAACTTCAGACTCTACTGTTCCTTTAGTGGATAACCCTTGTCCACCTACCGAGAATCTAGGAGTTGGGATGTATTCTTCATTGATGGGTACCTTTGACCTTCTCTCTCCTATTGCTAGAATCAATGTTGTTTCATCAACCAAGGAATCTCCACGAGAAGAATTCTTTCGAACTCATTACTTTTCAGATCCTTGGACCTTGCCTTCACTTACGACCACATTAGCCAAAGGACAAGTTGGTGGAAAGGCATTTCCTATGTCTGTAGCAGAGCTCAAATATCAGTCTATCGTAAACTCTATAGACAGCCTGTCTACTCCTTTCTCCGAGGAGGAGTTAGATGGTGATGTGGCCCCGGCCTAGACCCTTGATTCTACCTCCGCTATGGACTGTTTAGAAATGGCTTTACCATCCGAGGAAGCAATCTTAGAAGTAATGATGGATGTACATTGACCTTGGGAATATTTACACCATCGTTCGTATTTTCTTCCTCCATTGCAGGAAGTAGGATCCAGGTTCTACAAGCTCTTTACTAGTGATGTTTGTACGGTATCAAATCCTTTGGCTCTAGCACACTTTTGTGCCGAAGGTAATATGTCGGTGATTTCAAAAATGATATCTATAAACATCTCTAGGAACCCTAGCATGATCGAGAATCTCTTCATCGGAGCCGAATGTTCCCCTAAAGAAATTCAAATTTACACTGACCTATTTAAGGAATTTTGAGATGTATTCGCTTGGTCTTATGAAGAAATGCTTGGCATTGATCCATCCATAGTTCAACATGAGATCAAGACATATGAAAATGCCAAACTGATTCGTCAGAAGCTTCAGCCAGTTAATCCTAGGAAAGCAGCAGCCATTAAAGATGAAGTAGAGAAGCTGCTCAAGGTGGGTTTCATATACCCTGTTCCTCTTACAGATTGGGTTTCTAATCCAGTCCCTATGGATAAAAAGAAAGGAACAATCCAAGTGTGCATTGACTTTAGGGACCTAAATAAAGCTTGTCCCAAAGATAATTACCCCATGCCATTTATTGATCAGATTATTGATGAGTGTGCGGGCAATGAAATTTTCTCCTTCATGGACGGTTTTTCCAGTTATAATCAGATCACTATCCATCCTGAAGATTAGCATAAGACATCTTTTATATGTCCCTGGCGTAACTTTACATACAGAAAGATGCCTTTTGGTCTTAAAAATGTTGGAGCTACTTTCTAGCGGGCCATGTCATATGCTTTCCACGACATTAAACATATCATCGAAGCATACTTGGATGATCTAGCTGCTCGTTCTCGAAAGAGAACTAATCATCCTAGTCACCTTCAATTGGTTTTTGAGCGATGTCGATTTTACAAGATCCAGTTGAATCCCAATAAGTGCGTTTTCGCGGTTACATTGGGTAAGTTATTAGGGTTCATTGTGTCAAATGAAGGGATTCAGGTTGATCCCTTCAAGGTAGAGGAAATAATTCAGTTGCCTCCCCCGTCCTTAATTCGACAACTTCAAAGTCTTCAAGGGAAAGCTAATTTCTTAAGAAGGTTTATAGCAAACTATGCCGAGATCAGTAAAGGATTTATGCATTTGCTACGTAAATGAGTTCCATATGTGTGGGATGACTTTGCGCAGCAGTCATTAGCTGCCTTGAAAAAGGCATTAGTCTTTGTCCCACTTCTGAGTCCACCAGATTATGGTGGCGGCTTCCTTTTATATCTCGATGCGGCAGAATCAACCATAGGTGTGGTTCTTGTTCAGGAAGACAATTCTCTCATAGAGAATGTGATTTTTATTTGAGCCAAGGCTTGATAAGTCCTGAACTTCACTATTCCCCTGTTGAGAAGTTGGCTTGGGCAGCTGTCCATGCTGTCCAGTGGCTCTGCCATTATATTTTGCTACGCAAAACTTTTGTCTTAGCAATGGTCAATCCATTCCAATTTGTCTTCAGTAGGTGAGTGATTGGGGGAAAATATAATTGATGGATAGTCATCTTACAAGAATTCGATCTCGAGTTCTTGTCCGCCAAGTCTAAGAAATCTATGGTTTTTGTGGAGTTAATTTCCAAGATGCCTTGTGGAGAGGATATTGTTTATGAGGAAAGTTTACCCGGTAAACATTTATTCCTCATCTCTTCACTCGACCCTTGGTATGGATATATCATTGTCTATCTCCAGACTTTGAAGTTCCCCTCTACTTTCTCTAGGGATGAACGCCAAAAATTACATCATCTGGCTAAGAACTATCTCATCATCGGTGACACATTATATCATCAAGGGGTTGATTCAATCCTTCAGCGTTGTTTAACCCTAGAGGAAGCAGAGTCAGTGCTTAATGACTGCCACAGTGGAGCTTGTGGTGGTCATCTTTCAGGGCTTGCTATAGCCAAGCGTATCTTGCGTGCTAGCTATTTTTGGCCTTCGCTCTTCAAAGATTGTGTTGAAGTAGTAAAACATTGTCACCCTTGTCAAATCTATACTTGGAAGATGTGCGCACATCTAGCTCCTCTTTTCCCTATTGTCACTGTCGGTCCTTTTACTAAGTGGGGTATTTATTTTACAACTTGTGATCTACCTTCAACAGCAAATCACATGTACATTATCATGGTCGTAGACTACTTCACGAAGTGGGCTGAGGCCATGCCCACTTATAAAAACGATAGTGAAATAATGGCATTATTCCTTTTTAATCAGATTATCTCAAGGTTCGGTATCTTGAGAGAGATTGTCACTAACCATGACAGTCATTTCCAAAACCAACTAATGTCTAAATTGGCTCTTAAATTTGGTTTCTGGTAGGAGCACTCATCTCCATATTATCCTCAGGCTAATGGATAGGTTGAGGTAGTGAACAAAACCCTTAGGACGATCGACAAAAATCGGTCCAATTGACATCTTATGTTGTATATAGCTCTTTGGGCATACCAAACCTCTGTAAAGACTACTACAGGTTTTACACTTTTTCAATTAGTTTATGGGATGGAATCTATCTTTCCTGTTGAATGTGAAATTCCATCTCTTAAGTTAGCTATTGAGCTCCTCCTAGAGACCTCTAGTCTCGAAGAGTGCCTCCTTCATTTGGAGCATCTCGATGAGCAGCATCGAGATGCCGCCACAATCAATGAGGCTCATAAGAAAAGGGTTAAAACTTAGTATGATAAAGTTGTCTGCCCTCGATTTTTTTCTGAAGGCGACCTTGTCTTGGTCTATGACCAAGATAAGAATGCCTTGGGGGTAGGCAAGTTCAAACCTATGTGGTATAGTCCCTTTATAATTAAATGAGTTTTAGAAAAAGGGGCATATGAGTTAATCGATTTTGAAGGAAACAAGTTGGCAGAGCCCTGAAATGGGCTCTACCTCAAGAAGTACTTTGCTTAAGTAGCAGCTAGGCAATGACTTCTTTGTACATTTTGTATATTTGTACATATCTCATCGAGAGTTTTTTGATATCGACACTTTTTGGTCTGCTGTGGTAGGTGTTGATGGATGACTTGGTCTATTTTGGATTCACCAATGGTGCTAGTTGGCACACTCGGAACCTTGCTTCTGCAACTTGGGTAATTTACTATCCAACTAGTCAATCGATGGTGTCGAGAGGAGTATGCATTGGTCCTGCTTCAAATAATATGGTTGAGTATACTGTCGTCATTAATTTACTATCTGAAGCAAGTTCTTATGAAATCGATTCATTAGTAGTCTATCTTGATTCACAATTGATAGTCAACTAAATAACATTTATCGAGTAAGGGATCCATGTTTATATCACCAATATTTAAGGGTTGGTTGTTGCAAAGATCATTTACTTACATTAATTATTTTCACATTCCAAGATCTCATAATTGGTTAGCTGATTCTATCGCTAATCAAGCATTAGACTGGCATATCATTCATTCATCACAATAAAATCAAGCAACAAAATGTCAAAACTGTATACATATATCATAAAACATCTCAAGTGTACATAAGTGTGTCCAAAATAATATACAAAAATTGGGACTCAAATACCCATAATCATGTCCAGTACATCTAATGCCCTGGCTCAAGATGAGCAGCTAAGTATGCAACTACTGCTTTGGCCACGCGCCTAAGAGCGCGAACCCAGTCTCGTGGCATGCCAACCACATGACGCTTCATATATATAGGGAGATCCTCTACGGAATCCATCGGTACTCGGTGAGTTAGTCTCACCAAGTGCCGCTGAATAGTGTGTAGAAGTCACTCTGTGTCTGCAGCCACCTCTTCGGCCCCTCGGCTGTGACGTCCATGTCGTGGGAACCCATCTGGTCACACCGGCCCAATATTTGGAACATGATCACCATATTAGTCATTTGAATCCTATCAAAAATATTTTTCAAAATCCATTATTTGGAAAATCACAAAAAATCGTAAAATCAAAAATATTTGTTACCTATGTCACCCCATGCTGCAGTCGGTGGTAATTCTAGATCAGGATCTCCTCGGAAATCCAACCCAGCATAAGGGTGGTCATCTATGGCGATGATCTGCTGCTCCCACCAGGAGAAGAATTCATTATCGAAAGTAGTCTGTGGGACATCCCCACCTCCAAGACATTTCATCAAGTCAGCCCACCTGTCCATTCGTGGATCTTATGGGGTGCTGATCAAAACCGGTACTCTAGGACGAAGTGCTGGGACCCTCTCAAAGAAGAAAGAGCACAAGATAGTTCCATATCTGAAGTTTTTGGTCTGTCCCTTCTTGATAGAAGTAAGCAGGCTCTCCAGGTTAGCAAGAAGAGGAGTACACCAATCAAACATGGTGGTGAGGTAGTATACTGCCAAGCTCATGGCTAGCCATGATGCCTAGTGCAAAGAAGCTGATCTGTTCACTCTAGCTATGGTGAACAGGATTATTCTCAAAGATAAACTCTCCACATGTTTGATTGGAATTTGACTTCCAACCTTTTTAGGATGACCCGGGCAATAGATGTGTACATAGTCCTCGATAGAGAGACTGCCTCGTGACTTGCCCATGGAATGTACTACCTCTCCCCTCTGTGAAAAGCCAGTGATGAAATAAATATATTCAACCTCTATCCTGAGCGGCATCTGATCAATCATAAACGCATCATCCTCAATGCTCTAGTAATGAAGGAGCATGTCGAGAAGGCGAGTGTTTTCTTTCATATTTGGCATTTTAAAGAACTTTAGCAAACCACATCCTCGTAAGGCATCCAAAGCATTAAGATCGTTCATAACCTCATCATCCACTAAGGTATGCTCTCAATCTCTCCAAGTGACTTGCATCCTGAAGAAAAAATGAATTTAGACCGTTAGTTTTTTTGTTTGAAGTTTTCGCGGCGTATACATGGGTCCATTTTACACACAATCACGTGTAGGGCTTGCGTATACGCGGGTTTAATGTATCCAACTCGTGTATATGCCACGACACATTTTTTGACAATAATTCAATAGTAAAACTTAAATTAAAAATTCTAAAACCAATCACAATTGAATGCAAGATAAGTTTAAGGGTAACTTGGTGATTTTGGGACAATTCAAACGGTCGGTTTTGGCGAATGGCAACGCTTGCTCCTTTTGCTCCACTTCTTTTCTCTCAAACCAAATGGTGATAATGGTGAGTTAAAAAACTATTTTATAAGCTTTGAAAATGCAAAAATTTTTCAAATCTTGATATTGTTTTGTCTCATGTAACTTTTAACTTGGGAGCTTGGAATGTCCAGAATGGTTTGATTTTCAGGACATTTTGGACGCTTTTTTGACAGTTTCGAGACAGTTCCATGACTGCTAACCCGTCATGGTAGGTATGATTTTTTACTGGCATATAGGTTAGGGAATCCATTTTTTTTGTTGCATTATGCATACTAGCCTCCATTTTCCAACATACTTGCCATAGGGTCAATCCCATCATGTTATGGTTCGTAAACCACCTTCACTCGCCGATTTTTAAATCATGACATGATGGTAGAGCCATCCTTTTCATGGGCATCATAGTTAGCACTTCACTGACATTTGTTGCCCATGCTGCTTCGATCTGAGTAGGCTCGGGAGTCCTCTGTAGTCCCGCCATGACTTATGCGCTGAAGGCTCATTTATCTTTTCTTCTCCACTTCGTTCTGGCCTTACACCCTAGAGGCTCCTTCGTGTTGAGTTGTACTACTGCATTGCATTTTGACCATTTGCACCTTTTGGCCTTGAATCAGATTCACTTGGACTCATGTTTAAGCCAACTTTTGACCATGACGACTACAAAATCAAACTTGCATGCCCTTGAATTCTGAAACTTGACACACCTTGACCCATGGAAAGAACACTCCTTTGAGTGTCTTTGACTAGTTTTCACCTCCCTTCATTGAGCATAGGAATGTTCCAATCCTAGGAACTAGATCATCTGTTTCATCGACACTCATTCTTTCCACTGTACTATAGCATTATTTTATTCTTTTTCCAGCTTAAATAAAAAGACAAAAAAATTATATATTCCAAAAAGAGTGGGAACGGTACAATATTTCCACTTGTTATTAGCAGCTAGAGTCAGTCGTGTTGCCCTTGAACAAATCACTCATAACAAAGTCTGCTCCATATGGGCGGGACTTAGTTTGAATTAGGTACACCTCAACCTTGTTATCGAGTCAGTTCTCCCCTGATTGGTTATCTCTTCCAATCATATGGAGGGTTCGTTCGTGCCTCCTACATGACGAACTTATACAGAGTCATCATATGCTGCCACATAGTCACATTGAGTCGTGCTTTTGTTCAAGGGAAGTTAGCCTGAGTCAGCGTCTTTGCGGTGTCCCTTGACTCATTTTTCAGTTGGTGATCCCTGGTTGTCAGTATATTGTCTATCATCACATCAGTTATATTGGTCCTTTACTCATGCCAGTTTGAGAAGGTCCCCATTGACTTCTTGCTAGTGGGCCTTGTCCTTATCGACGGCGACATCTTGCTCTGAGGATAGGCCTAGAGCCATACCCTATCCCTATTTTCATTATTGATAGGTCACCTTGTGCTCAACATTGATCAGTATTATGGGTCTTTGACTGAGTGGTTTCCCTTGTGTTCAACATCAGCTTACACTATCACACATTGGGATTCATGCAGTACCTTGGTTTCCATTTGACCCTATTGGTGGATACCTCACCTCTATGTCAGCTTTCATTATTGGTTGGTTCAGAGGGTTTCTGTCGTGCGCTAGCCACATCTTATGTATGCCAGAAACGTGCTTCAGTCAGGTTACTACATATTTCTTCATCCGATTCCTTCCACATTATTGGCCTACGGGTTACACTTGCACTAGATTGATGAAGGATGCCTTAATGCCTTCCTTCTAGTGGATCTTTCCCTATCGACTACAACTCATTGCACTGGGGCAAAGATCTAGAGTCCATTTGGCAGTACCTTAGGGTTTGCAGTCATTAGTGGCAGATCCTTCGCTATCGATAGTGGGAAACCATCATTGTCTCCTGATTGATAGATTCTTACAGGTGTTTGACTCCAGCTCATCTATTCACACTTGTTAGATTGTACTGGGTACCTTGACGCTCATTATCATTATTGGTGAGTTGTCTCGCGTTTGTTAATGGTATACATCAATGACTGGTAATCAAACAATTTCTCACATGGTTGACTTTAGATCATTTATTCCCATGGTGTAGAAATGTACCACAACGGTCAGTGAAGACCTCAGGTTACATCAGCATTCATTGGTTCACTTGACAGTTGCTCTTGTTACTGCTAGTTGATACCACTCCACCTTATATGTTGCAGTCATTCATGGTGACATTCTATATGCGGGCACCTGAGTTTGTAGTGCAGTACCATATTATTCCATCATGTTCATTTGGTACTTTTGGGATCAGTCTTTGATATCAATGATCCGCTTCATCCTTCAACATCATTGACATTCTTATATGTGATATTCAGACATGTACTTATTCGATCATGATCAGATGATCCATTATGTATTTTCCAGTGCTTTATAGTTGTATACTTAGTGGATCCAATTGTACTTGATATGCAGACATCCTTTACTTTCTCTAAGCATGGGTATGCCTACCTCAGATAGTGTTTCTTTCTGATCTCCTTTTGTGGCTTGGCAGGCTGAACTATAGTGAATTCCTTCTCAGTTTTTGATAGGTTTCCTTTCCATGCACTTACATAATATATTTCGGCCATCATGTACCCCTTCTGACCTCATATATTAGGGGGCATCTGTTATAGTTCCAAATCTCACTCTTGATGTTTGTGATGCTACACTCATGGCTTAGGGAAACCCCTCCTTCTAGACCTGATCCAAGTACTTAAAAAACAGTGTTTTACTCCTTGTACGCGACATTTCCCTGAGCTAAACGCGTGTGTACGCCAGTCTGTGTATACCCAACCCGCGTATATGTCTTAAAACACTTTAAAAAATTAAATCTCCTTAATTTCGGGTGGAGATCGCGGGTTTTACCTGTTGATTACCTATTAGTGCCCATGGCCCAACTATTCCCAACGAATTCCCAACTAAAAAACTACTTTGGGAGAAGTATAAAAAGGCTTCAATGGGAAGGCCTAAGGGAGGAGAGAATAGAGAGAAAAATCACTCTGTTGAGATTATCCCAGATCAGGTCTGAAGATCCTTGTGCTTCCAGCACTTCCCCCATTATAGGAAACCCTTGTTTCCTTGAGTTATGATGTCTTTCCATTTGTTGAGATATCCTTGAGTGAGTTATGGAAGGAGCTTGTTGAAGGCTTGAGATTGGATGAATCTGGAGGATGGTTCCACTTGGAGCCTGTGAAAGGAAGACTCAGGTGAAATCATTCCTTTCTGTACCTTAGTTATCTATAATAAGAGAAAGACTTATCTTGTTCCTGATATGAATCTTCTTCATGTTTATGATATCCATGTTATGATTTACAAATGAATGATTATTTCAATTGCATAACTAACTTTCAATATGATATTAAGTTGATTTATTTATGATGTTTAACTGCTGTGCTTTCTTGAATTGATTGTTTTGCAGGTTGAAGGAGAAAAAGGAACTCCAAGAGGGTTTGGACCTTAGCTGGATCTTCCCAAATGAAGGGACCCCAAGTGCGCCCCACTTCACGTAGTTTGTTTATATTAGCATCGTCACTGTGTGGAATGCTTGTTTTTTTTTACAGATAACCCCCGCTGTGCTAGGGTATTAACCCAAGACCCTAGGGGACATTCTCACTTAACAAGCTTGCAGACCATAGTGGTAGGCTTCCTCATGATTGACAGTGGGTTTACATCATTGGCTCCTAAATGGTCGATTTCACTAGTGTTCGACATCAAATCATCTATTCATACGTAGTGGACTGTACTAGGTATCTTAGGGTCCATTTTCCTCATTGGTGGATTCCCTCACGTCTATTACTGGTTTACCTCATTAGCTAGTAGTGAGACGGTTTCTACCATACTCAACATCAGCTCATATATTCACATGATGTAGATTCGTACCATCGGGGTTATGTCAAAGACCTTGGGTTAGGGACATCTCACTCTTATATGGCATCCTTCCTAGGTTGCATTGGAGTTATGTATCATTGATGTACTTTGAGGGCTATCTTGAGACACTTCTCTATCTGTCATGTGTCCATAGTCCTACTGATGTATACTGTGACATAGATCCACATTGTATTTGTTGGTGGCTATGCTCTATCTGTTGAGAAACATGGATCCATGGTGTATGTATTCATGGTCATGTTCTAAAATTTCATGTCATGAATCTGCAGTGTATTTTATGGCAGCCATGTTTAGCATCTTCTTCTGACTGATCATGGGTATGCCTACCTCGGGGATGTTATCATCAGAGTTGAGACTTCAGCACTTGAGTTCCTCTGATATAGCTTCATAGTCTTGGCTCCTTCATCCTATTTTGATCATTGAGTATTATTGTAATGCATTTCAGCCATCAATTTCTATTATGACCTCATGCATTAGGGAGAATCTGTTATAACCCTATTTTCCACTCCATTATAGTGAGAGAAACCCAATATCAACTTATCTCGGTTGTTTAGCTAAAATGCATCCCTTTTCACCTTTCCTTTTATTTATATGAGATTTATCCCATGATAAAAGGGTGATATTACATGTTTGAGTTATTTATGAGATAATATTTATTTCATAATTGAGATAATTGAAAAAAATATCATAATTGTGAAAAAAAATTCTATAGTTTTTCATTCCCAAGGAGATCAACTTGACCCACTTATGTATGATTTGGCTAGGGGTCCACTATTGTAGAAGTTTCCTAACTTCTCAAGCCCCTAGGTGTCTAGATACATTGTCCTAGAGGATAGGATGAAGCTTTATAATCTCACCAAGAGGAAAAGGGGAGAGGAGAGTATCCAAAATATAGCACAAGACCTCTGTTGTATTAGGAGAGGAGACCATACTAGAATCTAGAGGAGAGAATCTTTTTTTTGAAGGTATATTGATGTACTTTCATTTATAAGTTAATACAAATCTATGTTCCTTACCGTTACATCAGGGTTGCAGTAATTTATATGTGTGATTTCTAGATGTTTTATATTGAGGATCTTTTGTGGAAGATCACTTGTCATATTTGTTTGGTTGTGTTTGTGTGCAGGATTTGGATTGGGAGTGCATGAAATAGATCACTTTAGTGGAATGTAAGGATTCTGTAATACTCCCAAAACTCTTCACCAACCTACAAGGAGGCAAGGTACTTGCTCATACTTTGTAGCATTAAAAATTATATTGAAGTTGCATGCATGTCCATCTGGATTGGGGATTGATATTAGATTGTACTATCCATTTTGTTTTGTTGTCTGGGGATATCAATTGGGAATGAGATCACGGAGCAATAGCTCCTTTCATAATTAAATGAAACAATAAATTCAATGTAATATATATTGTTGTCCTTCATCGAATTTCCAGCCACATGAATATATTGCTAACCTCAGAGATACAATGCAAAACTAAAAAATATATATATTGATGCCATAATAGTAATACATATCAAAGAATATATCCATAGTAGTTATGCCACAATAAAGTATAAATGTGAGACATTGTATGCAAGCCACTGTTATACATAATTAAAACCTTAGAATGATCCATTGTATGGAATACAATCCAAGAGTCAAATATACGAGCTACAGTGACACGTGTGAGCCTTAGAGAATACATATATGAGACATTGTGATTAGTTCAAGCCTCATATACAAAACATAATGATGAGAGTGAAACATTATAACAAAGAGTGAAAACCTCAACAAAATGTCATCCACTGTGAGCCTCAATAGAATGTGAGCCACTATATTATAGAACACAATCCTCAACAAAATGTGAGCCACTATATTATAAACCATGATCCTCAACAGAATGTGAGCCACTCTATTATAGAGAATAATCCTTAATATAATGTGAGCCATTGTATTATTTAGCGAGCCTCATCACAGAGATATATAAATTGGGCACCGAGAGACTTCACCAAATTTTCCATGTGAGAATTGAGATAAATATGTAATGCAAGCTAAAGGGATTTGCTAGATTTTCCATATGTACCACATAGATAAACCTTTTCGTATGAGGTGCATGGTTTTTCTATATGAATCACAAAGATAAAATTTATCATATGAGCTACATAAAATATGGCCTCAAACCATTCGAAATCTGCCAAAAAAGTGTGAGTTTCCTTGTTCAAAGTGGAGGATGATTAATGCCAATTTATAGTTGATTCTATAAGTGAAAATTCATGTCACTTGGGTGAACCGACTTTAGAAAATGGAGGGAAAATACTTAAATTCAAAATTCCTCTCAGTAATATTCAAATATATTTTTAACGTGCCTTAATAACTGATTTCTTGTGATTATTTTCCATATTTAATTAATAAAAGAAGTGCCATGCATAATTTGCATATATTAGAAATAATATTTCTTTTATCAATTTGAATCATCCTTTGAGGCAAGATGGGATCCTATTCGGGTCTTAGGGTTTTTGTTGGGTGTGGAGCCTGATTATCTTCTGTATTCAAAGGTATCGCCACATTGGACCCCAGTTCGAAATGGGGCGGCAACGCCACCCATAAAATATTTGCTGCAGGGGGGGTCCAGGGGGGGGCAGTTGCGACTTTTGGGGAGCCCCCCCCCTGGAGGGGGGGTTTCGGGGAAAGCACCCCCGAAGCTAAGAATAGATGTAAAATTGCCTTGTTAAATGTTGTAATTTTGTAGTCAATCTTGGCCATTCATTAGGCAGAGATCTGACAGTAGAAGTTATGTTCAATTTAGGGTTTTTTGCCCTAGAAGGCAACCCCTCACTATATATGAGGGAATTGTATTGCATCTATGCAGATCTGTATTCTGAGTGAAGAAGAGAGAGGAGATTGAGAGCGAAGAGGGTGTTACAGCGGATCTGTTGTTGGTTGTATCTCTTCAGTTTGCTATATAATATAATAAAAGAAGGACTAGCTGTTTCTTCATGGATGTAGCCTAAATTGGGTGAACGATGTATATCCATGTCTCTCTTGTTTTATACGTTTTCTGTGTTTATATTTCTGCAATATTTTATGTGTTCCATTGCTTTGTATTATATAATTTTATAACAGTTTCTATGGGAGATTGATCCCATATCTACCCTAATTTTCAACACTCCCTCTGAGCTAGGGAGGAATTTTCAATTGCATCATAAGTCTCAACTCATATGTCTTATTATAACTACATCATGTCTCATCTTGTCTCAAATCATCTCATAGAATAAGAGTAATCCATGACCAATGGTAGGCAAGAACGAAAAGATCCTCCAAACCCTACTAGTTTCTAGGTCAAGTTCTATGACCTTTATCTTAGCTGCATTAATAAGACATGCATCTCATCACATCTCATCTCAACTTGTCTCTCCTTTAATCATCAGTTGAAAAATGATGTCTCTATTTAAAGAAGGAGACTCATCATAGGGGAACTTTGTCTTCCACCCTATATCCATGGAAAATAGGGGAGATTAATATTTCACCTTATACATTCGATCAACAATAAGAAGGATACCTAATTTTTCGACAAAGACAATGATCACATATTCTATTATCAAATGACAATAGGAAAGATACCCAACTTATGATAAGTGAAAAGGATTGCACATCCTATTGTCTATTGATATTCACACCTTGACCATCAATAATCAAGTGGTATACACATGCATCCACTAACTTGGGGAGGATACCCAACATACCAAAGTTAAGGATCAAACACTTCCAAGTCTCTCCTCACCCATTGGCCAAATCGATGGCGAACCCAACATGGCCAACTTGTGGGTAGGATGCATACTGGGATACCCTATATCAAGTCTCAGACCCAATGGTAGGGGAGGATACCCAGCTTGTCATAAATGATAAGGGTCACGCACACCCTACAATGACTATAGGCAGGATAGCAAACTTTCCATAAATGACAAGGATCACACATCCTATTGTCCAGAGTTCCATCACCCTCAAAAGCTCTCTGGGTCAATTCCTATCACTGGGAGCTTAAATAGGGGGGGAAGGTCGTAGCTCAGTGTCCTCTATCAGTCATGACCCTTTCCTGGGAGGGTAACATCCAGTAGAACAAGCTTCTCTCTAAAGACTAAGGACTTCCCTTTCAACAAATAATTGGTGAGAAAGTTAATAACTTGCTCATCTCCTCACAAATACACAATAAATCAATGTTGGAGCCTCACTTCTCCCTCTACACCATATCCTGAATATAGTGTTATCTAATCTCAAAATGCTTGGACCAAGCATATAACACAAAATTCTCTAAAAGTCAGATCCTGCTCATATTATCATTGTATATCATAATCATGTCCAACACACACTCAAACATCTCTCCAAAGGGCTTTCTCAATCGCACTACCTTGCAGCTATCCTTGCATACTCAAATCAACAGACTTATATTTCAGTTCATCCAAGAAATTATGGCAAACCCTCAAGCTATAGAAGCACTGTGATGTGCTTCTCCTATCAACAATATTTTTAGTCTCAGTCAGCATTATTGAATTCATCACATTTCTAGAAGTGTGTCTTACTCCATGATTGGTAGATTCATGTAGATATCTCAACACATATGTATTAGTAGCCCAATATACATGTCCAAAATTTATTTGGTTTAGAGTACTTAATTCAAAACAAGGTTCCATTTGATTTTGGGCTCATCATGGGATCCATCAAATGTGAATCGGAAGGGGAGTCTTTCTCAACTACTTCAGTGTAATTCATCATGTCAAGCCTATTATAGCATACTTCTCTTAACATGTAGGTCCTCATCATCTCTTGATCATATCGACTCAAGGTTTAAATCCCTCTGGGAGTGAACACAAAGATGATCTAATCCTGTTATAAATAAATTGTTAGCATATATAAAACCAAATATGAAAGACATACCTTTGGGGTGGGAGTTTGCATCAAATTTTCGACAATCTAGGTATGTTAAGTCCAAGGGACTAACTTGAGTCCATATGTGACTTTCTTCAATATCTAATCATGAATCTCATCTCATGTTCATCAAAGCCTTGAGGTAGCCTTAAGTGTGCCACTTCCTTAAATATCTTAAAGGAAGCCATCTTCCCATACGTTTGACAATAGGCATTAGGATCTTATCACAGTCCTCTCCCTCTTAAAATATCTTCTTTATCACTATTGAGCTTGATATCACAAAAGAATTTGACACTACTACATCTTTTCATCTAATATGGTCATGAAGGACATACTACTTTTTAGCATCTCCTTATCTTAGAATACATCATTGCTACATGATGGTTTGCTCCCTCTAAATAGGACTCTCTTCAATCATAGATATCAACCTAAGATATGAGATCTTTCCAACAATATCTTAGCTTTTGTCCATCTTTCAAATACCACCCTACTCATGGGACGTCTTTGAATTGTCCTTAGTCTTGATATAGATAACTTGGTCCTCACATCCATCTAATGTACCTGTAGATCCTAAAACAAAAGAAAGAGAAATAATAGAAAATTAAATAAACATAATGAAGGTGCACATAATGATGAGGCAGGTCTATCTTTCTTCTCTAAATATGAGAGTGGCTCCTTTATTTTCCTGCACCATCACCCTGTTAGAGCTAAATCTTCCTATAATACTCTATATCTGCATTATCCTAAAGATGGATTTCATCCTCATCCAAGAAATTAGTAAAAGAACAATTCAAATATTCATGCAAGAAGAATAAACAATAGTCTAAAATAATAAATATAAACAAGAGTAGAAAATAACATAAGTCTTGAAAGTACTTATGTTTCATGATTTTAGGAAGCTATAAGCTCCATCTTGATCCTATCTTCATGGGTCACCACTATCCATCAATCATATGTCAATGTCATCTGCAGAACAAATGCATCCTCTTGAGTACCACCTATATCCTTTATCTCTTTCATCGACAACCGAGTCCAACCATCACTATATACGATGACCATTGAATCTGCAACATAACCTTTTCCTAGGGTTTCTCTGAATATATCATGGGCTTCTCACTGATCATATCATATCAAGGATTTCATGCTAGTGTTACATTTTTTTATGTCTTTACCATATCAAAGGCTGCTCCAGGGGTTTGCCACAAACCCTAACTTCTATTGTAAGAACAAGGTCTTCCCTCAAAACCTGGCATTGTTTTAGGTCTCTTCCATCTTCATCTCCTTCACTCTAGTGTCTTCACAAGGGTGATCATTAATGACTTTTTTCAGCCCAAATATGATACCATGTCAATTTTTAGGGCTAGATTATTCTTTGCTGAAGATAATTGAATTTATAAAAAAATCCAAGATTTTGCATCACATTCACCCCATAATATCATATCATCATTAGGAATTATGTAGAAAGAAATATAAACATCAACAATTTAGTGGAATAGAAAAGAACAATGGAAGAAAAGCATACACAAGAGATGCACTAATATTTAGGCTAGAGACTACGGAAAAACCCCATAAGGAGGAAACCCCAACCAAATTCTTCTTGGATTATATATTCATCAAGAGTTCAGTTGAGATACAAAGTATAATAAGAATGAGATACATCAATCACATCAGGCCCCCGAGGGCCAACCAATTCAGTTCACAATTGTGTTTGTGAACTGAACGATCTGATCTCTAGAGAGTTGTTGCCATATCATAGTCACAAGTGTTAGATGATCCAAAAATAAAATATTATCATAGGTTATAAAGTTGGAATAAAATAATTATTAATTTAAGATATTAAATTAATAATTATTATTCTAGAATGTTAAATTATTTAATGGAGACATTTAAAATTAGTATATTGTTGTAACAAGATATGACCTTCCAAATGTGTCGTATCTTAGGCTCTATTTTAGGAGATTTGTTAGCTAGTTGTTTTGAATAGCATTTATTGTAAATGGACACTTGATATTTAATAAGTGATCCATAATTAGAGGTAGTTAGGACATTGAGCTTATAAATAGCTCATTTCAAGAATGTTTGGTTGTTCGAGTGTAAACTCTTGCAAAATCAAATATGTAATTTGTTTTCTGATTAATAAAATTACATGTTTGAGGACACTTCTACAATTATTGTGGTATCAGAGCTCCAGTAATGTTGTAGTGGATGTGAGGAGGAGATTCCAGCTGTACAAGTTTTTGGAAAACTCCATTGAATTGCTCAGCATATGATTGGTATGGAATTTGTCCAGTTTTTTGTTTTAAAAGAACAAAAATTTTATTATTGATTTTAGATTTGTAAATTCTAAAATCATTTTTATCAAAAAAAATATGCAAAATCTATGTGACTTTTCTGCAAAATCTATATGACTATTGTGATGCAATGATGTGGATTTGCATCTATTGAGTGACAGTGCTAGCGTTAGCATTCAGACTTTCACAAAGACTCTTGCGCCTGGCAGATTCTTCAAAGTTCTTTGATTCCTGTTTTCTCACACTTGACTTAAGTCTCTTTCTGATCCTCCATTCGCAGACCAATTATCACTTGATGCTTGCGTATCATGGACACTTAATTGCCTGGTAAGTTTTGACAACACTTTTTTTGTAGCGCTCACATCTCCGTTTTGGTTTCTGATCTTCTTGGAGAAGTTCTTCAATCCATGGTGTACTTTGAACACTGATTGCGCTATAAAGCTGGGTCATCATTTCATTCTCAGCTTTCTCAACTTGAAAAAGCACTGCAACTTTAGGAACATTTGCAGCAAGACTATTCAGAACCACTTCCACATAACCATGAACAATATTTTGGATTTGGATGCCAGATTAATGAGGAAACCTCGAAAAAACTCATGGACTAGTGAAGCAAGCCATGGGAATAAGAAAAGCGATACAGAAACCATTCATCACATGTCCAAAACTGCTACAGCGACCCTGCCCAGAATTGGTTCAAAATATGTGTTGATAAAACCCTTATTCTGCTAAGAAGGTAAATCTGCTAACACTCCATGATAGCCACTAGCATGTGTATTTCGTTGAGAGAAGCGTGTGAGGAGATCAATCTACGAAAATTTTGCGTGCAAAGATGCCGGAAGTAGCAGAAATTTGTTTGAAATATCAGCAGTCCTGGTTTTTGTAATTTAATTCAATTTTGGCATTATCTGTTTGGACGCAGACATGAGATCCAATATTCGATTAATTTTATCAAAGTGATATTGAAAAAAATTAAGCTAAGTGAAACGCCATTCGAAAAAAGCAGCTGAATGGTTGTTTGTGGACTGCCCAGCAATGGCACTTGACATCTACATTTTCAAAAATAAACACAGACGAAGAGGTTGGTTTAAAACTTTATGTATGACTTCCTGACCTATCACTGTCATTACCGCAAGCGGTGAATTAGACATATTCATTATCCTTTCCAGTATATTCCATAAGGAAACCATGCTGATCCTTCCTCGGACAGAGCCCACGAATTCCGAGATGTCAAAAATTTAGTAAACTAGATTGCAATGTGATGGCCTTGTGACAAAAGAAAGTTTAACGTTGAATTGAAGAGTGAAGAATCGAAGAAATAAGAAATCTTTTTTAATTTTGTAATGTTAATGGAGTGATAAGGATTTTTCGTTGTTTGTAATTTTGTAAATTTTGTGGAGAAATAAGGAATATTGTATTTTGGAGAGATCTGGTGATTTTTTTAACTTTGGGAATTTATTGTTTGTGGAATAATAAGGTGACTTGTAATTTTTTGGAGTAATAAGGGGATTTCAATTGTGTGTTTTTGAAGGGATAAGTGTAACTCAAAGTAATTTTACTTTGAGGGGGGGTAACCTTTTTTTCCCAAGTCATGTAAGAGCATAGTTGTAAAAATCAAATTTTGAAAGTTACCTTGTAATTTTTGAGAAATTGACTAGAGCCAAGTGCAAAGCTCAGTCATTTTTCTCCTGTTTCAATGACTATACGAGGGTTAAGGCCAAGCCCCTATAGATCATTTTTTATTGTGTTGTGTGTTGCATGTTGTGTTTCCCATCTTGACATTTTTGTTCTGATTCTTGGTGCAAAGCTTCAACACTACAATGTCCAAGTTAATTATTTTGTTCTGTGATTCCGACAAACTTGAAGGTACAAAATCCTATAAAACATGGCACCGCCTCATCGAAAGCACACTTATTTACAATGAATTATGGCAGGGTATATGTGATGGAGATATTAAGCCAAATAAACGCACAGATGCAGCTACACTATCAAAATGGGAAGTTAAGAATGCCAAAGCCTTAGCTCTTATTAAATCTTCTGTCAATGATGAAATGTATGTCCATATAGAAAATGATATAGATGCATGGTCTGCTTTGAAAACTTTTAAGGACCTCTTTGATACTTAGCCTGAATCAAAGAAATTTGATCTACAATTAAAATTGTTGCAAAAAAAATTGACTGAAGGAGGTGATGTTCTTGAATATATTTCAAGACTTAAGAATATTAGGCAGGAAATCATTAATGTTGGTTTTCTAGCAACAGATGATAGCTTTATGGTCACAATTGTAATTTCTAGACTTCCTTCTTCCTACACGCATTTTTTCGAGACTCTACAATTAATTGGGAAATTAGAGAAACTAAAGTTTGATGAGCTCTGTGAAATGTTGACCCAACATGATAAAACCTTTGGGAAGAAGAAGAAAGTTGGTGAAGATGTTTTTTTTCACAGAGGCCAGCACTAGTAAATCATCAGCAGACATTTCTCGAGGTAGAGGCAGAGGGAATTTCAATCAGAATCAAGCAGCACATAATGTACAAAGTCGAGGTCAAAGCCAAAGTAGATGAAACAACTTTAATAGAGGCAACAGTTCATGAAGGATTAATTTTCAAGGTAGAGAAAACAACCAAGGAAGAGGCAATTTTCAAGGACAAGGAAATAATAATCAAGGTAGAGGACAATCTCAAAATAGAAGTCAAAGTAGAGGCAGAGGACAATCTTCAGGAAGAGGAAGAGACTTAAGTCAAATTTTGTGTCGAAGATGTAACAAAGTTGGCCATTATGTTGAAGATTATCAAACTTCTCTTAATAAAATTCCCAAGTTTCAGTAGAACTCAGTGCAATTTTCAAATGATCAAGATGATGATAACTCAGAATATGTTATTACTTCCTCGCCAACATTACAATTTTCATCCCATCTTGGAAGTGATTATGAAGATGCATGGATCTTGGATTCAAGGGCATCTCAGCACATGACTTGTCGACGTCATTTTTTTTTGGAATTTTCAAGATTGCCAACTTAATTCCATTTTTCTTGCAGATGATACAAAACATACTCCTTACGAAAAAGGAGCAGTTAAAGTTTTTCTCCCTGGCATTGGAGAAAAAATGATTTCCAATGTATGGTAAATACCAACTTTTAAGAAAAATTTTCTCTCTTTAGTCACGATTCAACAAGTAGGAAATCAAGGGATTATGGAAGATGGTTTAGTCAAGATTAATTCAGTCAAACAGAGCTTGAAAACTATCATGACAGGTTATGAAGATGGAAAACTGTTACAGATGAAAGGGATAGTTATTCCAAGGCATTCTGATTTTGCAGGGGCAGTGACTACCGGTATTTCACTTGTAAGACTATGGCGTGTAAGATATGGACATTTAAATTTTGAGGGTATTTCTCAATTGTAGAAACAAAGGATGGTTAAGGGACTGCCAACTTTCAAAAAGGAAAATGCAAAATGTGAAGCTTGCATTTATGGTAAACAAAGTCGAGAAAGTTTTCCAACAAGTTCATGGCGTGCAAACAGACGGCTACAACTAGTTCACAGTGATGTTTGTGGACCACTACAAACTTCCTTTGGTGGTTGCAAATATTTCTTACTATTCATTGATGATTTCAGCAGAATGACTTGGATATACTTCTTGAAGAACAAGTCAGAAGCATTTGAGAACTTTAAAATTTTTCGCCAACTTGTTGAAAATGAATTCAAAGAAAAGATAGGTACTCTCAGGAAAGATAATGGGGGAGAATTCACTTCAAATGAATTTAAAACTTATTGTAGTGAAAACGGCATAAGACGACATCTTACTAATGTTTACACTCCACAACAAAATGGAGTAGTCGAAAGAATGAATCACACCTTGTTAGGAATGGCGAGATCCATGTTAAGTTTCAAGAGGTTAAGTCCAACATATTGGGCAAAAGCAATACATACAACTGTCTACTTAAGAAACAGAGCTCCAACTGATTATTTAGATGGAATCACACCTTATGAAGCTTGGTTTGGTTTCAAACCTCGAGTTAAACATCTTTGAGTTTTTGGATCAGTATGTTATGCCTTATTTCCGAAAGAAAAACAAATTAAGCTTGACTCAAGAAGTTTAAAATACACAATGATTGGCTATTTTTATGAGAAGAAAGGGTACCATCTTTTGACCAATGGAAAATTTATTGTGAGCAGGGATGTCATTTTTGATGAAACAGAGAGTAAGAGTGCAGAATAAATTGAAGTACTTCAAAAGTTAGAAACTAAAGGGAATCAAAGAAAAGGAAATATGCAAAGTCAACCAACTTCACCAAATTGGTATGAACTTGATTTTCCTTCCTCTAAAGATGAGTCATCCAGTCCATCTATTTCAACAACGTCATCTGGGTCTTCTAGCAGTTCATCCGCATCTTCAAGCAACAGTAGTTTTTCTGACAGTGATTCTCCAGACTCTTCACCTGAATAAAGAACATCAATTTATATTAATCCTCTTTACAATGATGGAGACTTTTCAAAATCGCAAACAAGTGAGCACCAACTACCGAAATGGGCAGTTCAACTTTTAAAAGATGTAAATCCTGATGAGTAGAATAAAATGGGCACCAGAAGGGTACATAGAAGTGAAGGAAATTTTACCTTGATAGCAAATGATTTTACTGAACCTTCCACATACAAAGAAGCAGTAAAACATAAAGAATGGCAACAGGTTATGGTTGAAGAATATTAAGCAGTAATTGATAACAACACATGGAAAATTGTTGATTGTCCACAAAACGTTAAACCCATAGGATGCAAATGGTTTTACAGAATTAAGTATAATCAAAAGGGAGAACTTGAAAAGTATAAAGCACGACTTGTCGCAAAAGATTTTGCACAGTAGGAAGGCATTGATTATGAGGAAACTTTTGCTCCTATAGCTAAATGGAACACCATCCGATTAACCCTTGCATTGGCCACTCAGAAAGGATGGAAAGTTCATTAAATGGATGTGAACAGTGCTTTTCTCAATGGGGATTTACAACAAGAAATGTATATGACACAACCACCAGGGTTTGAAATTGAAGGGCAAGAACATAAAGTCTGCAAATTAATCAAGGCTTTATATGGGTTAACACAAGCTCCTTGAGCTTGGTATCAAAAATGGATGAATATCTTAGAAAATTTGGTTTTCAATGAAGTGAATCTGATGATACTTTGTATGTGCGACAACAGGGAAAATTTCTAGTAATTCTTGTTATGTATGTAGATGATTTGATCATTACTGGCAACCATGATGATCATATTGCACAGGTGACAAAGGAGTTACATGCAGGTTTTAAAATGACATATTTGGGATTACTTCACTACTATCTTGGAGTTGAAGTCTTCCAACGTCCACATCATATTTTCATTTCTCAAAGTAAGTATGCAACAAAGGTTCTTCAACAATTTGGCATGCAGGATTGCAAGCCTGTTCTTACCCCCATGGAGCAAAACTTGAAACTTTCAAAATTTGAAGGGGGGAAAAGGTGGATAGTACTACTTACAAATAGTTGATTGGAAGTTTGATTTATTTGAAAAATACTCGCCCTGATATATATTATGCAGTCAATATTCTTTCACGTTTTATGCAGGAACCACGAGACAGCCATTGGAATGCAGCCAAAAGAGTTCTTCGATATATCCAAGGAACAAAATATTTTGGTCTTCTTTACACAAAGACTAAAAACTTTGTACTTGGTGGATATTCCAATGCCGACTTTACTGGAAGTATCGATGATCGAGCATCAACATCAAGTTATTTAATGAACATGGGGTTAGCAGCAGCATCTTGGAGTTGTAAGAAACAAGCTACAGTGGCCACTTCCTTAGTAGACGTAGAGTACATTTCAACATGGGAAGCAGCATGTGAAATTGTTTGGTTGCATAGAATTTTGCAGGACTTGGGCATTTCCCAAGCAGAAGCTACATCATTATTCATTGACAGTGAGTCAGCCATCAAACTTGCCAAGAACATAGTTTTTCATTCAAATACAAAGCATGTGGACACCAAGTATCATCATATCAGATATCTCATTGCCAAAGATGTCCTCAAGCCAGTTTACTGTCCTTACGAAGATCAGATCTCCGACATTTTCATGAAACCACTTGGCAGAATAAAATTTACTAAGTTTAGGGATGAACTTGGTATCCGTTGTAATGTATCTTTGGATCATAGGGAGGAATGTTAGATGATCCAAAAATAAAATATTATCATAGGTTATAAAGTTGGAATAAAATAATTATTAATTTAAGATATTAAATTAATAATTATTATTCTAGAATGTTTAATTATTTAATGGAGACATTTAGAATTAGTATATTGTTGTAACAAGATATGACTCTCCAAATGTGTCATATCTTAGGATCTATTTTAGGAGATTTGTTAGCTAGTTGTTTTGAATAGCATTTATTGTAAATGGACACTTGTTATTTAATAAGTGATCCATAATTAGAGGTAGTTAGGACATTGAGATTATAAATAGCTCATTGCAAGAGTGTTTGGTTATTTGGGTGTAAACTCTTGCAAAATCAAATATGTAATTTTTTTTTTTTTTTTTTTTTTTTCTCTGATTAATAAAATTACGTGTCTGAGGACACTTCTACCATTAACAAGAAGTAACATCCTTGTCACAAATCATTACTCTTAAATCCCATCAAATGTTGTCAAGAATCATATTTTTCAAGAGTCATAAGAACATGTGCCATCAATGTCACATTTCATCATCACATATATGCTTTCATCAAAGCTTATTGTCATCATGTACCATAGACATGTTCACAAGGGTCACTGCCATACAAGGATTCATTGCCACTAAGTCATTGTGTTGTCATCTACAATATCATTGGAACATTGTTAAACATCTATGTCATATGTCATATATTTACCCATGCTGTCATGAAATTTTCCAATATATATATATACTATATCAAATGACATTTTCATACAGAACATTGTTACACTTCGAAGTCAAAGTTGCACAATCTATAATCACACATAGATAATTGTCATACTGGTTTAATGCCATATCTTGTCAACTATCATTCATCAATTTCAAGGGTCTATAGATCACATTCAAGTTAATGTAATATATATTGTTGTCCATCAAATTTCTAGCCACAAGAATATATTATTAACCTCAGACATATAATGCAAAACTTATATATATATAGTAGTGATTCCACTGTAAAGTATAAATGTGATTCACTGTATGTGAGCCACTATTATGGAATACGAGCCATGAGCCAAATATAAGAGCCACATTGACAGGTGTAAGCCTTAGATAATACTCATATGAGCCGCTTTGATTAGTATGAGCCTCATATATGAACAACTATGATGAGATTGAACCATTGCAACATAGAGTGCAAACCTCAACATAATGTGATCCAATGTGAGCCTAAACAGAATGTGAGCCGCTATATTATAAAGTGTGATCCTCAAAAAAGAGGGAGCCACTGTATTATAGAGTGTGACCCTCAACATAATGTGAGACATTTGATTGATTTAGTGATCCTCATCACATAGATATATAATACGGGCATAGAGAAACTTCACTGAATTTTTCATGTGAGCATAAAGATAAGCATGTCATGTGAGCTTCAGATAATTTTCAGATTTTCCATATGCACCACAAAGATAAACCATGTCATGCAAGGTGCAGGGTTTTTTATATCAATTATAGAGATAAAATTTATCATATGATCTACATAAGATATAGCCTTAAAACCTTCAAAATTTTCCACAGAAGTGCAAGTTTCCTTTGTCAAAGTGGAGGACGATTAAAACCAATTTACAGTTGATTCTATAAGTGAAAAGTCACATCACTTGGGTGAGCTAACTTTAGAGAATGGAGGGAAAATATTTAAATTCAAACTTTCTCTCAATAATAGTCAAATATATTTTCAATGTGCCTTAATAATTGATTGTTCATGATGATTTTCCATATTTAAATAATGAAAGAAGTTCCACACTAAATTTGGATATATTAGAAATATATTTCTTTTATCAATTTGAATCTTCCTTTTGGGAAAGATGGGGTCCTCTTGGGGTGTTAGGGTTTCTATGGGAAATTTTTCCCATAACTTCCCCAATTTTCAATAAAATTTGTAGCCTGTTTTAGTTTTTATGGCATTCCCTGTATATCCACACAATATCCCACGCAATACTCTTGATCACCTCACATTCAATATTCTTCCTTGCCTAGATTCACATTGTTATTTGGTTTTCCTATAACTCCTTGTATCTCCATGAAATGTCTTGTTGATCACCTCACATTCAATATTCGTTCAATATTAAAATCATGCCTTGCATTGGTATGCCTAGGCCACCTCTTTATGCATTGAGTAGGCATGGAGGCATGGTCTTAATTCAATTTTTTTTGCATTTGTTGCTACATTGGGTGGAGTTTGAGGCGCTAATATATACTGAAGAGGGTTTCCTTTTTCAATGAAGAAGCAATTTATGAGTTTATTATAACATCAAAGTTGAATGACATCGAATTTGAAGGTTTTAAAATGTTTTATTTTGGAATACAATAGGTAAGTTATATGTGCCAAATCGTGATGCTAATATTGTATATTATCGACTGGGTAGCAAGAGGTGACTGGGTAGCGCGCAGAGCATGTGGAACTGTAGTAGCACTGTAGCAAGCTTTACTAAACTGAGCATACAAATTATGGGACCACTTAACTGGAGGCTAAGAAAAGCAAGAACAATGTAATAATAGAAAGTCTTGATATTAGAACTTACTTCTTGATCAAATTCGAAGATTATTGAACAACAGATCTGAAGCGGGTTTCTTCTCCTCAACTGAAGATGAGCGTGAAACTATGACCTCTCTCCTTGGGTCTTGAAATGCCTTCGCCTTACAATTCCAAGTTCTTTTGGATGATAGAAACTGTCCTCAGATAGGCGGCCCAGTAGGCTTCGATATTAATTCAAAGTTCAAAATTACAAAGCTTGAAAGATTAAAATGCAAGATCAAGATCAAGAAGCACTATGTCCAACCTTGTGGGCTTATTTCCATTGATCTCTCTTTTATAACTTCCTAAAGGAATCTAAACCTATCTAAGATATGACACAAAGGGGAAATAATTGAAGGTCTTGTCGGCATTTCCTTTAACCGACAGTGTCTACCTAATCTATCTAGTACAATAATTCTACTAGTATCCTTTCGAACTTCGGTCAGAATCATAATCATCGTCATCAGAAGACAGCTGTCTTTCAAAGGCCTTTTGCTCAAGCATCTTGAGGTAGTCGTATTCCATCATCTTTGAGTACTCTTTGTCCCAATTGATATCATGCAGATCTTGTGCATCTGCATATATGTCCTGAAAAGTAGATTCCTCAATTTTACCTTTTCCTTTGGAATCTACTGATACTGTTTCGTTGTCGTTTAGAGATTCTTTTGATGTTTGTCCTTGGTCTGGATTTACTTTTATTTTGTGGAGGTTCTATTTCTGTCGGGTAAACATTACTTCTTACTTTTCCAACTTGTTTAGAAAAGGTACTTGGCTGATATCAATATCTAGAAAGGAATCTTTAAAAACTTTCTTGAACTCGGGAGAAGGCTGAACTGCCAACTCAATACCATCTAGAAGCTCCCACTTAAAGATCTGAAACATGTTAGTGGAAATTTCAATTTCATGTTGGACCCATAATCTACAGTTTTCATTAAAGTATGCTTTTGATTGCCATCACATTTCAAAAAAAAATGAAGTACATATTTTGTTTGACAGTAGTAAACTAATAATATGAACTACATTACTACTCCAGTTTCCTGAAATAGTGCTTATTGTGATTAGCACTATTTGATTAACAATGAATCTTAAAACTTTTGGCTCGCCTTGTAGTTCATCCAATTGCTGTAAAACCTGTCGCTTCTCTGTTAATTTCAACATCCCAAATTCTTTGAACCAAAGAGCTAGCTGTTTAATCCTTTCGATATTATTACTTGTCTTGATTTCTCCTGTTATCTCATGACAGAAAACCTGTGAAAAAGGATTTGGAGAAATACTTTCTCTTAATTGTAAACTTTGGTAATCCCAAGGAGATGAGAAAGTCCTTAAATATCGCAGGGTTCTCTGGACACACTGAGATGTCCTTGTAGATGGCTTTTTCTTGCAGAATCCTTCTTTAATCTCCCAATCAGCAAAATTTTCAAAAATTTCATATTGGGGAAAGGTGTCATTAGGAGCATAGATTTCATCAAATATTTGGAGAAAAGATGCTTCAAGTTCCTCAAAAATATCAGGAATTTTTAATGACAACAAATATTTTTCTAAGTCTTCTTTAATAGGAATAGCTTCTAAATACAACATTTGAGCTCCTATATATGATTAGAGCAAAGTCTATTCCTCCAATTAGCTGATAATAATTTAATGTTTTGAGGATCCAAATCATATTGTCAGTGAATTGAGAAGACCATAGATCTGAAAAAATTTTGAAATAAATCTTTACCTTCATGTTGGGCAATGGGTATACCTTTACCAAATCGGCGTCTAGGCCTAAAGACATACCAACATTTTTAGACTACCATGCTTGGCATCTTCGAATCCACTGATTCCTCCTTAGACACAGACCCACAATTTTCTTGATTTCTTCTGTCAAATGATTCGCATGGCTTTTAAGAAGCCTGAATCTATCTACAAATGTGCTGAAATTATCATCTTGGAGGCCTTTTCCTGGTATTACAAAGAAATTTCCCGGTGCTGTGACAAAATCTTTACTCATATCTCTAGTTAAAGAATCTGCTAAAAAATTAGAATTGCCTGGTATCCATTCAACATCAAAAACAAATTGTTGAAACCAAATCTGCCATGAGAGCAATCTTCCTCCAGCAAGCTTTCATGAAATTTTGGCAGACAAGAAATACTTGAAGCTCATAAAATCATTCATTATAATAAACTTTACTGGTGCCAGATATAGTTCAAATTTTTGTATCCCATTAAAAATTGCTAAAGTTTCTTTTTCAGTAATAAAATAATTCTTTTGACTAGAAGATAATTCACGTGAGGCATATGCACAAAGTTTTTCTTCTTCCTTTCCTTCTTCATTCTCCCTTTTCTCAAAAATAACTATTGCCCAAAAACTATCACAAGCATCAGTTTGTAAAATCAGAAGTCCCTCACCTGGTGGTTGTAATTTTGGAAGTTGCTGACATTCTGATTTAAGCCCTTTAACTGTTGCAGTAGCTTCTGTTGACCATCCTTCTCTGAGATGTTTTTTGATTGGGGCTATTTTCTCAGACAACTTGGGAATATATCTGTGAACATAATTTAAGACACCTAAAAATCTCTGAATTGTTTTAGTGTCTTTTAATTCATCTGGAAACAGAGATAGTTTAGTATGAACATGGGGTTGCATTTTTATTTGTCCATTAATGGCATTGATCCCCCAAAAGTCTATACTGTCTTGGAACAAAACCATTTTCTGTTCTGAAAGGACTATACCATGATTTTGAACTTCACTTAGAAAAATCTCTAAATGCTTGAGTGTGTTTCAAGATCTGGACTATGTATAAGAATATCATCTATATATGTTATAATAAAATCATACTTTCCAAAAATAAAATCCATTCTTCTTTGAAAGAATCCAATCGACATTTTTTAGGCCGAAGGGTACCACCTTCCACTGGAAAAAACCTGCAGGGCATGTGAAGGCAATTTTATGCCTATCTTCTTCTTGGATCTATATCTGATAGTATCCAGACTTCATGTCAAACTTGCTGAATACTTTACTCTTTTGAATCTTTTGCATAATAGTTTCTAGTCTCGGAAAAGGGTAATGAAAACCCTGAGTGATAGCATCAAGAGGCTTGTAGTTAATTACCATTCTAGGCTTACCTCTGACTATTTCTGAATGGTTTCTAACTAGAAATGTTGAACAAGAGTAATGAGACATACTAGGTTCAATAAGATTCATACTTAGCAGCTCACTTATCTGTCTCTTGATTTCTTGTTCATCTGTGGGGGTGCATGGAATTAGTTTTCCTTTGACTCCATTATCATGTAGAGTCACTATTTCTTGCTTTGGGCTTTCTACTGTCTAGAATTGCTGAGGATTGTTTGAGCAACTTTCTAACAATTTATCATGCATAGAAATCTTCTCAATGGACCAATTTTGATCAATGCATGCCTTTTGTTTGTTCTTTAACTCCATTCTTTTTTCATATAATTGTAAAACTTCTTGCCAATTATTGGAGTCTTTAAGAGGTTTTCTTGCTCCTACTTTCTTTTGACTATTTTCTTTTTGTGCCTCAGAATTTGCCATAGATAATCTACGCACAGCAATAGCCTTCTTTTTTAAATTGATTATCAGCTTATCTTCACTGATAGTGACTGGGAGCACAAATTTAATAAAAAGGAATTCCAAGCATTAAACTGGCAGATGGATCAAAATGTTGACTAGCATAAATTTTTACAATATTGCCCCCAACTTTCAAAGAGATATTATCAACATAATGTGTCAATTGAATAGATCCCCCAATTCTTTCAGACACAATAATATTTTGGAGTGGCTTCCAAAGAGATTTAAACAAAGATGGTCGAGCCAGATTATTTGATCCTCCAGTGTCTGTGAATGCATCAACATTTATCCATTCATTTCTGACTTGGACTTGTAAGGGATATAAATGAGGCTATTTGTTTTAATGATCTTTTTTAATAGAGCTTGCTCTTCAATTCTATTATTTTCAGGAATTTTGAAACTTGTAGAAGCAGCAATATTCTTTTGATAAGGACAAAAAGAATTTAATTCGGGCAAGACTGTGATCGTCTGCTTACCTATTTGTTGCAAGCTTTCAGAATCTGACTCATCATCTGAAACATTGGTGGTGTCTTCAGTTTCTTCTGTCTCACTTTCATCTCACTGATCACTATAATGCAATTCTTCAGAAAAATCATCATCAGAACAATAATTACAAATATTCATCTTTTGTACAGTAGCTTGGCCATTATCTTCATCTTCTTAAGCTTTTGTTAAGATATATACATCAGAAACTTCGTCTTCTAAATCAACTAAATGTTGAGAATGCAACAAGATGATGGAGCTTAGTGGAAAGGAGTCGTCTTCACTAAGTGGGCCCGTAGGCTATTTTTGGCGCAAAGTCTATTTTTAGACTATGTCTATTTTTAGACATATGGATCATGGTCTATGAGTTGCAGGATGCTATTTGTGGATGATTGGTCATGTTGGTAAAAATAGATGGACTTCTATTTTTAGACATATGGGCAGAGTCTATTTTTAGACTGCCAAGCTAAAAATAGAATAATCGAATATTATTAGCTCATAATAATATTTGGACTATAAACATTATCTTATCCTCTTGGAGCACTTCAGTTCGAGCTACGGATGTGGCACATGTAGCTGTCAGAAGGAAATATACTTTTCTTATGGGTCAGTTGAGCTATTGCATGATGGACTTCAGTTAGAACTCAAGTGATTGAGTTTGGTGGAGTTGATTGAGGAGTTGATGGAGTTGTGTTCAGTTTGACTTGGTTGAATTAGTTGTATTTAGTCTAACTGTAGAATACACTAGTGATGAGTGATGTGAATTAATTGTTAATTAATTCACTAATTATTAACTCATAAAGCAACTAAAGAATACATTAGTTAACTCAGTACATGGACAGTTCAGTCGAGACAGGTGTTAGAGGTGGAGACTGCTATCAGTTTTGACTATAGTTGTGCATGAGATTTTCACATGCATTGATGGAGATTACCAATGAGGATTGTGCAGTACAAGCCAAGGAAAACGAGCTTGGATCATCCACTATTCTTTCTTTGGATTGCGCAGTAGAGCCAGGCAGGCAGCGGAGGAGATTTGAACCTGTGACTTGATTCAGATCTGAGCTAGTTTGTGTGAAGCAGGTGGAGATAGTACTGAGTACTTGTGAGGAGTATTGTACTATGTATTGCTACATGTTCTCTATCATTATAATATACAGATAATGTGGGGTTTTCAGCGATATTCTTTCCCCAAGTTACATACTGTGTTAATGTGCGCATGCGATTGATCTTTCATTGTTTTTAATTCCGCAAAATTGATGATCAACGTAGAGGAGGTTATTTATTATGCATGCATTCCGAAATAGTGTATAATTAAGATAATCTCTATGAATAAGTGTCATATTATTCAAAATTTCTACACTAAATACCAATCGTCTTTGAATTCCTCGATCTCAACACAAGTTTTTAATTTCGAAGAGGAATTACTAGGACATTTGCATGCAAAATAGCCTTCTTGTTTGCAAATGAAACAACAATTGTTGTTTCTTGGTTTCTTTCTCTTTTTCAAAAATTTGAATTTTCGGAAAGGCTTCCTTGGGTTGGAGACTCTTTTGGGTCTAAATTTTCCATACCTTTCTTTTTCTTCTTCTTTTTAAAGGGTGTCCAAGGTAGCATTGTTCTGCAGACATCTGAACTAGGCATAATATCATGTGCTTTCTTTTGCCAGCACAAATACTTAACTTTTTCTGTACACCTGAAAAGAAGATCAACCTAATATATTTGATCTATTTTCCTATTCTGTACATCTAGATCTTTCATAATAAGATCTCCTAGATTACCTGGAAGTTTAGACAAAAATGATATTTTTTGAGCAGTGTCATTAGAAATATTTGCCTTAAAGACTTTTGCCATGAAATATTTACCAAACTGATCAAGATATTTTAAATCATTTAGTTCCATATGACTTAAGTCTATTATCAGTTGTTTTTTCTCATCTACTGGCTCTGGAACAAATTGTGTTTTCAACATAAGTTCTAAAGTGGTCAGTCCTGCTTCCATGACTGCTCTTCTTTCCTCATCGGATGGTCCCATCCACCAATCATATACAATGTTGGCCATTCTTTTTTCAGCTAGGACCATTATAGAAAAATTATCTATTTTTTTGGTGACCTGCGTCTGATACAGAGCACCAGTCCATATCCAGATTGATTCTCCTGTATTGGATGAATTGTCAAGATCTAAAATATACAGACTAGAATTTGCAACATACAAATCTTCTTCTACACACAGGTATTTAGAGACTTCTTTCAACACATGAGCTTTATTTTGGTTGTCTATAGAAGGTAAAATAAAGGAAGGGAATTTAGAAGTTGCTTGATCGAGAGTCATAATTTCTTTCTTAGACGCAAATTGCTTTTCGGCTTTGTATGCTTCTTCCTTTGCCCTGGTCAATTTTCCAGAGGTTTTTAAGGTTGACTCTTCTACACTAGTGGCAGTTATTGCTTCTTCTGTGTCTTCCTCCCCTTCTTCTCTATCCCAATAATTGGGAGTACTGATGTCAAATCCAAATTTAGGAATTTCTTTGACCCTTTTCTTCTGTCTTCTTCTCTTCCTCTCTTCCTTTTTGGCTTTCTCAAACTGTTGCTCTTCATAGATCAGCCTAAGATTTGCATTAATCAAATCTGATTGCTAACCTAAATCATCAAGGACATCTTCAGCATGTGCACACCAAGTGGTGAGATAATTCCCTATGTGATAGATCTGGTCAATATCAGTAGGATTCTGGGAATTTTGTTTTAAAAGTGGTGCACAATCAGCTCATGTAGGCAGTTGTCTTGACTGAGATGAAGAAGTACAAAACTTGATTTTTGGTTTCCATTTTCCTCCTTTGACGTATCTATGATTGGCATACTGGAATTCTTCTATAGGTGGGGTATTAGACACATATGTACGGAACATCTTATTTACAACAAGAAATGGCTTCTCTTTAGGAATATATAACTAATCTGATGGAGTAGATACAGTTGTTTCTTTTGATGGATGACTATATACATTTCGTGAAAAAGACTTGCGACCGTTGGTTGATAGTTGCTCAGACTTTGAAATGGCTGGTAAAACATGCTTTTTTGGCATAAATATTGGTCTGGGTATTGAAGATCTATCAGGTAATATAAGGACACAACCATCACTTACAAACATTCTTCTTTTTTTATTTCTTGGAGTGTCTGTTGATGCTAAAGATTTATATTGAATGTACTAGTCAGTGGGAAGGGCTTCTTTTTCATAAAGAACACCTTCTACTTGAGCATTATTGACTCCTACCAGTTACAAAATCTTTTAACACTGGTTGCTTTAGCTTGGGATGTATAGTGTTTGTGAGTTGGAAAGATGTTTGGACTAACACAAAGAGATATTCACTATCTTTGACCATCTCAAGACCTTGGACTCCAACTAATAATTTCCAACAATCTTTTAAATGAACATCAAACAGACTGATGGAATAGTCTGGATAAATGGTACCATACTGACAACCTAAGGATAAATTTCCTAATATGGTTTCAATGCGAGCATGGTCATAAGTCTGGTGACGGGTGTCAAAGACTTCAGATATACATGGAGTATTGAGTCCGTGGTGAAATAGTGGGGCCAAACCTATCCTTATCCCTCCAAAATGAAAATAAGCAAACTTTTTCTCTCGAACATATTTTTTAAATTTTTTTATTTCATCTTCAAAAAATAAACTCAAACCAACTATCTATACAGAAGGACCGGAAATCTTAATTTTCAATTCAACTTCTTTCAACCAATTTTTTCGTGATACACTAAACATAGATGGAACCTGATAAATTTCTTTTGAACTCAAAACAGGTGGGTTCCAGCTCTCAGGATCGTCGAATCTTTCATGTTCAACATGATCACTTTCTATTGAGCATGAATCGACTTCAGAAATAGTGCGTCTATCTATATTAGAGAATGATATTAAGAAGTTTGACATGATTTTAATATAAACTAGACCAGAGATTGACTAAAGTAGCGCTTATCTAATAAGCTATTGTATAACAATAGCTTTTCAAAGGCTTCCTGGTTGGCTTTAGACTCTATCTATAGTTTATAGACTCAAGATCTGAATGGGGCTCTGATACCAAGAGGCAACTGGGTAGCAAGAAGTGACTAGATAGCGCACGGAGCACACGGAACTGTAGTAGCATTGTAGCAAGCTTTACTAAACTGAGCACACAAATTATGGGACCACTTAACTGGAGGCTAAAAAAAGCAAGCACAATGCAACAATAGAAAACCTTGATATTAGAACTTACTTCTTGATAAAATTCGAAGATTATTGAACAGCAGATCTGAAGTTGGATTCTTCTCCTCAATCGAACATGCACGCGCAACTATGACCTCTATCCTGGGGTCTTCAAATGCCTTCACCTTACAGTTCCAAGTTCTTTTGGATGACAGAAACTATCCTTGGACAGGTGGCCCAATAGGCTTCGATATTAATTCAAAGATCAAAATTACAAAGCTTGAAAGATTACAATACAAGATCAAGATCAAGAAGCACTCCGTCCAACCTTGTGGTCTTCTTTCAATTGATCTCTCTTTTATAACTTCCTAAAGGAATCTAAACCTATCTAAGATATGACACAAAGGGGAAATAGTTGAGGGTCCTGTCAGCATTTCCTTTAACCAACAATGTCTACTCAATCTTTCCAGTACAACAATTCTACCAGTATCCTTTCGGACTTAAGCTCCCACTTAAAGATCTGAAACATGTTAGTGGAAGTTTCAGTTGCATGTTGGACCCATAACCTACAGTTTTCATTAATGTATGCTTTTGATTGCCATCCAATTTCAAAAATCATTGAAGTACAAATTTTGTTTGACAACATTAAACTAATAATGAACTACATTATTATTCCAGTTTCTTGAAATAGTGCTTATTGTGATTAGTGCTGTTTGATTAACCATGAATCTTAAAACTTTTGGCTCGCGTTGTAGTTCATCCAATTGCTATAAAACCTATCGCTTCTCTATTAATTTCAACATCCCAAATTTTTTGAACCAAAGAGCCAGCTGTTTAATCCTTTCGATATCATTACTGGTCTTGATTTCTCCGGTTATCTCATGATAGAAAACCTGTGAAAAAGGATTTGGAGAGATACTTTCTCTTAATTGTAAACTCTGGTAATCCCAAGGAGATGAGAAAGTCCTTAGATATTGTAGGGTTCTCTGGACACACTGAGATATCCTAGTAGATGGATTTTTCTTGTAGAATCCTTCTTTAATCTCCCAATCAGCAAAATTTTCAAAAATTTCATATTGGGGAAAGGTGTCATTAGGAGCATAGTTTTCAAAAAATATTTGGAGAAAATATGCTTCAAGTTCCTCAAAAATATCAAGAATTTTTAATGACAACATATATTTTTCTAAGTCTGCTTTAATTGGAATAGCTTCTAAATCCAACATTTGAGCTCCTATATATGCTTAGAGCAAAGTCTATTCCTCCAATTAGGTGATAATAATTTAATGCTTTGAGGATCCAAATCATATTGTCAGTGAATTGAGAAGACCATAGATCTGAAAAGCTTTTGAAATAAATCTTTACCTTCATGTTGGGCAACAAGTATACCTTTACCAAATCAGTGTCTAGGCCTAAAGACATACCAACATTTTTAGACTGCCATGCTTGGCATCTTCGAATCCACTGATTCCTCCTCATACGCAGACCCACAATTTTCTTGATTTCTTATGTCAAATGATTCACATGGCTTTCAAGAAGCCTGAATCTATCTACAAAGGTGCTGAAATTATCATCTTGGATACCTTATTATGAAAAAAGCTTTATTCATATCTCTAATTAAAGAATCTGCTAAAAAATTAGAATTTCCTGGTATCCATTCAACATCAAAATCAAATTGTTGAAACCAAATCTGCCATGAGAGCAATCTTCCTCTAGCAAGCTGTCTTGAAATTTTGGCAGACAAGAAATACTTGAAGTTCATAGAATCAGTCCTTATAAGAAACTTTACTGGTGCCAGATATAGTTCAAATTTATATATCCCATTAAAAATTGCTAAAGTTTCTTTTTCAACAATAAAATAATTCTTTTGACTAGGAGAGAATTCACCTGAGGCATATGCACAAAGTTTTTCTTCTTCCTTTCCTTCTTCATTCTCCCTTTTCTCAAAAAGAACTACTGCCCAAAAACCATCAGCAGCATCAGTTTGTAAAATCAGAAGTCTGTCACCTAGTGGTTGTAATTTTGGAAGTTCCTGACATTTTGATTTAAGCTCTTTAACTGCTGCAGTAGCTTCTACTAACCATCCTTCTCTGAGATGTTTTTTCATTGGGGCTGTTTTTTCAGACAACCTAGGAATATATCTGTGAACATAATTTAAGACACCTAAAAATCTCCGAATTGTTTTAGTGTCTTTTAATTCATCTGGAAACTGAGACAGTTTAGTAAGAACATGGGGCTACATTTGTATTTGTCCATTAACGACATTGATCCCCAAAAAGTATATATTGTCTTGAAACAAAACCATTTTCTTTTCTGAAAGGACTATACCATGATTTGAACTTCACTCAGAAAAATCTCTAAATTCTTGAGATGTGTTTCAAGATCTAGACTATGTACAAGAATATCATCTATATATGTTACAATAAAATCATACTTTCCAAAAATAAAATCCATTTTTCTTTGGAAGAATGCAGGGGCATTTTTTAGGCTGAATAATACCACCTCCTTTATTTCCTACCTACTTATTTTTGAACAGGAAAATTTGAGTCTTTCTATTGGAACTCTCTGACATTGGGACACATGGCCACAAAACATTAACCACCATATATTGATATTTATATTTAAACTATAAACATGCCATGAAAAATCGAACATAGTGGAGGTTAAAACCAAACATAAAGCACAATAATAGATATTACTCAATAAAGTAATAAAGAGTGATCAGAACCATGTACTCAAGCATAGTTCTATGGTTAGGAGAGTAGTGTATGTGTAATTTAGCCAAATAGATTAGTATTCATTAAAACAACAACCATAAGAATGCTTGTAAGCTTATCAATCTGAGAGTAAAAGAAATATTGTAGTATCAAGTAAATTATATTAAGAGGGTACAATATAAGTAGATTGACTACATATGCAGAACATGTAAACATCAAAGTCAGAAAGACTCTTTGATAACCAAAATTCCAAATTGAAAAAAATATAGTAGCCTATCTGGCATTTTTCCTAAAATCATTAAGAAACCATGTCATAGAAATGCTCGAGAAAGGAGGGAAAATGTTTAGGAAACTAAAAAGGAAAATTGGTAAAGATGGACAGAGCGTCTAACCTATAGAGCAAGATTCTTATCTAGAGTTAGTGTTTCTTTGTGCCAAAGCAACATTCCACAAGGCGCTAGAGTCTAGGTCAGGTTTAATACATACCTAGGTCCAACAACCCAAACTTGTTACTAAATCAACTAGAAAGACCAACATTTTAAACTCGTGTTACTAAGTAGTAAAGGTAAGATCAATTTATTATACCCAAGGAAGAATTATTTCACGGGTTCTATCTAGACTAAATGTAAATAAAATTATGTTGAAAACAACAACAAGAAATGTTAAAAATAACATCTAAAAATTCTAATTTAATTTGTCCTTGAATTATTTTAGGAATTAATTTGTAATTCTATGCTCTTTTCCCCAAGGAAAAATCATGACTTTCATTAATATAAAAAATTACATGTTGCAAATGCTTCAATGGGAGGCATATATCAAAATTTGGTGGCCTCGCCACATACATAATAAATAGGTCTATTACATGACTCTAAACTGATATAATCTAAGAAATATACATAAGATAGACACAAAATTACATTTCAGTAAAAAGGACATGAAAGTGGATCATATCCAAAACGAAAGGTCTCCAAAAAAAATCAGGGTATAGCTTCCCCTGGATCTACAAAAGGCCTGTGAAAGTATTGATAGAAGGTGTGCCCAATCTGATCTTGAATTATCCAGTGATCATGTGGAAGGATCACTGACTCCTTGGAAATTTGATTAGAAAGATGGTTTCTTTCCTTGTAAATAAGGTGATGAGAAACATAATCAAATTGTGATTTTAATAGTAGAAATACTTCCAAGAGATTCCGCAGTGTGTGCATGTGACAAGTAGATTTTTGGTTGAACCAATTTATGAAGATTTTGGAGTCACCAGAGATCTGTAAGTGTCTGCATCCATTTTCTATAGAGAAATCCAGAAGGTGTATGAGGCTGCTAAGTTGAGGAAAATTGTTTGTGCCATGGCCAAGACCAATTTTAATTTTGTAATGCAGGTCATTATTTAGAAAGTGAACTGCTCCCCCTCACAGCCATCAAGCTGTGCAGATCCATCAAAATACACCCATGGGAGGGATGTGTCGATTATCTCATCCAAGATAATCATTTTAGATCGTTTGGATTTTCCTCGTGAATAAGATGATAGAGTGATGATATATGAGCAGTGGTCACTGTCCAATTAGGATATCTATTGTGGAAAATGATTGAGTTCTTGTTGATCCAAATACCCCAGCGGAAAAGTATAGGGAGATTTTTAAGTTTTGCGAGGGCTGCTTGATTCCATCATGAGTGTCAGACTATCCGAAAGTCTAGTCCAGTCTAGTGGATGATGATGTTGTGCGAGTGCAATATATTTTTCCAAAAATAACTGGCGACTGGGCAATGTACAAATAAATTATCGACACTTTCATCGACATTTCTACATTTGTGATTCTATTCTCATAGCAACTTGTAATAGTTAACTAAGTTAAGTTAACTTAGTTGGCTTAGTAAATTCGATTTGGAAGTATATCTAGAGTCATGTAGAGTGATTCCTAAATTTTAGGGGTCCAGGTTTAGTTCTTTTGAGTTGTAATTAATTAACTCAGTCTAATTAATTTAAAGTCAGTTGAACTAGTTCTAATAGTTGAAGGCACTAGTCGGAGGTCTAGGAGTGGGGACAAGCACCAGTGTAGCTTCATTTCTCCACTAGTTAATTGAAGATTCACACATAAATAACTCATGCATGTCATTTCTAAGGAAGACCCGGTTGATATTAGAGTTCACAGATAATGTACTATAAATTGTATAATTTTCCGAGTTATACAAATGGTGCATGAAATTAGTTGAGGGCCTATGGATGGATTATGAATTTATGGAGAGATAATTTCCAAATTAAATATGGGCTAATTCTCTTAGGAATAGTGCAAGGAAGTAGGGGTTTGGCAAGTAGCAAAATTGGCTAAGTGTTGATTTGAGATGGTTTGTGAAGTAGCGATATAGATTGTAATTGTTTGGGTTGAACAAGAATTGTATTTTCTTCTCAGGTCTTCTAGTTAATGCAATATAGATATTCAGGGTTTTGAGCAATTGATTTCCCTAGAAACATATTATGTTATTTGTAATGGAAATTCGTCATTTTCTTCTTAGTGTTCTCATCGATTAATTTTTGTTTCCACTGATGAGTAGAGTAGATTCTTGTTGTATGTTTTAGCATATCACATAAGTTTTTGAATCTACAAGTAAAAATATACAAATTAGTCAGTGCAACATTAATATCCTACTAAATTAAATAAGGGTAATAAAGGAACTAGGCGAAAGAGGAAAGATGGAATTTCACATCATTCTTGCCACACAGTGGCAAAGGCTAATAATATGAGAATAATGTAAATCGAATTAACCCTAGAAACCTTAGGGAAGGTGAAACCAAATAGTAGGGTTAGATGAGCCACTTTAATTGGGAACTGGAATTCCTGGATTGGGAAGGGAGACCTATGTTCATTGATATAACATTGTCTCACAGAGGTGAAAAATAGTTTCTAAAGGAACAAATAGAGGAGGATGGAAAAATAATTTACCTGCAACTGTGATGTGTTAATAAAAATCTCCTGTGGATCCATTATTTTCATTGATAAGGTCTCGGTGATAGAGGAAGCCCTTAGAGCTCTTTTATACTAACAATATTTATGATAGAAAAGAATTTCAAAGCCAGAAGAGTGGGGGTTCCCACCTAAGTGTGAGGGGTAATTGTGGAACTCAAACCACTACAATAAATCCTTATGATTAACTCCCATTCTTATTCCATTTTTTTCTCCCAAGGATGGCTTTAGTGTATTTTTCTCTAATTTTTTGAAAAATTTAGTGCTATTTGTCAAGATGGTATTGTCTTTGGTGTTGCATGTGTCAACCAAAAAATTTAGGCATTAATATCACTAGAAAATACCACTAGAAATAATGCCAGAAATAACGCCAGAAATAGTGTCGGAAATAGTACCAGAAGTAGCACCATAAATAGTGCCAGTAATAACACTAGATTTAACTCCCCTTTTAGTGCCTAAATTAGCGCCTTGGTTAGCTCCCTTTTAGTGTCATATTTACTGTTGAATTTAGTGTTTGATGTGCCTAAATTTTTAAATAATTGAGGTGTTAGATGTTAAGTGGATAGGGGATTTGAGGATTATTGGATGTAGATATTTTGGGTAAAGGGATTAAGGGTTAAGGGATTAGTGGTTATGGTTTAATGGGTTAAGGTTCAAGAACTAAGGGATTTGGCACTTACGAGTTAGGTATTTTAATGGTTAATGGCTAAGGGATTATGGGTTAAGGGATTAATGTTAAAGTGCTTAGGGTATACAGGTTTATGGATTAAGGGATTAGGGATTAAGTGTTTAAGGGTCGATGGCTTATGGGTTAGGGGATTTAGGTCTTTTTCATTAATAAATTAGTGATTAACTAGGGTTGAAAAATTACGGGTACTTTAGGGTTTGGGGCTTAAGGGTTTAAAGGTCAATGTAGGCTTAAAGGTTAGGGGATTTAGGGATTTATTATAAATTTATTGAAATTTCATGGAATGTCTTCCAACACACCCATCACCAATGTCATCCATTGATGCCACAGAATGAGCAATTAATGGGGCCAACATTTATTTAAACTATTCTTGTATTCATCGAAATTTGACAGGGTTAGACTAGACACATGCCTTGATAGTATGTGAGGGTTTCAAGACTCGAGGACACTTGATGTCCCAAAATATATTATATATCATCCAAGTTTGCATCAACGTTCATCATGTAGTCTCATCATCATCATTTGTCATTCCCATCTATGGAATATTTGTCGAAACTCTCTTGAAATTTCGTGGAATGTCTTCCAACATTCCCATCAATAATGTCATCCATCAATGTCTCATGGTGAGAAGTGAATGGGGCAAACATTGAAATTTCTTCAAATTTTTCTTGTATGCGCCAAAATTTGATATGGTTAGAGTAGGCACATGCTTTGATGGTATGTGATGGTTTTAAGACTCAAGGATGCCTAATGTCCTCACATAATATTTAAGGCCATCCACATTTGCATCAACATTCATGATGAAGTCTCATTGTCATTATTCCTCATTCCCATTTATGGAATCTTTGTCAAAACTCTCTTAAAATGTCATGGAATTTATTCCAACATGCCCATCACCATTGTCATCATTGACGTCACATAATGGGAAATAAATGGGACCAACATTTAAATTTTTTCAAATTGTTCATGTATGTATCAAAATTTGACATGGTTAGACTAGGCACATGCCTTGACAGTATGTAAGGGTTTCAAGACTCAAGGATGTCTTACATCCATGGAAAATTTTATGGTCTAGTATTCACAAGTGGGCTAATTTTCCATGATGTTTACAAAAACAAATATTTGCTAATTTCCATTTTTTCTAAAAATGATTTGCATAAATTTTAAAATATAAAATTATTTTACCTTAAAAATCATTGAAATTATATAGATAATATATATAAAATCATTATAAATTTGAATATTTTTACAAATATATCAATAAACATTTTACAGTTTTCATATTAGGGACTAATGAGATTCGCCAATGTATTTAAACTTCAAGATAATTTTTCATCCTTAAAATTTTCCCTACTAACATCTCCACATAACCTTTGAGATCATGAACGTTTGCATCAACATTCATCATGTAGTCTCATTGTCATCATTCATCATTCCCACCTATGAAATCTTTTTTGAAACTCTCTTGAAATGTTATGGAACATCTTCCAACATGCCCATCACCACTATCATCCACTAATGTCGCTCGATGAGTAGTGAATTGGGCCGACATTGAAATTTCTTCAAACTATTCTTGTATGCATCGAAAGTTTACATGGTTAGACTAGATACATGTATTAATAGTATGTCAGAGTTTCAATACTCAAGGATGCTTTATGTCCTCACATTATGTTTGATATCGTCCATGTTTGCATCGATTCTCATCATGCAGTCTCATTGTCGTCATCCTCATTTCCATCTATGGAATGTTTGTTGAAAATATCTTGAAATGTCATCGAATGTCTTCCAACATGCCCATCACCAATTTATCCACCATTGCCGCATGGTGAGCAGTGAATGGGGCCAATATTTAAATTTCTTCAAACTATCATGTATGCATCAAAATTTGATATGGTTAGACTAGGCACAAGCCTTAACAGTATGTGAGGGTTTCAAGACTCAAGGATTCTTGACATCCCTGCATAATATTTGAGATAATCAACATTTTCATCAATGTTCATCGCGCAGTCTCATTATCATCATTCCTCATTCCCATATATGGAATCATTGTTGAAACTCTCTTGAAATGTCATGGAACGTTTTCCAACATTCCCATTACCATTGTCATCCATCGATGCTGCTCAATGAGTAGTGAATGGGGCCAATGTTGAAATTTCTTCAAGTTGTTCTTGTACGCATTGAAATTTGACATGGTTAGACTAGGCACATGAATTCATGGTATGAGATGGTTTTAAGGCTCAGGGACATAATTCTCATCTTCATGGTTTTCATTTCCATCGTGTTTAGAATCTATTTTAGTTTTTCTTCCTATTAGGGATTAAGGGAAATAAGGGTTAATTAGGTATGATTTATATGTATAAGAGATTATAATGATTAAGGGTTAAAGGTTAGCTATTTTAGAAGTGTTGGAATAAAATGGTTATGGGTTAATGTTTTTAGATGTTAAGGTATTTTGTGATTAGGATCATTGGGTGTTAGGATTTAAGGGTTATGGGGATCATAGGTTATACTAGTTGGATAATAGGAACCAAAGTTATATGGACTTGGTGTATAAAATTTATGGGCTATTGGGTCTTATAATAATTGGATGGGGATTAAGGGTCATAGGGTTTTTAAAGAATAACAATTATATATAATAAGATTGAATATGACACATATAAGTGATTGGGAATTATAGGGATTAAGTGTTACAAAGTGGAGATGAGTAGTAATAGAGTTTATGGGTTACATAAGTTAATGACAAGGGGGTTTACGCATAAAAAAGTTATTGGTTAAATATTATATTAAATTAAGGTTTATTAAAGTTGAGAGGTTAATTAGTAGGTATATAGTGGTTAATGATTATATCTGTTAGTTGTTATATGTTTGGGGTTGTTAAGGTTACTAGCTATAGAAGTCACCTTACGTGGGTTAATGAATATGAGTAATAAGGGTTATCGTTTGGGAGTTATAAGAGTTAAATATTATATGGGTTATGGGATATAAGATTAGTAAGTAGAGGTGTTAATCACTAGAGGTTAGATTTTATATAGATTAGGGATTCAAGATGTTATATGTTACATGGTCTAAGGTGATAAGGGTTGGATGTCATGAGGACATTAGAGGTCATAATGGTTAGGGATTCAGGGTTAGAAATTAGGAGTGATAAGGGATTAAGGGTTATGAGATACATGAGTCACTAATGAGGGCTTATCATGGTTAAGTGTTTGGGGATAAGTCTTATAATGGATAAAGGTTATACATGTCAAGGGTTATGGGTTAGAGATTAGGGATATAGGAATTATGGGGTACTAGTTAGAAAATATAAAGGCTATAACTTAGGGGTGATAATGGTTCATTGATTCATGGCTTAGTGCTGAGGTTAATGGTGATGGTGATGGACCTGCCAACAAAGGGGATCTCCCTGGTATAAAGTCCCAACTAGACCTCACGTTGTTTGGTGTAGGAGTCGCATCCGGTACGATGGCCCGATTCCCATTATCTTAGAGATTTGCCTTAGCTCTTATTGTTCAACACATGGGAGTGTTATGCTTGTAACTTCAAGAAAGCGAGGTGACTATTCCTAATGAGTATGTAATGTAGCTTCGTGTCCGGGTTCTGTTACTGTAGAAAGGGGGAAAGTAAAGTGAGCCTCTTGATGAGAGGGAACAATCCTAACTTGGGGAAAAACACACATGAACAAAAACAAGGGTCTGTCCAGCATCCAATGGAATATTCCACAGCGGATGTGGTAGTCATGAAAACCAAAGTTCAAGGGAAAACATGTACACCGTCCAACAGAGTAGTCCACACAGGAGTGGCAGTCGTTAAACCCGAGTAAACAAAAAGATGGTATGTCTAATGTCTGGAGGAGTAGTCCACATGGAAAATACGTTAGTGATAAACAATACAACACATCTTTAACAATGAAAGTAATAAAATAAAAAAAAGTAGTTAAACTATCTTAATACATGTAAAGAAAACATGCATTACAAACGTTTAAAGAATAGTCTTACAAATGGATACAAAACATGCATGAAAAACATGCTAGCTTAAGACAAGCTTATGAATTAAGCAAAAGATCCAAGACACATATGTACACCATACACCACTAGCCCCAGTAGTGGGACGTTGGAGCCACTGCTCGCTCCTCAAAGAACAGACTAAAAACTCTCAATGCTATGTGGGAGGAGCTAAGGTGAAACGTCCTTTGCTCATATAATGAGGAGGTATATATAGCCAAGGGGGGATAACTGACACTTGTGACTCTTCGACTTCCCTCATGACTGTTTGACTTCCCGTTATTTTGTTTTCTTCTCGAATGTGTACGAAAAGAAACCACTTAAATTTGTGGATGAAAAACAAACCTAACAATGAAAAGTGTTGCTAAACATTGTAGATCTATAGCAAATGATAAAAACAAAACCTATCAAATCCCTTATCTATGCCACAATTATAGTTAAACAACAAAATGGAATGGTAAAATAAGTGCAAGTAACTCCAATAATCCAATGGAAATGAGATATATAAAGAATATATTTTATTAAACAACACCTATGAAGGGAACAAATAATGTTAGCAGTCCCCCTCTATGAGATGGGTTCTTGGTTATCCTCAAATGTCTTCAGCTTTTGTAGAGTCTCTCTCCTTTATAATGTGTAAACCCAACAAATAAAATGTTTGAGCTTAGTGAGAACTCAAATGAAAAAGAAAAATGGTGTGCGACAGTGATAATAATTAGAGTTCAACAGTGAGTGAAACAATGAAAATAATCGAAAGTGAATAATGAATGAAAACCCTTCTATTTATAACAAAATATTAGGCTATCCTCGAATAATGAGCAATAATAAAATATTATTAACCCCATTCTAGGAATAACCATTTGGAATATTTTATTATATTTGGTTAAAGGGAAAAAGTATTTAAACTTTTATTCAGAAATAATAAATAAATAAATGATTTATTTGTCAGCTTGAGAAATATGGTTAAGGAATAGTAAAAAAATAATGATTTATTTAATTATTCCTAAGGGATTTGGTCAAAATTGACAGGGAATAATAACTAATTAGTCATTAATTAATTATTCCTAGAAGATAATTAAACAAATAGTTATTTATTTAATTATTCTTCATGGGTTTAATTATAAACTTCTTAACAAATGTGGTTTATTAAGTAATTTCTCATGGTGAAAGCAATTTTACTATGGTAAAATTGGCCTTACATGGTGTACTTCAATCCATCTAGTAAATTATAGATAGATGATCAATTTTTTGTGATAATACTTCCTATGACTTTTTGACTTTACATGACCCTTCAACTTCATATGTGGGTCTCTTGGAATTCCACTTTACATTACATTGATTACGGCTTATAGTAGTGATGTGGCCAGGACAACTCATGACACAACTTGACATGACATTACTGACATGTACTGGCTAACTATGGTGTCTGTGTCGAGTTGTTGTGTTTCTGAGTGATGATATGCTCTTGGTGTAACATGTCTTCACCTCCACATGGAAAAGTGTGTGGGGTCTTCGATGGTATTGGTATTTTCTTGATGGTGCATGTGAATGTGTCCCTTTCACTTGCTCGTTCGATGTGCTTCATGTGTTCATTCAACTGTGAGAAAGTCTTCTAGAATTCACCTCTTTTCCATCCCGTTCATTGTCACGCCATGTTTCATTGATGTACCTGTTATTGCAATCACTAATGACGAGATGACATCAAATCCAAAATATCCTAGTCTTTCATGATGCATTGTTTTCCATTTCAGTGCAGGTGAATGGGAGAGGGACACGACACTAAAACTACACAGAGCACAGATCGGGCTGGGATGCGAGACTCTGGAGCACTATCAGTACAAAGTGCGCAGATGTAACTAGGAGAAATATTTTTGCAATTGGAGATAGAAATGATATTTATGGGGAAAAACCCAGTTTGGAGGGAGGATTATGCAATTTTTGGGAGGAAGGTCAGCCTGGGTGTCGGGGAGCTACTAGGCCAATCTATGCAATTTTCAAGGGGAGCACTGAGCAGGTCATCTAGTTGGGATCTGTGCAATTTCTTTGGTGAAGACAATGCAAGAAACAGGAGGCATTGGCAGACAAATCTGCATAGTTTTCGAGAGGAGGACAAGGTTGGGCTATAGGTGTTGCTGGTCAAAATTGCACAATTCTGGGAGACAGGCCAGGCCTAGACAATTCTACACAATTTTTGGGTTGATTGTAGAGAAGGGAAGAAGGGGTGGGGGCAGCCAATTCTACGCAGTTTTCTGAGTGAGCAAAGCAGGTCAGTTGGGAAGCCTCCCTAACAGTTCTACACAGTTTCTAGGTTGTTTGCAGAGTAGGGAAGACGGGCTAGTCAACGATAACTCTACGCAATTCTTGGGTTGGTTGTAGAGCAGGGAAGAAGGGCTGGTCAAGGAAAACTTTGAACAATTTTGGAGATTAATACATGCTTGGGTCACAACTCAAGTCATTTCTTCTGATTGACCAGTAGGAGGCTTGATGGGAGGTCTTGCAGGAAGTGCAAAATGGATCGGTTTCTGGGGCAACTTATGTGTAGTTCTAGGAGTCAGTCAACTAGCTCATTTGCATAATTGCACAAAGGAGGCTGCTTGGAGGAAAACCTCAAGCTCTACGCATTTTTGGGCAGTAGTGCAAGGTGTCTGAGATCGACTTTGTTTGGCGGAGGGTTTTCCGATCAATAGATTTTTCAGGAAAATTGACTAGGTGTGGAAGCAAGAGTACTTGTGCATACATGACAATGTGATCACACACTTAGCATGACTGGACAACAAGACACCTCAAACCAAAAAGACAACATGTGCTCACTGAGACTAACTCAATGATTAAGAGTGAAAAGTGTGACAGTTGAAATATGTCTTCGAATGACCATGATGAAACTTGCATGAAAATTTTTGCAACTTTGTGTGTGAGTGCGACCAATGTTGACGTAGCAAAAATACTCATACACACCAAGCCAACCTTCAAATTGCTAAAAAAAACTTGTAAGCGTGACATGGCGATCAACATGCCAAAAGACAACCAATGATCAATCAAGAAAAAAGGGTGTGAAAAATCAATATGAGCTCATGGGATGAGCCCAAGTGTTTGCTACCATCAAGGGGAAAAGCCAAGGAAGGCTCCAAAATTTTGATGCAGGCCAAATTTTTGGAGGGTGTTGCAGCTGCCACAGCATTTGGCAACACAATGGCTGAATACTAGCTTCTCTGTTTCAGTTCATTTGTAGCGTAGGTCCTTGGCCTTGTAGGAAGTATTTATTCATTGTGCAAGTTAATTTGGCTTCCTACTTACCCCATGGACATACATGGTTCACCTTCTACAAACTCAGTCGAACACAACAAAAGTTTCAGCTACATCACAATATTTCAAAATCAAGAAGAGTATTTTGGTTCGCAAGCTAAGGATTTGCAGAGTATAAGTTTTCATCTCTAGTGTTGCTCCGCTGCCAGCTAGTCTAGATAGTACGTCCCCAGTGGAGTCACGTAGGAACAAAAGAATTGGTTCACTACTAGTGAGCCTGTAGAAATTCCCACTGTAGATCAACAGATTATGCAATACTAAAGCAAAATACAAGATCTACTTCTACAACACTTTGCGGAAGCTTAATCGAATTGAGAAAGATCATTAAGAACACATATAACTAAGAATGAGAAATCAATCACACATAACACAGAAGAAATAACCTGGGGAAAGCCTTAGCCTAAAACCCCAATCTTTGTATTATCATACAAGTGGAAATCTTGTTCAAGTTACAAAAAGAATCAGCTCTTAAGCTATCCTGCTCTCTCTGCAATTAAACAATACAGCTCACAGACTGAATAGACATAGTATATGTCCTCTTCAAGCCCTCCAAGCCTCCTATTTCCTTACGTAGTTTTTCTTGGGGTCCAGTGAAGCCACATGTGCGAATTGGCCTCATCACGCTCACAAAACTTGAAGAAGTAACTGCGCAATCCTCAAGGAAAGAATTCCTTTTGCATGCAATGGTATTCACAATGGAATATTCTAACAACTGATAGTACACTGCCCCTCCATCTGATCTCAACTGGGTCTCTATCTAAACTAACATGCATGAGTTATTTATGGAGAATATTCAGTTATCTGAAGTGCAGCAGTTACATGCATGCATGCATTAACTAACTGAACTTACATTAATTCAACAAACTATTTGAATTAATCTAACTGGACTTGACTCAGCTAACTGGGCCAAGTAATTACAACTCAATATTACAACTCATCATTTTATCTTTAATTGTGGATAAATTCCTCAATTAATGGAGAAATTGTTGCATGTCCCCACATAGACTTCATGTTGATTTTCCTTAACTAATTAACTCATGGTGAATTAATTAATTATTTTACAAACAACTGCTAAGATCAAATTCGAATTTTTCTTCTCTATTTTAGTTCAGGGACTAACTAAAATAGGAAGGTATCCCGAAATGCTATTTATAGCAGTACTAAATTTAGCACTTCTATATTTAGCATTTCTTATTGCTATTTTCAACAAAGCCTGGCCAGTACCTCGGTGGAGTTGCCTGCTTCACCTCTCTATGCAGGAAGCCTTTCTCTTCTTTTTCTTTTGTATTTTTTTTTAAAGAGGACTAGGCATAGGCACTTATTTATTTTTTGGGTGGAAGAAGGATCCCGACTTATTAAGTGAAAAAGAGGTTGTTCCTTCATAGAATCATATAAGACCTTTGATTTGGATTTGCTCTTTTAGATTTTCACCTTCTCCATTTTTATTAGTTGGATTAAGCTTGAACACACAGAGCAAAAGACTGAGTACAGAAATGAGGTTTCCGAGTTTGGACATAGGCTCATGGTTTGACCATAGCCTCCCTTACAGACAGATCATATTTTCTGTCCAGGCTTCATTGGCCAAAAGTTACAACCACGCACAAAGAAGACTGACACACAACTGGCCAAGTGCTACAGTGTCACAAGTCCCTTTAAATTCAGTAACATACTTATTCAAAAGCCAAAACACAGTATTGGAAAACACTTATTCGCGTAGCAAATTCAAAACAAAAAATCAACACAAAAGGCAAAAATAAGACAAGGAAATGAGTACACAATAAGTAAATAAACCCAGAAGACAAGAAATCAAAATGGCTAAAGAAAGCATAATTAAAATAAGAAAACCATGAGGTACTGCAAGTGTAAGACGAGTGCAAGGAAGGAAAACTAATATGTGGCTAATCCTACTCCTAACCTAATAGATAGACAATGGGGATTACGTAAGATGAAATTCCTAGTGAAGCCACCGTAGTCGTTCACGACTTGCAACCACAAAGATACAAGCGATCAAAATAGATAACAAATAGTGTGTGACCAAAAATAAAAAAGCTTGAAAATCTCATACATGGAAAGGAAGGTCTTTCCTGTGGGCAGAAAAATGTGTCACGCCCACCCAATACACATGTTTACTGTTTTTATGGATCCTATTATTCGACAAACCTTGAAAGCCTCTTGCAAGTGTGTGTTCATTTGCAATGAGCTTCTTAGTGAGAGTGAGGGAGGATTGAAGCTTATTTCTTGCAACATGGTTCACCAAGTAATATTTTTCTAGCCACTGAGCAATTGGATCATGAAATTCATAATGGTTGTTTGGAAGGTCTCGTGACCTATGAAAAGATCACTTTTTGGTTGGAGAGATAAGATCATGATGGGAATCTTGTAAAAATAAATAAATCTGATCATTCTCATCAATCATGCCAAAACAATGACGACCTGCCATAACCATCAATGCATACTGAAGTGCCTCACTCACTTCACAAAAATATGAGGAGAAAGATGCTAAATAGTGAAGATCGGAGAGCACAGAGTAACTATCATTGAATGCACTATTGGAAAAATTATGAGCTATATGACAATCACCCAAGATGGGGGAATGATCAGATGAGTTTGTTGAGACAACAAATTCCCAATTTGTAATGATCAAAGAAAAATTCATTTAAACAATCCTGTGAATGCGTTGAAAAATGGAACCAAGCTCGATGTGAGATAGACCTGACAGACCACCCCCCTGAAACTGGTGAAAAATTGCGCAGGAATCATGATCATCTTAGGAATGTAAAAGGGATGCCAACACTGTGAATGTGTGAAACCAGTTGGGGCGTGGTGAAATGAAAGGAACTTGATTCACGTGACATATTGTGTGCTCATTATCGAATAGGGGAATTTTTTGGTGTGATGAGCAAGCAGATTCGAAGTACAAGGTTCGCAAGGAGACTAAGTAGCTGATCATGAGACTGAAAATCCAATAAGTATGATTGCAGGAAAATACAGTATTTGGGATGATCAACTTCATAATTCCATGATTTCATGAGGGACTAACATTCCCATCCCGATTTTGATGAAAGAGATGTGCATGAAGATGGATGTGCTGTGACAAATTTGTGAATTGGGTCATAAGTGAAATTTTTAAAATTTGAGAGATGACATCTGCAATACCAAACATTTTTTTCACATGAACTCACATCGAGTGAAATCACACAGATAGACGAATTTTGCATGAGAAACAAGATCTGATTGAGTTTTGGGGGTTTACCAGAGTCGCAAGGTCCTGACGTAACCATCAATAAATGTTGAAGTGCCTCGACTCCCTGACATGTCCTAGAACTTTCCATAATTGTAGAATCATATTTTGAAGCTTGAACTCAATCATGCATGGCTTGAAGGTGGTTGTTGTTGCTGATTTCAAATTTCCCTGAGGATGGCATCCATCTCTGTCATAGGTTGCACCATATATTTTAGTTTCAGCAAGTTGACTTGAAGATTTATCTCCATGTAAGAGAAGAGATGACATGGAATAGGAAGTACGCTCTATGATTAAAAAAATGTCAACTTCATCATGGACAACCTCATTGCCTTGTGTCAATTGTGGAGATAACTCATCAGATGAATAAGTGAGAGAACATGGAGTATCTATGACGCATGTGGATGCGTTGTGAATGGTAGGAAACACAGGAAAGTGAGGTGAAGAGGAAGTTTCGATATCAAAATATTCTTTGACTGAAGGAAATTCTAGATCTAAGTTATAGTATTCATGATAAAACAGAAGATCACATCATGTGCTAGGGCATTCGTCACGGTATATGAAAGCATGGGAGTGTTGACTACCCGAGGTTGATGCTTGATCAAGAAAATAAATTATAGAAGATGTTTCACCATGATTAATAGATTGAGAATTGTTAGAGAATGGAAACCCATTATTTTGATGTAGACAATTTTGAATCGGAGAGGGGGAATTGATAGTGTCTTCACCTTTATCCTCCTTTGCCGGTGTAATCTGACTGCCTTGCGTCTGATTGAAATTTGAGCCAGCAGCGTGAGAATCAAGAGAATGCACATAGCTTGCTGGTGAAACAGATTGATCAAGCAAGTCATGGTACAAGGAGTCATGTCTTGTGAATGATGGGGAATAGCAGAGAGGTAGATTAGCTTCGAGACTTGAGTTGTGAACATTGATGTCCTCTTGCAAAATGGGGGAGTGAGTCTTGAATATAGTCTTTCTGAGCCATTCTGGAACTTCCTCCATGGAAGCGGGGGACAAATGAGAAGATGGGTTGGGGACATGTTGTGTAGATTCCCTAGCCATGCAATCACCGCAACGGGGCACCCACATCGGGACTGGAAAAGGAGGAGGACAAGGAACAAACAGGGTGTTGGGATCCTCCTCTACAATCTAATGTGCCTCATGATTTGCAAGAGTTGGGGAAGCAAAAAAATCGGATGGTTCAGGCTCACCGTATCAAGAGAAACAAACCAAGCGCTTGAAATCTTGTTTCAAGAAATCCTAGTTCAAATCCTCTTCTGGAATTTCATAGCAAAGGTGAAGAAATCGATCAGAAAATTTCTCAACTGATTCATTAGGCTCCATTCTTAATAGGTTGATTCTTCCACAAACATCTCAGAATTTATACTTACCAAAGGCTTGATGGAGCTCCTTTAGGAAAGGGAGAAGGGAATGGACAAAAGTAAGTGGCAAGGTATGACACCATTGATGATCCCTAGAAAGATATTTAGTTGAAATAGTGATTTGCTTATGTTTAAAAAAAACGTTAATGCATGAATTATTAGAACACCAGTTAATCACATAAATTGTAAAGTATGGAGAATTGAATAATAATGTTGCTGTAAAATAATAGAACATCAAACATGTGCGAAAGAAAATGACACAAGAAATTGATAACGAAGTTCGACTATCTCAATGCCTACATCTTCGGGCCCAGTCTTCAATGGGGAGGCCTCTTATATTAATAAAACTTCAAAAGCCACACAACATATCAAAGTTACATCAATGGAATTTTTTACTGGACTAGCTTGATCTGCTCGGCCTCAAAAATCCAACGCAACCAATGACATTGAAAAAGCCCTCTTACAACTCCCGAAATAAACCTGAAAAATTTTGCCTTCAAATCTCCAAAATTACTTCAAAACTTCTTCTGAACTCATTTTTTATTTCTTAACATTACATTACCATATTTATAATGTTTTAGTAATTAAAAATATCTATCTATAACCACTTTACATTAATAATTCTTATCACTCCAAAATAATCTCACATTAATTCTCCACCATGTCCATTTATAGTATATAGTTTGTTTTTGAAATCATAATTCACGTGGCTTTTGAATACATTATCCAACCCACTCATAGCATGTAGCATCCCAAAATTAAGGGATACATTTAAGGCCCATCACCTTAGCCCTTGAAAAACCATAATACCTTTCAAAACTTGAATCCAACATTCACGTTAATGAGTTATGGCTCATAACTAACACCATGAACCTTAATACGTGGCATGTTACAATGCATGGATAATGTTATAACAAACGGATGGAGGTATAACGTGGAATGTGATCGTGGAGGAAAAATAGCAGAGTATGGAGTCGAGAGATATAGCGTAAACGTGGCATGACGTAAGTCAGCGGAGATATGGTGTAACGTAGAGTGGCGGGGTATATAGTTTGGTTTTTTAATTTTTATATATATAAATATTGCATCATAATTTTTTTTATTATATGGTATTATATATATATATATATATGGTTTTTATATAATGTATTTAAATATAGATTTTAATGCACCATAAATAAAAATCACTTTTAATGGTACTATATATACTTAAATCTGACCATGCAACCGATTGGAGATATTACTACTGTAACAAAGTTGGAGATTTGCTACGAAGCTGAATATATGCTTTTGCCATGTGTTGAGCAGTGAAACACTGGTTTGTCACAAACTTCCACAAGCAATTCCTCATTCATTCGGAGGTCAAATGCACCCATTCAAGTTGGGTTGGAGTCATTTCTGCGAGCTCTACGCAATGGCGTTGCTTCCACTTGAATCCGGTAACTTTGACTTTTAGGATTTTTCTAGATCGTTGATCATCCATTGATCAATTTCAGATCATTTTCTCCTCTCTTAGACCTTTTGGACCACCAAAAGGCTTAAGTTCCATAAAATAAATGTGTGTTCCATTTTCCCACTTGCCTAATATCTTGCCACCCTGTTCTGAACCTGTATACTTTACTCATCCATGCAATTGTCAGCGATACACAGAAGTTGCAGAATATATCAAGCCCTTTTCCACCCACAATTACATTCATATTTGTTGCTAATATCCAGGCACCACTAAACGATAATAAACCTATTAACAACACTGAAAGTATTGACATAGCTGAAACCATACCCTGCTTTCCTTTCATAGATGAAACAAAATTCAACTTATCATGTTGCAACTCTTGTTGATGTACAATTTTGGATTCCTTACGCAGAGCTATCCGTTTGTAATTAACTTTACTAATCTCTTGCTTAGGTTCTTTAGATTGTACCACAACATCTTTACTAGCATAACCTGCTTGTTTAACTACTCAACTATAAAAAGAGATTTATTTGCTTTTGTGTGATGAGAGTGTACAACATATTCAATTCCTTTTTTGAACAAGTGATATTGACTCTATTCCCTATAAAAAAATTATTTTCTATCATATAAATATGGGCTACCCAAGACCATCCCACATGTATCTAGTTTTACCACATCACACATCACCTTATCCTTAAAATGAGAAGTTATTGCAAATAGTAACATGCATTGCTCAATTACTCGTAATTTATGATTTCTTCTCATCCAAATTAAAGTATACGGTTTACGATGCTTTATGGTTTTAAATCCTAATTGCTTAGCCACTTTTTCTAAAATTAGGTTAGCTTGAGATCCACTATCTAATAATGTGTCGATCTTTATATGTTTCATAACAACCCTTATATGAAATAACTTGCCTATGGCACTATTATAATAATTACCTCCATTGGATTTACTGGTCATAATCAATGATGTGATTTGTGTCTCATCGCCTCAATCTAACCTTAGCTCCATCAGTTTCGCTATTGTTGCAACCTTTTTATTCCCTTTTCTGATCCACTTCGATTTCATTTCAGGATGCAATTGCCAACAATGATCCTCGTCATGGCCCTCTTTCTTGCAATTCTTACAAGAGATATTTTCAACCTCCTTCTTGCCGAAGTTTACTTTCTTCATTTTCCCTTTTCCCTTGCTCTCCATTCTGGATGACGATTCCGATGATACCCCAACTCCCAACTTACCTGCTTCAATGTATGTTTCTTGTACTGCCACTTCATCCAACTTAGTAGGACTGAACATAAATACAATATTGCGAACATACTCACGTAATCCTCCTATGTATTTCATTAGAGTTTCTTGAGTATAGAAACAAATATCTAACATCAACGCCTTCTTACGAATCTCATCTGTATATTCCTACACTGAATGACCTTTCCTAACTTTTAGTCCTTGCCATTCTTTTATAGCTTTTTCCTTATATCCCAATGGATAGAATTGTTTTCTAAGTGCAGTAATAAAATCAAACCATGATGGAAAAATATTACCAACATACTGAGTGCCTTTCTATAACTTACTCTGCCATCAGATCAATGTTGTGCCTTCTAAACGAAGCGATGCTAGCCTGATTTTGACTTCATCTTCAGTGATCTGTTGCACGCTACAGTAAACCTCCATTTTCCTGAGCCAATTTTCAAGCTTCTCAACATCAACTTCTCCATTGTACATGGGTAACTCGAACTTAACATTGAGTTTCAACAATGGTTTTGAAGTTTTAGGTGGAGTCAAGAGAGAAGTGATAGGGTCTTTTTGATCGCTTTCATCTTCTTTTCTAATTTGTGATGGCTGTCCTTCTTCATCTTTAGATTTTGCTGTCTTAAACTCTTGATACATTTCCTTGACCATGGCTCGCAAGGTCATGAAAGCATCCATGGAGACTGCATCAGATCCAACCGGATGATCACCACTTCCTTCTTTAGCCATATCTTCTCCTCGAGTTGTCCTTCTTCTCGAACACACTTCTGGATCTCCTTCACCAAGCTTGGATTTGCTCCTAGTGATCATGCACATTTCAAATCACAAGTATCAACAACTCGCTCTGATACAAAATGATCCCCAGAAATATCTTTAATTGAAATTGTGATTTTCTTATGTTTCAAAAACAAGTTAATGCATGAATTATTAGAACACCACTTAATCACATAAATTGTAAAGCATGGAGAACTGAATAATAATGTTGCAGCAAAATAATAGAACAACAAACATGTGCGAAAGAAAATGACACAAGAAATTGATAACGGAGTTCAGCTATCTCAAAGCCTACATCTTCGGGCCCAGTCTTCAACGGGGAGGCCTTTTATATTAATAAAACTTCAGAAGCCATACAACATATCAAAGTTACATCAATGGAATTTTTGACTAGTCTAGTTGTGATCTGCTCGGCCTCAGGAATCCGATGCAACTGATAGCACTGAAAAATCCCTCTTACAACTTTGGGAATAAACCTGTAAAATTCTGCCTCTAAATCTCCAAAGCTGCTCCAAAACTTCTTCTCACAACTCTCATTTTTTATTTCTTAGCATTACATTACCATATTTATAATGTTTTGGTAACCAAAAATATCCCTGTATAACCACTTTACATTAATAATCCTTTATCACTGGAAAATAATCTCACATTAATTCTCCACCATATCATTTCTAACAAAACTAAACTAAATATTAAAATTACATTTTATATTTGGTATATACACCTTGTTTTTGAAATCATAATCCACGTGACTTTTGAATACATTATCCAACCCACTTATACCATGTAGCATCCCAAAATTAAGGCATGCATCTAAGGCCCATCACCTTAGCGCTTGAAAAACCATAATACGTTTCAAAACTTGAATCCAACATTCACCTTAATGAGTTATGGCTCATAACTAACACCATGAACCTTAATACGTGGTATGTTACAACGCATGGATAATGTTATAACAAACAGATGGGGGTATAACGTGGAATGTGATGGTAGAAGAAAAATGGCGGAGTATGGAGCAGAGATATAGCGTAAACGTGGCATGAGGAAAGTCAGCGGAGATATGGTGTAACGTAGAATGGCGGGGCATATAGTTTGGTTTTTAATATATATATGCACCATATTTTTTTTATTATATGGTTTATATATATATATATATATATATATATTTGGTTTTTATATATTGTATTTAAATAGAGATTTTTAATGCACCGTAAATAAAAATTACTTTTAATGTCACCATATATACTTAAATCTCACCATATAAGCAACTGGAGATATTACCATTGTAACGAAGTTGGAGATTTGCCACTGAGCTGACCTTGTACTTTTCCCATGTGTCGAGCAGTGAAACAATGGTTTATCACAAACTTCCACAATCAATTCCTCATTCATTCGAAGGTCAAATGAACCCATTCAAGTTGTGTTAGAGTCGTTTCTACGAGCTCTACACAATGGCACTGATTCCACTTGAATCCTGTAACTTTGACTTTTAGGTTTTTTTCTAGATCCTTGATCATCCATTGATCAATTTCAGATCAACTGATTAGCATGACCTTCAAGGGTGAGGAAGAAAAGAACACAAGAATAATATTCATTATCTATTTCATAATGTTGGTAAGTTCGAATAAAATTAGAAATGTGCTTGGATATGAATCTTCCATCCTCACCATCAAACTTTAATTGGGACATGTGAATGAGAAGCTCATCGAGAGTGAAATGTGATCAAGGAAAAATTTGGAGAAACACCCTGGAAGCACAATTGATGGATGAGCCATTTTAGATAAGAGATTCAAACTAGATGCAATGGGTTCACATTGTTATCTGGCCCTTCTTCTAGCACCATTTTTTTGACGGTGCTGGACCCGCCAACAAAGGGGATCTCCCCAGTATGAAGTCCAAACTAAACCTCACATTTTTTGTTGTAGGAGTCCCATCTGGTACGATGGTACAATTGCCATTGTCTTAGAGATTTTCCTTAGCTCTTGTTGTTCAACACAAGAGAGGGTTATGCTTGTAACTTCAAGAAAGTGAGGTGGGTATGACTGGTGAGTGCGTAATGTAACTCTGTGTTTGGGTTCTCTTACTATCAAAAGGGGTAAAGTAAAGTGAGCCTCTTGATGAGAGGGAATAGTCCCAACTCAGAAAGAAACACACGCAAACAACAAAAAGGATCTCTCCAACGTCCTATGGAATAGTCCATAGGGGAAGCAATAGTCGTGAAAACCAAAGTTCAAGGGAAAACATGTACACCGTCCAGCGGAGTAGTCCACATGGGTGTAACAGTCATTAAAACCGAGAGAAAACAAAGATGGTCTATCTAATGTCTGGAAGAGTATTCCACACAAGTAGGAAAATAGTGATAAATAATACAACACATCTTCAACAATGCAAGTACTAAAATAACCAAACTAGTTCAACTATCCTAGTACATGTTAAGAAAACATGCATTACAAACGTTTAAAGAATAGTCTTACAAATAGATAGCAAACATACATTAAAAAGATGATGGTCTGAGACAGCCTTTTGAATTAAGAAAAATATCTGAGACACATATGTACACCATACATCAGTGGTCCCAGTAGTGGGACACTAGAGCCACTTCTCGCTCCTCAAAGAATAGACTACAAACTCTCAAGGCTATGCAACAGGAACCAAAGTGAAAAGTCCTTTTCTCATACAATGAGGGGGTATATATAGCCAAGGGGGGATAACTGACCCTTGTGACTCTTTGAATTCCCTCATGACTATTCGTCTTAATATGAATTTTCGACTTTACATGACTCTTCAACTTCATATGTGGGTCTCTTCAAATTCCACTTTACATTACATTGATTACAACAAGTATGGCCCATATTAGTGATGTGGTCGAGAAAACTCATGACACAACTCGACATAAAACTGTTGACATGCACTGGATGATTGTGGTGTTCGTGTCGAGTTCTTATGTTACTAAGTGATGATATGTTCTTGGTGTAACATGTCTTCACCTCTGCATGGTAAAGTGTGCAGGGTCTTCAATGGTCTTGGTTTTTGCTTGATGGTGCATGTGAATGTGTTTGTTTCTCTCGCTTTTTGTATGTGCTTCATGTGTTTGTTCGACCATGAGCATGTCTTCTAACATGCACCTATTTCCATCCCATTCTTCGTCGCATCATGTTTCATCGATGTACATGTTCCCACAATCACTCATGACATGACGCCATTAGATCCAAAAATATCCTATTCTATCATCATGCATTGTTTTACATTTCGGTGCAGGTGATCGGGAGAGGGACAACGCACTGAAAATGCACAGAGAAAAACTCAAGCCAAGATGCGAGGCTTTAGAGCACTGTTGGGAAAAGATGTGTAGATGTCACTAGGAGACAAAATTTCACAATCTAGGACAATAGTGACAATTGCGGGGAAAAACCCAACAGGGAGGTAGGATTGTGCAGTTTCCAAGAGGAATTCTAGGCGGGGTGTCTGGTAGCTGCTGGGCCAATCTATGCAATTTTCAAGGGGAGAAATGGGTTGGTTATCCAGCTAGTATCTACACAATTTCTCTGGGGAAGACAATGCAGGGAGTAAGAGGCACTGGAAGAAAAATATACATCATTTTATAGAGGAGGACAAGATCAAGCTGTAGGAGTTGCTAGTCAAAATTGCACAATCCTGGGAGATAGTCTAGGCCTAGACAGTTTTGTGCAATTTTTGGGTTGATTACAGAGCAGGGAAGAAGGGCTAGTGACAACATGTTTTGCGTAATTTTTTGAGCGAGAAGAGCAGGCCAGCAGGGAAGCCTCCTTGACAGTTCTGCATAGTTTCTGGGATGTTTGTAGAGCGGGGAAGAAGGTCTAGTCAATGACAAATCTACGCAAGTTGGTTGCAAAGCAGGGAATAAGGGCTGATCAAGGACATCTCTTCGCAGTTCTTGGGATGGTTGCAGATTGGGGAAGAAGGGTTGGTCAAGGACAACTCTTCGTAATTTTGGAGATTAGTACAACCCTGGGTCATAGCTCAGGACATTTCGTCCAGTTAACTAGAGGGAGGCTTAATGGGAGGTCTTATGGGAAGCACAGACTGGATCGGTTTCACAGAAACGTCTGTGCAGTTTTGGGATTCTATCAATTGGCTCATTTCCAAAATTGCACAGAGCAGGCTTCTTGGAGGATATCCTCAAGCTCTACGTAGTTCTGTACAGTAGTGCAAGGTCACTGAGGTTGAGTCTGGTTGATAGAGGGTTGTTCGGTTGCCAATTTTTTGGGAAAATTAACTAAGTGTGGAAGCAAGTGTACCTGTGCATACATGAAAATGTGATCACACATTTAGCATGACTTGATGAAAAGACACCTTAAACCAACAAGACAACATGTGCTCAGTGACACTGACTCAACGGTTAATTGTGACAAGTGCGACAGTTGAAATATGTCTTCAAACAACCATGACAACATTTCCATGACAATGTTTACAACTTTGTGTGTGAGTGTACCAATGTCGAAAAAGTGAAAACAACTCATACTTACCAAGACAACCTTCAAAATGCCAGGAAAAACTCGTAAGCATGACATAACAATCAACATGCCAAAAGATGACCGATGATCAATCAAGCAAAAAGGGTGTGAAAACTCAATAGGAGCTCATGGGATGAGCCCAAGTGTTTGTGACCATCAAGGGGAAAAACCAAGGAAGGCTCTGAAATTTGGATGCAGACCAAAATTTTGGAGGGTATTATAGCTGCTACAATAGGTAATAGGACTAAGGCATGATATAACCTACGTGGACTAGAAATTAGGGTTAAATATTATTAAGGTAAGGGATTACAATGGTTAATTAAGAATTATGGGTTATGATTAATGATTATGTGATTTGGATCAATTGTTATATAAGTTATATAGGTTCTGATTTATAGATATCACTAATTACATGTTAAAGTGCTAGTAAAAAGGGTTTGATGTGTCAAGAATCATAGGTGTTGGGGTAATATGTTAAGATTTATAGGTTATGGGGATTAAAGGTGGGAAAATTGACATGGGTTATGTTTTATAGATGTTACCATATATTTCTTATAATGGTTCATATTTAGTGAGTGTGGGGATTAAGGAATGTGGGTTAGCTATTAACGTTTATAAGGGATAATGATAAGGTTTATAACATCACACAAAGGGGTTTGTTTGGATTTATATATGTTTGGGACTATGGGATAGAGGTATAATAATTATGTGGGTTAGAAACTAGTGGTTTTGAATTATGTGTTAGGGTTTATTAGGGATATTTGTCAAGGGTTAGGGTTTTTTTAAGGGATTATAATGTGATTATTTATAGAGGTTGGGAGTTTCTAGAGTGTTAAGGATTTTAAGTTATAGTAGTTGTCAACTATAGTAGATATAATAATTTAGGAATTTTGGTTTTAATGCCAAGTCCAAAGGATATATGCCTTTAGGGATAGGGGTTAATTGGTTTAAGATTTAAAAACGAAAAGGGTTTGGACATGTCATATAGGTTATGGGTTAGGGAATATAGGAGTTACATAATAAGTTTGTATATGGGATTAGGCTATAGATCATATATGTTACTAGTTAACAAGTATATTTTTTATGACTGGGAGTTAATTAGTGATCACGGTTATATTTCAAGAGTTAAGGGTGACAGGCTTATGATTTTTGGGATATAGTGGTTATGGTTACAAGTTATATTAGATAATAAACGTTAGGGGTCAAAATTAGTAGGTGTTAAGGGTTAAAGGGGATTGGGATTATAGTTGTTATGTGTTAAGCAATTTTGCGGTGACTATAGACCATCCATATTGTTACCAGATGTATTTGGATCATTATTTTCTACACCATCCATAGTTTTGTCTTCCATAACATCATCTAACTCTATATTGTTGTCTTATTGTGCCTAAACATAACCATATTCAACATCAGCATGGATGTCAATTTATTCGATGTTCTCTAATCTCTCTCTCTCATTTTGTTTTCCATCATTATTTTTCTCAATATCCACTAATGCATCATCCAATACATTCTTTAATCTTGGATAATAATGTATGAAAAATATCCATTTCGGGTCCAGAATATCTTCATAGAAAAATACCTGCACATTAAAGAGTACATACATATATTAGATGTATGTTATAATAATTTTATTGATTAATAAACACATGTATATATTCACAATAAAAAATGTATTAATAGATTATTGATCGCTACCGCATGTTTTTTGAGTTAAGGAAATACCTTCTTACAATGAATTGGTAGAACATAAGGCTCCTTATCCTCCGGTAGGAACTTTGAGGTTTCTATAGAAAATAATCCACTATGGGTATCATGACTTCATGTCCTCTTAAATTTTTCATACAATCTACATTTAAAAGACCAGCAATCCATCTCAATAATTTCTTGTATTTTCCCAACATATTGAAGAGTCCCTTCAATAATATTATTATTTTTTGAGCTTGATCGACTGGATTGCTTGAAATCAACCAGGATGCCAGAATCAAAGGATCACCTCTTTACATCTACACATTATACACGATAATGTCGACCATATGACCACATTGTTGGATATTTCCTTTCCTATGACATACCATTTATTTCAGTTAAAAAAACTATAATGATGGATATTAAAATAGTTAATAGTGTCAAAACTATAAGGAAACAAAATTTTATAAAATTCCAACTGTACCTTTCTTTCACATCCACTAGATATGTTGATTTCATCTTTTGTTATGTTTGAATCTATACCTGCATCTTCTATTTGTTTTTCAATTTGTTCAGTAACCCATTCAAGTGTGCAATATTTGCCCCAATCCCCTTGTAGATCAATAGGAAATGGGGTATTCCTTGGGTTCCATCTCTTAAATTGTCTCCTTGATTCTAATACTTTTTCTCCCTTTTTATCATAAAAATCAATCCATTTGTTCATAAAGTCCATGTGGTATATAAAGAAATTTTTGAGTATAGAACTTACATCTACACTTATTACATATCAACATGTTTATTTCAAATTCCAAAGGCCATTTTTTTAATTTGACAAATAAATTACAGGGTAAATTAATGATTGCAATGAAAAAAACCAAAATGATCATGAGTTTACTTATGAATTTGTACTTGAACACCATTATATGGTGGTTTTTACCCATCAATAATATCTAATGTTCATTCTTAATCCCAAAATCATGGCCCATCTTCGAAATCCTTACCAAGTAATTAAAATAGGAATAAATGCTTTTTTCAATACATACCCTTAATCCATGCAACCCTTTGGATGTTTCTTTTGTTGGACATAGCTTTTAAGAGTTCTCATATACCTCTGTTGATGGTGCTGTACTCGCCAACATGTTAGTGGATAACCCAGGTAAGAAGTCCCAATTAGACATCAGACCATTTGTTGTAGGAGTCCTAGCAGTGGGTTGTATGATAATGCCTTGACCATGATTTCACACATAGGCAAGTAAGATGTCCCTGTTCATAGCAAGGGTGTGACAACTGCAGTAAGTCAAGGAAGGTGCACGATAGGTGCATGTAAGTCAAGATGTTCTGGATCAAAATGATAGAAAGTGTCTTCAATGAGATCACACAAGTGCTAAAGTGAGTGCACATTGTCAGCCAGTAGGCTGCACAACCACCGATGTGAAGATTCGAGAAGTGTGTATGTAATCACCAAGCTGGCTTGTTCATCAGAACATCCATCTTCCTCATGAAGCATTGAAAGAAAGTCATGTAAGAACTCAAGCCATGCCACTTCGCCTTCACCATCATATGTGTAAGTGGACAAGTGATTGAAAAACTCCCTTGTGATGGTGACATCTTCGTGGTTCGAAAAACATCGCAGAGGGAGAAGAGCGCAAGAATCCATGACAGATATGCAAAGGTTCAAAACAGGATGAGAGGACACAACTTGTCATCTGGCCCTCCTTCTAGTGCTAGAAATGATTATAGTGCTGGACCTGCCAACATTTCAAGGGAACTCCCTAGTAAGAAGTCCTAATTAGACTTTAGACTATTTGGTGTAGGAGTCCCAAAATTGGGTTGTATAGTAATGCCTTGACCATGATTTTGCATAGAGGCAAGTAAGATGTCCCAGTTGGTAGCAAGGGTGTGATAACTGTAGTAAGTCAAGGAAGGTGCATGAGAAGTTCTAACAAATGGAGAGTGAGGTGAGTGCACCCCTTGGAAACCTGTAATAGTACACAGCTTGGAAGAGAACACACAAGAAAATATGCATCACATGCTGGAAAGAAATTTAGCGAGCAACCCAAAGTGATGGTTGAACCAACATCACATTTCAGAAAGATTCATACATACTTATATAGAATAGTCCATACATGCATGCATAAGAAAACAAATACATATATCATTTAGATTAAACCAAATAAGATAGAATACAATACAACATATGCATGAAATGTGTTGGCTCTGTTATATTAAGAAGTTTAAGTTCCAGTCATACAATACACCCATGTCCAACCAGTATTTCTAATAGTGGAATGTTACAGCCACAACCGCCTACTCCTCCAAAGAGATATACTAGCTCTACGTAGTGGAGAAGCCAAGGCGCATTACACTATTGTCCAATCTCTCTCTAAGATAGTCTTATCGGAAGCTTGGCTGACCAAAAACCTATACAATGAGTTATGAGGTACTATTTATAGCAAAGGGTGGGGTGACCCTTGACATCCCCCTTTGTGACAATTCATCTACTCTTCATCTACTCTATGATTGTTACATCCAACTATCGACACTTTAACTTCCACTTTACAAGACGTTACATTACAATGTGCATGTGCCCATGTGAGCCAAAATGGCTTGAGAGAGCCATGCAAGACATCAATGACACTCGGTCCATTGTGGTGAGACCAACTCTTTTACATGCTCATGATGGTCAAGGTGGTGAGCTGATGCTAAGCTTGGTCGTCCGTAATAGTGTGCATGTGTTCCATGGTGACATCTTGCTGAAGTGAACTCTCGCCTCCGTTGCATCCAGGTGTATTGGTATGGCTCTTCCATGAAATTCATCCGATAGCATGTGCATGGTCTTATGGGTGCGGCTGAACTGGCAACACATTGTTGCATAGTGTCTGTGCTGATCTTCAAGTATGTGTTGGTGGTCATGCACATCAACTTATCGAAGTACATGTTCAGCTCCAGTCGGACTTGCTTCTTTTATTCGCCTCAGTGAGTGTGCTGAATGGGTGGGAGCGCATGCGTGTGCACAATGACATGCATGTTGATACATTCCCTTGCATGTGATAGACAACACTACTCACCTTGCCTACTCCATGCTAACTTCTGGGATGGATCTATAACTTGTATGGGCTCAATTTCATCTGTGAGTGCATGGAAGCCTCCCTGAAAGTTCTACACATTTTTTGGGATGTTTGCAGAGTGGGGAAGAAGGTCTAGTCATTGATAGATCTACGCAAGCTGGTTACAGAGCGGCGAATAAGGGCTAATCAAGGACATCTCCTCGCAATTCTTGGGATGGTTGCAGAGTGGGGAAGAAGGGTTGGTCAAGGACAACTCTTCGTAATTTTGGAGATTAGTACAACCTTGGGTCATAGCTCAGGTCATTTCGTCTGGTTGACTAGAGAGAGGCTTGATGGGAGGTCTTGTGGGAAGCACAGACTGGATCAGTTTCTCAGAAAACTTCTGTGCAGTTCTGGGATTCTGTCAATTGGATCATTTCCAAAATTGCACAGAGCAGGTTTCTCGGAGGATATCCTCAAGCTCTATGTAGTTTTGTACAGTAGTGCAAGGTCACTGAGGTCGAGTCTAGTTGACAAAGGGTTGTTTGGTTGCCAATTTTTTATGAAAATTAACTAAGTGTGGAAGCAAGTGTACTTGTGCATACATGAAAATGTGATCACACATTTAGCATGACTTGATGAAAAGACACCTTAAACCAACAAGACAACATGTGCTCAGCAAGACTGACTCAACAGTTAATTGTGACAAGTGTAACAGTTGAAATATGTCTTCAAATGACCATGACGACATTTCCGTGACAATGTTTACAACTTTGTGTGTGAGTGCGATCAATGTCGACAGAGTGAAAACAACTCATAATTACCAAGACAGCCTTCAAAATGCCAGAAAAAACTCGCAAGCATGACATAGCAATCAACATGCCAAAAGATGACTGATGATCAATCAAGCAAAAAGGGTGTGAAAGCTCAACAGGAGCTCATGGGATGAGCCCAAGTGTTTGTGACCATCAAGGGGAAAAACCAAGGAAGGCTCTAAAATTTGGATGCAGACCAAAATTTTGGAGGGTGTTGTAGTTGCTACAGTAGGTAATAGGACTAAGGCATGATATAACCTACGTGGACTAGAAATTAGGGTCAAATATTATTAAGGTAAGCGATTACAATGGTTAATTAAGAATTATGGGTTATGATTAATGATTATGTGATTTGGATCAATTGTTATATAAGTTATATAGGTTATGATTTATAGATATCACTAATTACAAGTTAAAGTTCTAGTAAAAAGGGTTTGATGGGTCAAGAATCATAGGTGTTGGGGTAATATGTTAAGATTTATAGGTTATGGGGATTAAAGGTGGGAAAATTGACATGGGTTATGTTTTATAGATGTTACCATATATTTCTTATAATGGTTCATATTTAGTGAGTGTGGGGATTAAGGAATGTGGGTTAGCTATTAAGGTTTATAACATCACACAATGGGGTTTGTTTGGATTTATATATGTTTGGGGCTATGGGATAGAGGGATAATAATTATGTGGGTTAGAAACTAGGGGTTTTGAACTATGTGTTAGGGTTTATTAGGGCTATTTGTCAAGGGTTAGGGTTTTTTTAAGGGATTATAATGTGATTATTTATAGGGGTTGGGAGTTTCTAGAGTGTTAAGGATTTTAAGTTATAGTAGTTGTCAACTATAGTAGATATAATAATTTAAGAATTTTGGTTATTAATGCCAAGTCCAAAGGATATATGCATTTAGGGATAGGGGTTATTTGGTTTAAGATTTAAAAACGAAAAGTGTTTGGACATGTCATATAGGTTATGGGTTAGGGAATATAGGAGTTACATAATAAGTTTGTATATGGGATTAGGCTATAGATCATATATGTTACTAGTTAACAAGTATATTTTTTATGACTGGGAGTTAATTAGTGATCACGGTTATATTTCAAGAGTTAAGGGTGATAAGCTTATGATTTTTGGGATATAGTGGTTATGGTTACAAGTTATATTAGATAATAAACGTTAGGGTTCAAAATTAGTAGGTATTAAGGGTTAAAGGGGATTGGGATTATAGTTGTTATGTGTTAAGTAATTTTGCGGTGACTATAGACCATCCATATTGTTACCAGATGTATTTGGATCATTATTTTCTACACCATCCATAGTTCTGTCTTCCATAACATCATCTAACTCTATATTGTTGTCTTATTGTGCCTAAACATAACCATATTCAAATCATCATGGATGTCAATTTATTCGATGTTCTCTAATCTCTCTCTCTCATTTTTTTTCCATCATTATTTTTCTCAATATCCACTAATGCATCATCCAATACATTCTTTAATCTTGGATAATAATGTATGAAAAATATCCATTTCGGGTCCAGAATATCTTCATTGAAAAATACCTGCACATTAAAGAGTACATACATATATTAGATGTATGTTATAATAATTTTATTGATAAATAAACACATGTATATATTCACAATAAAAAATGTATTAATATATTATTGATCGCTACCGCATGTTTTTTGGATTAAGGAAATACCTTCTTACAATGAATTGGTAGAACATAAGGCTCCTTATACTCTAGTAGGAACTTTGAGGATTCTATAGAAAATAATCCACTATGGGTATCATGACTTCATGTCCTCTTAAATGTTTCATACCATCTACATTTAAAAGACCAGTAATCCATCTCAATAATTTCTTGTATTTTCCCAACATATTGAAGAGTCCCTTCAATAATATTATTATTTTTTGAGCTTGATCGACTGGACTGCTTGAACTCAACGAGGATGCCAGAATCAAAGGATCATCTCTTTACATCTACACGTTCTACACGATAATGTCGACCATATGACCACATTGTTGGATATTTCCTTTCCTATGACATACCATTTATTTCAGTTAAAAAAAATATAATGATGGATATTAAAATAGTTAATAGTGTCAAAACTATAAGGAAACAAAATTCTATAAAATTCCAACTGTACCTTTCTTTCACATCCACTAGATATGTTGATTTCATCTTTTGTTATGTTTGAATCTATACCTGCATCTTCTATTTGTTTTTCAATTTGTTCAGTAACCCATTCAAGTGTGTAATATTTGCCCCAATCCCCTTGTATATCAATAGGAAATGGGGTATTACTTGTGTTCAATCTCTTAAATTGTCTCCTTGATTCTAATACTTTTTATCCCTTTTTATCATAAAAATCAATCCATTTGTTCATAAAGTCCATGTGGTATAGAATGAAAGTTTTGAGTATAGAACTTACATCTACACTTATTACATGTCAACATGTTTATTTCAAATTCCAAAGGCCATTTTTTTAATTTGTCAAATAAATTACAGGGTAAATTAATGATTGCAATGAAAACAACCAAAATGATCATGAGTTTACTTATGAATTTGTACTTGAACACCATTATATGGTGGTTTTTACCCATCAATAATATCTAATGTTCATTCTTAATCCCAAAAGCATGGCCCATCTTCGAAATCCTTACCAAGTAATTAAAATAGGAATAAAAATGCTTCATTGAATACATACCCTTAATCCATGCAACCCTTTGGATGTTTCTTTTGTTGGACATAGCTTTTCAGAGTTCTCATATACCTCTGTTGATGGTGTTGGACTCACCAACATGTTAGTGGATATCCCAGGTAAGAAGTCGCAATTAGACATTAGACCATTTGGTGTAGGAGTCCTAGCAGTGGGTTGTATGGTAATGCCTTGACCATGATTTCACACACACGCAAGTAAGATGTCCCTGTTCGTAGCAAGGGTGTGACAACTGCAGTAAGTCAAGGAAGGTGCATGATAGGTGCATGTAAGTCAGGATGGTCTGGATCAAAATGATAGAAAGTGTCTTCAATGAGATCACAAAAGTGCTAAAGTGAGTGCACATTGTCAGCTAGTAGGCTACACAGCCACCGATGTGAAGGTTCGAGAAGTGTGTATGTAATCACAAAGCTAGCCTGTTCATTAGAACATCCATCTTCCTCATGAAGCATGGAAAGAAATTCATGTATGAACTCAAGCCATGCCACTTCGCCTTCACCATCATATGTGTAAGTGGACAAGTGATTGAAAAACTCCCTCGTGATGGTGACATCTTCGTGGTTCAAAAAACATCGCAGAGGGAGAAGAGTGCAAGAATCCATGATAGATATGCAAAGGTTCAAAATAGGATGAGAGGACACAGCTTGTCATCTGGCCCTCCTTCTAGCGCCAGAAATGATTACAGTGCTAGACCCACCAACATGTCAAGGGATCTCGCTGGTAAGAAGTCCTAATTAGACTTTAGACTGTTTGGTGTAGGAGTCCCAAAATTGGGTCGTATGGTAATGCCTTAACTGTGCTTTTGCATAGAAGCAAGTAAGATGTCCCAGTTGGTAGTAAGGGTGTGATAACTGCAGTAAGTCAAGGAAGGTGCATGAGAAGTTCTAACAAATGGAGAGTGAGGTGAGTGTGCCCCTTGGAAACATGTAATAGTACGTGGCTTGGAAGAGAACACACAAGAAAATATGCATCACATGCTGGAAAGCAATTTAGCGAGCAACCCAAAGTGATGGTTGAACCGACATCACATTTCAGAAATATTCATACATACTTATACAGAGTAGTCCATACATGCATGCGTAAGAAAACAAATACATATATCATTTAGAGTAAACCAAATAGGATACAATACAATACAACATATGCATGAAACGTGTTGGATCTGTTATAATAAGAAGTTTAAGTTCCATTCATACAATACACCCATGTCCAAATTTCTAATAGTGGTATGTTACAGCCACAACCGCCTGCTCCTCCAAAGAGATATACTAGCTCTACGTAGTGGAGAAGAGAAGGCGCATTACTCTATTGTCCAATATCTATCTAAGATAGTGTTATCGGAAGCTTGGCTATCCTATACAATGTTTTATGAGGTACTATTTATAGCAAAGGGTGGGGTGACCCTTGACATCCCCCTTTGTGACAATTCATCTACCCTCATTACTCTTCATCTACTCTATGACTGTTACATCCAACTATCAACACTTGAACTTCCACTTTACAAGATGTTACATTATAATGCACATGTGCCCATGTGAGCCAAAATGGCTTGAGAAAGCCATGCAAGACATCAATGACACTCGGTCCATTGTGGTGAGACCAACTCTTTTACATGCTCATGATGGTCAAGGTGGTGAGATGATGGCAAGCTTGGTCATTCGTAATAGTGTGCATGTGTTCCATGGTGACATCTTGTTGAAGTGAACTCTCGCCTCCATTGCATCCGAGTGCATTGGTATGGCTCCTCCATCCAACTCATCCGATAGCATGCACATGGTTTTATGGGTGTGGCTGAACTGGCAACACCCTAATGCATAGTGTCTATGCTAATCTTCAAGTGTGTGTTGGTGGTCATGCACATCAACTTATCGAAGTACATGTTCAGCTCCAGTTGGACTTGCTTCTTGTATTTGCCTCGATGAGTGTGATGAATGGGTGGGATCGCATGCGCGTGCACAATGACATGCATGTTGATACATTCCCTTGTATGTGATAGACAACACTACTCACCTTTCCTACTGCATGCCAACTTCTAGGATGGATCTATAACTTGTACGAGCTCAATTTCATCCGTGAGTGCATGTTGCACCCCCTACTATACCTATTCTTGCTACAACTTATTCTCTCATCTGTGCAGCTCCTGTTCTTCCTTGAGTTGCTGCTTGAGCACATGCAAATCATTGTCTATTTCGTTCTCCACCTCCATGTGATCTTCATGTTGTTCCATCACCTCATAGCCTGAGTCTCCAAAGTTGATTGCACCACAAGTAGATCTGCTTGAGCTTGCAACTTTGTTTTGCCTCTGCGTTGTCAACAACCTTCCTCTTGTGTTCATTGCATCTGGTATGTTGCATTCAGCTGTTGTTAATGGTGCTTCTTACTGTAATAATGTTGTCGTAATGTCTGGATGTCCTTGTCTACGAACAATTTGATGTCTTTGTGGGTACGTAAGTTCATAGACACTTGATCGACTGCATCCCCAAGTGTGCTATGAACGGTGTCTTTGACATTGCTCTCCTGGAAACCATTGTACCTATGTTGCTGAGAGGTAAATGAACACCTGTGATACCTGTAGACATGGTAACACTCATGGCAAGCAATCTATCAGTCAAAAACCAAAATGAACATGAGAACTGACTTGCAAGATACCTGTGTGACTGATCATGAAGGTTGCGCAATTTCTGCTGGGAGGTTGGGAGACATATTGCTAAGACTGAGTAAGGCACAGTCTGGGTTGTTAGGAGGTAGGCTGACTGATGGAACTACAAAATGCACAGTCCAACCTAGCTGCTAAATGTTGGAATTGTGTAATGTGCAAACTCAGCTAGCAATGTTTGCAGGCCTAGTGACTACTGCATTCAAAAATTTTCTGGGCCATCAGTCACTATCCTCAGAATTGCAAAATGCAAGACTGGAGGATAGTCACTGGGTAGAAATGTGGATTTCCTGGGAGGAAGACATAGCCTTCCCTTTCAGTATTGCGCAATGTTGCCTTGGTGAGGCAGAGTTTGGGCCAAGGCTACCCAGACCCGCTGACAAGCAACTGAAAGTGAATGTGAATGTGAATGCATGGCGATACTGAGTGTAAGCATAAGTGAATGATCATGCATGAAAATGGTGAATGATAGATTCAAAAAATAGAACAACATGCATGTGGGTGAGGCGAGACGCCGAATCAGCGAACGTTCGTGAAAAACAGTTTCATGCATGCGTCAGTAGTGAGATGTTGATGAAAACTGAAACGGTGCTAGTGCAAGTTATTATGTATCGAGACAATAGTAAGAGCTCACTAAAATCAAGAAGACATCAGTCATACAAAGAAAAACAAAAAAAGCACCAGAAATGCAACACAAGACATGGAAGACATGCTTACCCCAAAATAACTGAGCTGAATGTGCCGACGACTTCTAGATGCAATATGGGTTGTCAAAGATGCAAGGTTGATGTGATGAAAGAGCTTTGTAGCATTCAGTTCATGAGTTTTGATAAAATCGAAGATGTGACGCACATGCCACAAATCTAGGAATAATGACACTTGGTGAGAGGTTTCTAAAATGATCCTTGCGTACAACCTCCAACTGCTAAAAGTAGATCCATGAATCAAGGGATGCCTTTGCATGCTGCCTTGGGAGAAGTAGCTCATCCATGAAAATAAATTTTGCTTAGTCCTGGAGGATACCGGTCAACTCAACTGCACATGCAAGAGGTTGCTCAGCTGCTGGGAGAAAATGTGCATTTCTGGAAGGGAGATGGGCTGGTTTCCCAGAAGATTTGTGCAATTTCTAGGAAGAGAAACTGATTGCTGCCTAGCACTGTGTAATTCCTGGGCTGAGCAGCCTTGCTAGGAGGAATTGTGCAATTTAATGGATGAATCTTGACTGGAAAATTATGCAATTATGGAGCCCAGCAGGCTGCCAGACTAAATTATGCAATTTCTGGAGGGAAGGTTGGTTTCCCTCCATATTTCACAATTTCTTTTGGGATCTGCTCAGCCTCTAGTTGGACCAAGTCTAGACAAATAGCCTGTGAGGGGGAAGCATCAAGCTCTAATAAATAGGCTGCCTTTCTGCAAGAAAATCACTGAAACTTGTGTACTTGATGAAGCAAGACATGTTGTTGTGAAAGGTTCATAGGGAGGCTCAAAAATGAAGCTAAGGAAACAATTTGGAGGGTGTTTGTAGCCACTATAACACTTGGTGACACACTGGTAGAACTCCAGTTCTCTAAATGGACCTTATTCGTGAAAAACAAGTCTAACACCTCTAGAAGTATTGTTCAGTTCTTAGTTCGTCTTGGTTTCACACTAGCCTGATTGTAAGATGTATCATCTTCCAAGATATTAGTCAATTGACACACATTCCAAACCAGGGAAACATAGTTGTTTTGATTGGGGTTGAGGGGTATATTGGTGCACAAGCAGTATAGTCATTAGAGTCTTAGTTTCATCTCTGGTGTTGCTTTGATGCCAGCAGGCATGGACAGTACTCCGATGGAGTCACGCAGGAGCACAAGCATCGCTCCGCTACCAACGAGCCTAGTCAGTATCCTGACGGAGTTAATTGCATCATGTCTTTGCACAAGAAGCCTTTCTCTTCTTTCACCTTATTCATTTTTCATTTTTTTCATTTTTCCATTTTCACAACTGTGCATAGCACTTATTCATTTCAGAGGCAGAAGAGGGATCCCGACTTATTAAGAGTAGAAGAGGTCGTTCCTTTAGAGAAGTAGTTTATTATATGCCTCTAACGTGCTTGTTAAGGTTTTCTCGCTCACCTTACTCTACTTGACTGAGGTGACAAGGGTTAACCTAAAAACAACCTACTAGAGTAGATGACACTAATTATCGTGCCAACGTTGTGTTTTCACCAAGGTTCACCTCGAACAGTATGTATTTTCCTTCGACGTATCATGGACTAAAGGTAATAATTTCATCATGTAGAGGTAGTATGATAGATAACCAAGTAGTGATAACAGTACAAGGCCTCTTGTACTTTACCTAGCTTGTTTCAAGAGTCATACATGGTTTCATGTGAAACTAACCTATGAAAAAAACAAGCAAACAAACAACAAATCAAATAAGAAGCAGAAGCAAATGCAAAAGAAAAGTGAGTAAGAAAACAAGCAAGCATACAAACAAACAAACAAAACAAGTAAGCAAACAAGAATTCAAGCAAACCAACTGAAAGAAAACACTACTCCTACTCCTAAACTAACAGTGCATGGGCCTGATCATGTGAAGTGATATTCCCAATGCAGCGATCAGTGCATTGGTTGACCCATGCTGGTGAAGGCTTGGTCCGCGAGCAACCCGATTGTGCAGACCAACAAGAAAGAAATATGTAACAATGAAGACAAATACACTTCATGCTTGAAAGTGTCCACGAGACATAAGTGAGTACAAGTGCATGACATGTGGTCCATGGACTTGTCACAGTGTTGTGCAACACTGCATGTAGCTTTGAAGCATATGCATACTCTAGATTATGACATGCAAGAAAATGAAAGAAACAAATACAATTTGCATTGTGAACATGTGCTTTCAATGTAAGATTCCTCCAATGCATGAGCAATGGGATCGTGCAGTTCAAGTGGAGGAAGCATGATCTATGTGTGAGATTGATCTTCAATGCATATAGATGAGTGATGAGGAGCCTCGAGTGATTGAACAATTTCCTGATCGAAAGTGAAACTAACCCCAAGAGAACGAGGGCCTGACATAACCATCAGCTTAGGCTGAAGTGCCTCGACAGTCTTGGGTGTTTCGACTTCATTGTTAGATAGATTATCATAGACCGGTGGCTTCGAAAAATCAATTGCGATAGAATCATGATAATGATCAACTATGGGAGTAAATGGATCACAATAGCCATGATCAGAGACATCAAATATTTCATCAGCATCCTCATGATCTGATGAATCAAATAGAGGGGTAGATGAGAAGTGAACAAATTCATCCTCTATGTTTCTGGAAAAGGAAGATGAAAGATCAAGTGGATTTTCAATGAATAACTCATCCTCTTCGTTGTCGAATGATGGACTAACATCTGGTGTGCTTTGTGAGTGATCAACAATGGGTGCATCCATGGATGAAGATACACATGCGAAATCATGGATGGTAGGTTCACCAAATATGTCAGGAAGGAACAGAGGGGGCTCGTTCGGAAGGGAGTCATCCTTCGCCCAGTATTGATCCTCAAGCTCCCACTCATACTCTTCATGAATGACAATGCATGTTGGTTGAGCAATGCCAACTCTATCAGTGGCTTGTTCCCCATTCACAACATGTGTATAGTATGGAATGGAAGAACACAAGACAATATCATCCGGAGGAACAATCGAATGCAAAGACAAAGGTTTTGGAACATAATTCATATGAAAAATCGATGGACTCACAACCAAATCTGCGCGAACATTAAGCGAAGTGATGTTGGGAGGATGTGAAAATTGAACCAGTGTGTGAGCATGATCCTCAACATCACTCTATAGTGGTGGAGTTGTTTGATGAGGGGATGGCAGAGAGTCACTTGTGACAGTGACTGCATCCATATGCGATTATGCAGCTCCATCGCTAAAGAATTCTGAGCATGGCTTGATTTCAAATTTCTTATTGGGACAAGAAGAGTTCTTAACGCAATACTCGAACCAACCCTGATGATAGAAAAACTTCATCTGGCTCTTCGGAGCTTGAAAATGAAAATAACGGAAGCACTGCCAAAAATCCATAGTCGAGTCATGCAGAGCCTTCCATTGTTGTAGTAGATTCTAGCCTAGATGATCTGAATCAAAATGATAGAAAGTGCCTTCAATGAGATCACAGAAGTGCTTAAGTCAGTGCACGCTATTAGCTGGTAGGCTGCACAACCACTGATGTGGAGATTCGTGAAGTGTGTATGCAAGTAGTAAGCTGGCTTGTTCACCAGAACATCCATCTTCCTCATGAAGCATGGAAAGAAAATCATGTAAGAACTCAGGCAAGGCCACTTTGCCTTCACCTTCATATTGTAAGTGGATAAGTGATTGAAAAACTCCCTTGTGATGGTGACATCTTCATGGTTCAAAAAACATCGTGGAGGGAGAAGAGTGCAAGAATCCATGATAGATTTGAAAAGGTTCAAAATAGGATGAGAGGTCACATCTTGTCATTTGGCCCTCCTTCTAGCGCCATAAATGTTGATGGTGCTGGACCCGCCAACATGTCAGGGGATCTCCCCAGTAAGAAGTCCCAATTAGACCTCAGACTGTTTGCTGTAGGAGTCCCAATAGTGGGTTGTACAGTAATGCCTTGATCGTGATTTCTCACAGAGGCAAGTAAGATTTCCCTGTTGGTAGAAAAGGTGTGATAGTTGCAGTAATTCAAGGAAGGTGCATGAGAGGTTATAAAACACAGAGAGTGAGGTGAGTGTGCCCCTTGGAAACCTATAATAGTACGCGGCTTGGAAGGGAACACACGAGAAAAGATGCAACACAAGTTGCAAAGAAAGTTAGAAAGCAATCCAAAGTGATGGTTGAACCAACAACACATTTCAGAAATATCCATACATACTTATATAGAATAGTCCATAGATGCATTCATAAGAAAAAAAATACATATATCATTTAGAGTAAACCAGATAGCATAGAATACAATACAACATATGCATGAAACATGCTATATCTATTATATTAAGAAGTATAAGTTCCAATCATACAGTACATCCATGTCCAACCACTTGTTCTGATATCGAAACGTTACAACCACAACTTCCTGCTCCTCCAAAGAGATATACTAGCTCTGCACAGTGGAGAAGCCAAGGTGCGTTACGATACTATCCAAGATCTCTCTAAGATAGTCTTATCGGAAGCTTGGCTAACCAAAAGCCTGTACAATGAGTTATGAGATACTATTTATAGCAAAGGGTGGGGTGACCCTTAACATCCCCCTTTGTGATAGTTCATCTACCCTCATGACTCTTCATCTACTCTATGACTGTTACATCCAACTATCAACACTTGAACTTCCACTTGACAAGATATTACATTACAATGCACATGTGCCCATGTGAGAAAAAATGACTTCAACAAGCCATGCAAGACATCACTAACACTCGGTCCATTGTGGTGAGACCAACTCTTTGACATGCTTGTGATGGTCAAGGTGGTGAGTTGATGCCAATCTTGGTCGTCTATGATGGTGTGCATGTGTTCCATGGTGACACCTTGTTGAATCGAACTCTCGCCTTCATTGCATCCAGGTGCATTGGTATGGCTCCTCTGTCCAAACCATCCGATAGCATACACATGGTCTTCTGGGTGCAGCTGAACCGGAAACATATTGATGCATAGTGTCAGTGTTGATCTTCAAGTGTGTTGGCTTATATGGGCCTGACCCAGGTTCAGAAGAGTAATTTAGCCAAACAAATCCTGCAGCTACTGACCCTTTCAGCAACAACTTGTGGAGCACAGACTGAGGTCTCACCCGAGGTAGCAGGGGAGGGTGTTGGAACCAGGTTTCCGCACCCTTGGGATGTCTTGATGTGGTTTGGAGGGGTCACACACCATTCTGCGGCTTCGCGCCACTTTGCCCTGTGTAGATCTGGACCCAGGAACCCATTAATACTTATTAATGCACTGTTATAGATTCGATCTACTTTTTATGATCTTTAAGAAAACATTTAACAGGAATTACCAGTTCGCACACCCAGGAAAAATACAGATTTTCATAAACTCATAACATAAGCATATGCGCATAGATCAAACAGTTATATAAATTAGCCAGATCCACAATAATTCATATTTTACACAAAATTTCATAATCAACTTATCTTTATTCACTTCTTTCACTAATAAATCCAGATCCACCCTGTGCACTTAGCTACAGTGGTCCACGCATCCAGCTGCGGAATCTACTAGGCCTCTGTGCACACAGCTGCAAAGCCTCTATCTACCTACCAACACTCTTGACTCGGACTTACAGACACTTCAAGACTTCGCTCCTCAAAAACCCATTACCATTCAGATCCAAAAGTGCATATCAAAAAGCTTCTTTCTACCCATAGGGCCTCGCTCTATTTATACATTCCTATGGTCCGCGGACCATGTACAAGCCGACTTACTTCCTGTTATTCTATATTATCTCTTGGGTGAACAACCCTTTGAATCAATCTATTACATTTTGCGCTTTGCATGTTTTGGAGTTTTTATAATATTTTTATCATAATTTATAGGCTCTAAGCCCCCAGAACTGTTACGTGGGACCTCTACTACCCAACAGGCCCCCAACACAATCATCGTGGCTTGTCCCAAGTCACTCATTGGTGTGGCAAGGCGCATTGCCTAGGCTCCACGGTTCACCTCCCTGTGGGTGACGTCCTTCATTTTGCTGCTCCCCATTCATCATCTCTTGCAACGCTTCTTCCAGCTCTTGCTTCATGGTTTCTACTAATTCTCACAACTAATAATGCTCATTTTGCTCTGCTTGGTTAACATAGAACACCCCCTCATAGGATTTTAGCTCTAGATGGGGTGCCGCATATGGGACCACTTCGTACCAATGCAACCAATATCTAAGTTCGTATCTTCCCTTCGCACTGTCTATTGCAACTTGTGTTGCAATTTCGCAATAACATTGTTGCTGTCCGTGAGATCTCAATCTTCAAGATACACCATAGACGACTTGTTAACTACAATTCCACCAATTGGCTCCATATTCACAGCTTTTCCTTTATCCTTTATGGTTCGCTGACCAGCCCATGGGTAAGGCGACGACATCCAGGTTAGTTCTGCTTCGTGTTGATAAACTTCCAGCACATACCGTCCCGTTGATGCTGGACTCTGTGTGGTACCCACAATTGTCCACATCGTATTCTTCAGAAATCCCGACAGCTTTGGCCATATCACAACTCTCGGCCTTACCCCTTGAGCGTAGATAATGAAGAGTTCCATAGCGGCGGGAAAGCACAATAGCTTAAGGTTCTCAGAAGTGCAACTTGTTGGTGAAGGCCTCCCTGTGATTTATAAGTGTTTCAAAATTCAAATTCGTTGGCTCCTGCCTTTTCCAGTGTCCTCATGTTAATCTTGCGGCAGATCATTCTAGATTTGGTTCGTACCTTGTTTCTTAATTTCCTGTCGCCTGCTCCCTTTTGCTAGAACTCAGACATTGTGTCATGAATAATGATAGCAATGGTCACCTCTCCGCTTGTCAATGCAGTAGCGCATCCCTTTCCATGCAAACACAATCCTTGTGACAGACCATATCCATGCACACCACAGTGCTGGCACAGCTTCCCCCTAGACTTCTTTATCGTCTCGCGCTCTCTTTCAACTGGTTGGAGCAGTGAGACTGTCCTTTGGTTGGTTAATCAAGTGGCCAGCCCACCTGTGTAGAGCTTCAGGTGACTTCCATTTACTCATTCAGGGAAGGGGTCTCCATTGAGCTTAGCAAGCTGGACCAGGCCTCCATCTGTAACTTCTTTGACTACAAAGGGACCCAACCAATGCATTCGGAGCTTGCCAGGGAATTTCTCGAACTTGTTGTCATACAGTAATACTAGATCATTATCCTTGAAAGTGCGCACATTGATATGGAAATCATGCCACACTTTCTCTCATTATTTTGTACTTGCTTATGGAATCCGGCCAAAAACCGTTCCTCCTCAAGTTCCTCCAGTTGCGCGAGCCATTCCTCCAAAGCCCTGCGGTTGGCTATGCCTGTTATTGCCGCAATTCACAAATTGGGTACAATATATTCCATTGGCATAACGACTTCCTTACCATAAAATAACCGGAAAGGTGTCTGGCCCGTCAACTTATTGCACGTGGTTCGGTAAGCCCATAGCACAACAGGGATGCAAAAGTCCCAGCCGTTTCGCTACACGTTACAGACCTTAGTCAATGAACTCTCCAAAATTTTGTTGAATGCTTCGACGGTCCCATTCGCTTGTGGATGGTATGGCGTACTTTGTTGATGATATATATAGAATTCCTCAGTGAGTGCGCTAATCATTTCATTCAGAAAGTGCGTTCCCTAGATGCTCATTAGAATTTTGGGACATCCAAATCGTGTCAACACATTCTCGAACAAAAATTTCACCGTTGTAGCCACCATGTAGTCCTTAACTGGTTGTGCTTCTACCCACCGGGTCAAATAGTCTGTCGTAGAGATGATATAGCATGCACCCATCTTCCCTTGAGGTGAAATAGGTCCCATGAAGTCTATTGCCCACTTCTCGAACAGTTGCAGTGTCATCTGTGGATTGAGTGGCATTTCACCCCTTCGCGATGGTTTCCCAGTCTGTTGACGTACGTCGCAAGCCTGACAGTATGCTTTCGAGTCTTAATGTAGAGTTGGCCACCAGAGTCCTGCACGAAGAATCTTCTGTGCTATGGTGCGACCCACATAATGTCCTCTAGAAACCCCTCCATTTGCTTTAGCTAGGATCTGTCCTCGCTCGAATTCAGGTACATATCTACGTAATATTTCGTCATTGCCCATCTTGTAGAGGTGTCCTACAATAACATTAAAGTCTACTGTGCGTATTGTTAACACCCAGGTTGTTCCCTATGACTCCCAAGGGAATACGGCCGGGGTAACCACTAACCAATCTTTTGATCACTGTTTCTAGCCAAACTGTGATCAGAGAGGGCTCTCTCTTTATGATTTGTATCTGTTACGATAGTGTTTTAGGCTAGGTATTAGGCACAGGTTTTGTTTATGTTTTGGTTGAAGATTTCCTTTCAGGTCTTGTGATATAATGTTCAAGGAGTCAAATATCATTGGGCAATGGAGTCTATGGCTGTAGGTGTCTCGAAACCTTGAGGTGAATTAGTGAAACTTACAGGGCCATTTGGATGCTTCATACGACAAAATTTTTGATTTATAACACAAACAGGTGAAAAAACCAGTGAAAGCAATTAAGAATTTTCACTAAAGTATTCTAGTATTTCCACCAAACTAGGTATGAGAAACAGATAGATATATCAGGAGCAAACTTGAATCCCTGGTAATATCTATCACTGTAAAAGATATAGTTTTAAAGTGCAGCAATTAAGAATTACACTTCATTCACTGTATCTGAAGAAAACATGGATAATAGCTCAGATTGAGTTCAGGGTAATCAGTGATTAAATCCTGGAACTATTCTTCTACTTTGCTATCAAGTGTAAAACATTTAAACAATGAAAGAGAACAAAAGACTCGAAAACATGTAACACAGAGATTTAAGAAAGACTTATTGTTTTATGAAACACTCTGGAATCCTGCAACATCCACCATTCATCACAATGCATCAAGGTACGCCAAGCTTCGGAAATTCCATTCACCCTTTGTATTATTTCTCTGAGAATTTTACAGCAAGTGAGATGCCCAAAATGAAAATCACAACAACCCCTTCAGCTTCAGTCAGGGGCGAATATATACATACGATTTCACAAAAATATCTGAGTTCTAAGTTATCTCAGACTTAATGTTCTCACCAACTTTTGAGATATTATTATAAGAAATTTATTACAGCATTGAATACAAGATAAAGGCGTCTTGATGTTCTGTCAGAAGATATTTTGGCCTTTGGGAGCTGTTAAGTCGGTCGGGATACTTTGATCAAATGCTGGAGAACCCGACTTTATGGCTCGCGCGCTGTATTTTGGGTCTGCCACCTGTGATTGTGATTGCTGCTGTGGTGAGTAAATAGCCCTGCTGAGTTGGCTCAGCATCTGTCCTTTCCTTGTGGAGTTATCCACCAAAATTCTGCCTGTGCATGACTGTTCATAAACTGGAGGAAATTAACGCTACAGGTTCTGGCCTGATAAAATTATCTGTGTCAAATTCCTCCATACTTCCTGTGTGGGCAATTGATGATTTATGATTGCCCCCATAGTCTCATCTGCTTCTGTATACTTAAAGAAATTTGGTGGTGTATCAAACAGGTGATCAATTTCATTCATGATAAAAAACAAGTTATCCACCCTATCATACAAATTCTGCCCTGATGCTGGCCCTGTTTCTGCTGAGGTACTGGGCTGTTTTGCAATTTGTGATGCAGCATGGGCATCAACCCTTTTGATGTAATTTTCCAGGGTAAGCAGTCTTCCTACACTGCTTAAAATGCTGGGGAGACCTCTGTTCTGTAATGCCAGGAATCTGTCCAGGAATTTGTTGATTTCAGTCTGCATGTCCTGTGTTCTCCTCTCCAGTGTTCCAACTAGGCTTCTCAGTGTCAGGACTCTTTTAACTACTGAGATTGTTTCAGTCCTGTTAGTAATTCCCATGGTAGCTAGTTGAGAGCTAGTTTTGTTATTTAAAACATTGATCATTCTGCTGGCAGCATCTGGCATGTGGCCAAGGCTTGCTCTTGCTCTGTGTATTTCCTTGTTTGCCTTTGTGATGAGTACTATTTGCTCATCCATAGTCTCAATATACTGCCACTGATTGGTGATGGATCGACCAATGTTGCCCCAGAGGACTGCTTTTAATTCTGTTGTTACTTTTTCTAGTGCAAGCTCTTTTTCTAGTTCAGCTATTCTCTTTTTTAGAGATTTTATTTCTCTTTCCTTTGCTGCCTCATTCTGCTTGCTTTTATCAAATCTTTCATTAACCTTAGTCAAAGACTTTTTGACTTCATCAAGCTCTTTCATTTGGGATTCAAGAACTCGGATCTCAGCTTGCAGCTTCTGCATATCCAGACTAGGAGTCTGCTCTGTTGTTGGCGTAGTTGTTGCTGTAGATGGTGCTGTAGTTGGCGCTGTAGTTCCTGTCTGCTGAGGAGGAAGAGTAGTTATTGGAGGAGCTTCTTCAAGATTGATTACTTCCGGAGGGGGCTGGGAAGTTTGGCCCTCTTCTCTCTGTTTCAATGCTGTCTGTAATGCTGCCTTTGCAGCTTCTGATTCTCCTAGCTTGTCTTGAGTCCGAACTAGCTCCTTGTACAGGGATATCATTAGGTCTGTAGCATCCTTTTCCTGCCTTTGCTGGGCAACCTCGTCTGTTTGTGGATGGATGGTAGCTGGGAGCTTGATTTTCTTTCTTAAGGCCGCCATGTCTGCATCCCTTAGCTTCAAGAGTTCTTGGATACCTTTAACATCTTTAGGATCATGTCCTATTTCTATAATTACATCTTCCAAGGACTTGATCCTGTTGTCCTTGGCCTGTGATGATGCTCTCTCCAATTCCAGCTGAGAGGCTGTGTTATCAAGGCTGCTCTTCAATTTGTAGTTCTCCAATGTTTCATCTGCCAAGGAGGCATACACCATTTCATCGGTTTGTTTATGCAGTTCGATCTTATCCATAGGGTGTATGTCTTTAGCCATAACCTCCATGTTGGTTCTTAGATAATCCGAGGTAGATTGAGGATGCAGCGTTGTGGGCATGAAGTGACTCATGATCATCTTGCCTTCACTTACATCAAAGGCAGACATGAGTCTTTGCTGATTGGTAGGAGCCAGGTTCAGCAAATGATTGTACAGCTGTACTTTAATAGGATCACTTCTCCTCTTAATGTCAATAAATTGCTGTTTGATGCTTGACTGTCCTTCTCTGTGCTGGCTGGAGGAGCTGACCTCTCCTCCTATAGCTCTATCATGTTCATGCTGGAATGAACTGGCTGAAACTTCTCCACTGGGTGGGCCCATGCCCATTGCTTGCCTCACTGCTATGTCATCCTCTGGAAAGTCATTTAGTCTTTGCCTTTTCTCTCCATGATCGATGGATGAAGTCAGGGGAGTCTCTCTATCTCTTTTCCTGGTTAAGTCCTCCTTTTGTGGGGTTTGGAGGACCGATGTATCAAAGGTAGTTTCTGCCCTAGGAGGCACTATATTCTGAGCCTGTTGCTCAGTGGAACTAGGAGTGTCAATCACCCTTTCTTGCTGCAAGGGTTGCTGTTCCTTAAGTGGCACTTCTTCTTGCTGCTGCCCTTGTTCCTGCTGTTCCATCTCTTCTTGCTGTTGTAGCAATGTCTCCACTTGTTCTTCTGTCAATGGAGGTGGCTGTTCCACCTGCTTCCCTTTATCTTTGCTCGCTGTCTGTGGTGCCTTCTCGGCAGTTTGCTGCTGTGTTGTTGATGATGTAGTAGCTGCTCCAAGCTGTCTTCTGTATGAATGAGGAACCTGTCCACAATTTTCCAAGTCAGCTTGCTTTTGTATATTTCTAGCTTCTCTTTCTAGAAGCTCTTCAGCAGTTATTTCTTCTTCTAAGGTACCCTCTTCCCAGCTTAATGCATTGGCATACTGTTCAATCTCAGGTTGTCTCTTGTGTGCATAACCACCCAATTTGTATTTTATCCTCCTGAGGGAGACAAAATGATTGGGGTCATAGGGTATCCATTCAAAACTAGTTTGCAGTCTGAGGCCTTCCAGGATAGTGTTTGCCTCTTTCCATCCCTCCTCTTTTCTGTTATATAGGAAAGGACCCAGCTGGCTCCTTACCTTTAGCTGTGACTTCTTGTTCTTGCTCTGAAAATGCAGGTAGTCTGAGTTGCCAAACTGTCTGAAATATTCCAAGGCAAAAAGCCTCATGGGGACATACCTTGGCAATCTAAAAGGTGTCAACTCACAGCCATATATTCTGATGACTGTGTGGTTTTGGTAGAAGTACCAATTCCCAATGCTGTAGGACTTATTCAAATGGAGAATTCTCCTCATGTCATCGGTTAGTCTAGGAGGAGGAGTACCCTGCAGTACTGTCATGGCTGGATAAATGAATAAGTCAATGAACTCATTGTATGTGTAAGGTGACACAGATGTATAGTGGAAGACAGAGGTCCAGAACACCACTGATCTTGGATTTCCTTGGGCATTGAGTTGCTTCAAAGGAAAAGAGAAGGTAGCCGGTTGATAAAACAAAAAGAGGTGGTATATGTATGAGGTATACCTGAATAATCTTTCTCTCTTTAAGTTCATAAACTGGTCATGGATTTTATCTGCAATGTATATAGCATAATCATAATGCACAGCTGGGGGCTTACCAGGAGAGAATAGAGACAGGATTGCTATTATGGTTTCATCCACATCCTCCATTCCTTTGAATCCTAGGGCATAGCTGATCAAATCCACTAACATCCTGCCCAGTTCATTCAAGTACTGATATCCAATAGGAGGAGTTCTGGCAAATTCAGAGCCTGGTTTTACAAACAGCTGATTAATTTTAATGATTTGGTCAATTGACAGCTTGCTCCCTTTCTTTATCAGATTCTGCATATTGAGGGGGGTCAATTGCTTGGCAGTATGGAAGTGCAGCATCTCATTAATACTCTCTGGGGTGATCTGGAACAGGACTGAGCCTGTGGGACTGATGACAGCTCTTTGATTTGGGTCATAGCATTCCTGGCAGCTGTATATCAACTCTGGCATAGGATTTACCTGGGGGAGGTTGTAGATTGGAAGGTTTGAGTCCCAAATCCCCAAGATGTCTGCTCCACTCAGGTGCTGGGCTTTCAACTCATTCAGCATCTGGATATTATACTTGGAGCCCATAAGAAACCAGTCCAGCATTTGGTAATCCATATCTCCCAGGGCTTTCCACTCCAATTCCTGGTGCGGGGCATTGAGGGGCTTGATGTTGAGAGCAATGGGAGTCTCCATGATCTTCTTCAGAGTTCAACAATTGCAGGTGGATGGTTTAATGGAAGCAACACAGAATAGAAGTGATTTTCTGTAAAAGCAGTTTGTATCTTAGAGACCAGAGGAGGAAATTACACAACAGCAGTTGAAATACTGTTTGTTTCAGGAGCAGGGCTTCTCTATGGTCTCACTATGTCCTCTTTCAGCGGGTGAATTGAGCTTAACAAGAAATTAGCCGGGAATACGCAGTGAATGTTGTTTTTGAGCGAAATTACAGCTATTAAGGCTCGGCTGGTGTCTTTGGGCTTCACAATTGCGAATGTGGACGTGCAGAGGGAAATGGCCGGTGAAAATATAATTTTTAAGGTCTCCTTAGCCTTCTGAGTAACTTCAATTTCAATAACAGGCGTATGGAGGGCAGAAAACGATAAATACCTGTTAATTGACGAACAGAGGTCGCATAGGCATGCACGGTTGGAGCTCTGGAGGTCGCCTTGGTCAATTGAGCAGGTTGGCAGAGTTTTAGGACGTAAACGCTCATGCAGAGAAAACAGTGGAGAAATGCGCAAACAATGGAAAAATAGACGTTTTTTGGCTTAATATGGGCTTTTTTTATGATTTTGGCGCTTTTTAGTGATGACGTCAGCATGACGTCATTGGTGGGTCAAGGTGAGGTGACGTCAGCTGACGTCATCGGGTGACGTGTCAATACACTGTTGGTCCATGGGGGATGGTGCGGTGGCAGCCATGTCAGCGGCCAGGTGGACGAATAACAGGGGTGAGGACAAGCAGACATGACGTGGCGAAGCATTAGTGGAAGACAGATGGCGGTTAGGACCGTAGCGGTTACGGTTAAGGCTAACCGCTACGGTCTCTCGGGGCGGTTTGGGTACGGCGCTGAAAGTGTCAGGCCTGGCTCTGAGAGACCTTATTGCTTGACGCGTGGAGAGGCCCTGACGTGACGCAACGTCACCTTCTCGGGCGGTAAAGGACGGCTGCGGGGGCTGCTCCGACATCATCGTGGATCGTCGGATCTTCGGGCCTTGATCCGACGGTGGGCGGAGCATCAACATGCTCGGGTTATATGCGAGGGCGGAAAACTTTGGGTTGTGGGTTTTTAGTGGTTTTTCAATGTTTTTTATAAAATCAAACTGCGCGCTAACCTTTGGAAATGTGCCAGAGGCGGGCTTTTAGACTTTGGGTAATTTTTGCAAAGGTTTTAAGGGTAAAAGAGGGTTTTCAAGGGTTTTTTCAATGCAATTGGTGGTTTGAGGAGCAAGTTGGCTTGTAGCAAGGGGGAATGGGATGTGATAGGTTCACCAAGGTGACCAGAGGTCACTTTGGTTCCTTTTGAAGAACATATGGCTATAATGCCAAGGGGAGGAGTATTTATAGAATTTGGGGCTTTATACACCATAGTGTTAGTATTATTAGGGGAGGGGTAAGATAAGGGAGCTATATAGTAGAATTAGAGGTTAATATGAATGAGGGGAGCAAATGAAGGGGATTTTACTGAGTTTATGTAAAGTTGATTTAGTTTTGAGAGTAGATCAAAATGAAAAGATCTTAGACAATAAATGTGGCCTCTGAATGAACAAGAACCACCATAAAACCATGATCTCTCTTCATAAATCTCAGCTTAAAGAAAGGGAATGTTAGTAATGGAATGAAGGAGGAGAGGGAGGTTAGTCATGCTCCTTGCTGTAATTTGATGGAATTCACCACTTTGTCCATTGATAGATTTTTGCCTTGGCAAAACACCTCTTGACATGTGTGAAATGGTGAAAATACCTTTTCTGCAACCACAACTGCTTACCCAGCTACTTTCCTAACATTTTTTGTTTCTCCTTGGAGGGTGCATTTAGGCTTGCAAACCCTTACTTGCCTTTTCTTTTCTTTGGCTTTTTCTTTATTCTTTTCTATCTACTTCTACCCTTATCTCTTCCAAGGTCCCAGATTAAGCTGTTGGGAACCTTTACTTCTCTACCTAAACTACTTGTCTGCCAAGATTAAGCAGTTTGGACAGACTCCTTTCTCTATTCTACAACAAAAAATTTAAACATGGCATGATCCAGATTAGACTTTTGGACCATCCATCAAAATTTGAAATAAGGTCATCAATATTTGAAACATCTTACACACCTCTTGTTCTCTAGGAAATATGGGATCTTTGTGATATCAAAGCAGAGCATATTTGGACTTTCCTTGGCCAATCATGAAATATGAAACCTATTAGTATAGGTATCCAACACGTATCACCAATTATTTCTTCTGGTGAATGGAATATCCTTGTGGCGCAGTTCCTGTGGTTAAGAAGTGGATTATGTCCTCAAAATGGCCATCTGCGATGTGCACTACATACAGTTGTGCATCCAGTAATCCTTCCTCCAAATTTGTGGGCTCTTCACCATTCTCAATTCGAGATAGGTGGTCTGGGCCTGCGTTCAGACATCCTGGCTTTACGATGACTTCGAAGTCATATTCTTGAAACAATAATAGCCACCTACAAATGTGCCCCCCAACATAGGCTTATTCACTAGGTATTTCAGCGATGAGTGGTCTGTATACATCTTAAAATGTCCTCCAAGAAGATAGTGGCGGTATTTCTGAAGCACGTATACTATCACCAATCCTTATCACTCAGTAGTGGAGTAGTTCTTCTCATATTTTTATAGTCATCGACTTGCGAACGTGATCAGATGATCAATTCCCTCCACTCCTTCTTGAGTGAGTACCGCACCCAATGCGATACACGACGTGTCAATCTGCACATGAAATTCGATGTCCCATTTTGGAAAGACCAATATAGGGGCTGATGCCATCTTTTCCTTAAGCGTTTCTAGACATTTGTTGCATTCCTCATTCCAGCAATAAGTAGCATCCTTCTTCAACAACTGTTCCATTGGTGCCGTGATCTACGCATAGCTTTTTATGAACTTTCGATAGTAACCATTGTGTCCCAATGTGGCGCGCAGTTGTTTGATAATTCTCGGTGCTTGCAGATTGAGTATGACAGTGATCTTCACCGGATTGACCATCAGACCTTGCTTACAAACCACATGGCTGAGCAGGTTCCCAAAGGGGACAAGGAAATTACACTTCTTCAGATTTAGCGTAATTTGGTGCCATCAGCAAGTATCCAGCATTAATTGTAAGCTCGCAGTATGTTTCTTAACTAACCCAAATATGGTCCAATCATCAAGATATACCTCTAAGAACTTTTGTATAAATTCCTTGAATGCGGTTACCATGACGAAGGAGAATATCACCGACGCGTTCTTTATTCCAAAGGGCATCACCATGTACTGAAAACATCTCCATTCGGTCACAAAAATTGTCTTACTTTTGTCCTTTGGCGCGATATTTATCTAGTGGTATCTCGATAACCCGTCCGTGAAGGGGTAGGCTTCCTGTCCTCCCACATTCTCTAGTACCTCGCCTGTAAATGGCATCATAAAGGGATCATTGACACATGCATCATTGAGCTTTCTGAGATCGATGTAGATGTGAATTTAACCCTTTTGTTTCTTCACCTGCACAACCATAGGACTTACCTAGTCGGACTCTTCCACTGGTTCAATTATTCCTATGACAAGCATCTTATCCAACTCTTCGCAAACCTTTGATTTGTATTTTGGATTAAACTGGTAAGACCACTGCTTAAATGGATTTGCATCTAGCTTCAGGGTTATGTTCATCATTCCTAGGTCACCGAGGATACCTTTTAACTCCGTGATTTTTGTAGGGAATAATTCTTGATATTCTCGAAGCAACTCGACCACCTTTTTCACTGTGACATTGTCCCAATAGTCTCCCAGCATTGCATACCTCAGCTCTTGCTTTGTTCCGATGTCTACTTGTTTCATTTTTAGTGGCGAGGTGATGTCTAGATCCTCGATTGTTGGTCTACGCACTTCATGACTTCCCTCTGTTTCTATAATATTGATGCTTCTAGGGTAATCCTCATCATCTACTACCTGCACATTGTAACACTCCAGGGCCTAGCTCAACTGTTGTGACTAGTCCGACTACACGATTTCTTCAGGTTCCGATGGTATTTTGAAGATAGTGGCCTTTACCGCTTGCAACGTGTCATCCACAGTATCCATCCATTGATCCTCAAAGAGGAAAGTTCATAGAAACCCTTTGTGCAAGATATCCCATTCGCTTGTGCCATGTCAGAGCTCTGTTCAGTGTACCAATTCCTTGGGATGACATCCAGGGTATGTAAAATAAGTGTACCCACTCTTGTTGAGGCTCTTCTTCATAAGCTTGGACCCATCTGGTCAGGTGCATGTGCGGATCATCACATCCATCATATTTCTCCGTTAGTCATAGTTCCAGCCTCCCAAATCGTATCTGCATCATGCACCTACAGTCGCTCCAATTTTCGAAGGTTCCTTCATGTGTGCCCCACCAACGCACAGGCATCACATGCAATGCCCATTTCAACGCATCGAACCGTTGGTGTTTTGGTATCGTGCTTTCAAATTTGATCAAGAATTCATCTACTACTATTAGCCCATCATACATCGGTAGTTCCTAACCTTGCGATTTAACACAACATAGTGATTTAGTCACCATATTGTAGTTTAATGTGGTTACCCCATTCAACTGGTTATGCCATTGCTCATCTTCTTCATATGAATCTTCGGTGCAGGATTCTGCATGCTCCCACGATATTCTTCCTTCCGCCATTAGATTGTCCCATACTTGATGTCGTGCAGTGATTTTATAAATACAATCTAATTCATCATCACTGCCTCCATCGCGCACAGGTTCAGTGTACCGCAGTCCTTCAGCCGGGTCTAATTGAATGACTATGCAGAGCGACTTCTTCTCGAAGATCATTTTCCGCTTCTTTGAATTAATAACTCGATTCATGTCAGTGGCCCAGTATATTCCTAATAATTCAGGGTAAGGTCTAATTTCATCCACAATTTCGATTACCTCGAAGTTCGTTCGGGTGCTTGCGCCTTCTATATCTACCGTAATCCCTTGCAGTCTTCCCATGGGTAGGATATTTTATTGATTCACCATCCTTAATTGAATAAGAGACCATTACAGTGTGGGCTTGCCCATGTGCTCCAATGTTTGTTTAGGTAGTACATTTGCATCGGAGACCAAGTTCAGGATGATCTAATCCATCTCATAGTCACTAATCTGCGCTATTAACCGCATTTCCTGCCCAATCTGTGACGCATGTTTTCCTAATTTTTGGATCACATGAGGTTCACTTGACCCTGCACACCTATTTATCAATTCTTGCAAGACCTTAACTGCTCTATTGTCGTGAAGCAATTTCATGCATGTCTCTAAAAAGGTAGTCAGCATCGAGGGATCCCTCTCTAGCTCAGATTGATCTCTACTACCTATGGTAGAGACCTTTGCAAAACTCTCCCTAGCTTCTAGACTTGTCTCCTTGCGAACTCTTGTGTCCTCCTTGGTTGGTTTTCACTTATCTTCTCCTCTGACTGTGCCACTTCTGAGCACCATATTTACGTTGGGATCTTCTTCACACAGTTTGGACCTCATCATCTGGACATTTTGTGTCGTTGTAGGTTGTGCTACCTTTTTCTCATGAATATGCACTATCAGTGTGGGGCAATCTATCAGTTCATGGTCAAATTGTTCATAGTAAGGGCATGATATTTTGGTTGGATTAGTATAGTCTTGCACGTAGTGGCCTATTCCTCCGCAGTTGTAACAGATGAGCTGCCCGCAACCCCTTCCTGGCCCCATTCCTCCCTGTCCTCGTCCACCTCCCTGGAACCCACTGTGCGCTATCGCCATGGCTGGATCCTGACCTCGCAGTTCAGTATGCATTCTGTAGGTAGGTGATTGGTCCATCAATAATTGATAACTACGGTAGTCTTGTTCCTCGTGGCCCACCGATCTGCAAAATTTGCAAAATAGCCGCTAGGGAGAGGGTTGTCTCATGTTCTTTAATAGATGGCAGTTGTCCGTGGCCTGCTTTCCTCCCTCTTGACATATCACGCACTAGAGTGCGGGCGCCGTGCTTGGCCCTACCTGCACCTACATTCACAATGGCATTGGTACCCCTACTATCACATAGTTTGCAAGGACTAGACAGTGATCTTTATCATGACCCTGGCTTCTACAATTTATACACCATACTTCCTCCTAGGCTTTTCGGCGGGGTGCTTGTTATTTTTTTAACTTCTCCATTTCTAAACACAGGTTTTGTATTTATGTGTGGATTTGTTGAACTCCCAACCCCGGATCCTATATTGGGGTTTCGTGCAATTTCATCACAGTCTCTAATGCTTTGGCTTGGGTTGAAATCTTTTGTTGTGATAGTGCCATTCTTAGATGTGGTGTTAAGGACATCACAAACCACGCACAGTGTTGCGCATCTATCAATGTCATGTTAGCTTCGCGTATTGTGCTCTTTAATCTCTGATCCAGATCCCACGGGGTTTCACCCGGTAACATCGCTATTTCTTTGAACCCAATGACTGACTAGATCTCTGATTTTGGCTGACCAAATTCTTTGTTTAATGCATCCTGGATCGTCATTATTCTGGCATTCGGATGATCGCTCAAGTACTTTATATACCACGTCAGCACGCTGTATTGCAGTGCGCTAACCAAGGTAGCCTTTTTGATGTTATCATCTATTATGCCTTGGGCTTGTCATACAGCCCTTACCACGAACCAAAACTGACCTGGCTCCTCATTTCCTGCACCCTTAAATACCGACAACTTGACTGCACTCGCCATCCCAACCTTCAGTGGTGGCATAGGTGGAGGTGGAGTGGGTGAAGATGGATTTGACGTCGGAGAAGTAGGTGATGGCGTAGAGGGAGATGGTATCAGTGGAAAGTGCTACTTAATCAACTGGACCACGCTTCTTGGAGAGAACCTCGTGAGCTCCTCCTTGCTTTCTCATGAAATAGAAATTAGCGGATTGTTATTTAATCCTTTGGTTCTTCGGTAGCCTCTTCCACTCTTTGTTACACCAGACATAAATAAATGCGCATAATCTGTTTTTCACACAACAACATCTTAATCCAAGTGTCAAACAATTTAATGTACTTACCCCTGGGCCCTTAGAGAAAGCACCTTTCTGCTTCACTATAACTCACAGTTGTGTCTATCACGAACTCAGTAATAAACCCTCCTATTACCTGATCCAACGAGTGATCTACTGTGCATGTGATTTTCTCTTTGGATGCTTCTAGCCTACGCACCAATTTTGGAGTCCACACAATAGGTTGATCTAGTCTACACCTTCCCACACTGTCGGCTAACCTCGCAATCCATTCGTACAATTCTATTGGGAATGTTACGAAGAAGAATTCATGGATATCTGTGTATACGTAATGATCCAGTCACCCTTCCTCCGATATCCATGGGTTTCTATTCTCCTGAACCACGAACTCGTGAAGCTTCTGATACAACCAATCTTCAAGCTCTTTCTTTGTAGGATTCCAATGTTCCGACATTAGACATCCCTTAGGTAGATCCCAGTCCTAGCAAGGGAACCATTTCTTGGCTTATATGGGCTTGACCCAAGTTGGGAAGAGTTATTTAGCCAAACAAATCCCGCAGCTACCAGCCCTTTCGACAACATCCCGTGGAGTGCAGACTAAAATCTCAACCAAGGTAACAAGGGAGGGTGTTGGAACTAGGTTTCTGCACCCTTGGGATGTCTTGATGTGGTCTAGAGGGGTTGCGCACCATTCTACAGCTTTGTGCCACTCTACCTCGCATAGATCTAGACCCAGGAACCCCTTAATTCTAATTAATGCACTGTTATAGATTCGATCTACTTTTTATGGTCTTTAAGAAAACATTTAATATAAATAACCAGTTCGCGCACCCAGGAAAAATACAGATTTGCACAAACTCATAACATAAGCATACGTGCATAGATCAAACAGTTATATAAATTAGCCAAATCCACAATAATTTAGATTGTACACAGAGTTTCAAAATCAACTTATCTTTATTCACTTCTTTCACCAATACATCTAGATCCGCCCTGCGTACTTAGTTGCAGGGGTCCGCGCACCTAGCTGCGGACTCTGCTAAGCCTCTGTACACATAGCTGCAGAGCCTCTATCTACCTACCAACACTCTTGACTCGGACTTACAGACGCTTCAAGACTTCGCTCCTCAAAAACTCATTACCATTCAGATCCAAAAGTACATATCAAAAAACTACTTTCTACCAATAGATCCTCGCTCTATTTATACATTCCTATTGTTCGCAGACCATGTACAAGCTGAATTACTTCTTGTTATTCTATATTATCTCTTGGGTGAGCAACCCTTTGACTCGATCTATTACATTTCACGCTCCACATATTTTGAAGTTTTTACAATATTTTTATCCTAATTTATAGGCTTTAAGACCACAAAACTATTACGCGGGACCTCTGCTACCCAACAAAGTGTGTGTTGGTGGTCATGCGCATCAACTTATCGAAGTACATCTTCAGATCTAGTCGGACTTGCTGCTTGTCTTCGCCTCTGTGAGTGTACCAAATGGGTGGGATCGCATGCGTGCACACAATGACATGCATGCTGCTACATTCCCTTGCATGCGATCAAAACCACTGCTCACCTTGCTTTCTCTGTGCTAGCTGCTGTGATGGATCTATAACTTGTACGGGCATAGTTTCATCCGTGAGTGCATGTTTCACACCCTGCTTTACCTATTCCTACTGCAACTCATTCTCTCATTTGTGCAGCTCCTATTCTTCCTTGAGTTGTTGCTTGAGCACATGAAACTCCTTCTCTGTTCCATTCTCTACCTTCACACGATCTTCATGTCATGCCATCACCTCATAGCCTAAGTCTCCAAAGTTTGTTTCACCACAAGTAGAACTGCTTGAGGTTGCAACTTTGTTCCGCCTTTGTGTTGTCAAAAACATTCCTCTTGTGTTCGTTGCATCCCATATGTTGCCTTCTATTGCTTTTCATGGTGTTTCTTATTGTATTGCTACTATCATCATGTCTTGATGTCCTTGTCTACAAACAATTTGATGTCTTCATGGGTAGGCAAGTTCCTAGACACTTGATCGACTGCATCCCCAAGTGTGCTCTGAACGGTGTCTTCGACTCTGCTCTCCTAGAAACCATTGTACCCATGTATTGAGAGGAAGATCAACGTCTGTGATACCTTGAGATATGACAACACTCATGGCAAGAAATCTGTCAATCGAAAACCAAAATGAACTTGAGAACTAACTTGCAACATACCTATGTGACTGATCATGAAGGTTCCACAATTTCCATTAGGAGGTCAAGAGACTGACTACCAAGACTGTGAAAATCACAGTCTGGGCTATCAGGAGGCTGAATGACTGCTGGAACATCTCAATGCATAGTCTAGCCTGGCTGATGACTTCTAGAATTGCGCAATTCACAATCTTAGCTAACAATGGTTGCAGGCTCAGTGATTGCATTGCACAAGTTTCTGGGCCAACAATCATTATCCCTCAGAATCGTGCAATGCAAGATTGGGGGATAGTCACTAGGCATAAATGTGCATTTCCTGAGAGGAAGACATAGCCTTCCATTTCAGGATTGCATAACGCTCTCTTGATGAGGTAGAGTCCGAGCCAAGGATGCCTAGACCCATCGACGGGCAACTGAAAGTGAATGTGAATTTGAATACATGGCAATACTGAGTGTAAGCATAAGTGAATGATCATGCATGAAAACGGTGAATGACAAATTTATGAAAATGAACAACATGCATGTGGGTGAGGTGAGTCACTGAATCAGCAATTGTTCATGAAAAACATTTTCATGCATGCGACAATAGTGAGATGTTGATGAAAACTAAAACAGTGCTAGTATAAGCTAGTGTGTATCAAAACGACAGCAAATGCTCACTGAAATCAAGAAGACAAAATTCATATGAAACAAAAGCAAAAAGCGCCAGAAATGCAACAGAAGACATGGAAGGCAGGCTTACCCCAAAACAGTTGAGTTGAATGTGATGAAAACTCCTAGATGCGATGTGGTATGTCATAGTTGCAAGGTTGATTTGAGAAATGAGCTCTGCAGCATCCAGTTCATGAGTTTTGATAAAATCAAATATGTGATGCTCATGCCACAAATCTAGGAAGAGTGACACTTGATGGGAGGTTTCCAAAATGATCCTTGCATGCAACCTCCAGCTTCTAAAAGTAGATCCCTTGGGAGAAGCAGCCCATGCATACAAATCAGTTTTTCCCGGTCTTGGAGGAAACTGATCAACTCAACTGCACATGCAAGATGTTGCTCAACTTCTGGGAGAAAACGCACATTTCTAGAAGGGAGTTGGGCTGGCTTCCAAAGATATTTGTGCAATTTTTGGGAAGAGCAGCTGACTGCTACCGAGGATTGTGTAATTCCTGGGCTGAGTAGCCTTGCCAGGAGGAATTGAGAAATTTTCTAGATGAAGCCTAACTGGAAGAATTGTGCAATTTTGGAGCCAAGAAAGTTGTTAGAATGAATTTCACAATTTCTAGAGGGAAGGTTAGTTTCCATCCAGAATTATGCAATTTCTTGAGGGAGCTACTCAGCCTGCAGCTGGACCAAGTCCAGAGAAACAACCTGTGAGGGGGAAGCATCAAGATCTGATAGACAGGCTTCCTTTCTGCAAGAAAATCACTGAATCTTGTGTACTTGACGAAGCATGACATGATACTGTGAAAGGTTGGTAGGGAGGCTCCAAAACAAAGCTAAGGAAAATTTTTGGAGGGTGGTTGTAGTGCTACAACAACCTCTCAAATTAAAAATCCACCTCATCAATACGACACCCTCCAATTCAATGTCACTGATTAGATGTATAAGTAAATGGACTTGTAGGTCCATGAAAATTGTATGGAGATCCTTCTCAAATACACATATGACTTTTGAAATTTCCTTCTTCCATTTTGGCACTTCAAATTCGTGGATCTCGTTGGATGTAACACACCTAATATAAGAATAGTAAATTACTATGAACTTTAGGAAACAATTAAAATGAAATACAATATCTCTATCTCTCTCACACATGAACATTACATACCACATATCTTGCAAATGCTAACAATCTACTTATGGAATTCCTCAAGTAGACGGTAAGACAAGAATCTTCCCTAATTCCCAATGGTATGATATGTTGTCAAACACATTTATCAAAGGTCAACACAATAGGATATCAAAATATATTTAGTACCTAATCAATTCTACTAATAAATGTTAAATGATGATATATAATACCCTCATAAAATTATGAAAATCATGTGTTTTAAATCCTATGATATGCCCATCAACGATAAAATATTTATCTAATGATGAACCATAGCTAGTAGGTGTCCTTATTGAATGTATGACATCTTTTAGTTGTTCTATCTCTTTCTTTTTCAAAATCAATGGATCTTCTGCATAATTTTCATTTTCCTTGTTTGGCCACAAATGTTTTTCATCAAATTTGGTGCACGAAAGAGAAATATCTCTCCTCGAAGACAAGGTTCCATTCGCTTTGCCTACTATATGTCAAAATATTGAATCTGTGACACTTTTGAAGATGCACATAGGATTTAATGGGTGAGATATTAATAGATCCTTTCAGTATGGGAGCTCATAAAATATGGTTTTCCTTTTCATCCTTTCTAACATCTTAATTACAACTTGTTCTTGTTCGTCAATAGAATCACCCCCATGAAAAATATATTTCCAAGATTTCAATTCAACATCTTCATACTTTTTAAGCCAATTAGTTGGACTCATAATCATGGGAGGGCCTCTATTTTCAACTTTTCTATCAAATTAATCCTTATGGAGGTTTCTAAACCTATAATGTGGTGGTAGAAAAACCCTATTTTTTGCATAAATAAATTTATGTAGATCTTTAAAATACCACCCTTGAAAGTGTTCTACACATCTTGGACATGAAAATATCCCATTTGTTTCAAGCCCTTAAATTCAATAATTAAGGTTAATAACATCAAAATAATATCTGTATTCAAGCTTTTGTGATCCTATTAATATTTTTAATAAATTAATGAAATAATATCATTATTTAAATAATTTTCAAAAACTAGCTGTTTAATATAACCGTTACTTAATAATATTTGTTTTTAATATATTAATAAATTAATATTATAATTTAAACAAAATTGTTCAAATATAGCCGTTACTTGAAATTATGCCTCTACATTGCTCTCTATTTAAGCCTTTGCCATGGTCTGCCTCTTCATCTAGTCCTGATGATGAACCACACTTGTTGGTTCGAAACACGTTGGCCAAAAAAGTCTCTCATGTGATTTCTACTAAAAGACTTTGTTTAAATCAAAATAATAGTATAAAACCAAGTATGAAAATTGGGATGACAATAAATTATGAGTGTAAATAGGTAAATTTTTTTATCTCACCAGAATAAAGAACAAGTCTTGGTAAGTCCAAAACATAGCACACCATACAACATGAAGGACATATTTGATGGAGGATGTGATATTGTTTACATTCTTATGCCTTTTAATGGCAGTTGCATCTCATTAATAAAAGGCACAAGATAAGCATCCGCGTTTTTAACTTGATGTTTTCCTAGAAGAATGAGAGTCAACCTAAGGTGATCCTTTCTAACACTCATCCATGGGGGAATATTTTATAATATTAATTCGACTCGCTGAACACTATAAATTAAGCTCTTGAAATAGAATGGGAACACTCCATCAATTGCAAGATCAAACTTGATACTATGGGGTTCATCTTTGAATTTTCTTGGCCATTTTTCCTCTATTCGTTTCAATGATTTGGAGTCAGCCAGAATTTGCATGAATCCTTTTTTAATCCTATTCTTTGCATGCCAGCCCATTAATTGTGCAAGTAACTTGTAATAAAAAAAATCAAGTCTAGGTATAATTGGCATGTGACATAAAACCTTATTTGGAACTGTAGGACCTTGTACATCTATATGATATTTCTTCTCTTTGCATACATGGAATTCTACCTTGTCTTGATATTCATATCTGTATAAAATTTAATAATTTTTGCATGAATGAATTTACTTATATTCAAACCCTAACTCAACCAAAAATTAACGCACATCTCTACAAGTTGATGGAAAAACATTCTCTTTAGGAAATATTTTAGTTTTTAGTGCCGTGTAAGATTTCCAAATATTATATTAATTGAATTTTTTTCTTATGATGAACATGTTTGATATGTCAATATTTATTATGACTGTTCATATACAATATACATACACCAATTGACAATGTATTGTAAGAAATATATTTCAACTCACTTCAATATGGTAGGGAATCCTTTGTCTGACCAACCAAATAGTGACTTGATTTCTAATAATATTAATGTGAATGCTAGTTTTGACATTCTACTTGCACTTGATTTGAAAATGAGTATCTTTGTTTCTTGCTTGATGGAGTCTTTTAGGTTGTTATCATCAACATTATGTTGGTGGTAGTTACCCCTGTTGCCATCGTTACTGTCAACCATATGATCATTATTTTCATCCTTTTTTCCATCCCCAAAGAAAGATGTAAGAATTTTATTGAATCATTCCTCATGCACTGTATCTTAACTCTCATGATCATCATAATTAAGTCTAGGTGGCATGTCATCAATGTATGCTACTCTCATCAGTTTTTCAAATTTCGTAGGTGGTAGATTTCTCCTTAAATATTCTCTTTTCACCTGGGTATGGTTTAAATGATGGTTTGGGTCATCTCGTCCAAATATTAATATCTTAGTTAGATCTTAGGTATTAGTATCCATTCTTTCATCACCCTGTTCTACCTATTGACAAACACAACCATTATTTAATGTTTGGAAATATTTGGATAAATCATGAATGTATCAATTTAAAAGAAATATAATAAAATATCAGTTTAAAAATCCAATGCCATGTACTATAGCCTTGACCAACCTCTTCTTCAGTACAATTATTTTTTGTGTCTGAAGGATCCATTTTCATATCCTCTTCCACCCACTGTGTTCTTCATGATTTAACAATTTGAGGTCCACACCCATGAACATATGTTTATTTTCTTTTTCCAGTTGAATTCTTAGGCTATGCACTTGCTCCAATCTCCATCTGAAACATCAAAAACATGAATTAATTTATTTCAATATTAGATAATACACTCTAAATTCTAATAATAATATGAAAAGGGATGGATATATCAGTGAGAAAAATGGGGCATGTAGACTTCTTCTGAGCCAGATCTGAAACTCTCGATAACTCTAAACGAGGTCCTCTAAATCTATGAAATTATCCTCAAGTAGAATCTAAGACTTTTGGCCTCCCAAATCATTCATAGAGTTATGTATGTGGTTCCTTCTATGGCCTTGACTAAGGTTTTTGGATCTATGGCTATTGGTGCCAAGATTGGAGTAAGAACAGTGAAGAAAACAAACCTATTCTAGGCTTGGAGAATTTCATTCCTCAAGGATATTGCAAGTCTTCAAGTCACAATGATCTCTTTAGCTACCAATGTTTTGACCTTAGCTTTGATACCATGTTGGAAAAATTAAATATTAGGGAAGCTTATTATTCCATTTTCCATACATGACATTTATTTGCATGATATTTAGTTATTCTTCTTTGTTTATTATGCTTATGTTCATCATCAAATAAATGCCAAAACAATAAATATCACAACCATAAGGGAGAGACACTAGAAATAGGCTCTAAGCCAGGGAAAACCCCCTCCAAAGGGGAAAACCCATGAGAAATTATTCTTATAGAATTGAATCAAAGGAGACTTCTAAGGCCAAATCCTAGAACATTCCTTCCACCAATCGATCAATTAGACTTCCCTCATAGGTCTCCAAGGACAATGAGATAGGTTCTCTTCAACAAGAGTTTTCAAGAAAAATTATGGTGTCTCTTGTAACTTGAGACTTGAGATAACCCTAGGTACCTCACATAAGATAGAATAGACCTCCTTCACATGCCTTGGAGACTCTATTCCTGTAAAATTTGTCAACTAGGGTAAAAATCCATGTGGGTCATCTTATTCATAGCATATTATATTTTTCTTATATTCCTCTCATTGAGAGGTTTAGGATTGATCTAAAGTCATCTGATTCCGATATGTATCCATGGAGATATGAATTTATTTGCGTTATGTGATAATTCGTGAAGGTTGGCGAGCAACCAAATTACCACCATCTATCCTCAACGTTGCACTATAAATAGAGGTGGCTTACAAGTCACTTTAGACTCGCCTCTTCTGATCTCTTCCTCTCCACTTATCTTTGGGTTTTGATGGAAGGAGAGATCTAAAGAGGATACACTGTCCTAGAGGAGATGCCCTAAATCTAGATTTAGTCATGGAAGGGAAGGCTGTATGCTACCTTAATGAATAAGCCTTAACACAGCCATGGAAGAAGCCTTAACTCTGTCATGGGGATGACCTTAATGCTGCCATGGAGAGACCTAATTACAGTTAGGGAGAAGCCCTAGACATGGAAGAGAAAGGGGCTTCTAGGAATGCCTACGCTGCCCTAAATTACAGTTAGGGAGAGTACCCTAAGACGCAGTGAAGGAGGCTTCCATATTGTGGCAAGGAGAGGCCTAAATGTTGGTCTAATCTATATGTTTTTCTAAATGAGACTCCTATATAAAAGGGATATTTTATATGCAGCAAAAGGATACATGTCTACACAACAAGGAGATGTCATAATCATCAATCAAATGAGGGTTCTATATAGCAAGAAGAGGATCCTTATACACTGGGAAGAGGAGGCCTTAACCAGCCCTAGACACAGTCAAAGAGGAGTCTATATAAGTTTCTTGAGCCGCAGTCCTCAAGGGTGACCTAATCCACGATTAAGCGAGACACTTACACACTATCAAAGGATCCCTAACACAACCTAATAATATTCTGTTTAATGATACCCTAATTTATAGTGATGATGAAGCCCTATTCCAAGCAAAGGAGAGTTGATCAACAGTGAACCTATACACTATAATAAGGACACTAAATATGCAGTTTAGAAGGGCTTCTATTTGCTATCACCTAGCCGCAACAAAGTAGCCATCATACATCATGAAACTGGAATAAGTTAAGGGACTGTTTGAGCCTCCCTCTTGCAGCTATGTGAGGATGGTTCCTTCTTGTAAGGAGGCTGAGTTAAAATAAGTAGTGGATCAAACCTATTGAGATATCATTGGAAGATCAAGAATAATTTTTATGTTGTTATAGGAAAATTGTGTGTTAGGCTACAGGCCATAACACCACAATCAAGTATTTCTTATGGGAATTTTAGGACTTATATCATTATCTTAATTTAAGGAGTTGTCATGTATATTGCTGATGGTATCTAAGGATAATTTTGATGACTATATGATATTGTTGTATATGAGATGGACAAAGCTATTTTCATGAGTTAAGGATTAGTCAGCTAGCAAAGATGCGACATGATGATGGATGGAGCATGATGGATGAAACATGATGGATACAACATCGTTGATGCAAGATGGTGTTGGATGAAGCATGGTGAGGGAATCACCTTGGAGAATCAATTGAAGTATTATGCCTTCACCTAAGTTCAGACCTGCAACCTCATTATGCCATCTTCATGGTGAAGATCTCTACTCTTATCTTGGCAATTCAAAGTGTTTACTTCTCATGTATATGTACTATATATCTCTCTACTGAATTATTGAAGAATATAAGAAGAATTGATCAAGGGTTTCCCCACATTGGGGTTTTTCCTTGGCTGGCACCACATCTTGTGTCCTCTTGTCTTGGCTTGTTTTCTGCGATTTATGCTTTTGTTTTATTTGAACTTTACTATCATGTTGATATGATTGCTAATCTGAATATTTCATTGGGATAATATGGAAAAATTGAAGTAAATTGTGCTAATATTAGAACATACCTAAAATTAACATGGTATCATAAGTGAGGTGAAGACAAAGCCCAAGCAAGAGTGAAAGAGAAATCACCGAAGACAGTTGGAAAGGACAAAAGGCTCCTTCTGGGGATGATATCCTCCCTATGAGGTCTCAAGAACCTACAGATCAATGCTTTTCCAGTTGAAAACATATTAACCAAAATTCCTAGTGTTCCATTGGGCAGGGAGTCTATTTTGCCTATACAAAACTGATAAAAACAAAATATTTACAACTTTTAAGGCCAAAGACCTTAAACAACATAATTTTTCAGAAAACGCCCATTAACTGGGCCATCAATGACTGCCTCTCCTCCCATAATTTTCAATATGAAGGTGTTGTTCCCTTGAATCTGTGAAATGATGAAAGGCCCTGTCTAGAAAGCATCAAATTTCCCATGGTTTCCTTTCTTTTCCTTTAGTGCATCCCATTTCAAAACCAAGTCTCCAATCTGAAAATTATTTGTATTTTTCTTCCTATCAAAAGCATCCTTGATCATTTTCTGATGTGTTGCAGCCTTTTCAACCAGCTGTTCTCTAATCTGATGTACCTCTGCTAAATCAGTGATCCTCTTTGCCATTTCTTCTTCCTCATTATGCTCTTCTTGAAGGAATTTTGCCACAGGGAGAGTAAGCTGAATTGGGAATATAGCATTAGTGCCATATACAAGCTTGAAAGGAGAATTCCCTATGGATTTCTTAATGGTCACTCTGTCAACCCACAGTGCATACTTGAGCTTTTAATCCAAATTCTTTTTATTTTCCTCTAACAACTTCTTAATTATTCTTATCAGGATTTTATTAGAGGACTCTGCCAGACCATTGCCTTGAGGATAGTATGAGGTGGAATGGACCAGTTTAATACTCATTGAATCACACATATCCATCAATTCCTTTGCCCTGAAAGTTGTTGCGTTGTCTGTGACTAGTTTATGTGGACAACCAAATCTGCTAAAGATATTCTCTGTAAAAAAATTCATGACCACATTATGATCAGCCTTCCTGGTAGGGATTGCTTCAATCCACTTGGTGAAATAATCAGTGGCTACTAATATCCATCTGTGTTGGCCACTGGAATGTGGATTGATTTCTCCAATAAAATCCAAGCCCCACTGCTGAAAAGGTCCTTTTGCATGTATTGGTTTTAGGGGCAGGGACTTCAACTGCTACTTTCCTTCAAATCTTTGGCACCTGTCACAAGATTTAACAAAAGAAAATACATCAGAAAATAAAGTGGGCCAATAGTACCCAGCTTTGAGAATTTTGTGGGCTGTAGTTTTCCAATAATGGTGCCCTCCACACATGCTGGAATGAAATTGCTGCATGACTTCTATTGACTGTTCTTTGTCCAGACACCTTAAAATCACTCCAGATGGATCCCTCCAGTAGAGCAGCTTTTGATTAATGCAATATTTAGCTGCTCTAAGCTTAACATTTCTAGCTTGACTTTGAGTAAATCCTGAAGGGATTTCTAGCTTCAACAAGAAATTAACTATTGCCAAATACCAATCACATGAAGCTATATTTTCTGCCACTGATTGCTCTCTATTTTGTTCAACTGCTTCCTCTTCTTCATCTGTCTGACCAATTTCCACAATTTTGCACAGGGAATCAATATCCAAAGATCTGCAATTTTCTTTAGCTAACAACTTGGCAAGACCCTAACCTCTAACAAGTTTGGTGGGCTTTAATTCTATATTAAATTCTATCATCTTTGCAATCCATTTTGCCCTTATTCCATCAGCATCAGGTTGTGCTAAGACATCTTTGATTACAGTAGAGGGTACATATGCAATTATCTTTGAATGCAAGATATAAAATCTGAAAGCTTTCAAGGATTTAATAAGAGCATATGCCTGTTTTTCAATAATATCATACCTCAATTCAACATCCCTCAAGTTCTTGCTGAAAAATGCTACTGGATGTTCTGAACCTTCTTCATCTGCCTGCAATAAAACTGCTACAATGGTCTCTTCAAAGGCAAATGAAGATATATGAAACTCCTTGTTGTAATCTGGACTTATTAAAGTGGGAGCCTCCATAATAGCTTTTTTAATAGACTCAAATGATTTTCTTATTATATCAGTCCATTTGATTTCTGCCCCTTTCTTCAACATGGAGGTAATGTGCTTCACATATTCAACGAAATTCGAGATAAACCTCCTTACAAAGTTAATTTTTCCTAGAAAGGACTGGATATCATTCTTTGATCTCGGGACAGACAAAGCCTGTATTGCTTTGACTCTTTCTGGGTCATTTCGGACACCCGCAGTAGAGACAATATGTCCTAACATCTTGCCTTCTTCTAAAGAAAATTGTGATTTTTTGGGATTGACTGAAATCCCAAACCTTCTGCACTTCAAAAACACTTTTTTCAAATGCTGTAGATGATTTTGATGGCTGCTGGAGTATACTATTATATCATCAAGGTAGATAAGAACAAATTTATCCTTCTCTCCCACAAATGCTATATCCATAGCTCTTTGAAAGGTGGCTCCAGCATTCATCAATCCAAAAGGCATCTTAGCATATGTAAAAGTGCCCCAAGGAGTGGTGAATACAATCTTCTCTTGGTCATATAGGTGCACAACAATCTGATTAAAGCCTAAAAATCCATCCAAGAAGGACATTACTTTGGCTCCTGAGACCTTTTGCAGCAAATGCTCCATATTGGGTAAAGGGTAGTTGTCTTTCTTAGAGCATTTGTTTAAATTTATGAAATCAACACACAATCTGATTTCTCCACTTTTCTTCCTTACTGCTACTAGATTGGCTACCCATTTGGAATATCTAAGAAGGACTATGATCTTGGCAGCCAACAATTTTTTAATTTCCTTTTCAATTAGAGGAAGAAGCATAGGATTTATTGGTCTCAGCTTCTTTTTGAAAGGAATGGTGTCTTTCTCTAAAGGGATTTTATGCTGAATAATTTTCTTATCATAGGTTTTCAGGTCACTATACTCCCAGGCAAACACATCAGCAAACTGTTTCATTAAATTGCAATATTTAGCACTTTGATCAGCAGACAGATGAGTGGACAGATTTATGTATCTAGGTTGACCTGGACTCCCTACATCATGATTACGGACTGTAGATTGATCTTCTTTTTGGGCAGCCTTGTAAGGCACATCATTTTGGTCAAACAGTCTTTCAAGAGGAATTAGACCCTTTGGAATATGATTACTAGGAAGCTAGACAATGCTATTTTTGCCAATTTTATTTCTAAGCTGGGATTGAGGGCTTTCTTCCAAGGCTTCATTATCTTGATCAATTTTCATTTCAGAAAACTCATCAATGACTTGCAGAAACCTATTTATATCATTATCATCATCAAAAACTTTCCAATGCTGGACATTGTCAGGCAAGGATGGTCTATATTTCATTTGGACTTCATACACCAGTCTGGGAGGCATTGGAGGGATAAATAGACTTGTAGAAACAGCAAGGGAATCAACAAGCTGATTTTGGGCTCTAGGAATATATGAAATACAAAAATTTTCAAAGGAATCTTTGAGTCTCCATACCTCATCTCTGTATTCTCTCAGCCTTGGGTGCTTTGCTTGAAATGTTTTATTTACTTGCTGAATGATCAAATTAGCATCTCCAAACACCTTTATGTTCCTGATTCCTCTATCTTTTGTTGCATTAAGGCCCAATAATAAAGCTTCATATTCTGCTATATTGTTTGTGACTTGAAAGCTAGCCTAAAAGATAGCTGTGTGCTTTCTTTCTCTGGAGATATTAGCACCACCCCTGCTCCTGCAGTCCCCTTGGGACATGCTCCATCAAAGAACATCTCCCAAACCTGACTTCCTTGCTCTTCCATGGCCTAAACTGTTGGTTTCTTGATCTACATTGAGGCCTTCTGAGATTCTTCTATTTGGAGAATACATGCTCCAAAATCAATGTCCAAAACATATATGGGATGATTAGTAGGATTCTTCTCATCATTGATGGTGTATGCCAACTGTGCTTCTCTGTACAATCCCCTGCTTTCTCCTCCAAAAACTGGGACAGTGGCATAAGATAGATCATTTTGTAATGTCCCACCTAGTCTCTTAATCCATCCTCTAGATAGTAGCGTGCCAAACTTAGGAGGGACATCTGCTACCACAATATCCATCATCATACTCTTCGTGTGCAACTGAGTTAGGGTAATGGCCAGGTCCTTAATCAATCCTAGACACTTCACTTTCCTTGAATCAAATGAGAATAAATCATGATATGGTCTAGTCATATCAAGGCCTAACTCTTCCATGACAGCATTAGGCATTAAATTGTGGCTGGCCCTGTGTCTAGCAGGAAATTGTGGAGGATTTTGTCATGAATGGTCAAGGATACATAAAAAGATGGAGAATTATTATCATCAGGTTCAATCATGGGGCTAAGCACAATAGCAGGTTTGTCATCTTGCAAATTGACAGAGTCAGTGGAGGTTTGTGTGGTTTCCAGCTCAAGATCTTCAAGGATAGGCTTTCTAAATACTTCACTCTTCACCAACTCTATCAGGGGCACATATATTTTCAATTTCTGGACCTCTAACTCAAAGTTGAAAGAGGAAGGCAACTTATCAAAACCTCTTACCTCTTGAACTGGTGCTTTTAGGATGGCTGGCTCAGTTGCTAGCCTTCTCTATCCGATATTTTGTGATTTTGTTTGGACAACAGCTCTTTGGGCAGCATTCTCCTTGACAATTTTTGCATTGGACCTTAAATTGTATCTTTGCTTCTTCTCAGTTTGTAGAACAACCTCTCTGTCCCACTCCTGACTGTCTTGTTCCTACAGCAAAGATTCTTCATAAGCAGCCAATGTCAAAAAGGCATCACTGCCTTTATCTTCCATGCAGTGAATTTCATCATCATCTTCAAATTGTTCCTCTTCCATGACTACATTTTGGAAAGGAGCTTTAACTTTCTGATCTTCTTTTGATTCTTCACCCCTCTGAATAATTTGTAACTGTTCATTTGCTCTTCTAAATGTAATGGGATTTCTTGGAGCAAATGTGTTCTGCAGTCTTGTCTTCCCTGAATTTTTCTCAACCTTTAGCCTAGAAATTTCATCAGCCAATGACTCTATCATCTTAGCCATTTTATCTAATTTAGGCTATGAAGATGATGTAGAGGAGGTAGAAACCTGACCTCTCTACCTCCTTCTGTCAGTTTGACGTTTTAGATTTCCTGCAGCCATAATATTAGATTCCACCTCAAGGGCTGCATCCTGCATGTCTGTTAGTGTAGCGCATCTCCTTTCTATTAATAACAGGCAGAAGTCAAAGTCAAAAGCATTGGCATAAGTGAGTTTGGTAGAGGTGGGGATAGGCTTTACCTTAGCTGGTATCTTATTATACATACGATTGAATCTTTTATTAAAATCAGGCAATGATTCCCCATTTTCCCTCTTCAGGTTACCAAACTTAGTATGGTAATACAACAAGTCTTTTTTATCTCCCCAGTGCTTCAAGAATGCATCATCTAATGCTTCAATATCTGTTATGGATCTCTGGGGTAATTCTCTAAACCACTTCCTGGCCTCTCCATCAAGGCTCTGGACAAACACTCTCATCCACACATCACTTTCACTTTTATCTAAGTTATCAGCATAACTGTAAAAAGCTTCAAGGTGTTCTTCTGTTGTTACTCCCTCCATGCCAGTGAACTTGGGCATATATTTTTGATATTCTCCCACGGGCATGGGATTTAAAGAAACAGGCAAGACCAAATATCCATATCTAGCAGCAGCAATTCTTTCTATCTTCGTGGGTGCTTGCTGGCCTGCCATGATTGAGATATGTGGAGTGATACTAGCAGGTTGAATGATAGGAAGTAATGTGAGGGATGGCAGAGACAAAGGGATGTTTTGGACTGAATGTGAAGCTTTCTTTAGACTAAGATTCAAAGGGGAACTAACTGCATAAGGAGCTGAATTAATCTCTAAAGGAATTTCATTATTAATAGTGTTGTGCTCTAAATCTTCAAACTGTATATCTTCAACAATAACTTTATCTTTCAGAGATGCATGAGATTTCTTAGGCTTACCTAATCCTGATGCCCCTTTTTGTGATGCTTTCTTCAATTTGATAGTCCTCTCAGGGTCAGGCACTGGTTCAGCTGGTGATTTCTGAGGATTTCTTCGAGTATGTCTCACAAACTGAGCCAGAACTTCAATGTGGAGTCACCAAAGGTTGGTCTTCCTCTAATGGAGTCACTAGGCAGATGATTACAACCAGAAATGTGCCCAGACCTTGTCTATCATCAAAATATGGAACTGTGTCATTCTCCCAGGGAAGCTGAGCTTCAACCTCCTCTCCCTGGCAATGACGCCAATTAATGTTATCACCCTAAGAAACTCTCCTAGGTTGTATATCGGAGATGCTCGGGAACATCACAAACTCAACAAAAATGTTGGAAAATGGTGGATGAATGGAAGGAATGATACATATTCAAGCTAGATAACCACTTCTACTATGTTTAACCCCAGAAATGGGTGAACACCCCCAGACTACAAGGCTTTAGACCACCAATTACTCACAGTTTGAGGAACAGGTGAAGATGGAGAATATTGATCACACCAGCAGATGCACAGGACCTTGTGATGGTCAGCTGCAACTAGTAAAGAGGTCTATAAATCTATTTCCCAATGCACAGATAGGATGACAGCTCTCTGGCATTAAAACAACAGATACCTGCATACACATTCAATAATACTAACTAGATTCTAACATAGGGGTGGGATGAAAACCCCTCTAATGCTAAACATCAAGAGGACATGAAAAATGCACAACAAGCACAGCTTGGAACAAAGAAGAAGAAGTGGAAAGTGAGCAATTAACAACAAAAGAAGATTGCATTAGCTGAAAATGAAGACTAGAAGCTACGGGTATCACAGTAGTTACAGTCTCCAGAAGTTGAAATTTACATCAAAATAACATTCATCAACCCTCATTACATCTACTTTCTGGGTATATATGGAGGTTGATTACAAAATCTCTGCTATCCTATGCATGGAGGGGTCATAATGGACCACCAACCACATTTACTATTAAATCTGGTCTTTGATACAATTTGATTGTTTTAATGAACAAAATGGCCTTTTTGGTATTCTGTTGTACTTCACGAACTGGTGGAATGCCATGTTTATCTGCTTAAGGCTATCCTTCTTGTCCTTGGCTATGCTGTCTCTTGAATGAGGTAGTTGAAGATAATAAGTGCAGAGTGCTGGTGGACGATCACCTTCATACCTTGGAAGCGCGGGACAGGCCAAAAACATGAAAATTGCATGAAAAATGAACGAAGGGATGAGAATGAATGCTAGCCATTAGATGAAACAGATGGACGGTTGAGATCTCATGGCTGGAGGCAATGGGCAGAAACAGAGGCACAATTGATTATAAGCTGTCGAATCTGACAGATTGGATGGCGGAGATCAGATTATGTGGGCTATTGGAAGGTATATGCACGGGAAGATTGTAGGCCATTGGATCTCGGGCAGGGAGATCCAACGGTCATCGGGCGATGAAGTAGCACGAGGGTTAGTGAGTGGGAGGACGTACGAGAGGGCAGTAAGTAGTTTCCCTGCACCGCTTGGGGATGGCAGGTAGTTTCTGTACGCGACCGCGTGATCCAACAAAATTGCAATGCGTGGCTGGAGGGCCCGGTGGGAAACAACTTTCCCTACGGGATATCGTACGTGCAGGTTCGTGGGGCGGGAGCTGCAAATATCGTCAGATCTATGGGAAAATATCAGATGGCCTAGGTTAATTGTGCACGTTTGTTGAATGAAATGATGTGAAAAGGCTTGCGAAAGGGTTTGGACGGGTTATCGGGTTTTATAATGTTTAAACAAAAAATGCCCGGGAGCTAAGGGAACACGGCTTTTATGCCAAATGCAAGTGTAACACAAGGGTAGCGGGGTTTTATGGAGTTATAGGAAAATGAAGGAGGAAGTGGGAAAACTACTGCGAGCCTTATGCAACCAAAACCAGCACTGCCCAACCTATATTTATCCATCAAATGTCGAAGAGCATAGCAGAGCTAATAGTTACTTCTTGGAGTGATGAGAAACCATAGGGTGAGTAGTTCCGCCTTCCCCTAGTGGTCTACTATGTAGGTAGGATGAGTGGTTCATCCTTCTCCTACCGAGATACAATCATAACGTGAGTGGTTTAGCCTTCCCCTAGTGATTTTTTGTGTATGGGGTGAGTGGTTCAGCATTCCCTTCGGACACCCTGTGGTGACATGTAGGCAGGATTAGTGGTTCATCCTTCTCCTATCGAGACATCCTACCCATGCAGTCTAGGACTCATGGGAAGTACCTCTCATCTAGTCAATGAGCAGGGAAATGAGGATAGAGACCATAGTAGTACCGATGGATGCATCATGTTACTACCATACTCCCTATGCTAGGATGATATTGATCTGGGATCAATTGGAACTAATGTCAGGTTAGTAAGAGTGTTTTAACACACTCTCTTTATTGGAAATGATTTCAGATTAGTAAGATTGGTATGACACACTCTCTTTATTGGAACTAATTTTAAATCAGTAAGAGTGGTAAGATACACTCTCCTTATTTGGAACTAATTTCGAATCAGTAAGAGTGGTATCAGATCTCTTTTTTATGGGACTGACTTTGGGTCAGTAGAGGATGGTTCTATACATTCTCGATCACTTCTTCTTCTTCAGAGTTCATCAGAGCAGTGAAGGGCACTGATGGAAGAGATAGTACAAACTAGAAGATGGATTAGCAGATAGAGTTCTCCCTAGTTGAGAGGGAGCGTTAAAATTGGAAACTTGGGTCAACTCAATGTGGGTCATCTTATTCATGGCAACTGATATTTTTCTTGGATTCCTATCATCGAGAGGTGTAGGATTGATCTAAATATCATCTGATTCTGATATGCATTCATGGAGATATGGATTTATTTGTGTTATGTGGCAATTCGTCAAGGTCGGCCAACAACCAAATTACCCCCATCTATCCTCAACTTTTCACTATAAATAGAGGTGGCTTACAAGTCATTTTAGACACACCTCTTCTGATCTCTTCCTCTCCAATTGTATTTTTGGTGGGAGGAGAGATCTAAAGAGGATACATTATCCTAGAAGAGATGCCCTAAATCTAGATACAGTCATGGAAGAGAAGGCTCTATGCTTCCCTAATGAAGAAGCCTTAACACAGCCGTGGAAGAAGCTTTAATGTTGTCATGGAGATGACCTTAACGTTACCATGGAGAGCCCTAATTATAGTTAGGGAGAAGCCCTGTACATGAAGGAGAAAGGGTCTTCTAGGAGTGCCTACACTGCCCTAAATTACAGTTAGGGAGAGTACCCTAAGATGAAGTGAAGGAGGCTTCCATATTGTGGCAAGGAAAGGCCTAAACGTTGGTCTAATCTATATGTTTTTCTAAAGGAGACTCCTATGTAAAATGAATATTTTATATGCAGCAAAAGGAGACTTGTCTATGCAGCAAGGAGATGTCATAATCCATAGTCAAATGAGGGTTATATGTTGCAAGAAGAGGATCCTTATACACTAGGAAGAGGAGGCCTTAACTAACCCTTGACGTAGTCAAAGAGGAGTCTATATAAGCTGCCCTAGCTGTAGTCCTCAAGGATGATCTAATCCACAATTAAGGGAGACACTTGCATGCTATTGTCAGGCGGAAAGAGTTGATTGTGCGGACACAACCAACCTCCCTAGGAGCCTAAGACTCTCTAGTGACAAACAAGACAAACAAGAGCAATCCTTCTCTAAACATGCATTATTATATGAGAAATCAAGTGTTTTGTTCTTACCTTTGTCCAAACGCTGTTGTAGAAGTCCAAGCTTTGTTGATCTGGATGAGCTCCTCCTTTTCTCCAAAACCTGCAATCACCAACAGTCAAACCATTAAATAGCACCTGATTATAACATAAAACAAATCATATTCAACATATAGACCAAGGAGTACATGAAATAACTCATAAAAAACAAGTTATTGAGAAGAATGGACTAATTTGCATTAAAGGTAATCAAAAGGAACCATTACAACCTGAGCCTTGGTGTTGTGCAAGCTCCTTCCAGGGTCCACAAGAGTTCTCCTTTACTTTGAAAAAGCTCACCCACTTCCAAATAGAACAAGCAAAGATGGCAATCTCTCCTCACAAGCTTCTAAATGGGAGTCCTAATTCCTGCAGCATTTACCCTTTGAAATGTATAGCTTTCAACCTCCTCTCCTTCTGGCCCAATGCCTGTACTTATAGTGCTCAAGAGGAAGTTAATCAGGTCCACCATCAATGGGATAATCCCCTCTTTGGATGGGATAGCTCCCCTATTGATGGGATAAGTTCCTCTTTGGTAGGAGTGCATGAACCATCTGGAGGCGCTCAATACACGTCGAACAACCTTCTAGAATGCTCTAGAAATAACCACAAGTGACTTTTTAAAGATGAAACTTGCGCATTTTAACCTTTTGAGGGGGACGCACCTGCACCTTTACATACAGAGCGTCCAAAGACGCAGTTTTTGTGAACATTGGGTGCGTCCCCGTAGGTAAGGTTGAGAGAACCTGCGTCCCCAGAGATAAATACATTTTAGAAAGACTTTCTCTCTTTTTTGGAGTTTGACATGGAAAGCAGAGGCATAAGACTTGCCTAAGAGGGTAGCATGACTGTTGATAGAGTCATCCTAACTGTAAATGGTCATGGTGACATTTTTTAGTGTAACAGATTGCCCCCTAAAGTGCGAAGCCTGAAATAGATTAGGGTTTTGTATTATCTAGGAAGGGTGAAGCGCTTTATCATTTCAAGGATTATCTCGTGGAGAGCCTGGTCAGAACCTGCAATTTTCAACACAAAATACATTTATAAGATTATATCATCACTGAGGTAGGCATTCCCATACTCAGATTAAAACTTTAACTAACAGACTAACTACTCTGATACAGGAATGATCTTGCAGTACATCATAATCATAGACTTTTGTAGACACAGTATGGGCGCAACCATCTGTTTGTGATGAGTCTACTTAGATAATGAATACAAAACTCCTCGCAGCCTGGATGGTAGAAACTAGATCCAGGGTCTTCATTTCTGCTTCTCGAATTGGTACGATTCTAGCCATGTGAATAAATGAGTTGATGTCGAACATGGTAGAAACCACTTGATTACCAGTCGATGATGTAAACTGTTAACAAGCGTGAGAGAGACCACCAGTAATGTCAATGGTTCTCAAAGTACCCAGTACAATCCATGAGATGTGAATGAATGAGTTGATGTCAAACATTTCACGGAATCCTTTGATCGAAAGTCAATGATGTAAACTGACGTCAAAGGCGAGAAACCTGCCATTGATGCATGCAGACTTCAAGGTACTGACGATCTCTAAGTCATCTCTCTAGATAATGTGCTGATGTCGATAGAAAGCGACTCGTTGCAGGCAAGCCTGCAACACGAAATCATTGTTCAGGTTGAAGAAATGTTGCTGTAAGGACTGACTCAGGGATGGTCAAACGGATGAGAAGTATTTTGCAGATGAAAGTTTTACTTGCAGACCTCTTGAACACATAACAACACGACAGATGGCTTGGTGATGAATAATTCAAAGTTAATCCCCGGAACCCGGTTAAAGACTTTCAAAGTGGTTTGATCAACTGTGAGGTAAGGATTTCCCAACCCAGGTGAATGAAAAAGTGTCGTGTTCAAGAGTGGTAATAAAGTTTCTTCTGAGACAAAAGGTAACAAATAGGCTCATTCTTCTCTCTTTTCCCCCACCATTTCTGGCAAGTACCTCTTTATTTTTAACAAGCTTGAGGAGGATAACATATGCTTGATTATAAGCTCATCCTTCGGATGAGTCCAACCTAGTTTTGATTCGAACCCTAGGAAGGAGTGGTTCGTTCCTGTTTGTAATTGAACAGGTCCTTTACTGTGAAATGTTTAACGAGCCCAGTATAGGAGAAACTCGGCGTTTTTCAATTTTAGAGAGTCTGAAAAACTTAAGAAGACTCCAAGTTGAACTTTTTCGTAGATTTGTGTCCCTCAAGCCCGAAAAAGTATAAAATAATACCTGGGGGAACCGCTTGATCTTGCGACCAAGGAGTAATTTCATGATTAGTGTCTCTGACCTGAAAAGTAAAAAGCGATCAAGGACACGTCGTTTTATTTCCAGTATCGAGTTTGAAACGACAAAAACCCGACAACCTTTTCATGTTTTTACGGTCAGAAAAGGGTTATAAGGGGACCGTCTTTTAATTTCGTTTTAACGAGTGTAAAAGAAACGCTCGGCAATCTTTTCATATTTTAGGAGTCAAAAAAGGGTTTAAAAGATGACTCTGAGGTTTCACTTTTTCGTAAGTTTTAACGAGTTCGAAAAAATGATAAAATTGTACTCATGGTTTGCACTTTTTCGTAAGTTTTGATGAGTTCGAAAAAATGATAAAAATGTACTCATATGTCCGACTTTCAATTTAATTTACGAGCAGGAAAAGACGGAAAGAACTCGGCATTTTCATTTGTTTTACGAGAATGAAAGATAACAAAATAATCTCGGTATTTTCATGAGTTTAACGAGTCTTGAAAATAACTGAAATTGACTCAAAATAGGTTTCATTTTTACAAAAGCTTGAAACGGAGAAAAACTATGCTTCAAAGTAGTTTCATTTTTTCACAAGCTTGAAACAGCGAGAAAACTGTGCTTGATGCCCCCTAAGCATAACTGCTAGAGCGCATGCCCCCCCAGCTTCATTTCATTCAACCAGTTGGATGAAATGAAGGTTGAGTTATGAGATTATTTGAAAGACTTGACCTAAAAACTGTAAGACAATTATGCAAAAACTGAAATAACTAACCTAAAAATACAACTTAACATCTATGAGATCTAGTCAAACTCTCGACTCAAGTAGAGGAGGATTTGTTTCATTTTTTAACGAGCTTGACATAGGAAAAGAACTATGCTCGGATTCGGTTTCATGTTTACACAAGCTTGAAACGAAAAACTATGCTTGTTTTAAGTTCACATGCCCCCAGCATAATGACGCAAATCGAGGTACATGCCCCCCAAGCTTCATTGCATCCAATGAGATGGAAGGAATGAAGCTTTACTTTCAAGATCATGGAAAGACTTGTGGGAGTTGTTTCATTTTTTAGTGAGGTTGACACAGGAAAAGAACTATCCTTAAAACCCTTGTTTCATTTTTTAAACGAGCTTGACACAAGATAAGGAACTATGCTCATAACTTCTCTACAATCTACCTAACAAAAACTCTAAAAAACCTTGATTCATTTTTTAACGAGCTTGACACAAGACAAGGAACTATGCTTGAAAATCCTTGATTCATTTTTTAATGAGCTTGACACAAGACAAAGAACTATGCTCATGACTACTCTCTACAATCTACCTATTTAACCTACCCTTGTTTCATTTTTAAACGAGCTTGACACAAGACAAGGAACTATGCTCAAAAAGTTCGCATGCCCCCAGTTTAAGGATGCAAAATGAGGTACATGCCTCCCAGGCTTCATTGCATTCAACCGGCTGGATGAAATGAAGGTTTACTTTTAATATTTAACTTGAAAAGGGAGTTGTTTCATTTTTAAGGAGGTTGACACAAGAAAAGAACTATCCTCATACCTGATTCATTTTTTAACGAGGTTGACTCAGTAACAGGAACTATCCTCAAAATCCTACTTTCTACAATCTATCTACATATCCTAAAATCTAGCTGATTCATTTTTTCATGAGGTTGACACAGTAAAAGGAACTTTCCTCATCACACTGATTCATTTTTTAATGAGGTTGACACAGTAAAAGGAACTTTCCTCTCACACTGATTCATTTTTTAATGAGGTTGACACAGTAAAAGGAACTTTCCTCGTCTAACTGATTCATTTTTTAGCGAGGTTGACACAGTAAAAGGAACTTTCCTCAACTAACTGATTCATTTTTTAGCGAGGTTGACACAGTAAAAGGAACTTTCCTCGATGCAGCCTGTTTCATTTTTTAACGAGGTTGGCACAGGAAAAGGAACTATCCTCGCGACAGCCTGTTTCATTTTTTAACGAGGTTGAGACAGGAAAAAACTATCCTCGTACACTGATTCATTTTTTAACGAGGTTGACATAGTAAAAGGAACTTTCCTCGATTAACTGATTCATTTTTTAATGAGGTTGACACAGTAAAAGGAACTTTCCTCGAACCATCAAATTTCATTTTTTAACGAGGTTGAGAGAGGAACAAACTATCCTCGTGGCAGCCTGTTTCATTTTTTAACGAGGTTGATACAGGAAAAAAACTATCCTCGCCCAACTGATTCATTTTTTAACGAGGTTGACACAGTAAAAGGAACTTTCCTCACTCTCACTGATTCATTTTTTAACGAGGTTGACACAGTAAAAGGAACTATCCTCACTCTCACTGATTCATTTTTTAACGAGGTTGACACAGTAAAAGGAACTATCCTCACCCAACTGATTCATTTTTTAACGAGGTTGACACAGTAAAAGGAACTTTCCTCATACTCCTTGTTTCATTTTTTAACGAGGTTGAGACAGGAACAAACTATCCTCACTACATCCAGTTTCATTTTTTAACGAGGTTGAGACGGGAACAAACTATCCTCGTATTTTCATGAGTTTAACGAGTCTTGAAAATAACTGAAATTGACTCGAAATAGGTTTCATTTTTACAAAAGCTTGAAACGGAGAAAAACTATGCTTCAAAGTAGTTTCATTTTTTCACAAGCTTGAAACAGCGAGAAAACTGTGCTTGATGCCCCCTAAGCATAACTCCCCAGCGGAGTCGCCAATTTGTCAGGCGGAAAGAGTCGATTGTGTGGACACAACCAACCTCCCTAGGAGCCTAAGACTCTCTAGTGACAAACAAGACAAACAAGAGCAATCCTTCTCTAAACATGCATTATTATATGAGAAATCAAGTGTTTTGTTCTTACCTTTGTCCAAACGCTGTTGTAGAAGTCCAAGCTTTGTTGATCTGGATGAGCTCCTCCTTTTCTCCAAAACCTGCAATCACCAACAGTCAAACCATTAAATAGCACCTGATTATAACATAAAACAAAGCATATTCAACATATAGACCAAGGAGTACATGAAATAACTCATAAACAACAAGTTATTGAGAAGAATGGACTAATTTGCATTAAAGGTAATCAAAAGGAACCATTACAACCTGAGCCTTGGTGTTGTGCAAGCTCCTTCCAGGGTCCACAAGAGTTCTCCTTTACTTTGACAAAGCTCACCCACTTCCAAATAGAACAAGCAAAGATGGCAATCTCTCCTCACAAGCTTCTAAATGGGAGTCCTAATTCCTGCAGCATTTACCCTTAGAAATGTATAGCTTTCAACCTCCTCTCCTTCTGGCCCAATGCCTGTACTTATAGTGCTCAAGAGGAAGTTAATCAGGTCCACCATCAATGGGATAATCCCCTCTTTGGATGGGATAGCTCCCCTATTGATGGGATAAGTTCCTCTTTGGTAGGAGTGCATGAACCATCTGGAGGCGCTCAATACACGTCGAACAACCTTCTAGAATGCTCTAGAAATAACCACAAGTGACTTTTTAAAGATGAAACTTGCGCATTTTAACCTTTTCAGGGGGACGCACCTGCACCTTTACATACAGAGCGTCCAAAGACGCAATTTTTGTGAACATTGGGTGCGTCCCCGTAGGTAAGGTTGAGAGAACCTGCGTCCCCAGAGATAAATACATTTTAGAAAGACTTTCTCTCTTTTTTGGAGTTTGACATGGAAAGCAGAGGCATAAGACTTTCCTAAGAGGGTAGCATGACTGTTGATAGAGTCATCCTAACTGTAAATGGTCATGGTGACATTTTTTAGTGTAACAGCTATCAAAGCCCTAATGCAACCTACTAATTCGTTGTTTGATGATGTCATAATCCTTAGTTATGATGAATCCCTATTCGAAACAAAGTAGATATGATCAGTAGTGAACCTATACACTATAATAACGGCCCTAAATACGCAGTTTAGAAGGCCTTCTATTTGTTGTCACCTAGCCATAGAAAATTAGCCATCATACAACATGAAAATAGAATAAGTTAAGGGATTGTTTGAGCCTCCCTCTTGCAACTGTGTGAGGATGGTTCCTTCTTGTAAGGAGGTCAAGTTAAACGAAGTAGTGGATCAAACCTGTTGGGATATCATTGAAAGATCAAGAATAATGTTTATGCTCCTACAAGAAAATTATGTGTTAATTCGTTGGCCATAACACCACAGTCAAGTATTTCTTATGGGTATTTGAGGGCTCAGATCATTATCTTAATCTAAGGAGTTGTCGTGTATAATGCTGCTAAGATCTAAGGCTAATTTTGATGATTAAATGATGTTGTTGTAATATGAGATGGACAAATCTATTGTCATGAGTTAAGGATTAGTCAGCTAACAAAGATGAAACATGATGATGGATGGAGCATGATGGATGCAACATGGTTGATGCAGCATGGTGTTGGGTGCAAAATGGTAATGGAATCACCTCGGAGAATTAGTTGAAGTTGTATGCATTCACCTAAGTTCAGATCTACAGTCCTTGTCATCAGATCTGCAGCCTCATTATGTCATCTTCATCTTGAAGATCTCTTCTCTTATCTTTCTAAGTCAAAGTGTTGAATTCTGATGTATATGTACTATCTCTCTCTACTGAACTATTGAAGAATATAAGAAGAATTGATCAAGGGTTTCCCCACATTGGCGTTTGTCACTGGTTGGCTCCACATCTTGTGTCCTCTTGTCTTGGCTTGTTTTATACGATTTATGTTTATATTCTATCTTCACTTTCCTATCATTATGATGTGATTGCTAATCTAAATATTTTCATTGGGATAATATGGAAAAATTGAAGTAAATTGCGCTAAGCATACAACATAACTAAAATTAACACTTCCATACCTTCGCTTCTACTCCAAACCACAGACCAAGAGCTAAGATATATGAGCTCACTTGTATCTATTCAAATGGAGATTAAAGTGATCCTTTTATAGCCTTTTGTGTGGCTCCTCAAGCCTACATAAGGCCAACATAAACTAGTTTTCCGAGTTGAACTTATGGAGCAACTAGACACTTCTAAATCATAAAATAATATTTCTTCTTTTGATACAAGTTCCCATGAGGGTCTTTAACAATATAATAATGACCTTTGACTCATGATAAACCCTATAAGCATTCAATGGATTCTTTTACCTAATTACCAATGACCCAAGCATGAAACACATGCTTTATAAATAATTTTCTTTTGATCTTTAGATCAATTTTCTCTTCTTTTGATGGATACATAAAGATTACATCATGACATGAGTCAAATGACAATTATGAAGACTGAACTAGTTACATTATTCAACACTTACAATGTCATGAGTGGTCAGGGAGATATTGTTGGATGACTTATACACCTATGCTACCGCGTCATCCCTGAGGGAGATATTATTACCACATCATATATTTTTGGATGACTTATAGACCTATGCTACATTTTGAAAAAATATTTGTGAAGGTGAAATGTCGTTGTTGGTATGGGTGACCCTTTTTTCAGTAACACAATCCCTTGAGCACATATATTTGTTAATTCAAGATATTTATTCATTCTAGGAAAAGTGGAGAGGTCCTTAGAGGCTATATATGCCTATTTTATTGATTAACCTCACATAAAGAAAATGTTGATGGAAGATTCTATCTCTTTGTACCATGGAATAGAAGCGAAGACAAAAAAATATTAACTACATGATAGGACATTGGTTTTGTTTGGAAAAGTTAGTGTACTTGTAAGAGTATCCTCTCATGTTGCCAATATTAAGGATTTAATTTGATTTTGTGCAAGATAAATCCTATAGATCCATTATTAACACATTAAATCTAAATGGGATTCCTAAATACTAGCCATATGTTTTGACTCTTGAGGGAATGATGCATTATGTTAAGAAATAAGCCTTCTTGTGATATGATGAGAATTTTTGCGTTTTCCTAATGCAAAGTGGTGCCAACAACATTAGTATAAATTTTAAGGAAACACATTACACCCTCAAAGAAGTTGTTGCATAGTTTTGGGTTGAGATGTTTATACACCACAAGAACACACCTACCTAGGAATGGTTTGGCCATAACCAAAATTGTGGAAGTCACTTAATTAACTTCTATGAAATTTACCCATTAAAATACTTAAGGTGTTATTTTTAGTTTTTCAATAATAATTGTTGGCTTGAGGGGCTCACACCCAGGTTTAGAGTTAGTTGCGATAACCAACAAAACGCTATACCACTGGCCCTTTTGGCAATGATCTATTCACGGAGGCCGTAGTCTCACCCGAGGTGATATTGGGGAATGCTAGAACCATGTTTCTGCATCCAGAAGTATATGGAGTGTGGACCTTGACTTAGTCTTAGATCTATATTTGTATTATACCTAATCTGATCTATTCATGAAAAAAGAATTCTCGCAGAACTAAATTCTATCTACTGTGCATAAATCAATGGATCTTAACTGTAATTAACTGTAACAACATTCATACATCAATTATAATCTATATTTTACTTGCGCAACACATAAGTAAACAATAATTTTATAAAATAGCACAACATATAAGTACATAGATCTACCTTCAAAATCTTCCTTATTATCTTCAGATCTTCATAATTACAATCTTTCTTATCTTGCGCACATAGTTGTAGGGGCCTGAACACATAGCTGCAAGAGCCTACCCTCCACCCGAATACAAAAAGATATAACAATTATAGACTTAAACATCCAAGTGTAACATCACCTACTTTTGACTTAAAAAGACATTCCTTTATATATCATTTTCCCTTACAATACCATGGTCCACAAACAATGGGAAAACTTAAAACATACAATTTAATCCCATTCTTTTACAAAATAATAGGCTTTGACCCACCCTAAAAGCCCTCATGACTCCTAAAACACTGCGTGAATCAAATTATTCTCCTCAAAACGTGGATTCTTTATAAAACTTTGACAAAACGTTGACTTAGGGGAACCCTACCCAACATGCCCCCAACACAAAGATGTGGCTCATCCCAAGTCATTGAGCTGGTATGTCCTGAATATTTTCTTTAAGACCATTGTATCGATCCTTCAAAATCTAAACTGACTCTGTGCACTACTTGCCAGCCTGTTGGAATTCCTCAACTAGCTTCTCGGTCATCTACCCCGTTGTCCCGAGACCGATGGTTCTTTGCATCTGCCTTATGTTCTTTAACTTGTTCTCCACTGTTTGTGAGAGATGAATGGCTTCCTTGGCCCATGGCTATGTCCATGATGAAATGATATATTCTTTTCTCCGTAGCTCATCAATCTATCCCTGAATTTTTTTTCCCTCTTGGAGATAGGCAAATCGTTGCGCAGTTGCTAAGGTCCATGCCATCAGTTTGATTTCATCAAACTTTTGCTATGTGTCATGGATCTCTGCCTAAATCTTCTGTACATGTGGGTCCTCCTATAGCGAGGTCCATATCTCCATAGTTTCTTCAAAGATCTCACTACATTACTTGATTATAGTCATTATATCTTCCATAGTAGCCTTGATGTCCATTGCGTTTTGTTCGTGAACCTCTGGCGGAGTTTTCGGCTGCAGCCTCATCTACAACTCCACAATCTTCATTTCCAACTCAAATTTTACTTTTTCAAAATGCACCTTTGAGTATTTTATTGTTGTTGTAAGCTTCTGAAGCTTCTCTTATGGTGTTGTCTCTGTCTCGATCTAGAGCTGTAGTAGCTCACTGCATCCTTTGGTGATGGCCTCTTCTAGTTGTTTCCTGTGCACAACTACCTCATCAAACTCCATGATGGTCTGATTGTTGGTCTCGAACATCTATTGGTTGTCATCGTTAACTTCTATAGTCACCAATAGAGTGTGTTGTTCCCATATCTTCAGTTCATCACTCACTCCTTGATGTAACTCGTGAAATATATGAATGGGGAATACCACAAGGTTGAGACTCAGATTTTTCCAATGTTACACGTGCTCTTGGTCTTTGGTTGTCTCAAAATGTAGAGCGCCCCCTGGTAGTTTCACAACCTAGAGCTCAAATGTGATTTCTATAGTTTTATTAAATGATGCCATGCTCGCTTGACCCACGCTCGCCTGAGTCACACTCACTTGAACAACTCTCGCTTGAAATTCTAGCTTCTTGAGGCCCTATTGGACCTCTGTCAATATTTCTTTGTACTAGTGATCTAGGTGGCTCTAGACACAAGCAGAAGTCCAAGAGGACTCAGAAAGGGTAAAAATTCAAAGTGGTCAGATCACTCCCAAACCAACACCATATTGAAGTGTTCGTTGCGCTGATTCCAATGGTGCAAATGCCACTCAAATCCAAGATCGTGTGAGGGAGAAAGAGCCACTAAAAGTTTTGGTCAAATTTGGGTTGTGGGCCAGGTTTAAATTTCCTACAAATTCACTGTCAATCGGTGTGGGAACCTAGCTCTCGAGAGTGGGAGAAATTGTTGCCTCTTTAATTTGTATAATATCCCTTATATTAGACAAATTCAAAAATGTGAATATCGTTGTAAAAAAACAAAAACAATTATTAATATAGGTGGGGGGCCATGACCCCCGCCACCTCCACCAGACTTCACATAAGATATCAAAACAAAAAAAATTTGGGCTAACAGGCCATGACCCCTATCGGCCCCAACCCACATAAATTTTTTTATTTAAAAATGGTCAACAGGCCATGACCCCTGCCGACCCCCAACCGACAACACAAAAGCCATATTACATATAGGGTGGGTGGGCCACCTCTAGTGGACCTGGCCCATGCTGCAAAGACCATATATATATTTGGGCTAGTGGGAATTGAATCCGCCTGGCCACGTGGCCGGCCCACTCCATGGGCGGCCCAACCAAACATCACACCAACCCAAACCACCATTTAATACAACAAAGCAAACTCTTCCATTTAAGATTTAATGCAACAGCTCCAACGCACCCAAAACAAACTCCACCAAATGCCTAACCATTGTTTAAATTAATACAACATGCCTAGAACAAAAAAAAAATAAAAAAAAATCAAACTATGTGTATATTTGGAGAGGTTAGAATTTGATCCCTTGACCTCCACACCTTGATTATTTTTCCTTAACCAATGCGCCAGTGCTGCTTCTTTGAAAAATCTGCCCACAAAATTTATTATAAACCCACATTTCCACAATGTACCTGGAGGATGGAGGTAGAATGCGGCATGGAGTTCAAGGTGATTTTTTAATTAACTTTTCAGGTGGAACCATGAGCCTGGAAAAGAGGTAGGCGGAACCATGATTGAGCCCAATTTTCAGGAGGGTGAAATTTTGCTAGTGTCCAAATTGGACAAAATTTATGTCTATCCTACACCTCTCTGTGACACGAACCTGATGACATAGATAGAATTTTGATCTGATCAGCAGATATTCATATGACTTGGAGAAGGGAATTTTTGAGGAATCTAGGGGGAATCTAAAAGATTCCTGTAGCCACAGATTTTCACTTTGTCATAATTCAGAAATTTGACAGTTGACTTTACACTATTCGATGCCATGAATCTGATGGTGCAATAAGATTTTCCACTTGGTCATTTCATTTTTCAGCCACTTTTCAAAGAGGATTGCAGGTGTTAGCATTCAATGTGTGAGCAAGCATTTCCATGATATTCAACGTCGCATGATCGATGGTACAACCAAATTTAAAAGATTATCATCCTCTTCTTCAAATAACTCCTTTATGTGAGGTATATGCAGTGTGATCATGTACTTCTTTGTCTCTTTTCTTGAGATGCATTGCGTTGTATAGATCCCTGTTTGATGTTTGATGTGGATTCTTGTTTTGTTCTTGATGTGAGATGTCCTTATTGTCATGTTTTGATTGAGACCCCTTTGTCGCCATGTTGACATGATACTCATGTGTTGCCATGTATGTTTGAATTGAGATCCCTTTGATTCTGTGTTGGGAGGATGCTCATTATTAACATAAGTGAAATTATGTCATGCTAATAGGAGTCCTTTTTTGAATGAGAGTTCTTGCAGCAGAACATCTCTTGGAGCCACTCATGCGTGAGGGCATATTCCTTGTATGATAGAGAAAATACATGCATGTACGTCATCACTCTTTCAAGCACTTAATGCAGCAGCCTACACCATCTTGACACCGGGGCCTAGAGATGTAGTCCCTCCTGGACGAACTCCGTTATCAACATCTTGTGCTTTATGTTGCTGATTCTTGTCATGTTCCTTATTCTTTATAGCATGCATTTATGCTCCTTTATGATATTTTAAATTAAATTCTAATCACATCACAAAAGAAAAATATCTTGGTCAAATCCAAGAGTTGAGTCAACTCAAATCAAGTTTGGTATCAGAGCGGTCTTTGCGCGGATGTGAGTTGCGAGCATGAACAATGGAACGTGCAATGTGGAGGATGACAAAGTGATGTACGAGACCATGCTCAAAATTTCCAAAAAGGTGGAAATAATGTATGAATCTCTACAAAAAGAGATAGACGAAAAGGAGCGATTGTAACTTCAGTCACAAGCCCCAAAAGAGGCCCTAGAGGAGTGGAAGCACAAAAACCAGAATCTTCAAGAAGATAACGTTGAATTGAAGATGCTTCTATGTGAAGAGAAAGAGGAGAAACATAGTTTTCTACAACAATGTGTCGTGCACCAGTCTTCTTTCTTGGTGGATTGATCGACACAATAAATTCAATCGCCCACTTATCAAAGGCCTTCAAGGTGACTTGTGGATTCAATGGAAACTCATCCCTTCTTGATAGTCTTCTGGTCCTCTGGCATACATCACAAGCACTACAATATTATTTGGAATCCTTATGCACCATGGGCCGCCATAGCCCCACTCTTAAAATATTATGCACAATGGATTTTCTTATGTAGTGTCCTCTCGCAACACCACCATGTCATTCTGCCAAAATATTGTGTCTTTTGTGCTTAGGGAGATATATGTTTAATATCTCATTAGGGCCCATTTTATACAAATGTCCGACTATTAGAGAAAAATACGCAGCTTTGCATATGAGGGGCTTAGAACTTGGTTCAGAGTTAGCTGGGTAACTAAAAATACACTATACCACCATCGTTTTCATCAACAATCTATTTGCGTAGACCACGGTCTCACCCGAGGCAATATTGGGGGATGCTGGAACTAGGTTTCTGCATCCAGAAGGATATGGAGTGTAGATCTTGAATTAGTCTTAGATATATATCTGAACTATGCGATGTTACTTAGTATTATACCGACTCTTATATATTCATGAAAAAAGACTACTCGCAAATCTAAACTCTATCTACAATACTGAATCTTATATATTCATGAAAAAATACTACTCGCAAATCTAAACTCTATCTACAATGCACAAATCAATGGATCTTAACTGTAATTAACTGTAACAACATTCATACATCAACTTTGATCTATCTTTAACTTGCACAACATTGAAGTAAACAATAATTGCATAAACTAGCACAACATGTAAGTACACATATATGCCTTCAAAATCTTCCTTATTATCTTCAGATCTTTAGAATTACAATGTTTCTTATCTTGTGCACACATCTATTGGGGCCTGCGCACATAGCTGCAGACTTACCAACGTCTCCGCACACATAGTTGCAGGAGCCTTCCCCTTCACTCGAATACAAAAATATATAACAATATCAAACTTAAACGTCCAAGTGTAACATCAACTACTTTTGACTTACTAAGACATCCCTTTATATATATATTTTCCCATAAAATACCATGGTCCACAGACCATGGTAAACTCAAAACATACAATTTAATCTCTTTCTTTTACAATACAAGGGGATTTAATTGGTCCTAAAAGCTCCTATGACTCCTAAAACACCATGTGAATCGAATTCCGCTCCTCAAAATGCAGTTTCTTTACAAAACTTTGACCTGGGAGGACCCTACCCAACAACAACATCAACCATAAATGTCATGAGACAATAGCACCATACACCAAGTTTGTAGTAGGAAATCCTCATCTTTACAAGAAAGCCACTTGAATAATGTTTAACCAAGTCAAAGCATTATAATACAAGATAACTAGGTTGGGCTCCATTAAGAATGTCTGCAACATACACATACTTTTGACCAAACAAGAACCAACAAATTATTTTCTTGGTTCATTAGACAATGAACTACCACTATATGTTGCATTAAACTCTACTGCTTTCCATAGTAACCCAACGATTTGTGCATTAAAACTGTGATTTTTGTGTTTGCATGTTTCATGTCTTTTCTTCATTTCATTCTTTGCAAAACATGTCTACAACCTTTAGAATGATGTGTTGGTAAATCACTACATTTAAAAATTACAAATAGAAATCATTAGCCTAACATATCATAATATATTATCGAAATGGTATACTATATGGTGTTTTATTTGCCTTAAATTTCATGATCATATGGAAACATTATACTTTTTTTTGTATTGCACAAGGAATGCATGGGAGCATTAATACCATATAACATGTATTTAGTAGTAGAAGTACCTTGGCCAACATGCTATTTAAGTTCTAAATTGTGACCTACCATACATGTAAAGACAAATATAATCATAATAGATATATTTTGGTGACATATCAAGACCAACAATTAATGAGAACAAGGAAGTAATGTAATCCTATGCATTGAATTAAATCTTATGTGTTCTTAGGCTACTTGAGGGAAAGCTCATATAATATATAGAAATTTAGCAACTTGAATACGTTAATAGTAGAAGTAGAAAAAGGTAACAAACATCACCATGTTTTCTTCTTCTTAGACATGGAAGCTTCATGAAATATATACACTAAGATTTGGAGACAATCTAGATTTGGAACCCATATATGCTAGTTGGAGCATCCATGGTGTTGTAACCCTAGGGAAAACCTCTACCCGAAAGGACGCAAGTTCCTAGAACATCTATTCTAAACAAATAAAAATATTATCTTTTAAAACTTAAATATCCTTTCACAGAGAATTTTCGTCTAAGTGTAATGTGATTTCAACTTCTTGGAAAAGAAGAAAAAGCTTCCAATATGGCCATTATGTTTATGATTATAGTTCATTGAGGTTGTAGTATGGAAAGAAGGTATTATGAGAATAAATATTCAATGTAAAGGGCTAGGGTAGGATCCTTTATTATAAATTATGCATTACAGAGCAATGAAACACATAAAATATTGTAGAAAAACAGACACAGAAAACACATAAAACAAGAGAGACACATATATTCGTGGTTCACCCAATTTGGGCTACTTCCATGGAGAAACACCAAGTCCTTCCTTTATATTATCTATAAAAATGAAGAGGTACAACATACAGTAGATCCATTGTAATTTCCTCTTCGCTCTCACACAGTCTCATCTCTCTTTCTTGCTCAAAATACACATCTATATAGCCACAATACAATTCTCTCATATAAATCGAGGGGTTGCCTTCTAGGGAAAAAAACCTAAATTAAACATAACTTCTACTGTCATATCATCCACCTAATGAACGACCTAGATTGACTATGAAATTACAATATTTTACAAGGAAATTTTACATCTTTTTTTTAGCTTCAGGGCGATGGCCCTAAACTCCGGTTGGCCCCCAGACTACCTAGTCGGGGGGATGCCCTGCTAGCCCCCAGACCACCTAACTGGGGGGATTCTCCCTGTACCCCCCCGTGTGGAGGGTTATATAGTCTTCCTAGGGTATACATCCAGATGAAACGAAGACCTCCGAATTGGGAAGATAATCAGGCTCCAAACCCAACATCCTTTACACATAATCTTAGTAGAAAAATGGAATTAAAGGGAGATTAAATTTATGAAACTGTGGAGCATGTTATTAATGAGTCTTCAAGTAAATTTTTCATGCACTTTCTATTATAATCAAATAATTATTAAATATGTTAATGAAAAGAAACCAACAGCTTCATTACAAAAGATTCAATAGAAGAATCAACACAGTGAGTGACTTACAGAGATAGAAATCAATGCCATAACCAACACACATGTGGAGTCATTTGAAATTTTCATTAATTCTCCAAGAAAAAATTAGCACATTAAACACTACATAACAAAATGTATGATCTCCACACAAAATTTGAAACCCCTCTCTTGGTCCGTCTATCTCCTTTTAAAGAAACATTACATTGGATGACAATTATGAAACTGTCAACTACGTTTTAACTACTCCTTAAATACTAAGTTCTCTTAAAACACTTGAAAAAATGATTATAATACTACAAAATGAAATGATTTCAATTTCTCAAAATAAAATCACTTGGATTTTCATGGTTCATGTTCCTTTGGCATTTCATCTTCCTTTGACGTAGCCTCAGGCTCCACAACCCGAACATTCAATGGATTCATAATACTTTGGAATTTTTTCCGAATTTCTAGATTTGACATTGGAGATTGGAGCATTCTACTATAAGCCATCTTCAAATTGGTTAGCTTGGAATAGTTTGGATTATCTGTAAATAATGTCTTGATTTGCCAAAGTAATTGGAAATCCCTCTGTAAATAATTTACTGTTGTTGATCCTTTCAAGGTTTCAATCCTTTGATGTGATGAATTGAATTTACTTTTAGCTTCCACTAAAAATGTTTCATATTGCTCCCAAGATAGAACATTTCCTTGCTATTCCTAGTAGGTTGGAAGTCCCGCTCTAACCCTTTTAGAAAACTTGTAGTTGAAGAATGAAACAAAATTTTTAACCTCTTCTAATTTGCTTTATGCATGTTTCTTGTACATCTTTCTTTGATCCATTTTACTTATTTCAAACACTACATCTTCCCTATCTAAAATATTCATAGCCCTCGACTCTTGGGAGGATTTGGCATTCAAATAGTCAATGATTTTATTTTCCAACTGTGCACTTTCTTGTGCTTGGAATTTATTTGTGTGGATGATCATTTTAGAGGCTTGAATCATTGCTTTCTCTTCTACAACAACAATCATGTGTTCCCATACAACTTGAATTTGTTGAATTATATCATCCCATATAATCTTCCAAGATTGAACTAAAGACATATTTCCTTTGAGATTTTATTTCAATTCTTTTATTTCTTCACATGTAGATTGATATTTGGCATTATATTTATTTACATTCTCCTTTGATATATTCAATTGTCTCTCTTTATGTTTCAACTATTCCTGCATGTCATTCAAATATTTTTGTAGTTTTTTTTGTTCATCCTCTGATATCTTCAACTCTGTTATGACCCTGGCAAACTTCTCTATTGGGTCCTCTGAATTAGCTGATACTACTATGGTTCACACATGTTTATCTAGTCTTTGTTGTAGCTCTACATTATGTTGCTTAAGGACTGCAATTTCTTGATTTCTGTCTAATAACTCTTTAGTCATAATTTCTTTCTCTTTCTCCACTCGTGCTAGCTCAGGTGTTTAAATATGTTCTACTACAAGATTTTTTAATTTTCTCCTCAATATATAAACTTTTGATTTTGTTCTTTACTGCAGGACTTGGATTGTTGTTCTATCCTCAAGGTTTACTCCCAACTTAATATTTGACTTTTTAAAATCTTAATTTTTAGTGTGTAGGGCTCTAGAATTTTCCCTCCTTTTTAGGTTCATAGACCACCTTTTCGAGGAACACATTTGATTTATTAGAAGCTACATAATTTTTACAAATATCAATATAGATCAATTCTCCTTTTTTCGTATGTAGATTGATCTTATCAAGCAAAGGAATTTCTTTAGTATCTATAGATAAATTTTCAGTCTCAAAATCTATGCCTGAGGAAATTTATTGAGACATTGGATGAGTAAGTGATAACTTCAATTGGTTCCTCTCAAGATCCATGGTTGAGAGGAGCCTAGTCTGATAATTAGAGATTAATTGGGCCTCTAATTAAGTTGCAACATTATTCCTTACTCTCACATTTTTCTCTTCAATTTGTTGATGGTCTTTCTACCAAGTATTAAGGGAAGATAACTCCTCTTTAGCAAGATGTGGAGATGAGGATGTACACCTTATGTCTTCTAACTACACTTGAAATCCTATCTTACTTGGATATTTTTCTATCAACTGTGAAACCCTTGCCCCTTCTTGAAATTTAGCCTTTTTACTGGATTGTGTACTTTCAACATCAATGTCCATGAATTCTGCAACATGCTTTTTCAATCCCTTTTCTTTAGGAATAGGAGTTTCTATGTCTATACCTTGTTGTGATTCCTCCATACCGAGATTTACTAATTTTTCTAATTCTAGTCTTGCTTCATGGATGTATGGAGCACAAGATATTTCCACTCTTCTTTTTGAAATTACCTGATGTGGGTCGTAGTTCCATTTTCCCCTGTTCAAAACCCAATTCTTGCAGCATTTTTTCAACCTCCTTTGAAGCTTGTATATTATTCACAATAAATGGGCCTACTATTTTGGGAAGCTAAAATAAGAAACCCTTTCAATTTGGACAAAGTGTATTTGATCCACATTCAAACTTTGTCTTATAAATTCTAAAGCAAAAACCCTCACAGGAGCAAATACAGGCAACCTATAAGGTGGAATTTCTGCATCGTATAATATTATCTATAAATTATGTTCAAATATATACCAATCACCAACTTTGAGGTCCTTACTCAACTATAAAATCATATTTCCATATTTCCATGAATTTCATAAATGAAAACTCAAATTATTTTATCCTATAAAACCATTCATTGTTTGAAATCCATGTTTAGTTTCTAAACCCATGTCTTGTTTTGACCTGTAGAATTTTTCCTTTCCTCATGAATTTCATAAATAAAATCTCGAAATATTTCTTTGTAAACCCATCCATGGTTTTGAAAACCATGTCCTGTAATAATTTTCCATTGTAGCATTTATTTGTTTGTGAATTTAATAAATGAAATTAAAAACAATTTAGTCAAACCATTCACTGTTTTCATTTTTAGTTTTGCCCACTTTTGGTTTACTTATGAATATATGAAACTTCATAAATAATTCTCTTTTTTTCTGTAAAAACCATCTACTGTTTTTCTTTCCCATGGTTTTGAAAACCATGTCTTCAACCATATTCGGTAAATTATGAAAATATGTTTTCAACTCCCTTTTTACTTCTGTAAAAGCTTTGGATAAGAAATTATCCAAATTTTCTCTTCACGGGAATTTTCCTATGTCTTCAAACATATTTGATAAATTACGAAAATATGTTTTTAACTCCCTTTTTACTTCTGTAAAAACTTTGGATAAGAAATTATCCAAATTTTCTCTTCACGAGCATTTTCCTCTTTATAATTATTTTCCTCATATCCATACCTTAAGGAAATGATTTGTCTGTTGTATCAGGGAGGAAAGTTTTCTTTATAACATTGGAAACTCCATTATTTGTATTGAAATGTACTTCTAGAATGTGTATATTCATTTTACCTAGACGAAAATATTTTTCAATAGTTGACCTAGCCTCTTCTTACCTCAAGGTTTAACCTATGAGCTCATTCCATAAAAATACAATTATAAAATGCTCCCTCCATTATTTCCCTCGATACACATTTTACAACTTTTAAACTTGCTTTCATACCAAATAGAAATTCCTGCGTGACATTTATAAATTTGAATCATTTTAAAGTCAGTTATGCTAGTCCCTCTCAATCCATTGATTTAATATTTCACACATCTCGAGGTAATTTAGATAACAATGTTTTAATGTGCGAAATATTGGGTGGGGACAATGTTTGAATGGACAAATTTAATATTTTAATTAATTTGACTTAAGGATTTTGACTTTCAACCCTCTGTAATACATGGTAAAAAATGTGGTTCTTGTATTTTGAGATAAGGGTTGGTCTCAATTATTTTTTTTATTTTTAATAATAATTCTATAGTAAATAATTAACTTTCTAAAAATATAACATTACATTTATACAAATTTAAAATCATTTATATAATATAAAATTATTATTGAAATTAACCAGCACATTGTATAATGACCATTTCACCAGAGGAATTTATATATGTCTCAGGCTTACTTGGGAGAAAAATTGGCAATTATATATATAAACATTGTATCTTTCTTTGGTGTAAGAAATAGCTACAACATCAGCTCCAACTGGGGACTACTTCCCCCTATGGGATGCAAAGAACTAGTAGACCAACTACATTGATTTTGTTGGGCATGGAGTCCTACCATAAAACCAATGATCATTTGCCACCTGAAACCTGCTTTGCCCAATTTAATATAAATCAAAATATTGCAATATGCAACTTCAATCTCAACCCTGTAACCAACAATTTCTAATAGTACTTTGTTGAAAATACGTCCAACACTGAAAATAATGCATACTAAGGACTGATATATTTGAGAAATAAACAACATGTCTAATCCATTGGGCTATGTAATCATCAAAAAATGAAGAAAAAAGATGATTTTTGTTTTTCACCTATATCCACAAACTACAAACTGACACCGTTGAAACTTAAACAATCCATATGTTGCAAACTGAAACTAGTTTATTCTGGAAACCATAAACTCAATTTTCTGAAATACACTGAAACAAAACCCATTTATAAATTGCACACCAAAACTAAATGATCTACTGCACATTGAAACTGAATGATCTTCTCATTCAATCCCACACACCTCTATCTAACTTATGTTGAAAATACGCACTGTTAGGTGTAGTCATTCTTCCAACGCAACCACGTGGGAAGTGGATTAGCTGGGATATCACTTTGCATGTAGCTAAAAACTTGAAAAATATTTACAATATAAAAATAAAATTCCTTGAGTAGATAATACTTACAACTCAAATTTTAAGGTTGCATCCTCTTTTGATGTTTGAAATTTTTTATCATTGCCATTGGGAAGAAAAACATGTTGTTGCATGCCATTATCATAGCAAGAGACACACATGTCATTTTGATCCAGCAACATCTAGAACCCGGTCGAATCGTTATATAGACAAAGTGGAGCCACCAAGTGAAGGAATTGCAACCAATATCAAATTCCTACACCTTTTTCACCAGTAAAAGGTAGATCTAGTCTTTATCGTTCTTTGGGGAAAGATTTCTTTGTTACTTCACTCCCCAGCAAAGGTGCCAAATTTTGTATCTATTTCTCGAAGGCATTTCTTAGTTGTGAAACTACACCAAGAAACAAACTCAACAAAACTTTAGGTCCAATATGGCCCTTGAACCAAAGGGGCTGCCCTCAAGTGTTACGAGGCTTTTTTAATGTTGTTCACTGTCACTAGACAACAACCTTTGAAGAAAAATAGCTAAATCTATTATTTTTTGTAGGTGGTTGTTGATGATTAACCAATTTTTGCTCAGAAATAAATATCTCTCTTGCTGAAACTTAATCAAAGTGACAATGCCTAGTTTTGATAGAAAAAAATAGCTTAAAGAGTTTGGTGGAGGAATAAAAGAGAAATCAGATAATTAAGTATTCATACCGAATACTTAATCAAGCAAATATAGTAGATTATTGTAGAAGAATTATATAGCCAAATAGATATACATTCAAGAGATGACGAAAGGCAACAATTAAATGATGCAGAAGAGCTAATTTAAACAGACTGTTGAATTAGCTAATCTTGGTGTAGATGATAAATTTGCAATGAGTTTTCAGGGAGGTTGATACTTAAACCTAACCTTGCCCTAACTCCTATGTTACCTTGAACATACGGAAAAACATATTATGGAATAACAGGGAAAGACATACATGAGAAACAATTTTTTTCATGAAACTAAAGCCAAAATACTTTAATTAAATTCCTATAATAAAAGTCTTTACAAAAATGGCAGGGTTGTGGCATCAAAATCCAACCCTTTTACAATGAAAATCAAACAATATATAGGAAAACATCTTCCTCAAACTGTCACTAGTCTACAAGAAACAAACCCTATAAAGTAAACTAAAAATACAATATGTTGTAGAAAATTTGGAAATGGTAGAAAGTCTTCTGCCTTTAAATCTGGGAGTGATACTTTAGTTTATGATTCTTTCGCTAAGAAATATGAAGTTGTTTAATGTTTTTCCCTGTAAAATTGGAAATGATTTCTTGACTACTGATTTCGTTCTCTCAAATATGGAAATTGTCTCATTTATTGCTAGCTGATTGACTTTATTCTCGAAACTGATTGCCCGTTTTTGGTCACAAATCTACCTTAATCTTATGTTTGTTAATCTTTTACCTCGGAATCAGGAGGGTGTTGAAGTGACACCCTAAAACTCAGTTAATATTCCCATAATATGGTTGATTGATCCCTTTTTATAGAATTGATAAATCCCGTGTCCTTTGATAAAATTCTTTGATAGTTCAATTATCTTAATTATCCTTCATGTGCTTAATCATTGTCAAGAAATCTGAAAATAATTTGGAAATGATTGATTTTTTGTCACTCTTTAATTTTAAAACATATAAATCTTAAATTTTTGGGTATAAGATATTTTGATAAAAATATTTCTCAAAAAGCTATAAAATCATATTTCCATATTTCCATGAATTTCATAAATGAAAACTCAAAGTATTTCCTCAAATGATTTTATCTCGTAAAACCATTCATTTTTTGAAATCCATGTCTTGTTTTGACCAGCGTAATTTTTCCTTTCCTCATGAATTTCATAAATAAAATCAACAAATATTACTCTGTAAACCCATGCATGGTTTTGAAAACCATGTTCTTTAATAATTCTCAATTATATCATTGATTTGTTTATGAATTTCATAAATGAAATTAAAAACAATTTACCCAAACCATTCACTATTTTCATATTTAGTTTTTCCCTTATGAATAAATGAAACTTCATAAATAATTCTCCTTTTTTTTTGTGAAAACCATCTACTGTTTTGCTTCCCCATGGTTTTGAAAAGCATGTCTCCAGCCATATTTGGTAAATTATGAAAATATGTTTTCAACTCCCTTTCAACTTCTTTAAAAACTTTGGATAAGAAATTATCCAAAATTTCTCTTCCTGAGCATTTTCCTCATTATAATTATTTTCCTCCTTATATCGGTAGATAAAAATATTGATTTGTTTTCTCTATAAAATTTCATTTTCACCTCTATAAAATTATTCCATAGGGACGAAATATAACATTGGAAACTCTATGATTTGTATTGAAATCTACTTCTGGAATGTGTATCTTCATTTTACCTGCACGGAAATATTTTCCAATAGTTGACCTAGCCTATTCTTACTTCAATATTTCACCTATGTAAAAAGTGGTTTTACAAGGGGGGAGTGTAGTAGATGGTAAATGGCTTAGGTGGGGAGGGGGGTTCTACAATGCATGAGATTAAGACAATTGTGAAAAGAAGTAAGAGTGAAACAACTTTACGGGGAGCAGGGAGTAGGTTAAAAGTTAGATAAGCTAGGTCCCTGCAATCCATTGATTTAATATTTCACACATCTTGAGGTAATGTATATAGAAATATTTTAATGTGTGAAATGTGGGGTGTAGATAAGGTTTGAGTGGACAAAATGATATTTTAATTAATTTTACTTATGGATTTTCACTTTCGACCCCCCATAATATATGGTAACAAATGTGGTTCTCGTATTTTGAGATAAGGGTTGGTCTCAATTTTTTTTAATTTTTTAATAATAATTCTATATTGTAAATAATTAACTTTATAAAAATATAACATTATATTTCTATAAATTTTAAATAATGTTAAATTATTATTAAAATTAACCAAAAAATTGCATAATGACCATTTCACCACGGGATTTTGTATATGTTTAAGGCTTAGGTAGGAGACAAATTGGCAATTATAAAAAAAAAGAATTGTATCTTTCTTTGGTGTCAGAAATAGCTACAATGGGTATGGCAATTTATGGCTCTAGTATTTCCCCAATGCACTCATAATAACTGAAATGATTGGCTTAATAACTTTAGAAAATAGGGTTATGCGAAATTCATTTGCATCTGGGGAGGGAACCAAATTAGGAGGTAAAATGAGGCCATAATTTTTTTTTTTATCTTCTTCAGAGAGAGTTTGATATACAAACAAAAAAGAATAATCAGTGAATTGCATATAATTATCAGACCACAAGAAGTCTAGAACTTGACGAATTAACAAAGAAGATACCTGGAAAATATTTTCCCCTATAGAGTAACTTCATTGACGATACAAGGAATAAGTAATCCAACTAAAAAAATTGGAAGGGAAAATTATAAGGAATGATAGTCATGACAAGACCAGACTTGATTATGCTATGGGAGACTTCTTACTCAATTTGACTAAGAAACAAATTCTTTCACACTTCCATGAAGTCTATAAAACATATAGGATCAAAAATATCTCTATCCATTTCCATCAACAAAATATGGGTAGTAGACACAGAAAAAAATATTTTTTTTAGCCATATTAATTTTTTTCAACTAAAAATTGAAGGAATCGAGTGATATTGTTACCTAGATTCTTTAAAAGGAGGCTATCGTGACATTGGGCCATAAGTGGGGGTGAATGTAGGTAGATAATATTCATGAAATAAAGAAAAATAGGGTACCTTTACAACACAATGAGGAAAAATTAAAATAATGGAATTATGGACAAAGGAGTATGGAAGACATGAAGTGCACGATGATGTGGAAGGGGAATGACCCAAATCGACTTCTCTCACTCACTTGTTGTCAAAAGTTGTTCCAATTGAGACCACTTTCTTCCCTCAAGGGCTCTCACTTTGATGGGTATTTTTGCACAAAGTGATGTTGGGGAAGATCTAGGTCATAGAACTCCCCACCAACCATTTTAGAAAAAAAACCTTCACGGGATCCTCCCCACATAATGGTTAAGTTAATAGTGTCATCGAGATTTAATATGGGCATAGCTCAGTGCAAGCGCACAATGATAGGTTTGTAACATGCATAATTTTTAACCCTTCCATCGATACATGCATTTGTGTAATGGCCCACTCTCAAAAAAATTTAATATATATGTATATGTATATGTATATATGTACATATACATACATACATACATATATATATATATATATATATATATATATATATATATATATATATATATATATATATATATATATATATATATATATATATATATATATATATATATATATATATATATATATATATAATATTTGTGCTCCATGGTATAAATTTTTGGCCTACAGTTTTAGGCTTACACCGAAATGTAATACAAAAAATTTGTAAAAACTTAGCAATGCATTGGCTTAATGAGTCCCTATATCTCCTTTTTCCTTTTTTTTTAAGATATATATCTATATCTATATATATATATATATAGATATATATATATATATATATATATATATATATATATATATATATATATATATATATATATATATATATATATATATATATATATATATATATATATACACACACACACATATATATACACACACACACACACATATATATATATATATATATATAGATATCTTTATTTATTTATTTTTTTCCTTTCCCTTTTCTTATATTTTTGTTGAAAACCAAAATGAACAATGGCTACAACACATGGTAAGAAGAACAATGATTATGTGAAAAAAAGAGTACCTTGTCGATTTCTAATGTCAATCTATTGATTGTTTAGATGATGCATTGACTAAGAATGATGAAGGAGGATGCGATCAATAGCTCTATGAAGATATTTCATCATCAAAATCAACATGGAAACATGTTATTACAATTCTATAGTATATTTCCAACACTACTTGGGACATTTCTTGTAAAATATTTTGGCATAGGTTAGAAGCATATTCTTGAGATAGTTTCCAATGTACTCTATAGAAAATGATTCATCAGTTTTGGGACATAGTGGTATGCCTTGTCCATTTAAATGTTACTCGAGTTAAATTTGATTTTATTGGATTATTATTTGTGGGCTACAAGTATGAAGATCGATGTTAAGGGATATAGCTTCCCTGACTAAAAACAAGTAAGAAAACACTTTAATGTACTCTTCGGTACAATGCCACCTAAAAATAACATGATAAAATGATTGATCCTTGCATTTGAGCAATGATGCACTTCTAGTATTGTCATGGGAACAAACTCTGCCTAGTTTAGTGAGCCGTTTTCCTAAAAATGGGTCTCGAAGGTTGGGTAAAGAACCATGGTAAATCCATCTAACAAAAGAAGTGTATGCCATAATTTTAGGAAAACATGATTTATACAAAGTTATAGTATGGACGACTTGTGTATGATGTACTCTAATGCTGACATGCATGGGATACACTCATTCCCAAGTGTTCTCACTCTCCTTTTGTAGTTCTTTGGATCATTTGTATCACTTCTATAATTTTATTAAAAACCATGGGAAACTTGTGGCAAACTCTTCACCTCTTCAATATATGGACAAACCTCTAATGTTTTTGTTGCTCCATCTCTAATTATTCTTGATGCTAAGACTCTATGGACTTGTTTCTTCTCTAAATGATGACAACCATTGACTCTTCTTCTCTCATATTTAGAGAAAACTTATGTTTGTTCTTCTCAATTTGTTTTCTTGATCCCCCAAGTGCTAGTGTAATGTCAAGTGGCAGAAAAACCTATTTGGCTACCCACTTTCAAGCTTTGACAAGCAATATGAAATGGCTTTCTACCCCCTCAATTTTCTCCTCAAGGTGTTACATCTCCTTCAAGGCCACAAATTCAGCTATTTTGATAACATATGATCCATAAAAAGTAGGCCTATGGCCTGTTTATCTCATCAACATGGATCATTGTGAAAATAAATATAAAAGAAAACAATGATGTCTCCAAAACTTAATGTTTTTTCCAATGCAATTCATTAATCAGTTGTTAATGCAATTCATTTACAAAACCAGAACTTTGTCAAGTCAAGTTCAAGGATCCTTTGTTAGTCCAAGAAAGTTAAAGGATCATACCCATGATTCATGGTTGTAATTCAGGTAACCAATTCTCAACCTTCAACTTGTATACAATTAACCAAAAGAAACATTTGTTGGGATCAATGTTCTTGATAAAAAAAGGGCATAATCGAATATGTTTGCATTAGGTTTCAATCCTAATTCCAAATGGATTCCAACACCGTTCTAATTCATTGATATAAGGTTATTTCATAAGGAAGTTCGATTTATTTAGTTGAAAATTGATGCAACATCTAAAATCGATAGGTTCACAAATGAATAGAGGTACATCATGCCATATATCTGAAGTGATCAATATCAATTCATAGATTCCAAGGATTATCTTGATTTTGACTCTGAACCCTAATTACTATCCTTGGAAAACTCTACCTTTAATATGTTCTAAAAACTAGTAGGCAAGCACAAAAAATTTGCAATCATCGTCTATATGGAAATTTTTTACCCTATAGAAGTTGCAATGTACAATCAGCTTATAGTTTTAGTGCAAACCTATAAAATCCCTTTAGGACAACACTAGTTTAGCTCTAAGTCACCTTCTTTGCCTTCATTATTAGAAGAAATTCAAGTTCTTATGTCCTCCAACATGTCGTTGAATTGATTTTCCCTTTAAGCCTAAGTATAGGGTGGAACGATCCATCTATCTCCTAGCTATTATAGGAGTGAGCTTCAAACACAACCATTTCTCCAGGAAGTGACATAGACTTATGCTTCTAAAATTACTTTAATAAGACTTGCTTGATATCTCACAAGTTCCTAGTTCGACCTACTGGGGTGGTTTATTTGTATTTCATATACCAAGTTAGTTCTCTATCTCATAATGTTGTTTCAAGCTGTGGAATCTTAGTCTGGTCATTTGGGGTCTACTTCATCACCCAGATTGCTTCACACGTGAACCCTTGTTGCTCAACATTGTCTCTTCTTGTTCACGACATTTTGTGTGGCAACAAGCCCCATAACCATTTCATATTCAACACCTTTACTACATCTAGCTACTCAACATTGAAAGGAAATATTGACCATCCCTTCACTTGAGTGTGGAAATATAGTGTATACCCTGGCAATGGATTTTAGTGTTGTTCTACCCAACTCAATAAGTTATCCCCTAAAATATATAAACTATATAACCTCCCTATAAAATATTTTCATGTCAATCCTAACATTTGATCAATGGTTATGTCCTCACCAAGAACAACTTGGTTTTATCTTTTAATCGTTTCACACACCTACCATTTTCCTCATCACTTATTTATGTTGTTTAATTAAATGAATAGTTGGTTAAATCCAAAATATGGAAAATACATTAAGGTCATACCTATGATTTTACTCCAACAAAATGATATTTTTTATTCATATATCTCTTGTAATTATGAAGATAAAAATTTACTTGGTGAACACTAGTTGCTAATGTGTGCCTAGTGCCAAGGAGTGCCAGGGAATGCCAAGGTGTGCAAAAATATTTTAGGGATTTCTAGGGAATTCCAACTCACAATGGAGTTTCAAGGAATGCCACCAAATTAATGTGCACCCCAATAATTCTAATGGATGTCAGGTGCCAAGCCATGCCAATTCATGCTAGCTATGGAGTGTCAGGGAGTGCCAGGGAAACACAAGGGAGCACTAGGTTAAAATGCATGGAAATTGACAAATAAGACGGATGCCATGGATTACCTGTGAGTGACATAGTGTGATAGGGAATTCCAATGTGTTTCATACATGCATTGTTGGACACCTAATCCTAAATGGGTTAGTGTGGAAGCCGAAAATACTAAGCAGTCCAAGAGACCTTGGGATCTGAAACCCAAGAGTCACATAATGTACTATAAATGTAAATCTCTTGTTAATAAAAAATGAATTGCATGATTTATCTTTCACATTGTCTTTGCTGTCCATGTGTGTTTAACATGCATAAATGTGTTAGATGCTAAGTCATGCTAAGTCGTGCCAAGTGCCAAGGAATTCTAGTGTCTGTCAATACATGTTAGGGAGTGCCAAAATGTCTTAGAAAAATATTCACTTCTTAAATATAAGAGAAGACGACATATAGATTAGTTAACTATCAAAACATATTCAAGGCAAACATAATCATATATATCACAAAATGGAGAGGGTTTGTACTTAAGCTTATGTAATAGAAAATAATTGATAGTTAAATAGTATACCATTGTTTTTATGATCATTATCAATGTTTATTATAATTGTTCAATGTTTTACATCATTTGAATGAAATTTAGTTGTAACGCATTTGAAATTTTATTATCGTATATGTACTTTGATATGATGTAATATGATTATCATTTAATTTCATAAGTTGTAATATTAGATATATATAACAAATAAATTAATTATTAAATGAGATAAATAATAACTAAAAATAATTATGATGATGGTCATGATGGTGATGATGATGATGAGGTAGTTGTTGGTAGAAACCAATGAAATTCATGATCATATAGAATACATCATGAACCATTTTTTTTTTATATATTGTTATGATTTTGGTTTTCATGATTACTGCCATACGTATCATTTTCATGACCTCCAATAATCTTTATTTTGTTTTGTCTTTTGTTTCATTTGTTTGTTTTTTGTTTTTGTTTTGTTTTGTTTTTTGTTTTTTTTTGTTTTGGTTTTTTTTTTTCTCAGAACAAGGATCTTCCAAAAGTTATGAATGTTCCTTATCACATAGATCTATATCATGTTAGGTCTGATGCTGAGATGGTATATTATGCACATGATGACACATATACAGATGAAAATGAGGTCGACGTCGATACAAATAATTATGATGATGATGATGATGGTCATGATGGTGATGATGATGATGAGGTAGTTGTTGGTAGAAACCGATGAAATTCATGATCATATAGAATACATCATGAATCATTTTTTTTTATATATATTGTTATGAATTTGATTTTCATGATCACTGTCATACGTATCATTTTCACAACCTCCAATACCATATTATTGAGTTTTTTTCTTTTTGACATGTATCATTTTGACTTATATAATTTGAACATGATGTACCATATTGACTTGTATCATTTTTTCTTACATAATTTATCATTTTTAGTTATATCATTTGTACATGATGCATCATTTTTACTTATGTCAACTATTGGACATTAATCATTTTCACGTGTTATTGATCTACTAGTATATGTGAATTTCACTTGTTTCAGTTATATATGATGATTATATTCTCAGTATTGACTCACCAATTTTTATATGTTGAAAGTGGTTAATGATTTGGATGCATATTTATTATGTATGATGGTTTTGATTTACTGCTCATGTTGGATTTTGTGAAACTCACTTAAATTATAGATATTTGACTCAGTTATTTTAATTATAGATGATGACCATGTTAGAATAATGATCTTGTTATTTTATATATACTGGATGTTGTATACTTTGTTTTGATGGATATTTAATAGGTATAACGATATTGTTAATTTTTATGGATGTTTGTTTCCCTAAAAATTCTCTATAAATGTTATCCTATAAAATAATTCAATTTCATTAATATGACTTACTATATAATCATATAACTTATTTAAGAGACATAATATATTTAACTAATTAAATTGAAATAAAACATACTAACTTAATTGTATGCAAAATAATATTCAGTTTTGGAAGCAAAAGTGGAAGCCACACTAGAATCAAAACTAGAAGTGAAACGAGAAGAAAACAAAACTGGCAGCCAAACCAAAAGCCAAATTGGAAGCAAATCCTAGTGCTAATTATGGCACTAAAAATAGAGATATTCTTGGCTCTATTCCAAAAAATATTCCCGATGTTATTCCTGGTACTATTTCTGGCATAATTTCTTATGCAATTTCCAACATTATTCTCAGCACAATTCCTCGCGCTATTCTTGGTGCTATTTTTGATGCTATTTTTTAGCGATATTCCAAGTGTTATTTTCGATGTTATTTTCGGTGCTAAATTTAGTTCTCTAATAAAAACTCTTGATTTTTCCCATTTTTGTGCCAAAAACAGTGTCCAATTCGTGAACTAAAAAATAATAAATTCCTATGCTTTTAGGCATTATTTTCCTATTTTTTCGTAGTGAACGCAGCCAACAATTTTAGTCACAAAAATAAATATTAAGGAAGGAAAACAAATATTCTTGAAGGTTTCGACTCTATTCCAATATGCATGAACATTCTGGTAGCATAAGATATAAGTGAATTCGAAGGAAAGACATAAATCTGGAATGCAAAACAACAACTACCTACTTCTCTCTTCCTCCATTGACAAGACTTTCCACAACAATTCCAAAGGTCTTTAGAGCAATTTCTCCACTGACATTGTAGTTGCAAGAGGCCACATTCTTTTTGAGCAACATCTCCACTACCTTGAAATATTTCCTTCCTCACAAAAACTTGTATTATAGCATTGAAAATATCTAAATTGGACTCATATTCGGGTTGCTATATTGCGTAATTATAAAACCTTAAAACCCTTCTCCCTGTGTCCTTTGAAACCTTTCCCATCACTTGTTTCAATAAAATGGTATGATATATGAATGTCTACATGTATTTATTTGATGGTGGTCCTTGGGCCTGTTAGAGCCAACAGTGTGCAGAAAAAACAAGAGACAACAACAACATATACAATCATACAAAAGACACAGAAGATTAACGTGGTTCACCCAACCATTCTGGGCTACGTCCACCAAACATAGGCATCGGCAATCTTTATTATCAAACAGGAGATTACAAGATATTCAATTTCCTCACAAACTCTCACACCCCCATCCCAATCCGTATGGACACCTGTTTTATAGCTAAGAGAATCTAACTGCCTCATAAATCCTCTTACAACAAATATAGGATGCATTAACTCTCTCCCAACAAAATAGAGCTAATATAGCAACACAATCTGATTGTTGTCACCTACTGAGATTTTTGCCTATTTTATTAAAACCGAAAATCTCAACAATCTCCACCTTGACAACAATTAGCCTGATACCCTATTTCTTTATTATTTATTTTTTCTGCAAGCCAAGAGAAGCCAAACACCAACGCAGCTTCTCTAACAAAACTGGTTTCGTGAACATGTCTGCACAGTTTTCCTTTGTATGCACCTTTTCAAGAGAGACTCCCCTTTCAGTGATAACTTGTCTTACAAAATGGTACTTTATTGGTATATGCTTTGATTTACTATGATAGGCCGGATTCTTTGCCAAATGTATTGCACTTTGACTATCACAAAGTAACTTGATGTTGTCCTGTAACCTACCAAACTCACCAAGCAAACCTTTCAGCCAAACTGCTTCTTTGCAAGCATGTGAAGCAACAATGTATTCTACTTCAGTAGTTTATAAAGCAACAATGTTTTGTAGATTTGACATCCAGCTAATAGCTCCACCTGCAAGAGTAAAGACATACCCTGAAGTTGACCTTCTCTTATCCAAATCACCTGCAAAATCAAAATCAACATACCCGCAAACAAATTCACTACTCTTATTGTAAGTGATACAATAACTACTTGTGCCTCTCAAATACCGAAGCACCCATTTCATTGCTGACTAGTGTTCTTTACCTGGATTTTCCATATACCTGCTGACAACCCCAACTGCACGTGAAATATCTGGTCAAGTACAAACCATCGCATACATCAAACATCCTACTACATTGGCATATGGAATTAGAGACATATATTCCTTTTCTTCATCTTTATTAGGACATAAACTGGAAGAAAGCTTAAAATGGGAAGCTAAAGGGACTGACACAGGCTTCACATTGTTCATACCAAACCTCACAAGCATTTTCTCAATTTACTTTTGTTGTGATAGCCACAGCTTACCATTGCTCCTGTCTTTGAAAATCTCCATGCCCAAAATCTGTCTTGCTGCTCCTAAATCTTTCATATCAAATGTCCTTGCCATCTGAGTCTTTAACCTGTTGATTTCTTCAACGCTTTTGCTTGCTAAAAGCATATCGTCAAAATATAACACTAAGATAATGAACATGCCATTACTCAATTGCTTAAAGTAAACACAATGATCATATTCACTTCTTATATATTTTTGACTCAACATGAAAGAATCAAATTTCTTGTACCACTGTCGAGGCGACTGCTTCAGACCATACAATGACTTCTTGAGCCTGCAGACAAATTTCTTATTGCGCTACTGAACAAACCCTTTCGGTTGTTCCATATAAATTTCCTCATCTAAATCTCCATGTAAAAATGCAGTCTTAACATCTAGTTGTTGTAATTCTAAATCAAGCAAAGCGACTAATGCTAACACAATGCGAATTGAAACTATTTTAACAACTGGTGAAAATATCTCATGAAAGTCAATGCTTGCTTTCTGAGAAAACCCTTTTGCAACTAGCCTCACTTTGTATCTGTCCTCTGTATCATTCACACCCCGTTTCACCTTGAAAACCCATTTACATCCCATAGTTTTCCTGCCTTTCGGAAGTTCAACCAGATCCCATGTGCCATTCTTACCTAAGGCCATCATTTCGTCCTTCATAGCTGCTTTCCATTTGTCACTTTTCGAACCTTCTATAGCTTCCTGATAACACAAAGGTTCAACATCGTTAGCGGTCAAAGCAACTGAAGTAACATAATCATCATACCTTTTCGGAGGGCGTTTGATTCTTGTAGACCTCCTTAAGGATGTTTATGGTGCTTCCACAATTGGCTGACTACCATCTGTAGGAACTTCTTCATGATCACCATCTGAAACCTGTTCATGACCTACATCTGAACCCTGTTCATAATATGATTCTGAAACCTGTTCATGACTAGAATCTGAACTATGGTCATCATGACTATCATTAGAAGTGTTGTCAAACTGAATGTGTTGAAAATCAGATACATCATCCTGTTTCAATTTATTATCTACGTCTAACTGTACAAGAGAGGATTCATTAAACTTTACATCTCTGTTGATGATGATTTTGCGGGTAGTAGGATCCCACAATCTAAATCCCTTTGTTCCATCACCATACCCAACAAAGATATACCTTTTTGATTTTGGATCTAATTTAGTTCGCTGATGTTTAGGTACTAGAACATATGCATCACAACCAAACACTCTGAGTTTAGAATAATCACAAGGGTGACCTTTCCATACCTCTTGAGGAATCTTGCAACCTATCGCTGTCGATGGTGACCGATTTATCACATAACAAGCTGTAGCCACCGCTTCTGTCCACAACTCCTTCTGCAAACCAGCGTTACTTAGCATACTCCTTGCTCTCTCCAAAAGTGTCCTATTCATGCGTTCAACAACTCCATTTTGCTGAGGAGTATAAACAGTAGTCTTATGTCTCTTGATCCCTGCATCCTTGCAATAGTTGTCAAACTCCTTGGAAGTAAACTCACCACCATTGTCAGTTCTTAAACATTTTATATTTCTACCAGTGATGTTTTCTACCAATTCTCTAAACTGCTTGAAAACTGTAAAAACATCATACTTCCTTTTCAACATGTAGACCCACACTTTCCTAGAAAAGTCATCAATAAATGATACAAAATATGACGAGCCACCATACAAGGTTGTAGGTGATGGACCCCAAACATCTGAATGGAATAATCAAGTATTCCTTTACTAGTATGTTTGCCTGTTTTAAACTATTGTTTACTTTGTTTGCCAAACAGATAATGTTTACAGAAATCTAACTTTCTAGACCTTAGATTAGGAAGTAACTTGAGATCAGCCAAAATCTTTAACCCTCTTTCGCTCATATGGCCCAACCTTTGATGCCATAGGCGAATGGAACTACTGTCATGTTCAGACACCGTAGAGACATGAACTGACCCTGTTCTTCCTTCTAACTGAAACAGATTTCCTACCTTCTTAGCTTTCATTACTAGTAAAATACCTTTGTAAATTTTCATTACTTCACCTTGAATTACAGTTTTATATCCATTTGTGTCAAGTGCTCCCAGTGAAATTAGATTTTTCCTTAAATCTGGTACATGTCTTACATCAGTTAACGTTTTGGTTGTCCCATCAAACATTTGTAGCTGTATACTCCCTATTCCCACATATTAGATGTGACATCATTACCCATGTACACGACTCCATCATTAACTGATCTATACGTCTTAAACCATTCTCTATGAATACACATGTGGTTTGATGCACCAGAATCTAACAACCAATGTTGATCATGATTTGACAAATTAACTGACAAGACTTCGTCGCTCATCCTGAACCAGATGCCGAACGTGTATTTGTCGTGTTTGCTTCCTTCTTCTCTGTCGATGAAGCTTATTTAGAAGTTTGTTGTCGCTTCCAGCAATCCTTCTTCAAGTGCCCCGATTTGCCACAAAACCAACACTTTACTTTACTCTTCTTCCCTTTCGACTTTGAACGTGAATCGTTGTGCTTACCAGAGCGTCTTTCTCTAGAACGACCTCTAGCCATCATTGCTTCTGAAGTAGAGGTGTCAGCATTCGACCACTTCCTAGTCTCCTCAAACAACAAAGCTCCGACAAAATCATCAAATTTAATGGTTTCGGATGAACTAAGACTTATAGAAGTAACAAAATGATCCCATGACTTGGGCAACGAGCACAATAAAGTTATGGCTTTATCCTCAGATTCAAATTTTACTTATATGCTTTCTAATTGCACCAGTAGAGTATTAAAAACATTCAAATGATCAGTAACCAAAGTACCTTCCTTCATTAGCAAACTGTATAGTTGTCGCTTCAGGAGAATCCGATTTGTCAAGGATTTTGTCATATACAGCTTCTCCAACTTCGTCCACAAGCCAGCAGCAGTTTTCTCTGACATGATGTTAAACAAAACATCATCAGCCAAACACAGTCGAATACCTCTCAAGGATCTTCCATCCAATTCATTCCATTCATCATCTGTCACGGGGTAAGGCAGTTTGGATCTTCCCGACAGCGCCTATGCCACGCCTTGTTGTACCAGGAGGTCATGCATCTTTACCTTCCAGATCTCGAAATTGTTTTTGCCGTTAAACTTCTCGATTTCAAACCGGGCACTCTGAGTTTTCGCCATCTCGTTTAAAATAAACAATCTCCAAAACCAACTTTTAAATACAAGAAGTTAATATATAAAAAACGCCTATGCCTTACTGTACCAAATCCCTTTGCTGCTTGAATTGCAAATTACAATTTAAAAACGAGTAGCAAATTTTACCAATGCAGTTGGCGCTTTGGTGCTATCGTCACTCCAGCAAATCCACGTCGGCAGCAAAAACGCCCAGAGTAACAAAAAAGGCGCGTCTATCCCCTTCGAATCTGCGCTAATTAGGAAATTGGCGCATTAGCGCCCTTAATAAAGCCTTATCCGCGCCTTTTCAATATTTTGGCGTGACTGTCGTGACATTACCCGCGTCGGTCGCAAAAAAAGAAACTCAAAAAGAAACAATACTCCACCGTGAACGCACTGATTGATCAAATCCTCCACGTATTGACAAGGTCTGTTCAGCATCGTTCACTTACTGATCAACTACTCCACGTACGCAGTCACTTATGGTATTGGACATACGCCATCACTTATGGTATAATCCCAACTACAGGCCCAGTGCCATATTTAATCCCACAGTTCCACGCAAGTTCCGCGGCATACGCATGCAGCAGCTAGCTGTGACTTCTGAAAAACCACCTTCCGCAGCAATCGTTTTAATGTGTTCACACATTCAAATCGCCTTGATACCATACCACCGCCACGCAGCTCCACCGTATTAATGTGTTCAACATTCAAATCGACTTGATACCAAACCACCACCACGTAGGTTTTTCATACACAGCAACGTGCCACACCAAATCCAAAGCACTAATGCAGAAGCTCTTAGAATATCAACGCGCTAGTGATTGCATCAACAAACATGCTCCAATACGCTAGTGATTGCATCAATAGCCACGCTCGCATAAACAGCCGCGCTCCAACACACAAACAGTCGATGCCAAACATGGGCCTGCCACGCCTCCGCTGCGCCACTCCTCCAACTCGCTCTGATACCACTTGTTAGAGCCAACAGTGCACAGCAAAAACAAGAGACAACAACAACATATACAATCATACAAAAGACACAGAAGATTAACGTGGTTCACCCAACCATTCTGGGCTACGTCCACCAAACATAGGCATTGGAAATCTTTATTATCAAACAGGAGATTACAAGATATTCAATTTCCTCACAAACTCTCACACCCCAATCCCAATCCGTATGGACACCTGTTTTATAGCTAAGAGAATCTAACTGCCTCATAAGTCCTCTTACAACAAATATAAGATGCATTAACTCTCTCCCAACAAAATAGAGCTAATATAGCAACACAATCTGATTGTTGTCACCTACTGAGATTTTTTCCTATTTTATTAAAACCGAAAATCTCAACAGGGCCCCGAAAGCAATGTGCTTATTTCCACGTGGCACCTCTAACAAAATTTAACTAAATCAATTTAGTTGTTGTGTGCTTAGGGTTTTATAGGGGTTTTATAAACTATTAATTAAATAAATGTGGAATATATGTATATTCCTTAATCACCACATATTAACAATTCTCCTTTTAAAGTCTTAAAATTTGATTAAAATGACCACCTATTAACGGTTTTGCTGACACACATATTTTTTTCCTTTAAAGGCTCGAATTTTTATATGAGTTTCCATTTATCCATAGTTTCCTTGGCACAATTTTTTTCCTTTTTATCAACTTTCAATACGCAAGCAATTAGGAATATTGTTACATATTACTCACCCTTTCTTATTGCTCAAATGTGATGGTAAACAGAGCCCAACTCCAAGTGTCTATGTTGTGACATATGTTTCTCTTGCAAAATATATTTAAAAGAATGAGAGTTAAGGAAAGAGGAGCCCGCTGCAAGTTTGTGGATTTATACCCATTAGCTTTGATTCTCACTTTAATAATTATTATTTTCTCTCCTTCTTGTTATTTACGATTTCAAACTACAAGGATGTTTAAATGAGTGACCAAAATTAGAGAAACATCTAAGCATTCTCTCTTTCATATTTAGGAATCAACTTTACCTACAACTAACGTAGATTCTTCACACCATCAATGGACTATATTCAAGTTTTGATGTACTTGATTGATGATTTCCATGGGTGATGAAAGGCATGATTCAAAACTAGAAGGTCCTTGCATCTGAAATGCTCCAACTCAAAGCCTAGTTAGACACGTTAGAGGTGTGGTTTTCACCCTCCATTGGATGTCCCTTGAAATTCCAACTTCTAAATCTATGGAAAAAATAATTCCTACCAGCTTGATCTCTTACAATAGGTTCTTTCATATATGTGAATTCTTTTCTATCAATTTTCTTTTTTTCCTAAAAGAGTATTTTCAGAGGGTTCACTTTGAATATTTGCTTCTTCTTTTTGTGGATTATGCCCTTTAACTTTTAATGTAATATTTTTTCCAAACAACATAATCATTACAAATCCTTTAATTTGCCAAGGGAGCATAGGTATATGACACTAAACATGAAAATTTGTATCAACTAACAAAATCATGGAGCAAGCTTTTAGTTTTTAAGCATAAAAAGATAAAAACACTTGCCAACTTTCTATCAAGTTGGTGGAATTTATCTTGAAGCTTGCAATAAGTTGTGCTTTACTTTTGTTTCCTTGACCTTCAAATTTCAAGCTTTGAAGACAAGAAAATACAGTTTTGAACAAGATGATGTGTTCCAAGAGCTGGAAAAACTAAGGCAACGAGCACTAGCATCGTAAACATTTCTACTAAATTCCTAGCCATGTTAGAGGTGCAAGTTGAAGAAATGTTCACCCTCCATTGGGCATCTATTATAAGCCCCACTCTCAAATCTATGTCAAGAATATTCTTATCTCCTTGATGAATGATTGCTTAAAATGGATTCTTTCAATTATTTCAAATGGTTTCTCTTGATCATTATTTTATTTTTCGCAAGAAATAAATTTCAAAGATACAATTTTGAATTCTTAACCCTTCTTTTTATTAATTATGCTCTTCATATTTTAATTAATATTTTTCTTGTATGATATACAAATCCTTTTATTTACGAAGAGAATGTAGATACATAATTAAACATCTAAAATTGAAATAACAAATAAAGGCACGACTTGCGGAATTCATCAAAACAAACAAAGTGTGGGAAAAACATATGTTTCATATTCACAAGTGCCAACTAGCCATCAATTTTATAGAGTTTATCTTGAAGCTACAAGAATTTGTGCCTCATTTCCATTTGTCTGCACATCAAAGTTAAAAGCTTTATATGCCTATTAGTGCCTTTGAATTATTCTCCACTTCCACCAGTTTCATCCAGACATGTGCAATGCATGAATTTAATTCTTGCAAAATGAACTTGTTGTGTGGCTCTAATTTTTCTTAATTGGCACTAGTCCTTTACACTTTTCCCTAATTTCTACACTTATTCTCACATAATTCCTTTTTCATCCCTAGCAAATTTGATGCACATCCAACAATGTGGGATATTAGAGTGGTTGAAGGCCTTCATATGGTAGTCATCATTGAACTTTAAATAGAAATATCTATTTGTATTTTGTGTTTTAAACTATTGCATGATGTATGCCATTTCACTAACATGACTTAAATTCTAAAAAAAAATTGGATTAATTCGATGCACATCCAACGTGGGATATTAGAGTGGTTGAAGGATTTCATATGATGGTCATCACTAACTTTAAATAGCAAGATCAATTTTTATTTTGTGTTTTAATCCATAGGATGATATATTCCATTTCACTAACATGATTTGAATCTTGGAAATTTTTTGGATTAATTTGAATTGTAGTGAGTGCAAGTGTTTTCAAGTTCTAATATTTTTCGAGAAGGACATGATTTCTTTCAATTCAACCAATGTTGAAGTGATACACAGTGTCCTCGGATGCTACATGTGTGCCTGTCATGCATTTTACTTTCCATCAATTACCGACTCATTGCCTTTTGTAGGGTTTGGGTCCAACCATTGATGTGAGTGTTAGAGATTTTTGGAAAAAGAAAGGTTATCATTGTTATAAAATTTAACATTTTACTATTATACCTCCATCTCATTGAAAGTGATCCAATTTTGTTAGAACTTGTATTTTAGGCTGTAATAATTTTGTTCAACCATGTTTCCTTAATTTATGTCTTTACTACTGCTAATTTTGAAATATTGGTCTTAAATACTTTTTGGGCTGAAAATTGAAGTTTGGTGAACTTTACCTTTTATTATATTTCACTACAAGGAAAATACCTTCTAGCGAAGGTTATAATAGAGGTTTCTAACGTTATAAAATTAGAAAATATTGTTAAAAAACAATCCACTAAAACATTTGTTTGGGATAGCACATGTTTTACCAGAGGTATTAACAAAACTTCATCGCAATTGAAAAAAATATGGGCAGTTGGAGGTTTTAGCATATTTTTTTTGCAGTGCGCTTAATGGAACAAGCAGCACCAGTGCATTACATATATTTTTTCAAAAGCATCAGGTGACATACATAAATAAAAGCACCAAGGCATTGAATGTAAATAATATCGGTGCATAATATATACCGCACCTGTGCTAATAGATAAAAATCCCTGGGTAATTCTTCTAAGGAATGGCACTAAGGCCCACAAAAAATAATTGTTGTGTTGGTGATTTTTTTTAAACTTACAACATTGATGTGTATCATTTATACAAATGCCTCAGTACATTTTTTATATAAAAGGACTGATGTTCTTAGTTTTCATAATGCACTGAGATGGAAATAATATTTTGTAGGAACGAAGATTTAGTTATATAAAAGCACTAGTCCGTTAAGAATTAGAATACATTGGGGTGTTAATCTCAAATAGGACCGATGCTTGATGATATAAATGCACTGGTGCTCTCATTTTCTTAAAAGGAATTGGGCATGCCAAAAGATGTTGTCACAATGCTTTTATATAACATAATGCAGCTGTGTGTTTGTATGTTATAGATGCACCGACTTTTTGAATGCTATTTTCTCTTTTTGGAAACATCGACCCGTGACAGTGAAATTGTAGTAATTTTTTAGATTTTCTATTCATCGAAAAATTGACATAGATCTTATGATGGTATTCATATAAATTAAAATTTTATTAGTGCATTTGTACATGATGTTTTTATTAATTTCTTATATGAACAGATTTCATATCTCTTCATTATAATATTTAATCATCTATATATTTAATTAGTGGTGTAACATTTCACAACAACATTGGATAACACAATTGAATAAATTAAAATGTGTTTTATTATATATAAATAAGAGGCTCTTTGTCATACAAAATGTGATTGTTATTGGTAACCCCTTGTCTTTCAATTGGGACACTATGTCCATTACATTAAATAAAATGTCTAATTTTCACAAACAATTATTTCAAAAAATACAACAGTTTGCATTGATATCAAAATCGATCGTCATTATTTGTTGGAAATGTTGTCAATGCTCGAGCTACTTCCATGACTTGGGTTATTTGGAGGAATATTTTGTTGATTTCATCAATTATTTTCATTTTCTTGATATCGCAGTTTCATCCACAAATAGAAAAATAAAGTGTAATGAGTGTATCTACATTGGTAAGAATAATGAAAATTGAAGTAAATAATATACATCAATGTAAATCGAGTAGCAATGTACCATAGCAAAGAAGTGACTCATAAACCATGCACATGGTTTCAAAACCTAGTCCCATTCCTTGTTGCAACAACTCTTCTGCTAGTATAGTTCCATACTTTGTTTCCTCCATGTTTTAAACCCCATTATAAACCATAGATTTAATATAAAGGATTTTTTTTTCTATTGATTATAAACTCAGAGAAGTAAAACAACATAGATACTTACAACTTCCACAATTAATTTTTGATATATCAACATATACTCACAACCCTTATTTAGCCCAATGTCAATCAATTCTTTCGATGGCTCTTCTTTGTATGTTCGCACCTACTTGAATACATTCAAGGATGGTTGTTGTAAAAACCCTTAAAATATACAAAAATGAAACCTTGAGTTGTTATAATAAAATATTAACAATTACTCACAAACTTTTAAGTCAACCCTTTTCTTCCTTGGCGTCCTATTTTATGTGCTGAATGAGTTCCATCTTGTTTTCTTTTCTACAAAAAATGCTTCATAATTAATATTTAATGCTAATTTATTTTTTTATATGTACAAATTCAATCATGATTACATACATTTGAAGCACGTTGTTGTTGAGATGGCTCCTCCAGTAGTGAAATTATGTCTATTTCTTTGACCATATTCTTATACACTTTTTTTAGACATTCCTACTAGCATGTTTCACATATCAATGCGTTGATCATTTGGGATTTCCATAATCTTCTTGAAAAATGTAATAAACTACTTTTATAATGATATATGAAAACTAAATATAACAAAATCAATATTAATAAATGAATGGTTTGTAGTAATACATACACATAATTCTAGAAAATAATTTTATACAATTAGGAATATTACTTTTTGAATGATTATTTTTTGTTGTTGTATGTTTTTTTTATTGCAAGTCTGACATGTCTCATTAACAATTGATTTGGAAAAACTTCCTGTAGTTTAGATATAATTTAATTCTTAGAATCATTGGATTGTTTTTTGTATTATAAGTGGAAATTACGTCTATACGTTCGTTCAGCTAGATCCCTCATGGTTCTGTAAAAAAAAAAAAAAAAAAAAAACCCTTTCATTAACCTCTAGCACTACTCCAAATGAGCTAAGGACCAATTCATCATCATTTACATGTTCTATAAAACAAATTTCTTAGAATGGCATTGATCTTTTCCTTCGTTTTTTCTCCCTGTAGAACATTAAACATAGATGAATTAATAGATTGTTTGAGACATTTCATATAGTATTATTAAATACATTATTAATGAAAATTAAAAAAAAAAACTCATATTGAATTGTATTTTTTCATTCACCTTACTCATCATTGTGCAATTTTTCTATCATGCGTTAATGCTCTTATGCACTTAGATTAGAAATAATTTTATCGACCTTGTTCATTTTGTGGCTCTATGTGACACACACCAACCAATACATATTAGTTAAACTTACATATAGTTCACACATAATAATTCTATAAATAATTTGCAAAGAACTTGACTTCTCTACTTCTTTTTATGTGCTATCATTGTGTTGATCAATAATTTTGTTATGTGAGATCTTTTGAGACTTTTTTTTTATCAATATACAATCTATATCATTCAATAGAGAAGCCACTAAATATGTTTTACAAATAAATCAAATAATTTTCACCCAAAAAAACTCTAGTAATCAGTGCGTTTATCTGAATAAATGCACCAATGCATTTAGAACATTAAATTCATCGGGTGTTTAATTTTTCAACACCGTCATGAAAAATTAATTTTAAATTATTACGGTGCATTTTGTAAGGATAAATGCACCGAAATGATTTAACGGTGTTATTTGGAAGAGGTGCATCATTGTGTTATATTACGCTGGGAGCAATGATAAACATACTATACAAAATAGAGAGTGTTATAATATACTGGTGTGTTGTATTACACAGGGAGCACCAATGTATTATATTATATAGGGCGCACCGCAAAACATATAGTCGTTTAAAACAAAAAAGAGCCAACAAGGTTTGGATCTAATTCAATAATTGATTCCCCTACTTTACATGTCAAATGCCCTATATATAGTATGTACACAAACCCATTAAATATAAAATTCCTAAATTCAAAAGCCCTAATTGTGAAGTGGTAGAGAAAGTTAAACCCTAACATGAAATTTTGCAAGAAGAAGCAAGGGTTTAAGGTAAGTATTGATTATATATATATATATAGTCTAAATTTTAATTATATTTAAATACGAAAGCATATCGTAAAAATAATTACTAACTAAATCTATAGTAATTGTTTTATCATACAAGGTTTTTAATTTTTTTTATGAATTGTGAATAAATCTAACAAAATTTGTAGAATATTTTGACAATAAAATTTAATATTTTTTCTATCCAAGGTTTTGATTCAATAACCATATTTTTCAACTTCTGATCTTTCGTTGGATCCAAATTATTATGCAGCTCCACAGTTCTCTCACTATGTCTCTCTTACAAATGATCTCTCTTTTAATTAAACCCTAACAGAAATTTTATTTTTTTTTATTGGTAAAATAAACAATAAAATTTAAAATTTTTACTATGCAGGTTTTTTAGTGAATCACCATACCTTTCAACATCTGATATTCTAAATAGTTTTGTTATTCCAAAGTATTTTTTTACTGCACAGTGCTCCTAGTATGTCTCTATTGCAAATCACTCACTTGAAATTTTCGGTAAAATAATGAAATGTTGAATAAATTTTTACTATTTAAAAGACTTTATGAAATTAGATTTCAAAAACTCAATTTCTGCTGGATTTTTAATTTTAAAAAAGAAAAAAAATATTTTTTTTCTAATTTCTCTGCACATGAGTGCATTCGATAATAAACGCATTGGTGCATTTATAAAAAAAACACACCAACATTGTCGGTGTGCCAAATTTTTTCAATGCACTAACATGATACATTTTTTTTTTGAAATACCAAAGTGGTGCAACTAATTTTTTTAACGCAATGGTGTAGTTTTTATTTAAAATCACCACTTCTCTAATTGTTATAATAGCACTAAGTTGGTCGAATTCATTTTTTATTTTTTAAATTGTGAAACAGGTGCATAGCAGTGCTGTTTTTTTTAAATGCATCAGTGTGCTTTTGTAGAAGAGCACCGATATGATAACATATTTTTTTTCTTTAGAATATCGGAAATTGATGAGAGTATTATTTGAATGCCCTTGTGTTGTTAATCTTTTAAATGCATTGGTGTGCTTTGTTCTAATAAGCACATTGGTTGGGTTTAAAAGTTATCTAAAATTTCAATTTCAAATAAAATGGCATATTAATCTCAAATTATCCTTTAAGATGCATCCACATGAATTACAGTAGTTCATAGTATACATTTTCCACTCAAAGTCACCTTATTCTTAAACATTGGTTTGAAAACTATATTGAAATTCAGATTGTGGTTATATGGTTGTCGATATTAATTTTGGATATGCATATAAATTTTTATTTCTTATTTTTCTCAAATGAAGGGACAAAATCTCAATAATATATAATGGTCGATTCTTAAAATTCCAACTCGTTCCATATTGCTGATCAAATTCCTTCACGGATTTCTCCCTTTCCATCTCCAATAAATTCAAATTTTATGTATATTTTGATTATCTAATTGATTTTTTTTAATCCCTGTAAATTTGAATAAAAATGTATCCAAATTTGTAAGAGTATGATTCAAAATTGAGTTAAGATGTAGAAAATATTACTCCATATTTTCAAAAACATACAAAGCTTTTATCAAGAGAAGCATATCACAAGCAGTTGGTAAGTGAAAATAGATAGCCTCTTCACCCTACTGATTGGAACATGGCATCCTCGAGTCACAATATTGGATCAATGATGGTAATAATTGTTTGTTATAATGTAATTTCAACAAACCAATTGCAATGACATGCTTACTAATATAATTGATATTGTACTAATGATTGTCACTATTTTTTAAAATTAGGGTTCTAGTGATGATGAGTTACCCACCTACCATCTTTTGAAGCACCCCACTATAATGTCAACTCAAGAGGAGGATGCATTAAGATCAATAATCAAAGAGGAAGCATACAGATAATAGTAAAATCAACCACCTATTCAATTCCCATTATGTTCAGATTCACCAATTAGGAATGACTACAACAATAGTAGTTCTTCATCACAAGTTGGTAGTGGAGGAAATCAATAGAGGTTGGTATAGATGATTTCTTATGAGTTATGATTTTCATGGAGGCCATGTTGTTAGACGCATTCCAGAACGATGAGCTTCTACCACCCCTCTCTTTGGATTTGGCAACAAGTCAAAGTCTACTCAATTGTGGACAACGATGTTATTGTAAACCATGAAATCAAAATTTGGCATGTTGAATGCATGTTTCTCAGAAATATTGAGGTAATTTACCTCAATGATCATTGAAGTTCCTTATTTGTTGTCACACAATCAAATTTAAAAATGGTTGATTTTAAGAATGTAAAATATTGACATTGTACAATTATATTCCCCACCAACTGTAGGATATTCAAGGATAAGGTTCTTCCAAGTGCTAATGTCTTGTTGGGTAGCTGCAAAGAGGAAAATAAATTTTTTAAAATGTAGGGTTTTGAGTACATATCATATCACATGCATATCTACATGATTGTATTCTATATAGACGAGAATATGCAAACACAGAGATATGTATGAAATGTGGGCATGACAGGTACCGTAATTCAAAAAAAATGAGTAAATCACATGGTCCTCCTCATAAGATATTGATGCACATGCCTATAATCCCAAGGATTCAATGACTCTTTTGTTGCAAAGAATTAGCTATGTTGTCGGGATGGAATGCCCCAAATAGAAGTGAGTCAGGAGTTATGTGAATCCTAATAGATTCAATTGATATTAAGCATATAGAGGATACATGGCCTCAAACATTCAAGGATGAAGTACAAAGTCTATGACTCAACATAGCCATGGATGATGTCAACCCATATTCCCTACAAAAGACCAACTATACTTTTTGCCTTGTATTACTGATTAATAACAATATTCACCCATGGTTTTCCATAGAGAATGAACATCTTATGTTGGCTCTCATGGTCCCTAGTAGAAGACAAGTAAAGAATATGGATGTCTACTTATAACCATTGGTAGATGAATTGAACGAATTATGGAAAGGGATACATATGTACGATGTATCAAGAACCATAGTAACAAAGAGGATTTTTACATTGTATGTCATATGTGCTTACACCATACATGATTATCTAGGTTTAGAAGTTTTCTCTGGTAAATTACATTCTTATTTATTTGTTTAGTAACAATATTGTTTCCCATAATAATTTAATTCGTTTCAATTGTTCATATCTTCATAGTCGCTAATGTGTCGACCTGTATATAATAATTTTGCATGTATTGTAACAAAATGGTATCATGGATGTAAATATTGTGGACCTTCTCTGAAGGCTAGGTGGTCTGACCACCTACGAAAGCTAGTGTATGACTGCTCCAGTGTATTCCTCCTAGAAGAACACACTTATAGAAGAGAAACATCTGCTATTAATGGTAAAATAGAAAAAACTCAAAGGCCTACAATAATGGAACCAATTATGGCTGAGAGAATGTGAGAGAGTGAAGGAGAATGAGTTTTTAGAAATTGTCGATTCAAATGCAAAGACTATGTTCGATGATCTAGACTTCTTCGACACCAATGTTAAGAAATTGCCCACTAGGATGAAAAGAAAATCTGTCTTTTATGAGCTCCCATATTGGGAGAATCTTAAGATTACTCACTTACTGCATCCCATCCATATATTTAAAAATGTTTCATCTTGTTTATGGAGGGACATATCATTGAAAAAAATTGACACATTTGTTGTTAGGAGAGATATTGTTTCTTCAAAAACTAAAAAGAAACATTGGCCAAGACAAGAAACTAGAGGAGAGGTTGGTCCCTCTTGGTTTATCAAAGAAGGTGATGTCGCATGGATTTTAAAGAAAGATGATCTTTCTTTGGCACAAGAAATTATAATGTGTGAGGGTGCCTTATTTATATGGGTCTTCACTATGACACTACTTCACTATGGAAGATCATTTGTTGGGGTTGAAATCACATGACCATTTGAACCTTCGAATAGTATTATTGTAGTGTTTTCTTCTCAAATATGTAAGAAAAGAACCCACTTAACATTGTAGATGACAAAAAATATCAAAAATATAAATGAGTACTAAACATTGTATATATGTAGTAACTGATAGAAACAAAACCTGCCAAAGTCTGGATCTATGCCAGAATCATAGTTAAATAATAGAAATAAAGAGTAATAACTCCAATCATCCAATGGAAAGTAGATATACAAAGAATAGTTTTATTATAACACTTGTGAAGGGAACAAATAAATGTTACCAGTCCCTCTCTATGGGATGGGTTGTTGGGTATCCTCAAATGTCTTCAGCTTTTGTAGATTCTCTCTCCTCTATAATGTGTAAACCGAGCAAAAATATGGTGTGCGACAGTGAAAATAATCAGGCTTACAACAGTGAGTGCAACAATGAAAATAATCAAAAGTGAATAATGAATGGAAAACCCTTCTGTTTATAACAAAATATTGATTTATTCTCGAATAATGAGCAATAATAAAATATTATTGATCCCATTCTTGGAATAACCACTTCGAATACTTTATTATATTTGGTTAGGAGGGAAAAAGTATTTAAACTTTTATTTAGAAATAATAATAAATAAATGATTTATTTATCATCTCAAGGAATTAGTTAAGGAATAATAAACAAAGAAGGATTTATTTAATTATTCATAAGGGATTTAGTCAAATTTGACAAATAATAATAATTAATTAGTGATTAATTAATTATTTTTAGAGAAAAATAAGCTAATTAATGATTTATCTATTTATTTTTCATGATTGGGTCAAATATGACAAGGAATAATAACTGAACAATGGTTTAATTAATTATTCCTAGAAGAAAATCAAATAAATAGTGATTTATCTAATTATTCTTCATGGGTTTAACTATAAATAACTTAACAAAGGTGGTTTATTAAGTAATTTCTCATAGTGAAACCAATTTTACTATGGTAAAATTGGCTTTACATGGTGTACTTCGATCCATCTAGGAAATTAGGATAGATGATCAGTTTTTTGGTGATAACAGATTTCCCCCCAACATACGAGTGTTAGGAGAAAAACGTATGACCAAGGTGCATTGTAAAGACACAATCACTAGACAACACAGTGGAGTTAGAGAGAGAGAGAGAGAGAGAGAGAGAGAGAGAGAGAGAGAGAGATGAATAAAGTTGAATTGAAAGAGGATAGGGACTAAGGGGTGAGACTAATGCAAGTCTCCTTTTATGTTGTGGTGCCTGACCTCAATACGGTAGGGGAGGCATACCCATACCCATCGAGATAAATTAGTACAAAAATAATTATTCGCCAAAAAATATAAAATTGAGCAATGAAGTACATGCTAAAAAGTCCATGACATGTTGGCATAACATAGCTAGAAAATAATACAATTTGTCCCATATACATAATGCACCTAGAAAAACATGAGCCAGGACTAAATACAATAATATTTGAGTACATGAGATACAAAGGCCCTTCCCTTAAAAAATGGGTGGGAGGAAGGGTAGAATAACTGAAGAAGCCCTGCTGAACAAGGAAGGGCTCCACAAAACCAAATGGATCATCTGGAGGAGATGTGCATGCTATGAACACTGCAATCGATAGGAACCAAACCCATCAACGCTGCGTAATTACATCCAAGGTTGTAGCATAATAGGAATGAATTCGGGCATGTCAGGGGATAGCTGAAGGGCCACCCCCTCGTGAGGTCTCAAAAATCTCACACACACCCATGAATCACTAGTACAATTTGCTACATCACCCGGCCATCAAGTGTATGAATCACGATCATGAAACAACAAAGTTAAAGGGCAATAATGAGTCCCTATGCTCAATCCAAGGCACTGAACAAGAATGGGAGCTGGAACCAAGATAGACTGCCCTCTAGATCATTCTTCTAGAATAAATGAGCTGATGTCAAGAGAATAAGGCCCACGATAGGTGGGGCAATGAGGATCCTCAACCAAAGCACGAGGGAAAATATTTATGTGAATGGTGAACTGACACCAGGGATAATGGAAGAAAGGGTGCTGAGGGACAAACATACGACTTCCATTGTCAGAGCATAAAGTGCATGGTTGACCTATTAGCAACTGACTCAACTGCGGATGGGAGGGGGACAATATGACTAGAGGACAAAATTAGCAACACGGGATGAACGATATGAAAATATGGATGGAATACTCTAACATGATATAATGGGACATGAAAAAGACTCCAAGAATGCAAGGGTGAATCAACGTGGATGCTATGAACAAGGGTGACTCGCTGATGCTGCCACACAGACTAGTCCCAGTGGGGACCATCAAAACATGAGTAAATGATGGTTACTCATGACGAAAATCGACATATGGTACGACAAGTATTAAGAGGAGGTGGACCTCAAAGTACAAGTGTTGCTTTATGACGAAATTCAATTTTGAGAGGTGATGAAGTGACCCTTCTTGGAAAAAAGGCTTCCTAGTGAAGTGTCAAATCATCGAAAATTGAGGAAGACCCATTATAGATCTCAATGAAAGATTTCCAACGGTGTTGAAGGTTCGTGAAACTGAGATATGGTCTAGTCATAATGGGTGACAAAAAAAATGGGGATTTTTCTATGAAAGGACATTTTCCTCCAATTTGGATTCATTTGTTAAGTGAGCTATGGCGAATTTGGAGAGGAGGAAAAGGCCCTAAATCTTGTGGAGATTGTAGCATACAAACTGAACATTGGAATTGGAATCTGTGAATTTTAGGAAGGTGGCCTTCCTTTTCTAAAGATGGCCTTAATGGTTCTTGGAACAATGATTCCTGATGAATAACTAAGGGAAGAGGAAAATGAGAATGAACTACTAGAGGAGGTCTAGAATCATCCTCACCTAGTAAGTCAAACATGGGGACTATGTGGACATAGAGTAGAATATTTGAAGATATGGTATCAAAAATTTACCATATGCGATGTGCATATGGATCGCTCGAAAGGTCGGTAGGACAAACTATCCAAGGAATGGGAGGAGAATCGACCATACCTAAATCCAGTGGGATCTAGGCTGAGACTTAATTGAGAAGATGGCCAAGGGAAAACAATCATGCCCCCAAGCATGAGATACTTCCCGCAAACATATGTGATGGAGGGGACTAATCTAGCATGTAAAGATGGGAATGATGCCCCCTCGCAGGAGGAGTTTGTGGAGTGCCATTGTGTCCTGAGTTCTCGAAAAAGGGATTCAAGCATCTCGGCCCAACTTAGCATGAGATCTCCTAAAGGATTATATGGAGATGTAGGGGCCTATGTGCCCCCCGGTACATTATGGGTGTACGGGACGTATTTAGAGCTATGGGCTCCAAACAGTTATATGATACATAATATGATTATGCATTTTATATGACGATTATTTTTCTTCATGTGTTTTGTTTATGGTTATCTTATGTGGTATAAATGTGATAAATGCCAATCTAGAATGTTGTTTGAAATAGAATCTACATAGTTATTTTGGGCTCTAGGAACATGACTGGACGTAATGGTTTCAAGTTCATGTACGATACAACTTAACTCGTAGATATTTTCTAAAGAGGACTTGGTTATGCACATGATACACACCATTTAATTGCATGACAAGTAGCAAGGAATCTAAACGAACATGAAGATGAAGGATGCGATGAGGGAGGGAATCGACTAAGAAACCTATAACTAAATAATATTCGGTATGATTATTAGTGGCAAATCAAATTCACATGTTGTTCGAAAGGACTAACTTATGAAAGGGGGTAAAAATGGCTCAGGCTGCCGAGGCTAGATTTTGGGAGAAGCGACTCACACCATCTACATGACCAATATACGGTGTGGATGATGGATCCATCTAAAAGGTGAAAAAGCCAATGGATGAGATGATGAAATCTACCTAACTTCATGGAAGAAATAAAGACATGCATATCAAAGGTGTTAACACCCAGGTTGTTCCCTTTGACTCCCTAGGGAATACGGCCGGGGTAACCACTAACCAAGCTTTTGATTATGGGTTCTAGCCTACCTATAATCAGAGAGGGCTCTCTCTTTAAGTTTTAGCTCTGTTTGTGAAGATTTTAGGCTAGATATGAGTTCAGCTTTTGTTTAAGGTTTTGGTTGTGAACTGTTGTTTTGAGAAGGGCATGAAATGTTTGAGGGATTTTTAGTCCATTGGGCATATGGAGTCAGAAGATTGAGTAGGTCCTGATGTCTGTGATGGAGAAAGATTTACTGCAGAGCTAGACAGCTATTCATGATACAATTTCTAGTTTATAAATGAAACAGAGTGAAATGGAAACTTATACACAGTGTGACTGTAAGTTGAAAAAGCCGATTCTATTCAGTAGCATCTAAGAATTACTGCACAGAAACTGTTAAAGATTTATAGTAAGTTGGAGCCTTTAAGAATTCCAATTTAATAGATAAACCTGAAGAAAACATTTATAACAAGGAAAGATTGAATTCAGGGTGTCTCCACGGACAAATCCTGAGCTATTCTTCTTCTTTCTTGTTGAGATTAGACCACATACATGAGAAATGAAATAAACAAAAATTAAACACAGACAAGATAGAGAAACTTATTGTATCAAGCTATAGCACTAGAATTCTGCAGCATTCAATGGTTCCAACACAGCATACATCAGAAAAGACAATCTCTGAAATCCCAAAACTTCTTTGTATTATCGCTCCAAAGATACAGCCGAGTTCTCTTTCTGAACAAGTAACAACAACCCCAAATGAGATGCGCAGGGGTGAATATATACAAAAATATCAAGGAAAATATCTGAAGTAACAGTTATTGAACAATAACTGCCTCTACCAACTTTTACAATATAGTGGTTACAAAATTTAAAGCCTCTGGCATAGGTACACAACAGCTATCTGTTGTTTGTCAGATTAACTTGACTTTTGGGCCGGAGGGCCGGCTGAAATTCTTCTTCGACGGTTGATGCTGGCTGTGGCTGCTGCTGACACGTTGTGGCACGGATATTCTTGAGCTATCAGTCTGTATTCTTCAGGCCGTGACTGCTGACTTGTGTTTTCTTCAATTGTTTGCTGCTTGCTGTAGGATGTCTTTAATCAGAATATTTAATTAATCAAAGTAGAATTCTGATCATATCAGTCCACCATTCATCAGTAGGCATTTGGTGCCTTTGCATTTTGCGTAATGTTTCATCAGCATCTGTATATTTGTAGTAATTAGGGGGTGATGCAAACAGATGGTTGATTTCATGTTCTATATAAAACAGATTTTCTAATTTATCATACAATTCTTCCCCTGTAGGTGGCCCAGCTCCTTCTGAAGTGCTGGATGAGGTAATCAACTGATCAGTGATGTAAGTGTTGACTCTTTTGGCATATTTCTCATGAGACCACAGCCTTCCAGCGCTGTTTATTAAACTGGGAAGTCCTCTGTCATATAATGTTGTAATCTTGGTACCAAAAGCATTTACCTCTGCTTGAATATCCTGACATTTTCTCTCTAGTGCCTGTACATAGTTTCTGAGGGTGAGTACCCTTTTAATCAGAAAAATTGTATCAGTTCTATCTTTGATACCCATGTTTTCTAGCTGTATGCCATTTTTGTGATTCAACACATTGATCATTCTATTAGCTATCTCTGGCATACTTCCTAGAGCAGCTCTGGCTTTTTGATTTTTTGCATAAGCCCTGCCCAGCAAATCCATTTGCTCATGGATAGTCAGTATATATTCCCATTGGTCTGTGATTGATTGACTATTCTTTTGCCACAAGATCTTCTTGAGCTCCGTTATTGCTTTCCCCATGGCCATTTCTTTCTCGAGCTCTTTGATTTTTCTTTCCAGGGTCTTTGTTTCCCTTGCCTTTTCTGCCACTTGTTGTTTAGATTTGTCATATTTCTCATTAATTTTGGCCAATTCCTCCCTGGTTTCTTTCAGCTCTGCCATCTGGGCTTCTAGGGCCTGAATTTCATTCTTTAATTTCTGCATGTCAAGGCTTGCAGCCTGTTCTGATGTTGGTGCTGGTGCTGAGGTTGATGGCGCTGTCTCCACTGACTGTACTGTAGGAGGAGTGACAATTTGAGGGGGTTCCTCAAGGTTGATTACTTGTGGAGGGGGCTGAACTGTTTGGCCTCCTTCTTTCTGCTATAGGGCTGCCTGTAATGCAACCTCTGTTTCTATTAATTTTTCTTCAGTCTGCACCAACTGTTTGTGCAGTGTTACCAACAATGTTGCTGCATCCTGGTCCTTCTTTTGCTGGGCAATCTCCTCTGTTTGAGGGTGAAGAGTTGCTGGGACCTTTATCATCTTCCTTAGAGCTGCAATGTCTGCATCTCTTGTCTTTAGTAGTGCCTGCACAACTTTGGGATCCTTTGGGTCATGCCCAAGCTCTATGATTATATCCTCCAGAGACCTTATCTTGTTGTCTTTAGCTTGGGAGGATGCCTTTTCTAACTCCAATTGTGCAGTGGTATTATTTAAAGAATTCTGCAATCTATAATTTGTCAATGTATTATCTGCTAGGGTAGCATACACCATCTCACCTGTCTGTTTATGCAATTCAATTTGATCCATTGGGTGGATTTCCTTGGACAGGATTTCCAAGTTTGTTCTTATATAATCAGCTGCAGACTGTGGCTGCAGCGCTGTGGGCTTGAAATGGCTCATTATCATTTTGCCCTCTTGCACATCATATGCGGACATCAACCTCTGTTGGTTTGTGATGAGCCCCAATTTTGGTACAATTTGGGCTCATTTTGGCCTATTCTACTTGCTCAAACCATTCATTTTTTATTGCTTATGCATGCATTTCTTAGTTTATTCATGTTGTTTGTAGGAAGAAGGGTAGGCACTCTCTCTACGTGACTGATGCATTTTGATTCCAGGTTTTGGCATTAAAAGGGAGCAAAAGACAACGAAAAAGGAGTTAAGGAGACAATGAGGTGGCACTGCGGGTTTTGGGAGAGGATGTCCACGGTTCTAGGGACATCCCTCGTGATTCCCATCAAGAACTCTGAGCTCTAATCCATCTCCCCTCCGAGCTTAAAAAACGGCCAGCTGTTCTACAGGAACAACAGTTATAAACTGCTCTACAGGAACAGCAATTATGACCATCCTACAAGATCAGCAGTTAAACTCTAGTTGGACATCCGAGCTCCTAAAATGTAGGACACTTGTTGGATCATCGTTTTTTTATAAGTATGAAGGCTTTAGCCTTAGATAGGTTGTTGAAACTCTCGTATTTCTATTGTAATTTTGGAGCACAGTTCAGTTTTCGTTCCTTTTTGTAAGCCAATTTGGCATGATATCAGTTATGAATAAAGAAGGCAGTTTGTGATCTAGTTCTGAGTTTTTCTCAAGGAGACTATAGCTCTCAGGTTAGGGCCCAACCTGAGAGCCATAGATCCCCTCTGCTGTAGTGTTGTTTCCATTTCATTTCAGCACTGTGAGCTTTCGATTTACACATGCAATTTGAATTACAGGTTGTTAAGTTGGTCTTTCTCATGAGTTAGATAGGATTTGCTTATGGTGAGTTTGTTTACAGTTGTTTAGTGTAGCAGAGGATAGATATAGTCCATTGGAGCTCCAACAAAAAGGTTGTTCAGGCTCACTGCCGTCTCATCTGGGATTGGAGTGAAGTCCATGATTAACCACCAAAAATACGCATTTCTTTATTCCATGATTGCTGCCAACACAGTCACGTTAAGTTAGCTGCTTCTACATGATTCACACCTGCACCACACTTCCTTACCACAGCTTCATGCACGTTCTCTTTCACGTTTAGATTGCTGCTCATCGAATTTACAAGCACACGTAGTTTAGGTTGATGCATTTTTGGTTAAGAGACAGTCATAAGCATCTGTTTCACTTACACTGCTCTCTCTCATTCCATCACTTTGTCCTCCATCCTGATCACGCATGCAGACATCTCCTTGACCCCTGCTCTGCTCTGTTATCTCCCAAAGTCTTTCACTCCTCACGTACTTCCATTCTCTAGCCCTTTCATTGACCTAGCCCTCTATCTTCCAACCTACTCCTTACATTCACTCCCTATCCTATTCCTCCACTTCTACAGCCATCACCAGCCTCATTCCTACCTTACACATCTTCCCCTACCATTCCATTACTCCTCCATCACTCCAAACACTCACGGTAGGTCATCCTGTAGCCATTTGTAGACATCCTGTAGAAAATAGAGTATCCTGTAGGATCCTCCATAGCCATCCTGTAGGAGGCCACTCTCTCGGTTGCTGAGCATCTGAATGCGAGGAACCTCTGTGGATGGATGCTAAGGATCCCTAGGGACCTCTCTTAGCCTCCCCAACCTATTCCACGCTTTCCTTCCTTCTCCATCCCATCTGCACAACCAAACCCTAGTTAGCACAAGATCACCATCATCCCACACACTTAAAAGAAAATACAAAAAACATAACTTTCATGATGCAAGTAGTTTAGAACGATGCATTTTCATTTATCAGAGGTAGTGACAGCATTGGTAGAAGCTTCATTCACATTTCTTGCATTGTAGAGGTTAGACTAGTTAAATTAGGGTTTCCTAGGTTTACATGCTTTGATTTGCTTTCAGTTCATTTTTGTCAAGTAAAGTAGCTTTCCTTTGAGATTAGCTTTCGTCCATCGATTAGCAAGCTTCTTCTGAGAGCCTATAGAAGTTGGCTTGAGCCCTAGCGGACTTGTGCCAGCTGACCAAGTGACAGCTGCGACAAGAGCTAGTACTTGTGCATATAGCACCGTCGCTTCCAAGTTTGTACGAACTACCGGGTTGATAAAATGAGAGACAGGAAGCCCCAGGAGTTGTAGCATTATTGCTACAATACTGGAGCTCACCATCTTTTTGGCGCCATTGCCGGGGAAGCGTCAGAGTATTAGTAATTGTTGCTTTTCTTCTACTTCCATACTCTTACTTCTGCTCAGTAGTTTACTTCATTTCCCTTTTTGCAAAAGTAGATTAGCATTTCTTGCTTTCCTAGATTAATATTTCCTGCTTTCCTAGATTAATATTTCTTGCTTTCCTATATTAATATTTCTTGCTTTCCTAGATTAGCATTTCCTGCTTTCCTAGATTAGCTTTCCAATTTTGCAATTTCATTTGAGCAATATAGTTAGTTGTAGATCACTTTGTTTCAGTTTTGCAGGTACCAAAGAAAAAACAAAAGCACTCAAAACAAAAGAAAGAAAAGTCCTTTCCATTTCATGCCTCGTAGGAACCGTGATAGATCAGGCAAATTCCTACCAAACACCCCCACCACATCACTGAGTCGCCCTTCACTCTTCTTTGGTGACCGTGACCCAGAGGAACCTATAGGTGAACATTCAAAGATATACCAAGACCCTATAGAAGAAGAAGAGTTAGAGACCACTCCATCTGTAGCTATGGCTGACAATAGAGAAGATGAGAGAATAGAAGGAGCTTTCCCCATCCGAGAGACCAATGGGGAGATGAAAATGAAAAACATTAGCCCCTCTGCTTTGCCTCACTTCCATGGACTGACCACTGAGGATCCTGATACCTTCTTGTTTGAGTTTGCTGTCCTTTGTAGAACCTATGACTATACTAAAGATGAGCAAAAGCTGAAGCTTTTCCCTTCTACTCTTAAGTATGCAGCCCTACGCTGGTTCATGGGATTACCTGGGAATAGCATAGCTACTTGGGCTCAGATGCAGCAAGCCTTCAATACCAAGTATAGGGATTATTGTAGGTCCAAGGAAACTAAGGGAGAGATCTTTCGAATGACCATGGGGAATGATGAGTCTTTAGAGGATTATGAGGAGAGGTTCCAACTTAGCTATAAACAGGCCAGGTGCACGCTTGACCTTGAATCCCTCAAGTTGGTTCTACTCCGAGGAATCCCTAAAGATCTCTTAGACACCCTTCACATGTTAGCTGGGGGGGACATTTACCAACTGCCTTACGAGGACATCAAGACTGTGTTTCGAAATCATTCTAGGGAAGCTAGGAAAAGAGGTAGAGGAAATCTCCTCTCCACTGGTGTCCCTTTCTCCAAACATGAGTTTACAAACCAATTAGAAGATCTTAAGAGTGAGGTGAGACAGACCATTGCCATGTAGCTGGACACATTCAGGATCCAGCAGAAGAAAGAAGAAGCTGAGAGAGCCTTGGCTATCTTCTGTCCTAGGTGCACCAGAAGACACGCTAAGAACGAATGTCCATTGCATTCGGTTGAAGTGTGTTTCGTTTGTGAGGAGGACCACCCAACAAATCAGTGTCCAACCTTACCTGGATTTAAGGCCATGTACCAAGGGACTGAAGCCCCCACTGAACCTCTCTACTTCATCAACCAACGAAGGCCTCAAGGATCTAGACCTTATCAGCAGGGGATGCAAGGGGCATCTCAAGCTTATTACAACCCCAACCAATCGACTCCTATGCCTTCCTGGGGTCCCCCTGCTCATCCTTCTTGGTCCATGCCTCCTCCATGGTCTTATCCACCTCAGTATCCTACTCAACCTCCCTCTCATCCATATCACTCACATACCCAGTCGCAGCCTCAATGGAGTGCTCCTCAGTCGGGGTGGAGGCCCCAATACAACACTCCTCCTGCCATTTTGCCTCCACCACCAGTTCAACCTCAGCCTTTACCTCCTGCTCCTCCTAGGCAACCTCAGATGCCTGCTCAACCGAACCCGAACCCCAACAATAGACAGGCTCAGCAGGTATATACTGGGGAGACCTCATGCCCTACCTATGCTGTGGAGATCCAGGAGATCAATCTTAGATCTGGAAAGACTCTTCCAGATCGCCAACCTCCTCCCCCAGAGGATGAGGAAAACCATCAGGAGAGTGAACCAAAGCCTATTCCACCCTTTCCTGAGAGACTAACAGCCACCACACAACCTAACCCAGAAGAAGATGAGCTTTTGGGTGAGCTCAAGCAGTTGTGTGTAAAAATCCCACTTCTCCAAGCCATCAAGGATGTGCCTATATATAACAAGCTGGTTAAGGAGAAGTGTTTCAAACACCCAGGCAGACGGAAGAAAGATGCCTCAACTATCAATGTCATAGGACAACTGTCTGACCTTATGCTAGGACAAGTCATCTGCCCAAAGTACCTAGATCCTGGAAGCCCTGTAGTAGATGTTCACATCAATGGCACCATTATCCCCCACACCTTGATTGATCTGGGGGCAGCCATCAATGTGATGACCAGAGATACCATGCTTAAACTCAATCTTCAGGGTTCCTTGAGGAAGACCTCGACAGTACTGCAATTAGCAGATCGCTCCACCGTGACTCCCGAAGGGATTGTGGAGGATGTCATGGTCTCTATTGATTCTTGGGAATACCCTGCAGACTTCCTGGTTCTGCAACCAAAGGCCAAGCTTACTGGGTATCCGCTTACTGGGAAGTCCTGGTTACCGGGTGCAAGCCCCGGAAGTGATGATTGATGCTATGTGATTCGTTCTCCACATTTCACTAGTTTCAATCCCACTTCTTCACCCCTGTGAGCATCACCCGATGCAATGAGTGCTAAGTGAACTATTCAAAAAATCATGAGAAATTAGTCACTTTACGACTACCTCTCATGGAAATGGTCATACGTTTGAATGACTTACTTAACGCAGTTGAATCCCAAAAATGATATCTAATATAATGCACTGCGTAAATCCCCCATACTTAAAAATTGCTCTCATCAAGAGGGTTCCACCTCCTCAAAAAGTAAGGGATGTCCGGAGTTTCTTGGGATTAGCAGGATACTACCGGAGATTCATTAAGGACTTTAGCAAGTTAGCCTCACCATTGTTTGGTCTGTTGGCAAAAGATGTGGAGTTTAAGTGGACTGACGATTGTCAGAGGAGTTTGAATGAGATAAAGGACAAGTTGGTGTCAGCACCAATCCTGAGAGGTCCAAACTGGGCCCTACCTTTCCACATCCACACTGATGCCTCAAACAAAGCCATAGGTGTAGCCTTAGGGCAAGTTGAGGAAAAACTTCCATATGTCATTTACTTCGTTAGCAAAAACTTGTCCAAAGCCGAGCTGAACTACACTGTAACCGAGAAGGAATTCTTAGCTGTGGTCCATGCACTGAATAAGTTCCGTCATTACATTACTGGTTACCAGACTTTTGTACATACTGACCATGCTGCTATTAGATATTTGATGAATAAACCAGATGTGAATGCTCGTATCATTAGATGGTTACTTTTATTGCAGCAGTTTGATCTAACCATTGTTGATAAACCAGGTAGAGAGAATGTTGTTGCTGACTTTTTATCTAGATTGGATTTGTCTGCAGATGAAGATGGGACGGTGGATGACCAGATGCCTGATGAGCATCTGTTTGCTATCTCAGTACTCTCTCCATGGTTTGCTGATATAGCAAACTACCTTGTTTCAGCTCAGTTCCCTCCGCACCTCTCTTCAAAAGAGAAGAGCAAAATCATCAGAAAAAGTGCCTCATTCACTTGGATCGGGGGCAACCTGTTCAAGCTTGGCCCTGATCAGATCTTAAGGCGTTGTGTAAGGGAAGAGGAAGTCTTTGACATCCTCCTCACCTGTCACGATGGGCCTTGTGGAGGACATTTTGCAGCAAAGAGAACTGCCTTCAAGATTCTGCAGGTAGGCTACTATTGGCCCACACTTCATCAAGATGTCAGAAGATATGTCAGCCAGTGTGACCAATGCCAAAGAATGGGGAAACCGACCCAAAGGGATGAGATGCCTCTCCAACCTCAAGTGACTCTTGAGCCATTTGAGAAGTGGGGCATGGACTTTGTGGGTCCAATCAATCCCTCTTCGAGGCAGAGATCCTACATCATTGTGTGTACTGACTACTTGACAAAGTGGGCAGAGACCAAAGCCATCAAAGCAGCAACAGAAGAAAAAGTGGCCGAGTTCTTGAGAGAGAACATCTTCTATAAGTTTGGCTATCCAAGAGAGCTGGTCACCGATCAAGGGAGCCAGTTCACCTCCCACTTGGTTGAAGATCTCCTAGCTCATCACAAGATCAAGCATAGAACCTCCACTCCCTATCATCCTCAAGCAAATGGGCAGGTGGAGGTCACCAATAGAGCATTAGAGGGGATCTTGACCAAAGTGGTGAGCAGCAGCAGAAAGGACTGGGCAGATCGCCTGGTTGAAGCCACCTGGGCTTACAACACCACTTGGAAGACCACCACCGGCTTCACACCTTATGAGCTGGTCTATGGGAAGAAAGCTTTGCTGTCCATTGAGTTTGAGTATAACACTTTGAGGATGGCAGCTCAGCTAGACTTAGATCTCAACCATGCACAGCAAGAAAGGTTGTTGCAGCTGAATGGACTGGGTGAGCACCGCATGCAGGCCCTCCTTCACTCAAAAGTGGTTCAACTTCAGAGGAAGGTGTGGCATGACCAACATCTCCATGACAAGCAATTTCAGCCGGGAGATTGGGCTTTGTTGTATGACTCCAGATTCAAAGATTTCAAGGGGAAGTTGAGAACCAGATGGCTAGGACCATATGTAGTGGAGCAGTGCCATGACAATGGATCTGTCCTCATTCGAACCATTGATGAGGAAGCCATTCCCATGCTTGTCAATGGGCACCGATTGAAGATCTACAGGAAGCCTCCCTCAAGACAAGAGTTTATCAGCACTATGGAGAAATCTGTTTTGGTCATAGAGAAGGGTTCTGCCTCCATTTTGGGCATACCCTGAAGAAAAAAAAAAAGAAAAAAAAGAAAAAAAAAAATAATAAAGATCCTTGGGTGAAAACCTCTCTGAGGCGCCCAAGGCAGGCAGTAGGGGTGAAAACCTCATTGAGGCACTCCTATTGTCTTTCAAAAAAAAAAAGGAGAAAGTTTAAAAAAAAAAAAAAAAAAAAAAAAAAACGAGAAGATCCCTGAGTGAAAACCTCTCTGAGGCGCTCAGGGCAGGTAGCAAGGGTGAAAACCTCTTTGGGGCGCCCCTGCTATCTTTTCAAGAAAAAAAGAAGAGAAAAAAAAAGAAGAAAAAAAACAATAAGCACAATAAAAGTTTTGCATGCAGATGTTCTATGGAGGAGAAGAAGCCTCTCCACTCCAAGCCAGGGGCCTTCATCATGCTATCAAAGGATGTCATCAACACCTCCTCCAAGAATAACAATGTTTTTCAAGGTATGTGCAATTTTCATCATGATTTGGATCTTCTACAGGAAGATACAGTTTTCTACAGGAAGAGACAGTCTTCCTACAGGAAGACGCGGATCTTCTACAGGAAAGTGCAAAATTTCTACAGGAAGCTCTGTGTTCTACAGGAAACTTCCTGTAGAAGGTTGCGACGGCCGAAATGTGTTTTAAATGAAGATCTAGCGACTGAGGAATGGATTGAATGCATGCATGCCACTGATGGCACCTCTGAACATTGCTATTATCTTGCTCCACCATCCTCGTCGCCATGCAACCAAGATCCCTGCAGCAGCACAACAAAGCAATGAGTTCTCGTGAAAAAACATCTGTCAAAGAAAAACCAAGCACCGAGGGCCATACCACATCCACGTTATGCATCACAAGCGCTAGGATTGTGATCGAGAAGCCAGAACCGCCAGCATGTATCATGCACCCAAGGAGGTGAGACTGTTGCAAGGCTCCCGCGGGAATCCTGTAGCAGTCAAACCTGCAGGAGTGGATGCCATTCATCGCCCAGCCATCTGCAAGAAAAACGCGGGCGCATGCAACCAGAACGTCCACCACAGTGCCAGCATCCCGTGACCACGAGCCTCCGGACTGTGTAAGCCACATGCAGCAGGTAGATCCGTCGTCCAAAAACCTGAAAATCATATGCAGACGCGCGCAGGTAAGTGTTCTAATCCTTCTCTCCATCAAATCGCATGGATATTACTTTGATTTGTTTTGCATGGCATAAAGGTGAATGGTTGAGCGGCCGTAAGGCCAGTTGACTGGCCACATCGGCTAGTAAAGGGATAGTAGGATGATGAGGTGGCAGCCACAACAAAGGACACACGCAGCACGCACGTGAAGATCAGTCCCGTCAACCATGAAACGAGTTTAACCGAAAAGGGCGGCGGCAGATCTGTGGGAATGAATGCGGCAGCAAGCGAATGTGCAGGCGGATGATGGGTGACGTCATCCAATGGTCCGGCGGGGACAACTCACCCCCCGCGCCACGAGCTGCGCCGATTCAAAATCTAATCGGCTCGATTAAGCGTGTATATCCATCAACCTCACTTCAAAACTCGAGTAGTTCCTCTGATTACCTCTGCATGTTGATACGCCAAGCTCTCGGCTACCTGAACCTGGTAAGGCACCTCTCGACCGCTGTCCAACTAAAGCTCCCCCTGAAGTCTGCGCACTGCTCCTACAGGAACCGTTTCTACAGGAACGCAGTCCTACAGGAAGCAGTATCTACAGGAAAGCAGTCTCTACAGGAAGGTGAAGTCTTCACGTAAAAAAAGGTGGCGGAAAAGAGGTAACCCTGAAACTCCTTCCGCAATTGGTTTTCAAAGGTGGCAAGGTCATTATTCACAGTCTGGTCATAAAAGATATTGGATTACCGTGCCTATACTATCGCTTCTACAGGATAGCAGTATAATTAGACTGTGGTTTTGTGAATTCATTGCATGCTCTGTCTATAAGACCGAATTTCCTTTGTATCTATCGCCTTTGGTCAAAACCACTGTGTTCATCATGCCTGGTGGGTTTATCAGGCGAGAACCCATAGATTCCGCCAAATTAAGGAGAAACCCAGCAGTGGTTGAGCTCTTCACCAGAGCACAATGGATGCCTTTTTGTGATAAGCTACAAGGCTACGATGATGAAGTAGCTGAGGAATTCTTGCAGGCCTTGAAGCCTAAATCCCTGACACTGGCCACGGTAAGCTTCAGAGGCCTCAGCCTCCAACTCAACCCAGAGCACATAAGTCGAGTCACGGAACTGCCCATGGGTCTGCCGTGGGATAAAGAAGAGCGGAAGCAGAGCCAGCAAGCAAAGAAGGAGTTCTTCCCGCCTGAAGAATCATTCACAGAGGACAAAAATGGGGTGAAAAGGACAAGCCTGTTGCCACCGTGGGATGAAGTCAGTTTGCAAATTATGAAATATATCACCTGTGAGGGTCGTTACAGCATCATATATGCGTATAACTTCAGGCTGCTCAATGAACTAAGACACCAGATTGACCTCCCTGCAGCACAGAGGCTGAGCATTCCTTACTTTTTACTGCAGTCCTTGATAGAGTGCTCTACAAAGCTCAAGGACGGAATCCCTAATCAGATAGCCCATCATGGGCTGATAAAATTGCTTGTGGAGGATGCTCTCCACTCATATAAAGTCCCCCTCGCATGGGAATCATTTAGGAACTTAACAAGAGAAGGGGACATAAAAATGTTGCTTGAAGAAACGGGGTCCTCTAGCGGTGAAGAAGAAGAGCCCGTAGCCAAGAGTAAGAAAGGGAAAAGCAAAAAGGTCCCGACTCCAACACAGAAGAAAGAACGAAAAGAGAAGGAGGAGGGAAAGGATGACAGAGCAAAAGAAGACACCCCCATCCTGTCAGCAAGGGAACAGAGGTTGAAAAGCAGGGCAGTCAAAACTGAGGTGGTCCCTGCCAGCCCAAGCACCTCGTCAGCTCCTGCAGGCAAAGCCAAAAGCAAAATCCATGCAGCCAACAAAGGAAAGGTGGCGGAAGTTGCATCTACAGGAACTCAAGCACAGGCTTCTACAGGAAGGCCGAAAACACAAGAACAGGCTTCTACAGGAAGCCCGAAAACAAAGACAAAGGCTTCTACAGGAAGCCCGAAGATCAGTAAGGAGCAGGCTTCTACAGGAAGCCCAAGAGCAACAACCAAGGCTTCTACAGGAAGCCCGAAAATCATTGGGGGACAGGCTTCTACAGGAGGCCCAAAAACGGAGAAAGAGGCTTCTACAGGAAGCCCGAAAGTGCAACCATAGGCTTCTACAGGAAGCCCGAAAGCGGGCAAAGCAGGGTCTTCCACAGGAAGCCCGAAATCTAAAAAGGAGAGGCCCTCTACAAGGAGCTCTGAGAGAGCAAATCGCAAGAAAGAGAATGCTGGCATTCTTGAGAAGGAGGCAGCAGTGGCACTGGCTGGCCTCAGCACACCTCCAAAACCGAAAGAGAAAAGGGAGAGGGAGACCCCTCTACCACTTGAAGTCAGGAGGAGCAAGAGGATGACCACGGGCAAGCCACAGCCTCCACCCGGCAGCCAAACCACTTCAGGGGATGTCCCTACTTCACCCAGTCCAAGGACCCCCTCTAAAAAATCAGCCACCCCAGAAAAGGGGAGCCCAAAAATAACCTCCTGGACTCGAAAGATAGGCCAGTCGCCTTCCGAAGCCCGACTCAAGGAAGTGGAAAAGGGGAAGGAAGCATCACCTTCATCACCACCGGGGGCAGAGAAGGCAGGGCCATCAAAAGCAGAAAAGAAAGAGCCCGTTCCGGTCCCGATTCCTCAGCCAAGGACGAGAAGCAGGAGTAAGGTTGCTCAAGGATGAGCAAATGGTTCAGCTGGGGGGTGATGATGAGCCCCAATTTTGGTACAATTTGGGCTCATTTTGGCCTATTCTACTTGCTCAAACCATTCATTTTTTATTGCTTATGCATGCATTTCTTAGTTTATTCATGTTGTTTGTAGGAAGAAGGGTAGGCACTCTCTCTACGTGACTTATGCATTTTGATTCCAGGTTTTGGCATTAAAAGGGAGCAAAAGACAACGAAAAAGGAGTTAAGGAGACAATGAGGTGGCACTGCGGGTTTTGGGAGAGGATGTCCACGGTTCTAGGGACATCCCTCGTGATTCCCATCAAGAACTCCGAGCTCTAATCCATCTCCCCTCCGAGCTTAAAAAACGGCCAGCTGTTCTACAGGAACAACAATTATAAACTGCTCTACAGGAACAGCAATTATGACCATCCTCCAGGATCAGCAGTTAAACTCTAGTTGGACAGCCGAGCTCCTAAAATGTAGGACACTTGTTGGATCATCGTTTTTGTATAAGTATGAAGGCTTTAGCCTTAGATAGGTTGTTGAAACTCTCGTATTGCTATTGTAATTTTGGAGCACAGTTCAGTTTTCATTCCTTTTTGTAAGCCAATTTGGCATGATATCAGTTATGAATAAAGAAGGCAGTTTGTGATCTAGTTCTGAGTTTTTCTCAAGGAGGCTATAGCTCTCAGGTTAGGGCCCAACCTGAGATCCATAGATCCCCTCTGCTGTAGTGTTGTTTCCATTTCATTTCAGCACTGTGAGCTTTCCATTTACACATGCAATTCGAATTACAGGTTGTTAAGTTGGTCTTTCTCATGAGTTAGATAGGATTTGCTTATGGTGAGTTTGTTTACAGTTGTTTAGTGTAGCAGAGGATAGATATAGTCCATTGGAGCTCCAACAAAAAGGTTGTTCAGGCTCACTGCCGTCTCATCTGGGATTGGAGTGAATTCCATGATTAACCACCAAAAATACGCATTTCTTTATTCCATGATTGCTGCCAACACAGTCACGTTAAGTTAGCTGCTTCTACATGATTCACACCTGCACCACACTTCCTTACCACAGCTTCATGCACGTTCTCTTTCACGTTTAGATTGCTGCTCATCGAATTTACAAGCACACGTAGTTTAGGTTGATGCATTTTTGGTTAAGAGACAGTCATAAGCATTTGTTTCACTTACACTGCTCTCTCTCGTTCCATCACTTTGTCCTCCATCCTGATCACGCATGCAGACATCTCCTTGACCCCTGCTCTGCTCTGTTATCTCCCAAAGTCTTTCACTCCTTACGTACTTCCATTCTCTAGCCCTTTCATTGACCTAGCCCTCTATCTTCCAACCTACTCCTTACATTCACTCCCTATCCTATTCCTCCACTTCTACAGCCATCACCAGCCTCATTCCTACCTCACACATCTTCCCCTACCATTCCATTACTCCTCCATCACTCCAAACACTCACGGTAGGTCATCCTGTAGCCATTTGTAGACATCCTGTAGAAAACAGAGTATCTTGTAGGATCCTCCACAGCCATCCTGTAGGAGGCCACTCTCTCGGTTGCTGAGCATCTGAATGCGAGGAACCTCTGTGGATGGATGCTAAGGATCCCTAGGGACCTCTCTTAGCCTCCCCAACCTATCCCACGCTTTCCTTCCTTCTCCATCCCATCTGCACAACCAAACCCTAGTTAGCACAAGATCACCATCATCCCACACACTTAAAAGAAAATACAAAAACATAACTTTCATGATGCAAGTAGTTTAGAACGATGCATTTTCATTTATCAGAGGTAGTGACAGCATTGGTAGAAGCTTCATTCACATTTCTTGCATTGTAGAGGTTAGACTAGTTAAATTAGGGTTTCCTAGGTTTACATGCTTTGATTTGCTTTCAGTTCATTTTTGTCAAGTAAAGTAGCTTTCCTTTGAGATTAGCTTTCGTCCATCGATTAGCAAGCTTCTTCTGAGAGCCTATAGAAGTTGGCTTGAGCCCTAACGGACTTGTGCCAGTTGACCAAGTGACAGCTGCGACAAGAGCTAGTACTTGTGCATATAGCACCGTCGCTTCCAAGTTTGTACGAACTACCGGGTTGATAAAATGAGAGACAGGAAGCCCCAGGAGTTGTAGCATTATTGCTACAATACTGGAGCTCACCAGTTTGTAGGAGCCATTTTCAGCAAGTGGTTGTATAGCTGTAACCTCAATGGCTCATTTATGGTCTTGATGTCTATGAACTGTTTCATTATGCTGGACTCACCCTTTCTTTGTTGCCCTGAGGAGCTGACCTCTCCTCCAAGTGTTCTTTGCTGCTCTTGCTGTAATGAGCTAGCTGATACCTCTGTGCTGGGGGGACCCATCTGTGTTTGCCCAAAAGGCATCTCCTCCTCTGAGAAAGGATCGAGCCTTTGTCTCTTTTCCCCTTGTTGTGACGCTGCGGTGCTAAGGGGAGTCTGTTCCTGTCTGTCTCTCTTCTTACCCCTCTCTTCATTTATAGGGGTTTGGAGAACCGAAGTCTCCACTGTAACATTCTGCACTAAGGCCTCCTTTTCTTGCGTTTGCTCATCATTAGGACCAGGAGCCTCTGCCATTTCTTCCTATTGTTCAGGGTGGTTTTCAGGTTGTTGATCTTGGGTTGATTGCTGCTCTTCAAGGGCCTCTTGTTGTTCTGTTTCCTTGCCTTTATCCTTGGCTGAAGTTTCTGCTCTAATTGGGGCTTGGGCTGTCTTTTGTGGAGCTGTAGATGAGGCAGCTGCTCCCACTTGAGTGCCTGGAAGAGAAAATACCTGTGAACAAAGCTCCAAGTCAGCCAACTTTTGTAGATTTCTTATTCCTCTTTGAGCTAGTTCTTCTTGTGTAGTAGCTTCTTCTAAGGTGCCTTCCCTCCATTCTAGTTGATTTGCATATTTTTCTATGTGAGGCAACCTTACGTGACCATAACTGGCCAGCCTATATCTGATCCTTCTTAAGCTTATGAAATGAGTGGGGTCGTATGGTTTCCAAAGGAAGCTGGTCTGTAAGCCAAGGCTTTCTAGCATTCTATCTGCCTCTTGCCAACCTTCCTGCCTTTTATTGTAAATGAAGTGGCCTAATTGATTTCTAACTTTAAGCTGTGCTTTCTTGCCCCTGCTTGAGAAATGGAGCACATCAGCATTCCCAAATTGCCTGAAGTACTCGAGGGCAAACAATCTCATGGGCACATATCTGGGCAATCTGTATGAGGGCAACTCACACCCATATATTCTGATAACTGTGTGGTTTTGGTAAAAATACCAATCCCCAATGCTGTATACCTTGGACAACTGAAGAATCCTCTGCATCTCATCAGTCAGTCTTGGAGGAGGCGAGCTCATAAGTAGAGACATGGCTGGGTGGATGAAGAGGTCTATAAACTCACAATAAGTGTATGGGGAATAAGATCTGCAGTGGAAAGCAGAGGACCAATAGACCATTGACCTTGGATTGCCTTGTGCATCCACTCTTCTCACAAGGAAAGGAAATTTCTCATGCTGATAGTATAGGATTAAATGGTAGATATAGGAGGTGTATCTGAACAGCCTTTCTTTCGCCAAGTTTATCAATTGCTCATGTATTTTATTGGAGATGTAAGTGGCATAGTCATAACAGATTGGGGGCTTACCAGGGGAAAACATGGCCATCATTACCAGCACAGTTTCATCCACAAATTCTATTGAATTATAGCCCAATATGGGACTAATCATATCTGCAAGGTCTCTGCCCAATTGATTCAGGTATACATGAGAAATGGGAGGGTACTTCATGGTCTCAGAGGTTGAATCAATGAACAATTGATTTATCTTAGTGATTTGAGCATCTGTCAGTTTAGCTCCTTGTTTTATCAGATCTAATAGTGACAAAGGGGCTAATTTCTTATCAGTCTTGAAGTTCAGCATCTCTTTGATGGCTTCAGGGGTGACATAAAAAACAACTGAGCCTGAAGGGTCAAGCACAGCCCTCTGATTGGGGTCATAACAGTCAGCACATTGGTGGATTAGGTCAGGGAACTGGTTGACCTGAGGGAGCTTGAAGATGGGGAGGAAAGAGTCCCAAATGCCCAATATATCCATTCCATTATCATGCTTGAGTTTCAATTCATTTAGCAAGTGAATGTGATACTTGCTATGCATTAGCATTTCCTCTGATATTTGGTAATCTTGATCTGCTAATGGTTTCCACTCCAACTCTCTCTAAGGGGCATTCAATGGAGCAACGTTTAGGGCAACAGGTGCTACTGGTGTATCCATGTTTTATAAAGGAATTTGGGTTGAATTTCGGCTATTTTTGGGAGAAATACCGTCCTGCGCGGTAGGTGAAGTAATTTGCTGAGTTACAGCCCGTTTCAGAGCAACAGGGGTGTAATTGGGCACAATTGGCCGGTTAAAAAGAGGAATTAACTTAGTTTCAAGGTGTAGCAGGTCTATTTCTCAGGTGAAAATGGTCAATTTCCTGGTTTTTAATCAATGCAGGACGTAACAGAGTGTGCAGTCGGAGAATTAGTAAATACCTAGTGTTATAACGATGGGGGAGCTTGGTTGCAGTCAAATGCTGAGCGGCAGCAACTCCGAAATGGTATTGGTAGGTTGGCGGCAGCAAAGGTCGTAAAAACACATGCAGGAGGCAGAGAAGAATAACATAGAAAAACACGTAAAAATGGCAAAATTCGGCCAAATATGGACTTTTTGGTGTTGGCGCGAAAATTTGGATGATGTCAGCATGACGTCATCAGGTAGGGTCAGGGTCGGGTGACGTCAGCATGACGTCATCGGGTGACATGGCAGCCTGTGAGTGGTCCACGGGGACTGCATAGGTGGAGGACATGTCGGAGCGATGTCGGGCGGGGGCGCTGATGCGGCAGTGAGGTGGCGTGACGTTGGCATGACTGGTCAGCGGAAAACCGGAAGTGGGAAGCGGTTTCATATCGCACCGCTCTTTATACGGAAGCGGGATTGTCAGAGGCTGGCCCGATCCAGTGATATGGCGACGCGTGCCCCCGTGTGTACGTCAGCGGACGTCAATTTTCGGAAGCTAACGGCAGTACATCGGGGCCGTTCCGAAATTGATAAGGGCCGTCGGATGGGAAAGCCCAGATCCGACGGCTGGCGGGAGGCAAAGTTGGCCGGACGATACGGTCGGGCGGAGATAATAAAATAATATTATTTGTTGACATATGTGCCCGGCGGAACATTAGAAAAGTGGGTTTGCGGGTTTATTTACAGTGTTACGGGTAAAACGGGTTATGAGGGGTTTATTTACAAAACCGAGTTTAGGCTATTAATCCAAGCAGATCTTGGATTAATCCCAGGATTAATTTTTTAGTGCTCTTTGGGTCGCGCTCAATGTTTTAGCGCTTGCAAATATTCAAAGCCGATCATAGGGCTATAATGCCCGGGGAAGGGGATATGTAGTTTTTTGGGTTTTTTGCATAATTTACATAGTAATAGGGGGAATAGGGGGTATAGGGAGTTAAATAGTAAGAAATTAGGGGTTAATATGAGTGGAAGAGGTGGATGAGGGGATAAAAACACTAAGTTTTATATGAAATAAACTTAGTTTAGGAAGTAGATCAAAATGAAAAGAATTTACACAAGAAATGTGGCTCTTAAAGAAACAAGAACCAACATAAGACCTTGATCCCATTCATGAACATAGCTGGTAATGGGATGTTAGCAATGAATGTGAGGGGGGGGGGATTAGGAAGTTAGACATGCTTCTTTGTATTGCTGCAAAATGATGGAGAAGGGGACCCTCTCTATCCACTGATGTTTCCTTTATGTTGGACCAGTAAAATGAAAGGAATGACATTTCTTCAACCCACATCTACCTACCCATCTACTTACCTAGCATTTTTTGTTTCTTCATGGAGGGTGCAGTTCAGCTAGCAGACCCTTAATTTCTCTTTTCTTTTCTTTTTCACTTTTTCTTTTGCTTTTCTATCTAGAACTACCCTTATTGCTTCCAAGGCCCCAGATTAAGCAGTTGGGAACCTTAATTCTCTACCTAACTACTGGTCTGCCAAGATTAAACAGTTTGGACAGACTTCTTTCTCTATTCTACAACAAGAAATTGAAACATGGCATGATCCAGATTAGGCTGTTGGATCACCCATCCAAAATTCAATCAACATCAAGCTATGTACACATATCGCCTTCTCTTGAAAATATGGGATCTTTGCATCACCAAAGCAGAGCATATTTGGAACTTTCTTTGCCAATCATGAAATATGAAACCTATTGGTATAGGTATCTAACAGTGGCTCCACATGGGGATGGTTTTTCCATTTGAAAGACCAAGAATAGCAGGTCAGAATGCCTTGGCCCTTGACTTCTTGGTAGATCTCTGAACCTATTTGCCTTTTGATGATAACTTACAAAACTGGGAAGCTGCATTTTCTACATGTTAACAGAACGTAATATATACACCTGAGTATGTACAAGGGAGAATTAAGTTACAGACATGGATAGTAGTCAAAATAGTGCTTTAACATCCTGCCATTCACAGGACCTTCATCCAAATCAGCTTCATCAAGATTTTTAAGAAAGTAGGTATTGTTTCCTTGCACTGCTTGAATAGCAAATGGTCCTCTCCAAAGGGAATCAAATTTTCCATGTTTTCCTTTATCTTCCCTTCTTGAATCCCACTTGAGGACTTTGTCACCAATGTTGAAATCTTCAGCCTTAGTCCTTCTATCAAAAGCTTTCTTTAACTTTTCTTGTAAAACTTGAACTCTGCTATAGACTTGGTCTCTAGTTTGCTGTAAACATATTATCTGATTGATCCTTCTTTGCATGTCATTGGGCTCAGCTTGACTTTCTTGAAGTAGTTTCATAACAGGAACCCCTAGAGATGAAGGAAATTTGGCTTCTAATCCATAGACTAACTCATATGGGCTAACCCCAATAGATCTCTTGGTTGTTAGTCTATCTGCCCATAAGGCGTTCACAAGCTTCTTATGCCAATTCTTCTTATTTTCTTCCAACACCTTCTTTATGATGTTTACAAGGCTTTTATTTGATGATTCAGCTAGGCCATTTCCTTGGGGATAGTATGCAGTAGAATGGCCCAAGGTAATATGAAATTTGTGGCAGAAGTTCACCATCTTCTTGGATCTAAAAGCAGCAGCATTGTCTGTTATGATCTTATCAGGACAACCAAATCTAGAAAGGATATTGGTCTCAAGGAACTGAATGATAGTGGAATCATTTTCTTGTCTACATGGAACAACTTCAATCCATTTAGTAAAGTAGTCTGTAGCTGTTAGAATCCATCTATGTTGGCCTGAAGATGAGGGATGAATTTCCCCAATGAAATCCAAGCCCCATTGTTGAAAAGGTCTCTCTGTTGCAATAGGTCTCAAAGGAAGTGGCAGTAACTTTCTCTTTCCCTCAAACACTTGGCATTTATGACATGAAGTGGTAAATTTTTTTACATCAGAGAAAACAGTGGGCCAATAGTAACGAGCCCTCAGTATTTTATCCACAGTGGACTTCCAATACAAGTGTCCACCACAATCACCTGCATGAAATTCTTTCATGACATCATTAGTCTCGTTCTCAATTAAGCAGTTTAACAATATACCCTCATGGTTTTTCCAAAGTAAATTACCATCTATAACACATAATTTTGATGCTTTCATTTTTAGAAATCTAGATTTGATTCTGGACAATCCTGGGGGAGCACACAGGTTTTGCAATATATAACAGATATCAGAATACCACTGGGATTGTTCAAAGGCTACATTGATCTTTGCAGTCGCCAGCTCCGGTTCATTGTCCAGTTGGTTAATGTCCAAGGCTTGAAAATTTGTTTCAGACATTAATTTAGCCAAACCCTGCCCTTTTATCAATTTTGTGGGTTTTATTTCAATGTCAAATTCTAAAATGTTGGCAATCCATTTTCCTCTTCTGCCTTCTAAGTTTTCTTGAGTGAGTATGTCTTTCACAATGGGACTTGGCACATAAGCTAGAACATGGGAGTATAGGATGTAAATCCTAAAGTCTTTAATGGCCTTGACCAAAGCATAAGCTTGCTTCTCCATGATCTGATATTTCAGAGGTGCATCTCTAAGAGCTCTGCTAAAGAAAGCAATAGGTTTTTCATTCCCTTGATCATCTTTTTGTAACAAGACAACAGCAATTGTGTGTTGGGAAGCAAAGGAAAATATAATGAAGTCTCTATCAAATTGAGGGCTCGTCAAGACTGGGGTTTGGGTGAGGGCCAATTTTATACCTTCAAAAGCTTGATTTGCTTCTACCGTCCATTTCACCTTTGAATCCTTCTTTAGCATGTTATTTAGTAATCTGATCAATTCTGCTAAGTTTGGGATAAACCTCCTTAAAAAGTTGATCTTTCCCAAGAAGGCATGCAATTCTTTGATGTTTCTTGGGTGGGGCATTTCTAAGATAGCTTGTATCCTGTCTGGGTCAATTCTAATGCCATCCTTTGAAATGATATGACCTAACAGCTTACCTTCTTCCAAACCAAATAGAGACTTCTTGGGATTCAAGAAAATTCCGTATTTCCTACATGTTAAGAATATCTGTCTCAAATGTTTCAAGTGTCCTTGGTCGGATTTTGAGAAAGGTGTGAGGTCATCTAAGTAAATGACAAGAAAGTCATGGATCTCTTTAGCAAAAGCAATGTCCATCGCTCTTTGAAATGTAGCCCCTGCATTTTTCAAACCAAAAGGCATTTTAACATATTTGAAAGTTCCCCATGGGGTTGTGAATGCGGTTTTGTCTTGATCATCAGGGTGTACTAGGATCTGATTAAAGCCTGAGAATCCATCAAGTAATGAGATCCTTGAAGCCCCTACCACTTTTTGGAGAATGTGATCCATCTTAGGTAAGGGATAATTATCCTTGAGGGATACCTGGTTCAAATTCCTTAGATCCACACAAAGTCTTATCTCACCAGTTTTCTTTCTTGTGGGCACCAAATTTGAAATCCAGTCTGAAAACCTGATTGGTGCTATGATACCAGCTTTAAACATTTTTTGTACCTCTTTTTCAATTGAAGGGAGAAGCATAGGATTGATCCTTCTCAATTTTTGCTTGAATGGCTTTTGATTAGGCTTGAGAGGGATGGTGTGTTGGATAACAGAGGTGTCATAGGATTTTAAATCCTCATAACTCCATGCAAAAACATCTTGAAACTCTTTGAAGAGGTCAATGTATTTAGGCTTCTGATCAGGGGGTAAAGATGCGGACAATTTTATTATCTTGGGTTTTTCAGGAGTCCCAATGTTGCATTCTTCAATGGCAGCATTGAGGGGCTGCATTTTCGGTTTTCTAGGGACATCATTTGAGTCAAAAATGTCTTCCAATGGAGTTAGGCCTGTTGGTAAAAAGTTATCCTTTAGCTCTATGATTTCAGCCTCTGTACCAGCTACTTCATCAAAATGCAATTGTTCAAGCTCTTGTAACTTTTCCTTGTCAAAGTTTGTTGGACAAATTATTTGGTTAGCTGTTTTGGGTGATATTGCTTTTTGGTCCTGTTCACCTAGTGTTTGTGACTCACATACAGCCTCTGTATCAATGTTTAGTCCTGAAAATTCTTGCTGCAAAGTCAAGAAATTATTTATTTGTGCATCATCCTCAAATACTTGCCAATCCTTGACATTGTTTGGGACAGACGGTCTGTGTTTTATCTCAGCTGTAAAGCAATGCTTGGGTTTGAAAGGTAGTTTACAAGTGCTTGCAAATGTGGCTAAACTATGAGCATGAAGATTATGGTTTCTAGAAATTTTGGTGATTTGAAATTCAGTGAAGGAATTTAGTATTTCAGCAACAGCAGACCTATAAGATCTCAGTCTTTTGTCATTGGTGACAAAATTCCCCTTTACTTGTTGGATAATTAGGTCTAAGTCTCCTAGGATTGAAACTTTTGTGGCTTGTAAGGATTTTACTAGTTTGAGGCCTAGTAAAAGAGCTTCATATTCTGCCATGTTGTTGGTGCACCTGAAGTTTAGCCTGTAGGCTCGACCTTCTTCGTGATTGCTTAGTTCATTATGAATCCACACTCCAGCTCCTGCCCCTAATTTGTTGACTGATCCATCAAACTCAAGGAACCATAAGATCTCCTATTTTAAGGGATTTTCAACATTCTTTCTATAATTTGGGATTATAAGTTGGAGTTCTTGTTTTTCATCTGGTTTATCTTTGAGGAGTGACTCACCAATTGGTTTCTCAATTCAGATCTCTTGGGGACTCGGTTGCTTACTCTCATGCATGTTTTGTTCAAGTGTGACTGATTTATTATCACTCTCAGGACTTGTATCATCATTGAACAGAATAAAGGAATCCATATCTGAATGGACTGCATAAATGGGGAAATTTTGAGGCTTTTCTTCACTGCTCACCATGTATTTCGTAAGTGACTCTCTATATAGCCTCTTGGTTTGACCAAAGACTGAGATGGTGGCATATGACATGTCTAATTGCAGGGAACCTTGGAGTTTAGCCCCCCATGATCTTGATAACAACATTCCATATTTGGGTGGGATATCAGCAACTACAACATCCATTAAGATTGTTTTGTTTGGATACTGGACAAGGGATACGCATAGATCTTTTATCAAACCTAAACACTTAACTTGGCTGGAGTCAAATGAAAATAGGTCCTTATATGGTCTTGTTATGTCTAGGTTAAGTCTCTCCATCACTGATTTAGGCATAAGGTTATGAGAGGCACCTGAATCAAACATTGCATTGTGTAGTATTTTATCATGAATATGCAAGCTGACATAAAAAGGTAAGATCCCTGTAACTGCTGTCTTTCCATCTACCTCTGGACCGAAAAGTAGTTCTGGGGTATCATCCAACACATTGACATCATCTTTATTATGGGTAAGTTGAAGGGACTTTTTGATTTGTTGTTTGTCAATGTCATGCTTGGCTAGCTCTGAAAGAGGAATGGCTATCTTCAATTTGCCAATTTCAGCTTCTAAGTCAAAGGGTTTTTCAGATTGGACCTTGATATTGTGGTTGACAACCCTTTCTTTGTTGTTCAAATTTTCTTCTTGGTTTTCACTCTGATCTTGAGGCTTGTCCTTTTTACTCATTCTTTGGGAAGTAATGCTTGGATTAGGCTGTAAGGCTGATGTAGCCATTGATTGTTGATTTGGGGAAGATGCTTCAGTTATTTCTTCCACTGTTACTTCATTTGTAATTGAATCAGTTTTGTCAATTGGCTCTGTGACAATGGTTTTCTTAGGCAGTAGAGTGTCCTTTGTTTTCTCAGGCTGTGTCACATTTATAGTTCTGCTCCTTAGCTTGTATTGTTTATGAACTTCATAAACAGTTGTGTCATAGCCTTGTTTAAAGTCGAATGACTCACCTGACTTGGTTTGGAACTGCTTAATGTCATCATCCTTATGATCTTCTTGACTCAGAAAAACTTGTTGATCATCATTCAGGCCCATTAGGTTAATGTGGGTGTCATCTATCTATTCATTTGAAGTGGATGCTTCTGTATAGTTTTCTTGGAACGGAGGCCTAATCTCTGGTTCAGAATTCGCTTTACCGATATTAGGATTTTGGTTTCTTCTGAAATTGGGATTCCTAATAGGATTATTCTGTGTTGCTTCCCATGATGACTTCCTCTCAACTGATTCTACTTTGTCACCTAATCTCTGCATACCAGTGATTATTGCATCCAGTTTTTGATCCCAGCCTGAAGGCTCTTCTTTAAAGGTAGTCTTTCTCTCAGTTCTTGTCCTATTTCTCTTGGCTATCAGGTTAGCTTCTACACTTACTGCTATATCTTGCATTTCAGCTAAAGTCCGAGGAGCCCTTTCCCTTAATTGATATGCCATATCTGAGTCAAACCCATCAGGAAAGGTATATAGGGCCAGATCCGGTGGGGGTCTAAGATTTTGGGGAATAGCATTATAGACATTGTTAAACCGAGCACAGTAGTCCAAGACAGTTTCTTGGGGACCTCTTTTGATAGTATTGTATTTAGATAATATATGGAGTGGGTCCTTCTTCTTCTCCCATCTGTTGATAAATGTTTGATAGAGGGCTTCAGGGTCAGCTATTGAGTTTGCTGCAAGTGACCTAAACCATGTTCTTACATCCCCTGTTAAGCTTTGCACAAAAATTTTCATCCTAACCCCATCATCATCTATTTCGTAGTTTTCAAAGTAGTCCTGCATTTTCTTAGTATGTTGAAGGGCTGGATATGAGCCAGTACCATCAAAGTATGAGATCTTGCTTTGGTACTCTTGAGGCATAGGAGCTGGATTGGCCGGTAACTACAGTGGGGCATATCTATTGGCCATGTTTGGTGGGACAATAGGGAAAGCAGGGATGAATGGGACAAGTGGAGGAAATGGGATGAAAGGGGTGTATGTAGTTGATGGAGTGTTTGAAAGGATACCTTGTGAAGTGGATGAAGAGCTAGGAGATTGTGGGCCAGTTGTATGAGGATGTAGAGAAGCCTTAGCAGGGGTTGGAATGTCAGTTTGGAGACCTGCTTCCGAACTTGAATCTGATAAAGTGCCTTCTGATTTGTGTCTCTTGAGGATTCTTGCAATCAAGTTTGGATTTTGAAACTCAGGTGCTGGATCAGGATCTGGGTTTGATCTGGTGTAACGAGTTTTCTTCTTAGGAGCCAGCTTCTATAACTTTCTTTCTGAGAATTTCTAAGGAGGTAGTGATCTTTTGACAAGGACTGGTCAGTTATAGCACAGCTATATGAAAATTAATACTGAATAAAGATTGACTGAGGCAGCTTTTATATACTCCTGCAAATGCAAAGCAGAGGCAGTTTCTAAGGCTGTCTGGCTGTCACTCAGGCTTTATCTACAGCATTAAGAATCAGATAGGAGGTTGCAAAGTTTATCCAGGTCCCCAGTGGAGTCGCCATTTATGTTAACACCCAGGTTGTTCCCTTTGACTCCCTAGGGAATACGGCCGGGGTAACCACTAACCAAGCTTTTGATTATGGGTTCTAGCCTACCTATAATCAGAGAGGGCTCTCTCTTTAAGTTTTAGCTCTGTTTGGGAAGATTTTAGGCTAGTTACGAGTTCAGCTTTTGTTTAAGGTTTTGGTTGTGAACTGTTGTTTTGAGAAGGGCATGAAATGTTTGAGGGATTTTTAGTCCATTGGGAATATGGAGTCAGAAGATTGAGTAGTTCCTGATGTCTGTGATGGAGAAAGATTTACTGCAGAGCTAGACAGCTATTCATGGTACAATTTCTAGTTTATAAATGAAACAGAGTGAAATGGAAACTTATACACAGTGTGACTGTAAGTTGAAAAAGCCGATTCTATTCAGTAGCATCTAAGAATTACTGCACAGAAACTGTTAAATATTTATAGTAAGTTGGAGCATTTAAGAATTCCAATTTAACAGATAAACCTGAAGAAAACATTTATAACAAGGAAAGATTGAATTCAGGGTGTCTCCATGGACAAATCCTGAGCTATTCTTCTTCTTTCTTGTTGAGATTAGACCACATACATGAGAAATGAAATAAACAAAAATTAAACACAGACAGAGATAGAGAAACTTATTGTATCAAGCTATAGCACTAGAATTCTGCAGCATTCAATGGTTCCAACACAGCATACATCAGAAAAGACAATCTCTGAAATCCCAAAACTTCTTTGTATTATCTCTCCAAAGATACAGCCGAGTTCTCTTTCTGAACAAGTAACAACAACCCCAAATGAGATGCGCAGGGGTGAATATATACAAAAATATCAAGGAAAATATCTGAAGTAACAGTTATTGAACAATAACTGCTTCTACCAACTTTTACAATATAGTGGTTACAAAATTTAAAGCCTCTGGCATAGGTACACAACAGCTGTCTGTTGTTTGTCAGATTAACTTGACTTTTGGGCCAGAGGGCTGGCTGAACTTCTTCTTCGACGGTTGATGCTGGCTGTGGCTGCTGCTGACACGTTGTGGCACGGATATTCTTGAGCTATCGGTCTGTATTCTTCAGGCCGTGACTGTTGACTTGTGTTTTCTTCAATTGTTTGCTGCTTGCTGTAGGATGTCTTTAATCAGAATATTTAATTAATCAAAGTAGAATTCTAATCATATCAGTCCACCATTAATCAGTAGGCATTTGGTGCCTTTGCATTTTGCGTAATGTTTCATCAGCATCTGTATATTTGTAGTAATTAGGGGGTGATGCAAACAGATGGTTGATTTCATGTTCTATATAAAACAGATTTTCTAATTTATCATACAATTCTTCCCCTGTAGGTGGCCCAGCTCCTTCTGAAGTGCTGGATGAGGTAATCAACTGATCAGTGATGTAAGTGTTGACTCTTTTGGCATATTGCTCATGAGACCACAGCCTTCCAGTGCTGTTTATTAAACTGGGAAGTCCTCTGTCATATAATGCTGTAATCTTGGCACCAAAAGCATTTACCTCTGCTTGAATATCCTGACATTTTCTCTCTAGTGCCTGTACATAGTTTCTGAGGGTGAGTACCCTTTTAATCAGCAAAATTGTATCAGTTCTATCTCTGATACCCATGTTTGCTAGCTGTATGCCATTTTTGTGATTCAACACATTGATCATTCTATTAGCTATCTCTGGCATACTTCCTAGAGCAGCTCTGGCTTTTTGATTTTCTGCATAAGCCCTGCCCAGCAAATCCATTTGCTCATGGATAGTCAGTATATATTCCCATTGGTCTGTGATTGATTGACCAATCTTTTGCCACAAGATCTTCTTGAGCTCTGTTATTGCTTTTCCCATGGCCATTTCTTTCTCGAGCTCTTTGATTTTTCTTTCCAGGGTCTTTGTTTCCCTTGCCTTTTCTGCCACTTGTTGTTTAGATTTGTCATATTTCTCATTAATTTTGGCCAATTCCTCCCCGGTTTCTTTCAGCTCTGCGATCTGGGCTTCTAGGGCCTGAATTTCATTCTTTAATTTCTGCATGTCAAGGCTTGCAGCCTGTTCTGATGTTGGTGCTGGTGCTGAGGTTGATGGTGTTGTCTCCACTAACTGTACTGTAGGAGGAGTGACAATTTGAGGGGGTTCCTCAAGTTTGATTACTTGTGGAGGGGGCTGAACTGTTTGGCCACCTTCTTTCTGTTGTAGGGCTGCCTGCAATGCAGCCTCTGTTTCTATTCATTTTTCTTCAGTCTGCACCAACTGTTTGTGCAGTGTTACCAGCAATGTTGCTGTATCCTGGTCCTTCCTTTGCTAGGCAATCTCCTCTGTTTGAGGGTGAAGAGTTGCTGGGACCTTTATCATCTTCCTTAGAGCTGCAATGTCTGCATCTCTTGTCTTTAGCAGTGCTTGCACAGCTTTGGGATCCTTTGGGTCATGCCCAAGCTCTATGATTATATCCTCGAGAGACCTTATCCTGTTGTCTTTAGCCTGGGAGGATGCCTTTTCTAACTCCAATTGTGCAGTGGTATTATTTAAAGAATTCTGCAATCTATAATTTGTCAATGTATTATCTGCTAGGGTAGCATACACCATCTCACCTGTCTGTTTATGCAATTCAATTTGATCCATTGGGTGGATTTCCTTGGACAGGATTTCCAAGTTTGTTCTTATATAATCAGCTGCAGACTGTGGCTGCAGCGCTGTGGGCTTGAAATGGCTCATTATCATTTTTCCCTCTTGCACATCATATGCGGACATCAACCTCTGCTGGTTTGTAGGAGCCATTTTCAGCAAGTGGTTGTATAGCTGTAACCTCAATGGCTCATTTCTGGTCTTGATGTCTATGAACTGTTTCATTATGCTGGACTCACCCTTTCTTTGTTGCCCTGAGGAGCTGACCTCTCCTCCAAGTGTTCTTTGCTGCTCTTGCTGTAATGAGCTAGCTTATACCTCTGTGCTGGGGGGACCCATCTGTGTTTGCCCAAAAGGCATCTCCTCCTCTGAGAAAGGATCGAGCCTTTGGCTCTTTTCCCCTTGTTGTGACGCTGCGGTGCTAAGGGGAGTCTGTTCCTGTCTATCTCTCTTCTTACCCCTATCTTCAATATAGGGGTTTGGAGCACCGATGTCTCCACTGTAACATTCTGCACTGAGGCCTCCTTTTCTTGCGTTTTCTCATCATTAGGACCAGGAGCCTCTGCCATTTCTTCCTGCTGTTCAGGGTGGTTTTCAGGCTGTTGATCTTGGGCTGATTGCTGCTCTTCATGGGTCTCTTGTTGTTCTGTTTCCTTGCCTTTATCCTTGGCTGAAGTTTCTGCTGTAATTGGGGCTTGGGCTGTCTTTTGTGGAGCTCTAGATGAGGCAGCTGCTCCCACTTGAGTGCCTGGAAGAGAAAATACCTGTGAACAAATCTCCAAGTCAGCCAACTTTTGTAGATTTCTTATTCCTCTTTGAGCTAGTTCTTCTTGTGTAGTAGCTTCTTCTAAGGTGCCTTCCCTCCATTCTAGTTGATTTGCATATTTTTCTATGTGAGGCAACCTTACATGACCATAACTGGCCAGCCTATATCTGATCCTTCTTAAGCTTATGAAATGAGTGGGGTCGTATGGTTTCCAAAGGAAGCTGGTCTGTAAGCCAAGGCTTTCCAGCATTCTATCTACCTCTTGCCAACCTTCCTCCCTTTTATTGTAAATGAAGTGGCCTAATTGATTTCTAACTTTAAGCTGTGCTTTCTTGCCCCTGCTTGAGAAATGGAGCACATCAGCATTCCTAAATTGCCTGAAGTACTCGAGGGAAAAAAATCTCATGGGCACATATCTGGGCAATCTGTATGGGGGAAACTCACACCCACATATTCTGATAACTGTGTGGTTTTGGTAAAAATACCAATCCCCAATGTTGTATACCTTGGACAACTGAAGAATCCTCTGCATCTCATCAGTCAGTCTTGGAGGAGGCGAGCTCATAAGTAGAGACATGGCTGGGTGGATGAAGAGGTCTATAAACTCACAATAAGTGTATGGGGAATAAGATCTGCAGTGGAAAGCAGAGGACCAATAGACCGCTGACCTTGGATTGCCTTGTGCATCCACTCTTCTCACAGGGAAAGGAAATTTCTCATGCTGATAGTATAGGATTAAATGGTAGATATAGGAGGTGTATCTGAACAACCTTTCTCTCGCCAAGTTTATCAATTGCTCATGTATTTTATTGGAGATGTAAGTGGCATAGTCATAACAGATTGGGGGCTTACCAGGGGAAAACATGGCCATCATTACCAGCACAGTTTCATCCACAAATTCTATTGAATTATAGCCCAATATGGGACTAATCATATCTGCAAGGTCTCTGCCCAATTGATTCATGTATACATGAGAAATGGGAGGGTACTTCATGGTCTCAGAGGTTGAATCAATGAACAATTGATTTATATTAGTGATTTGAGCATCTGTCAGTTTAGCTCCTTGTTTTATCAGATCCAATAGTGACAAAGGGACTAATTTCTTATCAGTCTTGAAGTTCAGCATCTCTCTGATGGCTTCAGGGGTGACATAAAAAACAACTGAGCGTGAAGGGTCAAGCATAGCCCGCTGAGTGGGGTCATAACAGGCAGCACATTGGTGGATTAGGTCAGGGAACTAGTTGACCTGAGGGAGCTTGAAGATGGGGAGGAAAGAGTCCCAAATGCCCAATATATCCATTCCACTATCATGCTTGAGTTTCAATTCATTTAGCAAGTGAATGTGATACTTGCTATGCATTAGCATTTCCTCCGATATTTGGTAATCTTGATCTGCTAATGGTTTCCACTCCAACTCTCTCTAAGGGGCATTCAATGGAGCAACATTCAGGGCAACAGGTGCTACTGGTGTATCCATGTTTTATAAATGAATTTGGGTTGAATTTCGGCTATTTTTGGGAGAAATACCGTCCTGCGTGGTAGGTGAAGTAATTTGCTGAATTACAGCCCGTTTCAGAGAAACAGGGGTGTAATTGGGCACAATTGGCCGGTTAAAAAGAGGAATTAACTTAGTTTCAAGGTGTAGGAGGTCTATTTCTCAGGTGAAAATGGTCAATTTCCTGATTTTTAATCAATGCAGGACGTAACATAGTGTGCAGTCGGAGAATTAGTAAATACCTGGTGTTATAACGATGGGGGAGCTTGGTTGCAGTCAAATGCTGAGCGGCAGCAGCTCCGGAATGGTCTTGGTAGGTTGGCGGCAGCAAAGGTCGTAAAAACACATGCAGGAGGCAGAGCAGAATAACATAGAAAAATGCGTAAAAATGGCAAAATTCGGCCAAATATGGACTTTTTGGTGTTGGCGCGAAAATTTGGATGACGTCAGCATGACGTCATCAGGTAGGGTCAGGGTCGGGTGACGTCAGCATGATGTCATCGGGTGACGTGGCGGCCTGTGAGTGGTCCACGGGGACTGCATAGGTGGAGGACATGTCAGAGGGATGTCGGGCGGGGGCGCTGATGCGGCAGTGAGGTGGCGTGACATTGGCATGAGCGGTCAGCGGAAAACCGGAAGTGGGAAGCGGTTTCATATCGCATCGCTCTTTATACGGAAGCGGGATTGTCAGAGGCTGGCCCGATCCAATGATATGGCGACGCGTGCCCCCATGTGTACGTCAGCGAACGTCAATTTTCGAAAGCTAACGGCAGTACATCGGGGCCATTCCGAAATTGATAAGGGCCGTCGGATGGGAAAGCCCAGATCCGACAGCTGGCGGGAGGCAAAGTTGGCCGGATGATACGGTTGGGCGGAGATAATAAAATAATATTATTTGTTGACATATGTGCCCAGCGGAACATTAAAAAAGTGGTTTTGCGGGTTTATTTACAGTGTTACGGGTAAAACGGGTTATGAGGGGTTTATTTAGAAAACCGAGTTTAGGCTATTAATCCAAGCAGATCTTGGATTAATCCCAGGATTAATTTTTTTGTGCTCTTTGGGTCGCGCTCAATGTTTTAGCGCTTGCAAATATTGAAAGCCGATCATAGGGCTATAATGCCCGGGGAAGGGGATATGTAGTTTTTTGGGTTTTTTGCATAATTTACATAGTAATAGGGGGAATAGGGGGTATAGGGAGTTAAATAGTAAGAAATTAGGGGTTAATATGAGTGGAAGAGGTGGATGAGGGGATAAAAACACTAAGTTTTATATGAAATCAACTTAGTTTAGGAAGTAGATCAAAATGAAAAGAATTTACACAAGAAATGTGGCTCTTAAAGAAACAAGAACCAACATAAGACCTTGATCTCTTTCATGAACATAGCTGGTAATGGGATGTTAGCAATGAATGTGAGGGGGGGAATCAGGAAGTTAGACATGCTTCTTTGTATTGCTGCAAAATGATGGAGAAGGGGACCCTCTCTATCCACTGATGTTTCCTTTATGTTGGACCAGCAAAATGAAAGGAATGACATTTCTGCAACCCACATCTACCTACCCATCTACTTACCTAGCATTTTTTGTTTCTTCATGGAGGGTGCACTTGAGCTAGCAGACCCTCAATTTCTCTTTTCTTTTCTTTTTCACTTTTTCTTTTGCTTTTCTATCTAGAACTACCCTTATTGCTTCCAAGGCCCCAGATTAAGCAGTTGGGAACCTTAATTCTCTACCTAACTACTGGTCTGCCAAGATTAAACAGTTTGGACAGACTTCTTTCTCTATTCTACAACAAGAAATTGAAACATGGCATGATCCAGATTAGGTTGTTGGATCACCCATCCAAAATTCAATCAACATCAAGCTATGTACACATATCGCCTTCTCTTCAAAATATAGGATCTTTGCATCACCAAAGCAGAGCATATTTGGAACTTTCTTTTCCAATCATGAAATATGAAACCTATTGGTATAGGTATCTAACAAAAGGGATGTGCTATGAGTGAAATTTCTTGAGGTAGAGTGCATCAGGAGAATTAGGAAGGACATGGCCTTCAGAATCCTCCAGAAAAATATGCCCCCATGCCTATGTGGAAGGTTGATAAGGGGTAGACATAGCTACCATGATTTTCTTGTTGGAAATAATAGTGAGACGAGGGGGGGGGGTGAATCAGTATTAGCAAATCAATAATCTTTTCATTTCCATTATCAAATTCATATACGCTACTTCAGTTAAGGATACCCATGTGTATACGCAACTGTGTTTAATGCAACTAGCGTATATCCAATAAACTTATGATTCAGTTAGTTGATCTTCAATGAATGCATCAGAACATTATTAACCATATCAACAGTAAACAGGTGCAGTAAAACAGAATAGATCGTCACACATAAGAAGCACACATGAACGCCATGATATAAGGTGGAAACCCAATGTGGGTGAAAATCACCTGCTGCAATTCCTCTCTATCTTCTTTTAATAAGAAACATTTTTTTACAATATTTTTGTACTGGTGCAGTCTTATACTAGTACGCAGGCTTCTACCTGCAGAAGGCTACAACCTTCTCTCATTCTCCAGCTTCTCCTGGAAGGGAGCTACAACCCCCTTAGCTCTTGTACTAGCTAATGTTCTAGTACATAGGTGCTACAGAAGGCTACAACCTTCTCTTTTCTTCTAGGGACCACATTTCATAAATTTTCATACTAGATCCATAAATACAAAACAGTCACCACTGCAATACAATCATTAACTCTGAATCACCCAAGAACTGAATCACTGAAACCCTATCATCAATACACATTCACCAGAACATGTAGCAGAGCCCAGAACTCTGCAACAACCACTAGAACCAATAGCAACCTCAAACATCAAATCTCATAATGTATACGCTACTTGACAATGTCGAACAAGTGTGTATATGCCCTTTCACCAGAGAGAACCCGCGTATAGATCTAAAAATAATTACTTATACCTTTGTTGTAATTTTCAACTTTAGATATACCCAGAACATAAGATATAAAGGATAAAACATGCGTCAGTATTAAGATCTACTCATGATCATACCATATAATGATAATGCATTTTAGTCTTCATGATCCCGGTCCATCAACCTTTCTCAACCGCATAGGTGCCTCCTCGGTTCTGATCAAGCAAAGCATCACAAACCCATAACCAACATACTAGATCTCACACTTCATCAAATATTCATCACTTGCACACTTGCTCCTATTGGCCTAGTGATCTTCTCCTTATATAGGTTTAGGTCTCTCTCAATACCATGGTCCAAAACCATGTAGAACCAATACCTTGGACCCAATACCTGGGGTCAACACTTCGGACCAAATACCATGGACCAATACCAAAATACCATGGACCAAATACCACGGACCAAAACTTAGATTCCCAACATGTACACGCCTTTCCTTCTGTAAACCTACGTGTGTACGTATATGTGACTTTGTATATGGTGAACCCACGTGTATACGGTTCTTTGTCACATAACACCTGCGTATACCTCTCTGATCATTAATTCTTTGCTATTTACTAGTTGTACTATGATCTGTCATTTGAGTGAGTTGCCATCAAGGACAACACCTGTATCATACCTGTATCATAATGCCAACAATCTCCCCCTTTGGACTTGATGGCAACAACCACACCAAGTCACTCTTCCCCTTTGACATCAAGGGAAAAGGAAGGACCAAGATATTCTCTCCCTTGATATACATTCTGCTGTCCATACTCCCTCCTAAGTACATGTTGAAATCTCTGATTGAGCTCCCCCTTTGTACATGCCAAGATGTACCAATCCGTCCATGCTCCCCCTGAGCACATGCCGAGTCTGCAAAAATATTTTTCAAGAGAATAACACGACTCTACAACTCAACTAAGTGAGTATGATCTTCCTATCACCAATGACTCATACATACATCAATCTCCCAATGAAGTGGGGATACACCATTTTAACTCATCTACCCATCCAAGTGGGGATATACCAAATGTTTATACATGACTGAAATAGACATTATTACATCATCCTTCCCATGCAAAGTGGGGTTAAAAATTGGGTCTTTTCATGACCTTTACATCAAATGATATACATGACTTTTATAACAATGACCAACAATCTAAACAAGACCATGATAGTCATCAGCAACTATCGTACACCATATATGATTTGCACCATAAGCATCTGTCACTAGCATCCAAACCTGTAACCTGCAATCCATTTTCTTAGTCAATCAGCAATCGGTAGCAACATGTGTCAATAAGCATCATCACCAAAGGCTTCTAACCATAATTCCAACAATGCATTATTCGAAGCATATGCTCCCCCTGAGCCTGTGCCAACCATAATATATCATGATCGAACCATGTCCTGAGTCTGTTCTGTTACTTTTTCTTTAGAGCTCCATATACGCAACTCTGCAGCCTCTAACTCGCGTATATACATGACTTATCTTCATAATATTTGAGTATGCAAATTGGAATACTGAAAGTCTACACTTTCAGTTTCCCCTGTGTCTATTATGTCAACTAACTTAGTTATGCCACATCTTTCCATCTCTAAATTTGTCTTCTTCAATACCTGGAATTACGATGATGTATGATCCTCTTTCTTTGGAGTTCAAATTTTTCTCCTACATTCCCTTACTTTATGTCCAAACTTGTTACATGCATAACATTTTACATGTTTCATGTTCCTTCTATTGCAATCGATTGCTTTGTGACCAAACATATTGCAAGAAAAATAATATCCATTAAAGTACATGGAACATGATGATCTTTCTGTGTGACGGTCTTGAACCATTCTTCTTCTACATATGGCTGCAACATGTCAATATTATGAAATTCACAACATTCAACATTACTCATCGGAGGAAATAACCGTTTATCACTTCCACAGTTAGGAACAAAAGATTTTCTTTGAAGAATTTATTTCCCTGGTTGCTGCTGTGGTTGACCACTTATCTCCTTGTTGAACATTTTATATTTTGCATTAGAATTCCTTCCCTCACCTTGTGAGATAGATTCACCTTCAACAGTTTCATAAAAACCAAGACTAGTTTTGTTAGCAGGGGATCTTTGACTACTAAGAATATCATCCAAAATCTTAGTACTGTCTTGAAATCATAACAGTTTATCCTTTTCTTCTAATTTACCTTTTAATATATTTACCTCAAACTGATGTTGTTCTTCCCTTTCCAGATATTGCTTCCTTATGTTTTCTTCAGCTTTTCTTCCTTCTTCCACTTGTTGCCTTAATTCGAGCACTTCATGTTCTTGTTCTTCAAGAGCTTCTTTATTATGCTTCTTTGATTCTTTAAGATATTCTTTTAGAGAGAGGATCTTAGATTCAAGTCTCTAAATTGTTATGCTCTGATCTTTTACTACATCCTGCAGTTGCTCCCTTACTCTGGTTACTGTCTCCAACTGTTCTTTTAATCTGGTAACTTCTTCTGTTTCTACGTCCTTATTTTCATATGCCATGAGAAGTCTAATGTCTTCATCACTATTGGATGAGTCATTACTTTTATCATGAGTATAATAACTTCTATTACCTTCTTCAGACATCTTTCCTTTGTTATGAGGGCATCTAGCAGCGTAGTGACCAACTCTACCACAAGAAAAGCATTTGAAAGGTAGCTTACCTTTGAACCTTCCAGATCCCTGTTCAAGATTCTTGACAAAATTTACCTCATATTATTCTTCTGAAATGTATCCCGATTCATTGAGATTTTATTTTCCATTTGTTGATACTTTAAATGTAGCTTCTCTCATATCTGATGGTCCTCCTTTTCTCATCTCAAAAGCAGTTAAGATTCTGTGAAGCTGCGTCATAGTGACTTTCTGCAGATCCTCCTTTTCTTCTATGGCTGACACTTTGGACTCAAATTTAGCAAACAAGGATCTCAAAACTTTCTCAACTAAGACAACTTCCTTAATTTCTTCACTCAAATTCCTCATACAATTGACAATCTCATCTATACGCAGGAAGTAATTAGCTATGCTTTCATTATTATGCATCTTAAGAGTTTCATACCATATTATGAGAGTTTGAAGCTTAGCACATTTTACCTGATCATCTCCTTCAAAGCTTAGAATGATTTTGTCCCATATTTCTTTGGTTGATTTGAACTGCATGACCTTGACAAATTCTAATTGTGACAAACTTCCCAATAAGATAGTAACAACTTGGGCATTGAATTCATATTGCTTTCTATCTGTTGTATCTGTAGGAATTGCTGATGGATATGTATATCCTCCTTCCACGATTCCCCAAACATTCATTCCAAGCTATTGTATATATTTTGTGGTTCTTATCTTCCAGTACATAAAATTACTCCCGTCGAAGATTGGTGGTCTGATAGATCCCTCTCTTTCTTGATTACTCATTCTGATGGATCTTCCTTCAAGCGATCAAGCTTCTTCTGAAGGATTTGCTCTAATACCAATTGTTGGAAATAATACTGAGAGGAGGAGAGCGAATCAGTATTAGCAAATCAATAATCTTTTCATTTCCATTATCATATTCATATACGCTACTTTAGTTAAGGATACCTACATGTATACGCAACTGTGTTTAATGAAACTAGCGTATATCCAATAAACTTATGATTCAGCTAGTTGATCTTCAATGAGTGCATCAAAACATTATTAACCATATGAACAGTAAACAGGTGTAGTAAAACAGAATAGATCATCACACATAAGAAGCACACATGAACACCATGATATAAGGTGGAAGTCTAATGTGGGTGAAAACCACCTGCTGCAATTCGTCTCTATCTTCTTTTAATAAGAAACTTTTTTTTACAATATTTCTGTACTGGTGCAGTCTTATACCAGTACGAAGGCTTCTACCTGCAGAAGGCTACAACCTTCTCTTGTTCTCTAGCTTCTCCTAGAAGGGAGCTACAACCCCCTTAGCTCTTGTACTAGCTAATGTACTAGTACGTAGGTGCTAACATACAGAAAGTTACAACCTTATCTTTTCTTCCAGGGACCACATTTCATAAATTTTCATACTGGATCCTTAAATACAAAACAATCACCACTACAATACAATCATTAACTCTAAATCACCCAACAACTGAATCACTAAAACCCTATCATCAAAACATAGAGTAGAGCCTAGAACTCTGCAACAACCACTAGAACCAACAACAACCTCAAACTTCAAATCTCATAATGTATACACTACTTGACAAAGTCGAACCAGCATGTATATGCCCTTTCACTAGAGAGAACCCTCATACAGATTTGAAAATAATTACTTATACCTTTGTTGTAATTTTCAACTTCAGATGTACCCAGAACATAAGATATAAAGGATAAAACATGTGTCAGTATTCAGATCTATTCATGATCATACCATATAATGATAATGCATTTTAGTCTTCATGATCCCAGTCCATCAACCTTTATCAACCACATATGTGCCTCCTCAGTTCAGATCAAGCAAAGCATCACAAATCCATAACCAGCATACTAGATCTCACACTTCATCAGATATTCATCACTTGCACACTTGCTCCTCTTGGCATAATGATCTTCTCCTTATATAGGTTTAGGCCTCTCTCAATACCATGGTCCAAAACCACGTAGAACCAATACCTTGGACCCAATACTCGGGGTCAACATTTCGGACCAAATACCATGGACCAATACAAAAATACCATGGAACAAATACCATAGACCAAATACCATGGACCAAAACTTAGATTCCCAACATGTACGCACCTTTCCTTCTGTAAACTTGCATGTGTATGTATACGTGACTTGGTATATGGTGAACCTGTGTGTATACGCTTCTTTGTCACATTACACCTATGTATGCCTCTCTGATCATTAATTCTTTGTTATTTACTAGTTGTACTATGATCTGTCATCTGAGAGAGTTGCCATCAAGGACAACGCCTGTACCATACCTGTATCATAATGCCAGCATTCCTCATCAGGCTGGGAGATGGGTGAACGGGAGGAAGACTGACTACATGATATGGTGACGTTACCTGGTGCATCAACCTACGAAATAAGGTTCACATACGTATCATCTAGAATGATAGATGATGAGCTAGTAGATGGAGGATCCATGGATGTTGAGACTAGGAATTTTGTCAAAAGAGTTTCGATAGAAGCATGCTCAAAAACCTTAGAAGGTTTGCCTGCAAGGAACTCAAGGATGATGACAAGTAAAGGATATGGATTGTCGTGTCTGTCGTCTTGACATCGGGGGGAGGGATCACAATGGTGGGACCAGAGTCCCTCTGTTCTGGTTGATTAGTGGTACCAGAATCCATGGGTAGAGGAGTAGATGATACACTACGAGTGGCCTCATATTCATGAAGCACTTCAAGGCAGTCGCAAAATTCATCGAGACTAGGGAAACAATGGGAATAGTGACCATGATGATCACACAGGGAACAAGGGTGATTTGTGCACAATGTTTTGAGTTTCTTGGGTGGGCCCGACAAGTTAACATGGACTTCTTAGATATTTGACTCAGGGAACGCTTCATGAACCAAAGGTTTGAGTTGAGGAAGCTCGGAACAATTACTGGTGGCATGCCCAACAACTTTACATAAAGCACATGGAGGTGACAACTTTGGGGCCTTGGGGGCTGGAGGAGCTTAGGGAGCCTTGTCTTTTGATTCTTTCATTGTAGCTTTTCCCCCCTGTCTAGATGCTTTCGCAATAGGAGTGGGTTCCTATTAAGGTTGTGATGGATCTGGGCCAACGAAAGGGGTCGTAAGGACCAATTGAACTGGGGTCAAAGCATGATAAGGTCTTAGCTGACCAGGCAAAATGTTTAGAGGGGGATCAATGTACCATACTAGGATCCCTAGGGTCGTATTAGGAAGGACCAGAAAAGCCATGATAAGGACAGAAAATACTCTCGGAGGGGGGAATAAGAAAGGTATATGGCCTGCAGGGTAATTTCCCAGTGGAATAGCTCTTGGATGGTTGAGACTCGAAGGAAGAATTCCTGGTGGAAACATAGGAGAGGCACCCACAAATGGAGGAGGTCCTTGGGGGGTGGATCTAGAGGGCTCGACTGGGATGGCAACAATAGGGTGTTGACGAGTTGGCTATTAATCAGATGTACCAGAGTGCTTGAGAGCAACTTGTAACACTTGTAACATGCAAACACTCATAGTGTTAGGCTTTGATATGGGAGGGGGAGGACCAGGGAAAGCACCCAATAATGTGGAGTCTTTATAGACTCTGGGTGAAACTCCGGTGAGAGGAGTTGAAGACTATTTATCTTACATTGATGAGATAATGGACTCAGGGGAGATAACAGATTTCGGCTCGTAGTAAATCAACTGATTAATGTTAACGGTCTTCCCTTCATGGGGGAAGCACATCTTGTGGAACAATGCAAACACGACGCCTGACATGGAATATGTGTAACTAGGACCTAAGAGAATGTTGTAATATAAAGGGGCATCAATGACTTCAACGTTGACATGGATATTCTTGCCTACAAGGGTCATTGGAGAGTTGCGGTACGTGCCAAAGGGTTGGGAGGAGTGTCCATCCTAAGCACGCAAAGTGATGGTGGAGGGGGAAAACTCAAGTGACTTAATTTGTTTCCAAACAATAGTAGACATCACGCAGGTGGATGCACCTTCATCAATAATGCATCGAGAGATGATGGCATTATGAACTCGGACTAGTATCTGGAAAGCAACAGATGAAGGAAATGGGGGATGTTCTGATGTATCAATGGGAATACAATCAAACGATCATCAGAAGGATCTACTAAACCCAAGGCAGTTAATAGAGATTTATTTTGAGATGGGCATGACTGAAGGATTTCCAATGTTGACATGGCAATAGGTGATTGCACCAAGTCGTCTACTATGCTTTATGTATGGGCATCTCAGTTAGAAGCTGCATTATAACATAATGGTCCCTTTGGGATCTTGGGAATGGCCTCAAATTTAGGTTGAAGGATCTGTAATAGACCATTTGGTGTCATAAGCGGCTCAATAGATTCTTTGGTTTTGGACTCAGTGGCAGACGAAGTCAATGGATTGTCATATTGACGCGACCAAGTTTGTAGGTTTATATCAGAGGGGTTAGCCTCATCAGATTTCATCATAAGGATCCAGTAGCCACTAGGACTAGAAGGTTGGGGGGATGGGCTGCTTGACCTGGCTGAGGTTGAGTAGCAAAAAATCCTTGCTGAGGGAAAGGATTTGTGAGCACTACCAGTTGAGATTGTGCAATATTTTGAGGCGACTTTTGACCTCTAGAAGTTTCTTTAGCTTGCCACATTTGGCACATCTAAGGTAAGAGAGGACACTCATGTGTATAATGGCCATGTAGACCACAACATGGAAAATTCTTTTTCGTTCGAATAAACTTGTTCTGCTTGGGTTAGCCACCCTGTTACTAGTTTTTGGTGTTAGGCTGGCTCCCCTGGGGTTCACTAGGTTGATTACCTTGATTACAATGCTTACCCTTGTTACCCTTCCCCTTATTCTTTTTCTTTGAATTTTGGGGATTGGTCGCAATTTGTTATGAAAACACTTGATCTTGAGGAGGTGGTGGCTGCTGGGGTTGAGGATGCATGAGAGGCTGTGGCATTAATACTTGAGGGATTGGAGAACTCGAATATGCATAAGGAGGAGCAACAGTTTGGTAGATATGTTGGGGCCCTAAAAACATGTTGCTAGAAGGAGGGACTTATGTGTTGGAGGAACTGGTGCCCCCCTGTGGATAGCCATAAGTTTGCTAAGTATATGGTGAGGGGTGTGAAAGGTTCCAACGATACTGTCAGTGGCGTGAGCTACCCCCGATGCATTGGCACTTCCAAGATGAGGGAGGTCTTGATTGATGGTATAGACATCATTGGATTGCGCATAAATCAGGTCATATTGCAGAGCGGTTTAGGGAGCTTCTTCCTTAGTCTGAGGAAAAATGGGACGCGACATCTTTTCCAATGGGAGATAAAAGGCTCCTAAGAAGCCAATCTAGATAGACACAGTCTTTGAAGGGTGGGGCACGAAATGTTCTCCTCCTTCAACGCCACTCTTGAACATGGTCAGAATGGAGAGTGGTGGAGGATTAATGGAATGAGGTCAATAGCTCCATACCAATGTCATACCGGAGAGGTAACTAGAAAGATCGGTTATGGAGTTAGACGAACACCACATGTGGAAAGACCAGACATGGTTGGTAGGATCCTCTCTATCATTACCCTCAAATTTGGGGATGTCCGAGGGAAGCTTAGTCAACATAGAAGGCCAACCAACATTGTGGTGTGTGGGGTAATTTATCAACTGGTTAAAATTTGGTAGACTTAACCCAACCATAAAGGGGAGAATTGGGGCTATTGGAGTAGTTCCTGAGACTGTTCCGCATGATGTGACCACTAGATAGAAACAGAGCCAAGAGCAGATTGGGTTCTGGCACTAGCTATGGGTCTAGACATAGTGACGATATGCGGTGAAGGAGGCTTAGAATCAGATGAGGAATCAGATGAACCAGTAGAAGAGTCGGTACGGGGACTCAAAAGGCTATGAACTCAAACCTGAGAGGGAGGGGTTATATGCCCAAGTGGAAACTAGGGGTGAAGGCCTAATAGTCTCTGCGATAAATGCCTTGGTGGCGCAAAGGTGGAAAGACGCACGTGACATGGAAATGGTGAAGGGAGATCAACAATATGCCTCTATCTGGATGAGGGGAGATAAATTCATTATGTTAAGTCTTAGCTTGGAAGTGTAAACCAAGCTCCCTTTGCTTAAGGTGTGCTTCTTTGTGAAAGCTTATTTATTGATTAACCCCAAATTGTGTTTGTAAAAAAAAAATCTTGCTAAAAATAAACTGAAATTAATAACAGAAAATGGATAGAAAAACAATTAACTAAACCCCACCCAAACTGGGTTTGCAAACACTATGTTGGTTGGTGGCTAGATCGATGAAAAATAAACTAAAGCGATCAAGAGATCTAAATGTCGATGTGACTAGGATCAAGTGACACTAGGTTGCTGGAAAGTGGTGGAGCAACATCAAAAAACCAGAGGATAAGATCATTGCAAAAATATATGGAGATGGGTGTAACACCTAGGGCGACAGATGGGATCCTAAGGCCAATGACCAAACAAGTTTAAATGTGAAACTACGGATTGTAACAACCTATCTTTACAGACTTGAAACAGAAGGGTATAGATCTGGAAAATGTGGTTGAAAGCACTGTAGAAACTCATACTACTCACTGAGCTAAACCCCTCCTAAAAGGTAGAGGCATACTAGAAGCCCTAGGGGAGGCTAAATTCGACTTCAATGGGAAAATCAAGGTGGATCAAGGCCTAAGCAAGATGAGATAGAGGTCAGACAACCCAACAGACAACTCTCTGCAAAACCTAGAAATAGACCTGAGAAAAACTCTAAAACCCAGAAATCACAGGAACTGACTTGTTTTCCTATAGGGATCACACTTTTTGGGTGGATAAGTGCGCTTTAAGCTCTAGATCAAAATTTTTGGGCCAAAAAGTGTGATTTTTTCTCCGTGGATCCCGGTCCGCAAATCTTGGAAAAAAGTGTTGCCTTTGTTGTGATTGGTTCCAGTGACCTATGGAAAGGACCAGAAAGCTTACAAAAGTCAGAAATTTAACAGATCTAGGGTTAAAAAGCTAGGAAACATTAAGAGAATTGAAAAAATAAGAAACCCTAAGCTGAAAACTGAAGGTCACCCAGGTTTCTAGATCTGAAGTAAAATCCCAAGTGGAGTCACCAATTTTGTTGTAGTGTTTTCTTCTCAAAGATGTATGAAAAGAACCCACTTAAGATTGTGGATGGCAAATGATCTCAACAATATAAATGGTTGCTAAACATTGTATATCTACAACAACTGATAGAAACAAAACCTGCCAAAGTCCGGATCCATGCCATAATCATAGTTAAACAAAAAAAAGAAAGAGTAATAACTCTAATCGTCCAGTGGAAACTAGATATACAAAGAATAGTTATATTATAACACCTATGAAGGGAACAAATAAATGTTACTAGCCCCCCTCTATGGGATGGGTTCTAGGCTATCCTCGAACATCTTCAGCTTGTGTAGAGTCTCTCTCCTCTATAATGTGTAAACCCAACTAAAATATGGTGTGTGACAATGAAAATAATCAAAAGTGAATAATGAATATAAAACCCTTCTATTTATAACAAAATATCAAGTTATCCTCGAATAATGAGAAATAATAAAATATTATTGATCCCATTCTTGGAATAACCACTTGGAATATTTTATTATATTTGGTTAGGAGGGAAAAAGTATTTAAACTTTTATTTAGAAATAATAAATAAATAGATGATTTATTTATCATCTCAAGGAATTAGTTAAGGAATAATAAACAACGAAGTATTTATTTAATTATTCCTAAGGGATTTAGTCAAATTTGACAAAGAATAATAATTAATTAGTCATTAATTAATTATTCTTAGAGAAAAATAAGATAATTAATGATTTATCTTTTTATTTTTCATGATTGGGTCAAATATGACAAGGAATAATAATTGAAGAATGGTTTAATTAATTATTCCTAGAAGCAAATCAAATAAATAGTGATTTATTTAATTATTCTTCATGGGTTTAACTATAAATTACTTAACAAAGGTGGTTTATTAAGAAATTTCTCACAGTGAAAGCAATTTTACCATGGTAAAATTGGATTTAATTGTATACTTGGATCCATCTAGTAAATTAGGATAGATGATCAATTTTTTGGTGACAACAAGTATGTATGTAAAAAACATGATTTTATTATTTTTTATTATTTTTATGTAATGGGATAATTTATAATTTTTTTCATATAATTTTCTATTTATTGTGCAGTGTCAATATCCTTTGCTCATGCGTGGGTGTGTGAACCATGACTTGTCAGAAGAGCTACTACATGCCATATCTAATTTTTTTTCATTTGTACATTGGGTCACATCAAAGGAGATTCTTATGGCTAGCAATTCATGGTGGCGTCAAGAGATAGTTAAGATTGATTGTAAGTTTTAGAAGCATTTGTCGATGAGTTTCATGGACTTGCATGTTCATTTTCTAATTCACTTAGTAGATGAGGTTGAATTAGTTAGGGTTTCTTGTTTTATTTGGATGTTCTTATTAGAGAGGTACATGAAGAAATTAAAAGGTTTTATTCAAAAAAGAGAAAAACCAGAGAGGTCTATGGTAGAGGGGTATATATCATATGAGTCTTTCTATTATGCTAGTGAGTACATCAAGTAAATAAAAAACATACCAGGAGTTGTGATTTGGGACGATGAAAGGGATGGAAACAAAAGAGAAGGCGAGCTTCTCGAAACGAATGGAAAGAGGTGCATGATAAAGAGTAAGTGAAGGCTTATCATTTTTCAAATTACTATAGAGTAACTATTCACATTGAACTTCATATTAATGGATATTTTAATCACATATGTACTCTATATATATGTTGGTTTTATTTGATCATCAATGAATTCAGAAATTGAAGCCATCAACAAATTCATTCTTTACAATATGGAAGTGGCACAACCATGGGTTTCACTGTACGAAGAGAAGAGGAGGAAATGGGATAGTGACATGAAAGAATTAAAATGGTTGAATCATAAAATCATGTCGTATCCTGATCATTAAAAATAAAATATGCCAATGACATGCCATAACAGTTGGGTTGTTGAACAAGTTAGAGAGAAATATGGTGCAGCTAGTTGTTACCCATGTGCTGAAGAGGATGTGCTAAACATAGGGATTGGGTGCACCAACTCGGTAATTATATTCTCTTTGTGTACAATTTTAACTTCATATTTCACCTTTAAAATGTAACATCTATATATATATATATATATATATATATATATATATATATATATATATATATATATATATATATATATATATATATATATATATATATATTAATTATGTTCAGGTTATTAGACACATGACATTGTGATTTTTTCTCTTTTCTATAGGTGCATTTTTCCCATCTATGTGGGCATATGGACATCATTTTGCATGGAGGATGTCGATGATGGATACATGACACAAGTGTTCTATGGAATTTGCATCTATGGATAAACACATTTTCCCTAGGTGGGTGGCCACAGCTAGAACAACAAAAAGAAAGTAGTTTAACCTTTTCTTATAGAAGATAGATAAGATAGAGGAACTTATTTGTAGTCTTTCACTTCCTTGATTTGTTTTGAATCACTCCCATCGCTCCCATTTAAACTAAATCTGCTCAAAAGGTACCTGCATCAAGAGAAAAAGAAACAAGAAATGATCAAAGCATACATGATCTATCTACTATAGAACAATGGAATCGAAGACATTAGAAAACATAATCATCACATATATGAACAATCATATGAGAAAAGTAATAATCTCTTTATTAATGTAGAAGGACGAGTATCACCCAATACAGTTCAATCCTGTGCCACTCCTCCAACTTCAGTCCAATCCTTGTCACATAAAAACACACTACTCTAGCAACATAACATTGCTTAACATAAACTCAATTCTCAAACCAACATAATTTCCTTACAAACTTAAGATTCTAGCCTCCTTGATCACTATGATGAGTGCTTAATTTATAGGAAATGGAGGTGGTTTTGTCATAAATGAGGGTATTGAATGGCCTTCCAAACTTGGATTCAGTTTCCATGGAGCAAGGGATGAGAGGATAGGAGGTTAATGGATGCTTAGCCTATCCAATTTTGAGCTCATAGGAGGAGATAAGAGATGGGATCCTTCTATAATCATCTAGAATGTAGGAATATTCCTAGAACCCTATGCAAATTTTGCTCAATCTCACCCATTGCAGGTCAAAGAGGGCCTAAGTGTACTACAATGCATGCCATAATGGGCCTGCCTGCTCTGCAGCACACTGTCTCAAGGTTTAGGTTGCGCTGGTGTCCCAAGGAAGCATTTCAAGAAGGCTTCAGGCCAGGAAACTTTCATAGAAGGAAGCATTCAATGAGTTAACTTGTCTAAGGCATGTAACAACTGAATTAGGGTTTGATGAGCTCTAAAAGACCTGATTTGAATGTCAGGAGTGATGTGCAAAAATAGAATTGTAACAGTTTCCCCCTCAAGCATGAAGTCGAAAATGATAATGTCGATTGATATGCTTTACAATGTGATGGAGAGGAACTGAATCAGATGATGACTTGCAACGATTACAATACATTACATCATGATATTTTGAATTTTTTCATGAATTGCTGAGGGAGGACATACCGATACTCATCATATAAAATTTTCATTACATATACATAGATAGTTGTCTACAAATATGGACCCATGATGGGATGACCATCAGTGTAAAGCCATCGTACTTTTATGAAATCGCAGCCCAGATGGATGAAACTAGATCTGGGGTCTTTTATCTGGTCCAATCGTTCACTCAAGTATGAGTCTAACCATGTGAATATGTGAGCTGAAGTCAAACATGGGAAGACACCGTTTGATTACCAGCCAATGATGTAAGTTGTTAATAGATGCGAGAGAGAACATCGATAATAATAATGATTCTCAAGGTACTACACTACATTCTCCATGGTATGAATAAATGTTTTGATGTCGAACACCATACAAAGTCTTTCAATCGAAGGTTAGTGATGTCAACCTGTCACTGCAAGTGAGAAACTTTCCATTGATGTATGCAAGCCTCAAGGTACTAGAAGGGTGTTTCTAAGTCAACTTCTTGGATAATGTTGTAATGTCGACAAGAAGTAACTCGTCGCAGGAGGCCTTTCTGTAGCCCCCATCAACGACACAAAATGAGTGTAATGAATTTGGAGATGGAATGTGACTGATGACACAAGGTTTAGGAATGGTGGTCATGAAAATGAATGTTTATGAGTATTGCAAAGGATGAGTTTTGCTAAGTGACTTCTCTTAAACATGTCAGTGACACTTAATGAATTGGCAGCATTGACCCAAACCCAAAGTGATGGATGGTGTGATAGACCTTTGGTATGATAACCATAAAGTAGATAACCCAACCCAAATAGTCACAGAAATGAAGTGAAAGTGTCATTTTCAAGAGCGACTTGCTACCATAAACTGATTTATCCTTTTTCCTATTTTCCCCATTCGTTGCTGACGAGTACCTCTTTATTTTTTAACAAGATTGAGGAGGATAACATATGCTTGTAGTATAATTCCACCCTTTGGGTGAGTTCATCGCTATGTGATGTTTTAACAAGCCTAGCGAAGGTGAAACTCGGCCTTGTCATGATTGACAAGTTTGTCGCTATTTGATGTTTTAACGAGTTTAACAACAGTGAGAACTCAGTCCTTTTCATGTTTAGAGAGTTTGAAAAGGGACAAAAAGAAAACTCCACAAGTTGTTTTTCATAAATTTATCTCTCAAGTCCAAAAAAGAGTAAAATAATACAAGAGAGAACCTATTGACCATGTTCGATCAACGTATTCCTTTTTCGTAAATAATCTCTTACTTTGGAAAAAGGGTTAAACTTATACTGAGTAGATGTCATTTCCAATCTATTAACGAGCTGAAAAGGATAAGCGCTCGGCAATCTTTACATATTTCGAGAGTCTGGAAAAAAAGCTTAAAGTGGACTACAGGGGGGTTCCTTTTTCGATGTTTAACATAGCTTGAAAAAGAGATAAAAGTATGCTCTATGGTCAAAAGTACAATTCATGATCATGCACGTCAAATTCATTGTATCAGTTGTAAATTTGTTCAAAGAATCACCAAACAGATTAAACATACCTATTTCATTGGTAAAAATGGGTAAAAAACTATAGTTTATTCATTAAATGAACATGAAATAAACATAAAACAAAAATTTACCAAGTCATTTTCACCATTTGAAATTTACGATTCAGTTTTGTGCTCTGAACCATTTTTTTACCTCGAACTTCAGTAGTTGATTGTGAGAGATTCTATGGATCATTTGTCATGCTGTCAGGACCAGGTAGGAGATATACCTTTTCTCTTCCACTTAAGTTCATTCTTTTGCAATTTCAGGCAAGTTTCTTAGGGTTTTTTGGTCCCTAGGGTAAATATACTTCACCATAGGATCACCGCAGTCTATCACATCGAAAACTGCACTACAGTGCACCCCAACAGAAGGGTCCCTGCTCTGCAGTGCACTGTCTCAAGGCCTAGGTTGCGCTGGGTACATTTGATAAATTTGTTTCTCCTGTTTTACCCAAAAACTCTTCAACTTTTTGCATGAAATGGATCCTAACTAAACTTATGGTTTGATTTCAGGATTTGATCAGATCATAATGACTATTTCTTGGTGAGAAAGATAGCATGAAGAACAAGATATGGTTTCCCTTAACGATCCAGGAAGTTGAGGCCCTTAGAGACTGTGGGTTACTCAAATACTTCAGGTTGTCCGGGATGAGGCAACAACTGGAACTATTGAAGTCCCTAGTTCATTCTTGGGATCCAGTGGATCAGGGTTTTCACATAGGCGGAAAAGTGCTCCCTATATTGATCGATGATGTTTACTTCCTTACAGGATTGTCAAGATGTGGTGCCCCCATATCTCTTTTAGGTTCTGCCCGCGAGGGTGAATCAGTGAGGGACTACATTCGACAGGTTTGTTAGCCAGGTACACAGCCTAACAAATATGGGAAGATCAACATCAGGGATGATTGTGATTTACCTTTACGAACAATCCTTTTCATTATCACAAGGTTGACGGGTAGTGTGACACTTCATCTAGCGAATAGATCATATATGCAGTTTGCACTTGAGTGCCTTGAGCCAACGACATTCAACTTGTGTGAGGTAGTTCTCTCTTCGATGAAAGATTAGCTGACCAAGGTAAAGAGCAGTAAGACGAAGAAATTTAGCTATGGTTCGATCTTGATTATCTTTACCTTAGAGATAATATCACTGATGCAACCTCAGTATGTATCATTGAGTTTGACTAGCCCTAGAGATCCATGGATGCAGAGATGGGTTGAGTTGTTGGCTCAACATGCTAGTTAATCATCAATCTCATTTCCTCCTGCATTCTTCAGTTGGCTTAGTGGACAACAAATTTTCATCGAGGAGCATCCATATGCAGGGATGGACTTTTGTGGAGATCCATATTTGAGGTTACCAGTGGGTGCCCAATGGGGTGCTATAGGTAAATTGTTTTGACCAAGTGTTTTTAATTTTTCAAGTTTCTACATGTTTTTGAGTTTTTAATGTTTCAAATACTAAACTAAAAATGTACTCATGCATGCAGATGTTTGTATTGTTTGACCAATGGGGTCATCAACAGGAAGTGGGTGAACCAGCACAGAGAAATGTCGGTAGAGTAGTTCTCTGGGGTTTGGATTTGACCGAGACACTAGCAGAGTTGTATGATCATATAGAGGGACTAACCCTCAGTATTCCAAATGTCATGATCAAGGAGTTACTGATGAGGTTGCAACACCATACTATTGGTGTTCCTGGCCATTAGATGAGGCTATTGTACATGATAGCTCACACTGTGACCTGTTATCATGAGCATCATTAGGTCTACTTAGGATGTTTTTCTATATGAATTTTGAGTTTCGAGGTCAAATGACCAACATGTATTGGACACAAATTTTGTAAAAACTTGAAGACATCTATCAATTTTTTACTTTTAGTGTTTTATATATATGGTTATGTGCAATCCTATTCAACTATTGATGTGAATTGAAAATTTTACTTTTACATGTGTCGTAAATGTCTATTAACACATAGTTCGCTAATGAATCAGTTAATGTGTTAAAGTTCCTTGAAATGTGTTGATATTGCATGTAATAAAAATTTCTTTGCAAGAGACGAACTCTAAGGAACATACGATAAAGTGTTGGATTTCGGATGGTATAAACATTTGTAAGTTGTCGTACGACAAGTTGTGAGTCTAGCCTAATGATAATTCGGTGAATTCCAAGAGAAATGGTATCAGAGACAAGTTCGATTAATGCATTGTACTCAGCGATATTGTTCGTAGAATGACCAATACAAATCCCTTGAAAACTCACTAACTTTCCACTTGGAGTGAATATGGCCCATGCTGCAGAAGATAGGTTTCGTGTACTATGATTAGCACCATCAGCATAACCAACAAATGGTTCCAATTATTCTGACATCTGCAACAAATGAAAAGAGGATTACTTAACCACATAAAAACTCTAAAAATAACACTGTAACACACACACATGCAAACCAAAGTATATATAGAGTGCTTATTACTACGCAAAATCAGGTATAGTAACGTTTCAAATACAACCCGTTACAGGGCTGCGACAATGGAATTCCGTCATAATCAACTAACTGATAAGCACATTTTTCTAAAACACGCTTGAAAATATAGGGGCCCATCCATAATGGTTCAAATTTCCCTGCTCCTAGTTTATCAGCTTCCTGATCATAAAGCAAGACCAAGTCTCCTTCTGAGAAAATGCGAGGCTTGACATTTTGGTCATATTGTGCCTTAATTCACTTCTTATGTGCTTTGTTAGCCAATAAGGCTTCATGACAAGCTTCATCTAGATGGATGAGCTCTAAGAAATGTGCTTCTTCTAAAGAAGTGTTAGGTAATAGGTCAATCATGAGTTTTAATGATGAAATTTCACATTGTATAGGCAATATTTCCTCCAGACAATACACCAATTGAAATGGTGTGAATCTAGTTTCATTTCTCATCGAGGTTCGGTAAGCCCACAAAGATGAGTAAAAGATTAAATGCCAATTTATTTTATGAACTCCTATCATTCATTGGAGCATTCGATTAAGGATTTTGTTGATGGCCTCAACTTTTCCATTAGCTTGCGGATAATAAGGAGTAGAACTATCATGTGAAAGTTCTAACTTGGCAGTCAATTCAGTCATCATATGGTTGCGAAAATGCGAACCATGATCTGTAACTATAGCTTGTGGTACACCAAACCATGCAACCACATGGTTGAAGAAAAAAAGAGTAGCATCTCACCACTGTTGTTTAATGCAGGCATGGCTTCGGCTCATTTCGTAAAATATTCCACGGTGACAATAATATATCCATGGCCCTCGATCGAGGTAGGGTTACATTTCATAAAATCAATGCACCATTTTGCAAACGGTCCAATAATGATGATAGGATGAAGTGGTGCAAGTGGTAATCATGTTTTTCAGTCAAAAACCTGGCATGCATGACAACTTCTGATAGCAATAATGCAATCATTGAATATAGTTGGCCAGAAGTAACCAGCACGAAGAATCTTCTGTGCGGTAGCATAACCATATAAATGTCCATCACAAGCATCAAAATGGAAATCATTCAAAACTTTCTCAGCTTCCTCATGAGTGAGGCACCTCCATAAAATCGTATCGATACCACAACGATAAAGGGTGTCTCCAATGATCAGATAATCTTTGGCTTGGTAACAAATACGTCGATGTTGCGAGCGAGAGGTATCGGGCTGGAAAGTTTTGGTTTGGAGATAGATCAATATATCTCCAGACCACAGGTCAGATGATGAAATAAAAAACAAATACTCATCCAGATGTTGAGCGATAAAAGGTGTCTTTTTAACTCCTATTTATCTTCACATTAATTGTCAACCGAGGGACGATTTTTTATTTCAAGAGTGTACTCAGTCTGAGGCGGCTATTTACTCAAGAGTAATGTTTTGTAGTATAATGCTTTAAAAATGCAAAGGTAAATGAATGCTTGAAAAATAAATCTAACTACAACAACATAAAATCAAATGCTAGGAAATCCAACTATTCACTCAGCAAACATCAATTGAGGATACAGTAGCAATAACTCACTCCTCTAGAGATTGATGCAATTGAAATCAAACTGGAATAAGACAATCAATCTGAGAATGGGGAAGCAATAACCAATGTTCTCTACAGTTGACAGTCCTGCTTTAAAGCAATTAAAAGGAAATAGAAACTGAACTAAAGCTGCTATTGAAAGTAAACTAGGAAAACTCTTTAAAAGCAAACTCTTTGCAATTAATCAATAGAAATGAACAGCAAAGTAAATAAATAGAAAACTGTAATTAAAAGAATTAAACAACGAATCCTATTTAATAAATCTGAACAACAAACTCTAATTAATGGAATCGAATAATCAATCCTATTGAACAACAATATGTAATGAATATCAATCAAATGGAACAACAAGTGGAATGAAACCATAATTGAAATAGAACAACAAGGCTCTATTAAGGCATTAACAAGATAAATTATACAGTGTTGATATTCTTGTTAAATAATAAAAGAACAGCAACGTGATTCGTTAATATAACACATTGATATCAAAGCAATTAAACAACAAACCGATTAACTTACAAACTATAATAAAAGAAAATATGAACTATCTCACAACAATAATGAAAAGGTAAAGATACAAACGGTGTATCGATCCACGAGGGCCAGGCCCTCAACCACCGGTGAAACGCCGCTGAGCTACTGCAGAACTAAGAAGTTAAATGGCAACACGTTCTTGCATTAATCATGCATAACAACGTTTAAAAACAATTGATCTCTGTTTAATCAATGAGAGTTGATGAGGAATTGTATAATGACAACAAGAAATATCTCCATCTCTCAGCCATCCTGATGCAGGACCATCAAGGCCAACTTTCATTTTTTATTTATGCAATAAAGGGGGGTGTGACATTTTAATTGTTTTATTAATTAATTTGGTATTTTTAAATAAAATAGGAGTTAAATTCTAAAAGTGAGGATTTTGTAAATAATTCTCAAATATGAGAGAGTTTGGTCAGTTGAGGATGTAAAGGGATGAGAGATTTTAATTTAGAAATTAGTTTCATTAGTTTTGGGTGAGAGAGAATCCTTAGGGATTCAAAAGTGACTTTAGGATTTGTTGAGATATTTGGGGATTTTGTTGAGTGATTAAAGGGATATGAACCAGAATTGGTTCAATTCAAATTGTATAAATTTATGAGCCTCGAAGGCAAATGGGGGTAGATAGGATAGAATAGAGAGGAGAAAGTGAAGCTTGGACAGCCCAAGGCTTGAAAGCCTCTTGGCAATTGTAAGGCCATCAACCTGGAATATCAGGCCAATAAGAGTTTGTAAGTAATTTGTTTTGATTTCAGATTATATATATACATTCGGTGATTGATTGTGAAAGTTATATTTATTTCTGGTTAAATGTATATATATGGTTGAGGAATTGATTGTTGGTAAGATCGACCAAAGGAAGGTGCAATAAAAGAATTTGTGAGGTTGATTTATGCGTACAAGCTAAAAGGATCGATATTCATATAACAATTGTCATCTGTGCTAAATAAATGAGCTTATCTATGTCGAATGAGTGGTTATGTTAAATTGATCTGAATTTGACTGATAATGGTAAGAGGAGAGCGCCAGTAAATGTGAAAACCATTATGCATACTTGGTGAGTATAGAAGGCGTTAATCCTCTGCGTAAGGGGGTGTTTTAATACATTTTAGGTATACAGTTTGGTGAGGAATCTTGTACGCAAAACTCTGTTATGTTAGGCTTATATATTTCTGAGTGATCGATAGCAAAAATTGCTATTCGTTGGTGTGTTGAGACCATTGTTGAACTGAATGGAAAGCGTTAAGCTGTATAGGAACAAGGTACTTTTATATGCTTTGATTAAGAAAAAAATCCAACTGCTATATGACTGTGCGGTAATGTAGAACAGTAGCAGTTTTAAATCGATCTCATCTATGGAGAATTTGGATGCGCTGTTCTATGTGGATCAATACTGTAATTGTTAATTGCAGAAATCGATGGGATTATAATTGTTTGCAGCTTGTTTGAAAGTTTTAAATAGAGCGCAGATTTAATTACAATTCAGTGGCAACAAAAGCGTGGAGTGAAAACGCTGGTGCAGAGGACGAGTTTATTATCAAAGGTGTCAGGACGGATTGATGATAGGTTGTATAAATTAGAAGCACTGGTATTGAGACAAACCAGTTCGAATCCAATGCAGATGTTGAAGCGCCAGATGTGAACAAGGTAACGCAGGTAGGCACAACATTCAATTAGCAATTGTATTGATGTGTTGAGTTTTGTATTAGACTTTGAATTAGAGCGCTGGCATGTTGAAGAAGTCAATATTGAATCTAGGTTTTACACGAATTACTGGTGTCTGAGGGACGCAGTAAGTCAATTTCTGAACTTTGTGGATATGTTGCTGAAATCGATTCCACTAGTGGCATCGATTGGAGGAATTCTGTTCGATTAAATATGTTGTAGACGAGTGAATACCATTGAAGTCGATTTCAGGTCCGTGTAATTTAGATTCAGAGGAATCGAATGTTAGTTTGAAGTGGCAGTTCGAATACTTAAAGATCCAGTTTGGAAGCAGTGTCAAAGAATTGTGTCAGCGCTGGAGAATTGGGGAAATACAAGTCGGGTAAATTCGCTGAAGGCAGCGTTGGGTAAGCATGAAATTCTATGAGTTTGGTTGGTTTGGTTTAAAACAGTGTCTAATGGAATATTAGAACATGGCGCATTTGTTTGGTTGAAATCTGATCATAAAAAGAAATCTGACCTTAAAAGGCTCATGTACAAGATTGGGCTTTAGAATGAATGATGTTTATGTGATTTGAAGGCAGGTAAACTGGGATTGGAAATACAAATATGTAAATTGGGATGATGTGTATAAACACATGTGCATGAATGATGTTTATGTTGAAGTTAAATGAGTTTCTGCAGAAATGAATTTGCCAGAGATTGATATTTGGATTTGAGAATTACTGAGCATGCATTCTTATAGGCACCGATGTTGAGATCCTGGGTATTGCAGGTTTAGACCTGCATCATTTTTGTTATCAGAGCTTGGCTCTGTTGAAATGAAAAATGTTTATTTTTTGAATAAGGACAAGAAGGTTTGTTGAACTGAAATGTATTTTTGAATGTGTGATGAATGATGAAGATCAGATTTTAAATCTGATATTCAGCATACACAATTGCAAGTGAACAAGATGGCAGAAGTAAATGGAGACAAGATCCTGCAAGATCTTAAAGGTGAGATGATTTTTCTGATTTGAAATTTATGAATTGAAGTTTACGGTTGCAGAGAAGATGATGGCAGTGAACCTGACGTTCAGCTAAAGGCTGAATAGAAAGGACAATTACAGTAGAAGGTGAGTTGAAGAGATAGCCTAGAGAGTGAGCAGAGGAGAGTGCTCAAGAGGTTCCAGAGGTAGTGAACCAGTACTTACCAAAAGACTGAGTGAGGAGAGCTTGGTGAGGTAAGTGGTGGCAGCAGAAGAGATTGTTGTTGCAGAGGCTAGTGCAACTCATGATGAGTGAGAAACTCATAGAGAAGATGATCATGGAGGATCAGAGAAGAGGTTCAGAGGAATGCCATAGAGGTGAGATGACTGCAGAAGTCCGAGAGAGAGAGATTGCAGTAATGAAGGTACAATTGCAGGTACTAGAGGAATGGCTGCAAGAGCAGGAAAATCAGAATAGAGGATGGATCTTTCCACTGAAGGGAAAGAGAGTGATTTGGTGACAATTGCAGGTGAAATTGAGGCAAAGTGTGATTGCCTTATTGAAGGAAGGACTTAGAGTTCTTGAGCCAGAGTGGGAATTTGAAGATTCCACATGCAGATTTGTTCAGAAGGATGTGTCGGAGGAAGCAGGCAAGACTAAAAGGTCTTGTAGTTTTAAAACTGACAAGTTGTGTATGTTTGTAGGTACAGTACAGGGAGATGAGCAAAGAGAAGAGTTGAATCTGAAGGCTGTTCAGATTGATGCTGAGATAGCAAGATCTCAGAAGGGAATGAAGATAGAGGAAGCAGAAAATGATAAGTACTCTGAAAAAGAAAGCAGTGATGATTTTGCTGTTACAGTACAAGAGGAAATTCTTGTGGATGTTGAAGAAGAGAAGCAATCTAAAGCGCAGATAAGGGAAGTAACAGCTGATACTGTTGAACATTTTGTGCAAACTGAAAAAGTTTATGTATGAATGCAGGTAATGATGATATGCTTCAACAATGTCACAGAGAAATTACATTGCTAGAATATTTGTTGAAGAATTCGGAGTATGACAAGGAGATGGCAGAAGGAAGAGTTCAGTACAGTGAACGAGTGCAGAAATATATCATGGAAGCAGATGATGTAGAGAATGACTGGTTGACAGTGTTGAGAATTCTTCAGAGGATTCTTTGGGCAAAGAGAATCAGCATATTGATGTGCTAATAGTGGAGGAGAATTCAGAATAGCATACGGAAGTGCTGGCAAAGGAGGACAAGGCACTGATGCCTTCTGATTTTTATTCTAATAAGTGTTTTGTGAATGCAGGTATTGTTGCAGAACATTTGACTCAGTTGAGTAGTCAAATGATGGAAGAAGAAGTTTTCTGTTCCAGAAGACAAGAGGGCATGGATGATCGGGTGGCAGTCAGAACAGAAACAAGCATAGAAGCAAGAAGTCAGCAAGTGACAGTACAGATAGAGAAAGTAAAAACTGAGCAAGTCGTCTTAGCTTAGCAGGCAACAAGAAATCAACAGCCGGGAGATTATTTGGACCGAGAGATTGAAAGTATCAGAAGACTGATGACAAAAGAATCCTGGAAGAGACCAGCAGCAGAAAAAAAAGAAAAGGAAAGACAACAAGAGAAAAACAGCGAAAGATTGCAAGAGCAGAGCAAGTGGAGCAAGACAACATAAGATATGGAGACCTGGAGGAGAACAACAGACAGAAGCAGCGATAAATGGAAAGTTGCAGCATAAGATATGGGATCCAGGCAAACAGAGATCTGAACACATGATCAGGCGATCATGATTAATTTCAAACTTGGGAGTCTGATGCAGGAGCATCAAGGCCAACTTTCATTTTTTATTTATGCTATAAAGGGGGGTGTGACATTTTAATTTTTTTATTAATTAATTTGGTATTTTTAAATAAAATAGGAGTTAAATTCTAAAAGTGAGGATTTTGTAAATAATTCTCAAATATGAGAGAGTTTGGTCAGTTGAGGATGTAAAGGGATGAGAGATTTTAATTTAGAAATTAGTTTCATTAGTTTTGGGTGAGAGAGGATCCTTAGGGATTCAAAAGTGACTTTAGGATTTGTTGAGATATTTGGGGATTTTGTTGAGTGATTAACGGGATATGAACCAGAATTGGTTCAATTCAAATTGTATAAATTTATGAGCCTCAAAGGCAAATGGGGGTAGATAGGATAGAATAGAGAGGAGAAAGTGAAGCTTGGACAGCCCAAGGCTTGAAAGCCTCTTAGCAATTGTAAGGCCATCAACCTGGAATATCAGGCCAATAAGAGTTTGTAAGTAATTTGTTTTGATTTTAGATTATATATATACATTCGGTGATTGATTGTGAAAGTTATATTTATTTCTGGTTAAATGTATATATATGGTTGAGGAATTGATTGTTGGTAAGATCGACCAAAGGAAGGTGCAATAAAAGAATTTGTGAGGTTGATTTATGCGTACAAGCTAAAAGGATCGATATTCATATAACAATTGTCATCTGTGCTAAATAAATGAGCTTATCTATGTCGAATGAGTGGTTATGTTAAATTGATCTGAATTTGATTGATAATGGTAAGAGGAGAGCGCCAGTAAATGTGAAAACCGTTATGCATACTTGGTGAGTATAGAAGGCGTTAAACCTCTGCGTAAGGGGGTATTTTAATACATTTTAGGTATACAGTTTGGTGAGGAATCTTGTACGCAAAACTCTGTTATGTCAGGCTTATATATTTCTGAGTGATCGATAGCAGAAATTGCTATTCGTTGGTGCGTTGAGACCATTGTTGAACTGAATGGAAAGCATTAAGCTGTATAGGAACAGGGTACTTTTATATGCTTTGATTAAGAAAAAAATCCAACTGCTATATGACTGTGCGGTAATGTAGAACAGTAGCAGTTTTAAATCGATCTCATCTATGGAGAATTTGGATGCGCTGTTCTATGTGGGTCAATACTGTAATTGTTAATTACAGAAATCGATGGGATTGTAATTGTTAGCGGCTTGTTTGAAAGTTTTAAATAGAGCGCAGATTTAATTACAATTCAGTGGCAACAAAAGTGTGGAGTGAAAACGCTGGTGCAGAGGACGAGTTTATTATCAAAGGTGTCAGGACGGATTGATGATAGGTTGTATAAATTAGAAGCACTGGTATTGAGACAAACCAGTTCAAATCCAATGCAGATGTTGAAGCGCCAGATGTGAACAAGGTAACGCAGGTAGGCACAGCATTCAATTAGCAATTGTATTGATGTGTTGAGTTTTGTATTAGACTTTGAATTAGAGCACTCGCATGTTGAAGAAGTCAATATTGAATCTAGGTTTTACACGAATTACTGGTGTCTGAGGGACATAGTAAGTCAATTTCTTAACTTTGTGGATATGTTGCTAAAATCGATTCCACTAGTGGCATCGATTGGAGGAATTCTGTTCGATTAAATATGTTGTAGACGAGTGAATACCATTGAAGTCGATTTCAGGTCGATGTAATTTAGATTCAGAGGAATCGAATGTCAGTTTGAAGCGGCAGTTCGAATACTTAAAGATCCAGTTTGGAAGCAGTGTCAAAGAATTGTGTCAGCGCTGGAGAATTGGGGAAATACAAGTCGGGAAATTCACTGAAGGCAGCGTTGGGTAAGCATGAACTTCTATGAGTTTGGTTGGTTTGGTTTAAAACAATGTCTAATGGAATATTAGAACATGGCACATTTGTTTGGTTGAAATCTGATCATAAAAAGAAATCTGACCTTAAAAGGCTCATGTACAAGATTGGGCTTTAGAATGAATGATGTTTATGTGATTTGAAGGCAGGTAAACTGGGATTGGAAATACAAATATGTAAATTGGGATGATGTGTATAAACACATGTGCATGAATGATGTTTATGTTGAAGTTAAATGAGTTTCTACAGAAATGAATTTGCCAGAGATTGATATTTGGATTTGAGAATTACTGAGCATGCATTCTTATAGGCACCGATGTTGAGATCCTGGGTATTGCAGGTTTAGACCTGCATCACATCCTTCCCTCTGAATTCATCATTCCCCTTCTCTGATCTCTATTCTGATTTAAATACACAAAGAGCAGAGAGCAGTTACAACTGTGATGATTACAATATGATAATTATTACAAAATTGGATTGTTTCTAACCAATTGATCAACAAGAAAATATATTTCCATCCATCTTTCAACAAGAGCAAGGCAAATTTGGCTTTGCAGTTAAGATTTGGAAAACGGACACACAACAAATATGAGAAAATCGTGTTCAAAGAACCCTGCATTTTTCTGAATACAAGCCGAAGTTGGGCAAACCGTTCCTCTTAAAGTTAATTTGGTCTGTTCTGGACAAAACCCATGTTCCCGATTTTCCAGATTCCTCTTCATTTTCCTAGAATCTCAACCAAATAACTGTCACTTCTTATTCCAGCGAATTTCTAAGTTGGAATATTTGATGATGATTTGGAGATCAAATCTATAATCTGACTAATATCTTGGAGGCTAAAATGGTGAGTGATGTTATAAAATATATTAATAAACTACAATTGATAAAATCATGCATAATCATCAATTTATTAAAAATAAAGGAGAAGAAATAATATTCATCCATAAGAGCATAAATCATTATAAAATGGATTTATATAATAAATTATACTAAATGACATGATAAAGAAGAGTAAAAATAGATGAAATAAGTGTTAAAAAGTGGTCGTATTCACGGCCCAACATACCCCCACACTGAATATATTGCATGTCCTCAAGCAACAAAAATTGAATATATTGCATGTCCTCATGCAACCAAAAGACAAAACCCATGTGTTAACCAAGCAATAAAAAATTTGTTCATCCCAGCTCATGAAATGGATAGAACAACGGAATTCTTCCTTAATTAATGAGTATTCAATTTTAGCAATCTTGATGAAGGCATAACAATTTTTACATTGACGTTCAAGTTATGTGTATATGAAGTTGCAGCAAAATATGATATAAGTAACAACAAACTTTACTAACCATTTCTCAAAAACTACAAACCAGATTTTGCTGAAATGTTGCAAGTAAATTTATAATATATGAATGCCTCTATGATCCAAAAATCAGATCGTTTTGATGCACGGATCATGAGATATAAACAAAATGGTTGTAGGTGATAGTGCATGATTTCCGAAATATTACGAACTAATATAACTTGAAATTTTCTGGGTTTGTATATTTTAATGATACGTCTGTGTTTTCCAGAAATCACAAGAATTGAGTTCATAGTTTTAAAAGTATTATGGAAATCAATTTCTGCACTGAAATTGTATGCCTTAAATGAGGAAGAAAGTTGAAAACATCCATCATGCATAGCAATTCCTCCCCCTCTCTGAAAAATTAGCATGCCCTCATGCGATGCTAGAAAACAAATAGAGGTGGTTGCTAGCATCTATTGAATTCTATGTTTGGTGTAAAACAACATGGAATAAGGGAGGGGTTGAGAATGAATAAGAATATCAATGGATGATAAAGAATATTAATGACATGGTCATAAGAAAGAAATGAATGAAAGCAACACTCCCCCAAACTGAAAGATGATATGCCGCTGAAAAAGGGAAAGTGGTAAAGATGTGGAGTGAAGGATGACAAATAATGCTCAAAATGAATTTTTATGAAATTCTCCTAAATTCTTAATAAATCAAAAAATTATAATATTTTACCTCAAGTTTTACCTTCAAAAAGAAAAATGTGGAATGACATATATGTATTGACATTTGTTGAAACTGATGTAGGCAGAGTTGGTGTTGAAAGTGATGCAAAAGGTGGAATCCAGGCAAGCACATCATGTCTGAACAATTGTTCACATTCACGAGCCTCTTCTGTTAGTTGAAGTAGTGTGGTCATACTATGATTAGAGTTCCCCCCCATACTTGTTGTTTTCCTGTAAACAAATCACTATTTTGCATACAATGTTCTTGAATCCACAGCGTTAGTTTTGAATAGCAACAGATAAAATGCATGCAAAAATTTCAATCATAAAAACTTTTGTATACATGCAATATTTATATTTTGTCAAATCAACAAGTTATGGCAGAGTGCAGTAATCATATCGCATGCTATCCCATAATGCATATATTCCCCCCTCCAATTGGAAAAAGTATTCCATGACCATAAAGTAGATGAAAGGTGTTGTGCTGACGACAAGGCAAGGGAATGAACAATACAGCAGTAAATGAAGTAGAGTACACATATCAATGATAGGACGGCGAGAGTTATGGTTATAATGAAAGCAGAGTGTGTAAAGATAGTTATTAATAAAATATAGGACGCTTTGAATTGATGATAAGTTATGCGAAAAAGAAAAAGGACAACAATATGCCAAAAAGATGCTTTGCTGACGGTATTCTAGCTGAAAAATGATGCGATTGATCAGAAAATAATTTCTCATGCGTAAAGGTTCAAAACAGGGAAAAAATTAAGGAAATAACTTCTCTGATAAAAAGAGAAAATGAGAAAAGGGTATTATAGTAATAATTGATGATAAGATATAACTTCAATACCATAAGCAGAGCCGTTGCTGCCATCAGGCGTCCCCCTCGACAGGGTTGCTTTTTAACCCATATGAGCCAGGATCCTCAATTAATAAATGGAGAGTTCCAATGTTTTTCTACAGAAGAGATCAGTGTGCTAGCATGGTAACCAGATAACCACACTGCCATTCACTGGGATGTAGCAAAAGTGATCAGGCCGGCTCGTGATGAGACCTCCTGTTCCAAGGATAATTTGGCTATCCAATGGATCATAACCCTGGTGTGGTGGCCATAATGGGAATGTCACTTTGTTACAGCCTTATGAACATGGTAGGCTGGCTCGTAATGAGACTCCCTATCCTCCATCTATAAAAAAAAATTGTTGTTATTACACATTTTTATGATAAAAAGAGGGAGGCTCAAGACTCCTTAAGAGCAGGGATGGTGGAAGTAGTTGAACATGTCAATAGAAAAAAATATACCCATAATCTCATTTATTACAGACAGAGAAGATTATAACCAGGAAGGGTGGAACCAGCATGGTATTAAGATTATCAATCAATATCATATTCAATAGAAAATAATGCAGTAAAGTAGTATATAAATAATTGTGTCCCTTTTGAAAAGAATCTATCATCAAGAAGTTGTCTTGTTAAAGATCATAATGTGAATGATATTAACTCGCTTCAATAAAATCCATATTTCTTGGCCTCATAAAAGTAGTGTACTTCATGCTATGAAAGGGAATATGTAAAATGTGGTTGAGATGAGCTAGGAATAATCCCATAAGAGGAAAGAAGGGTTGCTCTCGAAAATACTCCCAAAGTGTTGTTCCTTTGAAGGAACAACAAAAACACTCAAAAAAATGTTGTTCCTTGTAGGGAACAACAAAGGAAATGCACACCAAAAAGAAAAAATACACATGAAAAAGGTGTTGTTCCCTATAGAGAAAAAAAAAAAAAATGCATGTGAAAAAGTATTGTTTCCTAAGAGGAACAACAAAAAATGTGAAAATGTTGTTCTTTTGAAAGGAACAATAGAAATGCAAAAGTGTTATTCCTTTGAAAGGAACAACGAAAATGCGAAAATGTTGTTCCTTCGGAAAGGAACAACAAAAATAGAGAAGTTTTGTTCCTTCAGAAAGGAACAACAAAAAAGCAGAAGTGCAGAAGTGCTATTCCTTTCAGAAAGGAACAACAAAAGTTTGAAAGTGTAAAAGTGTTGTTCCTTTTGAAAAGGAACAACAAAAATATGATAGTGCAGAAGTGTTGTTCCTTTTGGAAAGGAATAGCAAAAATGTGAAAGTGCAGAAGTGATGTTCCTTTCTGAAAGGAAAAACAAAAATGTGATAGTGCAGAAGTGATGTTCCTTTCGGAAAGGAACAACAAAAATGTGATAGTGCAGAAGTGTTGTTCCTTTCAGAAAGGAACAACAAAAATGTGAAAATGCAGAAGTGTTATTCCTTTTTGTAAAGGAACAACAAAAATGCACAATCATAAAATACAAGCATGCAAAAATAAATTAGTTGTTCACTATATTGACGCTGAGGATGGACTACAGTTTGAATGAAGCAACACTTGAAACACAAAATATAAGAGAAATCAGAAAAAACACAACATTTTATTTAAAAACAATATGTAAATATATAAATTAAGTTACAACACCTATGATGTTATGTAAAAAAAATGATCTCTTTGAAAAATGTTTTGGCAGCAGTGACATGAATCTTCAAATGGAAACCAATTCTTCATTTCTTCTTGTTATGAATCTGTTAAGTAATGAACTGGATGAAATGCCCTTGTGTCACTAAAATTTCTCTCAAGAATCGCTCGTCGATAAATTGACCTTCTTTGTTCTGTTAAGACCTGCAAAAAACAAGTATCTACCTGCAATAAAACATTAAATCATAGAGAAAGAGAGGTGTGCGAGATTCCCATAATCCAAGAATTATGCAAAAAGCTAACAAGTAATTACTCTGTAGAACAAATCCACGGACAAAGTAAAATTAATTTATTACCTGCGAGAGAGCAGCGACCAATCATGCTAACCAGCAGTGTTTCAATCATAACTTCTTTGTTTTTCATCCGATTTGAGTGACTCCAAATCCAAATGAGAGCTAATTCAAAGGTTTATCTCCAGTAGCAATAGGCTTTAAAAATTCAATTCTATCATATGTCTAATTTTCTTAGAACAACCTGCATAATAGAGTGATTTTCGATTTTCCAGCTTAGACCAACAATTGATATTTCAAGCATATATTTTTCGTTTGATGGCAGATTGAACCGATTCAAATTGGAGATTAAAGTAGATTCATTTATTGATCTCTAATAGAAACATTTTTTTAAGACAAGAAGAAACGATGGGTCAAATACGTTAATGAACAACCGAGAAAAGAGAGTTTCAAGAGTGCTGATTTATGATAGGCAGTCAGTATTTTGGTCATAAATTCCTGATACGATATTGAAATTGAGTGTTTCAAATTGCATTGTAAACTATATTCATATAGGAATCTACCATAAAATAGGTTTCAAAATATGGTCATTTAGGCTTCCAAAAACTTACTTTCCTAACTCTGTTCCTGAGCTGCCTGCTAGACACCCTGTCAATGTTTCGGTTCTAACTTTTTCGTTTCAAATCTAAATTGAATGATTCAAATTGTCTTGGAAAGTAGACATCAAGAGATAATTAGGATAGAAATAGGTTTCAGAAATATTCACTTTTGGTCCCCCAAAAGATGATTGTCCCGACTGTGTTTTCAGAAATTTCATCAGGCCCGCAAGCCAAAAAAATGATATTCAAGAAATTTTCCATATTGATGATAAAAATGAATATAAGTGTTTGTAGAATTGTTATTTGCAATATAGTTCATCTACATACACATAAATTAGAATACTTATCACCAATGTTTATTTCACAGCGTGTTGCAACAAAGAAACAACTATTTTTACAAAAAAAAAAAAAAATGTGTTTGTTTTATTTCTTTATTTATTTTATTTTTTGCACTATCCTACTCTTCTTTGTGAATCAAATATGTTTATGTATAAGAGTATTTCTAGTGGAACCATTGTAAAAATAAGGCCTCTAGTATGCACATACCCAAATTTGAAAAATGCATATTAATGAATATTATGGTATGCGAAGCCAACTTCCCTTGAAAAGATGGTGTCAAAAATTGTTGAAGTATTGAGTGATGCTGCAAACAAATGATGGAGTGAAACCAATCTTGAATGTATCCATTACTTTCCTGATTTCCCATAGCCATCATATCATGAAGTTCTTGAGCTTTTAAAATGGTTTGTTGGTGCAAACTAGAAGAAACCTCATTTTCTTTCATAACTTCTACATTTTTTGGATTTGAAACATTCTGAATCTCATTGTAAGTTTTCTCTAATGGCGCATGTGAGATAGAATGGGTGGGAAGGGTGGCTAAATTTTGCAGTTCAACATTGTAAGCATGTTGTACTGGTTTATTGTGGTGAGGGTGTGGAATTACTTGAGCAGGAAATTGTGTACGGAATGGAGCATTTTGACGATGTGGTTGATTGGGTTGTGTGGATGTTTTTGATGGGCAAGCAAGATGTCGTGGAAGAGCTGGTGAAGAATATGGATGATGTGTTTGTGCTACAAGATGAGGGAGAGTAGTCATGCAATCGTAAGGTGAACCATGCCAAACTTGTAGACAAGATTGGTGGTGGTTATATTGAGATTGACATGGTTGCCCTAACACATTAGTATTCCATAATGGATTATGCACGTAAGAGAATGGAGAAGAAGTGTTTTGAACCATACCTGTAGGCCATGATTTCCATGGTTTTAACCTTGTTGTAGCTTCCTCATCTCTTTGATATGCTACTTCCATCCCAAATAAGGAAGAGTGATTATCTATGAGATGCTCCTTTCGGTCATGAGGGAAAAACACTTCATCAAATTCTTTATTCTTCTGAACCTGCAAAACATCCAATTTTGAACTTATAGAGTTAATAAAATCAACTTTAAAATTTTCAAATAAAACATTAATTTTAGCTCTTATGTCTCCTATTCTTGTAGCAGATTTGGAAAAAAAAACAAATATCTCTAGGATGCTTGTTATAGCTCCAAATCTCACTCTTATGGTTTGTGATGCTGCACTCATGGCCTAGGGAAACCCCTCCTTCCAGACCTGGTCCAAAAATTAAAAAAACAGTGTTTTATTCCCTATACGCGACATTTCCCTGAGTTAAACGCGTGTACACGCGGGTCTGTGTATACCCAACCCGCGTGTATGTATTAAAACACTTAAAAAAAAATATAATTCCTTATTTTCGGGCGGAGATCGCGGGTTTTACCTGCTGATCACCTGTTAGTGCCCGTGGCCCAACTGTTCCCAACCAACTCCTAACTAAAAAACTACTTTGGAGTTGGTATAAAAAGACATCAAAGGGAAGGCCTAAGGGAGAGAGAAAGAGGAGAGAAAGATTATTATGCTAAGATTTTCCCCTTAGACCAGGTCTGAAGTCCTTGGTGCTTTCTGCACTTCCCCCATTTTGCATAGGAAACGCTTGTTTCCATGTGTATTGGTGTTCATTCATCCTTGATATCATCATTGAGTAAGACTTGGAAGGAGCTCTTGTTGGAGGCTTGAGGTTGGAACGAATCCGGGAGGAAGCTTTGCTTGGAGCCTGCTGAAGGTGTTCAGGTGATATCTTTCCGTTATATGTACTTTATTTGCCTTTATATATAAAGAAACACGTCTTTGTTCCCGAAACAATCTTTCTTTATGCTTATGAGATTCTTGTTTTGAATTCTTATGCAAGTGGTTACTTAAAGATTTTTATAACTAACTTTATAGCATAAAGATGGTTTATACATAAGTATTTGTACATGTACTGTTGTGTTCTTTGATTTGTTTGTCTTACAGGTCAAAGGAAGAAGAAGGGAACTCCAAGAAGGGTTTGGACCCTAAAGGCCTTCTCGAACGTAGGACCTTAGGTACGTACCCTTAACATTAGAATTTGCTTAAAAGTAAAGATGATGGCTGTGTGTGTGTTTCTTTGAATAAGCAATTTTCAGTCTGGTAGAGTCTTAGCCCAAAGGACCCTAGGGGTACTTTCCCTTCAACCAATGCTTACCAGCCTTGGAGATTCCTCTTGAATACCTTATGCACAATTCATAGATATTATCATATGACAACTAAAAAACATCACCTTTTCCTATCAAATTTAAGAGTTCTAAAAATTCATCTTTGATTCCTTTAAGAAGGAGTGTTTTTAAGATCTCTTTTTCCAAATGCTTATGTTTTGATTTTTGAAGGTTGTAATGAAATCAATCTACATAGTCCTCCAAGTTTTCATATTCCCCTTATATCAGATCGAAAATATCTTCATCGGCCTTGCAATAGTCTTGGTACTTCTTCAAGAATATGTTCTTCATGTCCTCCCATGTTTGGATGCAGTTCCCACCTAGGCTCATGAACCATCGAAGAGCTGCTCCTTTTAGAGTAAGAGGAAACAGTTTCAACCTTTTAATATTAGTACAATAATCATATCCTCTACAAAGTATTTCAAACTCAAATAAGTATGTATCTGGATCTTCATTTGTCAAACCATGAAAATTTGGTAGAGAAGATGGGGGATTTATGTGCATTTGTGTCACTCCTCCTAGATCTTTGATAGGGAATTCAAAAGTAGAAATGTGAGCCATTTCTTACCATAATAGAAGATGTTCTTCATGTGTTTCTTTGTGGCTCATTCTTCAAATGTTCCTATCAATTGGTTAGTGAAATGGGTGGTGCTTACATCACCACTTAAGTGAAATCATGAGATTTTCTTTTCAAAATTTCTATATAGATATAGTCATTCACACAGAAATTCAAACATCTATTTCTACCCTAAGTTCTTTAACAATTCTGTTGGAAAGAGGGTGGGGGAGTAGAGCTTCTACATGCTCCGCACGCAGATTCTTACCTTCCGCTTTTAATACCCAATTCTTTCCTAACAGGCACTCATCAGATGCACACTACTCTTTAAAAATGGCTACACTCTCCCCAGTAATGGCGCCAAAATGTTGAGTGATAAAAGGTGTCTTTTTATCTCCTATTTATCTTCACGTTAATTGTCAACCTAGGGATGATTTTTTATTTCAAGAGTGTACTTGTCTGAGGTGGCTATTTACTCAAGAGTAATGTTTTGCAGTATAGTGCTTTAAAAATGAAAATATAAATGACTGCTTGAAAAAGAAATCTAACTACAACAACATAAACTCAAATGCTCTGAAATCCAACTATTCACTCAGCAAACATCAATCAAGGATACAGTAGCAATAACTCATTCCTCTAGAGATTGATACAATTGAAATCAAACTGGAACAAGACAATCAATCTGAGAACGAGGAAGCAATAACCAATGTTCTCTACAGTTGACAATCCTGCTTTAAAGCAATTAAAAGGAAATAGAAACTGAACTAAAGCTGCTATTGAAAGTAAACTAGGAAAACTCTTTAAAAGCAAACACTTTGCAATTAATCAACAAAAATGAACAACAAAGTAAATAGACAGCAAACCGTAATTAAAATAATTAAACAATGAATCCTATTTAATAAATCTGAACAACAAACTCTAATTAATGGAATCGAATAACCAATCCTATTGAACAACAATATGTAATGAATATCAATCAAATGGAACAACAAGTGGAATGAAACCATAATTGAAATAAAACAACGAAGCTCTATTAAGGCATTAACAAGATAAATTATACAGTGTTGAGATTCTTTTTAAATAATAAAAGAACAGCAACAGGATTCGTTAATATAACACACTGATATCAGAGCAATTAAACAACAAACTGATTAACTTGCAAACTGTAATAAATGAAAATATGAAATATCTCGCAACAATAATGAAAAGGTAGAGATACAAACAACGGATCGATCCACCAAGGCCGGGCCCTCAACCACCGTTGAAACGTTGTTGAGCTACTGCAGAACTAAGAAGTTAAACGACAACACGTTCTTGTATTAATCATGCATAACAATGTTTACAAACAGTCGATCTTTGTTTAATCAATGAGATTTGATAAGGAATTGTATAATGACAACAAGAAATCTCTCCATCTATCAGCCATCCTTCCCTCTGAATTCATCATTCCCCTTCTTTGATCTTTGTTCTGATTTAAATACACAAAGAGCAGAGAGCAGTTACAACTGTGATGATTACAATATGATCATTATTACAAAATTGGATTGTTTCTAACCAATTGATCAACAATAAAATATATTTCCATCCATCTTTCAACAAGAGCAAGGCGAATTTAGCTTTGCAGCTAAGATTTGGAAAATGGCCACACAGCAAATCTGAGAAAATCATGCTCAAAGAACCCTACGTTTCTCTCAATACAGGCCGAATTTGGGCAAACCATTCTTTGGAAAAGCTAATTTGGTCCGTTTTGGACAAAACCCATGTTCCGGATTTTCTAGATTCTTCTTCATTTGCCCGGAATCTCAACTACAAAACTGTCACATCTTATTCCAGCGAATTTCTGAGTTGGAATATTTGATGATCATTTGAAGATCAAATCTATAATCTGAAAAATATCTTGGAGGCTAAAATGGTGAGTGATGTTATAAAATATATTAATAAACTCTCATTGATAAAATCATGCATAATAATCAATTTATTAAAAATAAAGGAGAAGAAATAATATTCATCCATAAGAGCATAAATCATTATAAAATGGATTTATATAATAAATTATAATAAATGACATGATAAAGAAGAGTAAAAACGGATGAAATAAGTGTTAAAAAGTGGTCGTATTCATGGCCCAACACCAGCATTGATGGTTTCGTTGTTGAATCGATATTGGTAGAGGCAAGGTCGCAAAGGACCTTGACGAAGACTAGAGATTTATTTGATTTGGATTTAATGAATTCCAAATTAAACTCCTACAAAATGACAATCCATTTCGAATATTTCCCCCCAGCAATTGACGTGAAAAAATGTACATCATAGGGTTGCAATCCGAAATGACAGTAGTCTTTTGGAGTGGGATATAGTGGCGAAATCTCTGTATAGCTTGAACAATAGCCAAAGCTAACTTTTCAACATAGGAGTATTTAACTTCCGTATCATTGAGATTGTGACTCAAATAATAGATCAAATGTTCAGTCCCATCTTCTTCTTGGACTAAAACCATAGAAATGGTTGTATTTGCAGTTACAAGATACATGAAATAGTCATTTTGATAATTAGGGGCATACATTAATGATGCTCGAATCAGGGTATCTTTGAGAGAATCAAAGGAAGCTTGCACAAGCTGGTCCCAATGGAAGGGAATCCCATTTTTCAAAAGATGAGTAAATCCTTTAGCCATTCCAATTTAGTTTGGAATTAACCTCCTTAGAAAGTTAGCCTTCCCTTGGAGTCTCTATAACTGTAGTAAATTGGAAGGTGGAGGCAGATCAAGAATTGCATTAACCTTCAAAGGGTCGAGTCAAATTCCTTCTTTAGACACTACGAAACCAAGAAAATGACCAGAACCAACACAAAACACACATTTATGTGGATTGAGTCGAATTTTATAGTGTCGACACCATAAAGATATAGCTCTCAAATGTTGCAGGTGATCAACCCATTTCCATGAATGAGAAGGTAAATCATCTAGATATGGTTGAACAATGTGTTTGCTGTCATGGAAGGCATAATTCATTGCCTCTTAAAAGTTCCCCCAACATTCTTCAAACTAGAAGGGAGTTTCCTATATGCAAATGTGCCCCAAGGACAAATAAAAGAAGTTTTATATTGGTCTTCTGGGCAGATATTGATCTGATTATAGCTGGAAAAACCATCCATAAATGAGAATATTTCACATTCGGCATTGTCATCAATTATCTAGTCGATAAAGGGAGTGGGATAGTTGTCTTTTAGGTAAGTGTTATTAACATCCCTATAATCAAGACACACTCATATTGTTCCTTGTTTCTTCATGACAAGAACAAGATTGGAAACCCAATGGGTAATAGAAATGAGGTAAATGAAACCAGAATGCAAAAGTTTTTTTTGATGGCAGCAACCTTCTTTGGATGAACATGACAGAGGTGTTGTCATATCGATTTGAAATCAGTATACATTTTAATCTCATGTTCAAGTATACTAGAATCAATACGTAGAATTTCCTCATATCACTAGGAAAATATATCGCGGAATTCATGGAAAAGAGCACGGTAATTTTTAAGTTTCGATGGAGAATAAGATTTGCCAACATGGATGCTCTCTACAATTCGAGGTTTGGTTGAAATGTCAATAGAAATGGTTTCTTCGATATTTGACAAGTTTTGATTGGAATCGACTGTCTATAAATACAAAATTCGAAAGGAAATCAAAAATTGAAAGATGATTTGGTTCATTTGAAACATCTTCTATGTGATTTGGAAGATGGGATAGATGATGGTAATCTTCCTATGGTTCTTCTTCTATTATCATTGATTGGATGATTCCTTCATCAGTAGAAAATGGACGTGATAAAGTATCAGATGGAGTGCCATATTCTAACGAACGATCAACCCATACAATTGGTGATAATGGATTTGGGTTTGCCGCACAAGCCAAAAAGATTTATTGCTATGCAAGATCAATGGGTCTTAGCGGCATGGTTTCATTATACATATCATCTTTAGAATTATTGGGAATCTTCCATAAATCAGATGAAGTGGAAGATGTTGCAAGTCTCAACTTTTGCCACTTCCGCCATTTGTGATGGTGACGGTAGCGAAAAGGTACCCATTAGGGAAGAATCCTTAAAGAGACCTACTCCAACGTTCTGAAGAGATATAGGGGGTCCACTAACTAATGGAATGCTTCTAGTAGCCTGTGAAAATAGAGGCAAAGAAGCTGAGTTGATCAATTATTGTGATTCCGCCTTTATGAGGGAAAGCGATCATACGAAAGTATGTCGAAACCACAACAGCCATAGCATAAACCCATGGTCTTCCTAGCAAAATGTTGTAGTCAAGGGGTCCATCAAGGACCTCAACTTCAACAGTTATAGTTTTCCCCCTGGTTCTATCTATAGGTTACTTAAAATTCCACAAGGTGTATAAGTGTGACCGTCAAAAGCTTTTAAATTTATAGGTGACCGTGACAAAGGTGGGGAGCCAAGTGCTTTCTAGCAACTCATTGACATGATACAAATAGATGCACCCTTGTCAACAATGGTTCAGTGAATGAGTTTATTCAAAGCTTTTACTTGGATCAGGAAAGCTAACTGAGCAAGTAATTTTGGCATATATCCCGCATGGTTAAAAACCACAATATTGGAATCCATTGGATGAATTCCACCAATTGTTGACAATAAAGCCTACTTTTGGGAGGGATAGTTTTGAAGCACCTCAGGCGTCGACATAGGAGAAGATGATTGAGCCAAATGTTCTACTATGTTATAGTTTTGCGTTGCTCGAGCTCGAGGGTTGAATGTAGACTTATGTACAACTCATTTAGGTGGTTTTATTGTTAACTCTATTGCAATAGGTGGTGGAATAGGATCAGACGAAGGATTTGGTTGATATGAAACCTGGTTATTCGATGATGACGATGTATTACCGTAATATTTACTTCATGTAGACACCAAAACATCAATTTTAGGCTTAGAGGTGGATAGCATAAGCACTTGTGAAGTGGAAGCATGATCTATAGCAACCAAATGAGTCTCTGGATTCAGAAAAGGGTCTGTCAACACAACAGATGCACTACAAGTCGTAAGAAGTTTTGAGACTTCAGAGCGGTGGGGACATTCTTGCTTAAAATTCTCCTCATTATAGATTAAACGTGGATAAAGAGGTTTCCAAGCTAGAGAAGAGGAATCATATGATTTCTCTTAAGGGAGAGAATTTTGTTTCTTTTCAACTTTCCCCTTCTTCTTGCTTCCAGGTTTCTTTTCATTCTTACCTTTGTCAAATGACACGACATTTATTTCGGAAGCAGGAGTATTATCAGATCCACTAGAAGTTTGATTGGAAATAGCAAGTGTTTGACCAAATGGTCTACCCGCTGTTTGTGTGCTTGAAGAACCAATCACACCATCATTGGCATGAGCATCGTTACTAGATGGTGGTGGAGGAATAGTCAAAGTTGGTCTGGGTGCATTTGGAATTTTGTAATAGAGCGTGACAGACTAGGTGTAAATCAAGTCTAAGTATTGGGCACGAGAAATTACTTGCTCTTCAGTGAAAAATCCTCCTTTAGCCACATCCTCAGTGATAGATGGCAACAAGGATTTTATAAACCACTCAGCTAAAAGCTGAACAGGAGCATAATTTTTGACTATTCAATGACGATGATGCCACTCATGAATATGATCAGAGATGTGAGTAGCAGTAGTCTATTTAAATTTGGTCAATAGTTCCATTCTAGTTTCATATCTAATGGGTAACTGGAAGTGGGTTAAAAACATGGTCGCTAAGGATGTAAAGTTATCAAAGGAAGCTCATGATAATTCAATATACCACTTAGCAGCCGAACTAGTAAGTGTTCCCTGGAAAATATGTAGTCTAACTGAACCATCATTCATGAAGTTGGATGAACACCATAAATGAAAAGTCATAACATGGTTGGATGGGTCTTCTTGACGGTTTCCATTTAATTTCAAAATATCGGAAGGCAATTTATGAGGAATCACCAGCCACCAAGGTGCATAAATAATTGGATCATTGGTAAGCTGATTTAAATCCTCTAATTCAAGTGTTGTGAAAAAAGGAAACTGTCTATTGAGGTCAGGTTGATCGTAACTAGGGTAATATGGAATTTCTTGGGCAATAGGCCTTTGCATACTAGCATAAGTAATTTGTTATTGGTAACCTTGATAGGGGTAAGTTTGTTGAGCAAATCCGGTATAACGTGGCTGTTGGGCACCAGGATCAATTTGTTGTTGTCCAAACCCGGCATAGGCTTTTTGATCAGGACCTGTGTAAGCTTGTTGTTGACCAAACCCAACATAGGCTTGTTGACCAAGTCTAGGATAAGTTTGGTATTTTTGGAATTATTGTTGTTGATATTGTGGCTGCCATGGTTGTTGATTTAACGGTTGTTGTCCACCAATGTAAGTTTGACCAGGTTGTGAATAAACTAAACCAGTATAAGTCTGAGTCATTCCAGTAAATGGTAAATTGGCCTGAGGTTGTTGGATTCCAGGCACAAACAATTGTAGTAAAATGGATTGAGAAGACTGAATCTATAAACCTGAGACTTTGGGGTTAGAGGTTGAAGGACCAGATTGCAAAGGTTGAGTTATAACTAACTGAGCTTGTGACTATGGTAAATTTGTAAGGATATGTGTATCAGGTATGGATGAAACATATCGCATTGGTTGTGATGGATACACAAGACTTGGATGAACGGGAATTGCTTGTTTCCATTAACAAAGAATCATTCCATGCTGACCTAAAGACGACAACATACTGCCATATGGTTTCCCCTCAGAAAATGGAGGGTAAGGAGATTGTGCATATTGTTCTCCGTATGGGGGTAATCTAGTGTAAAATGGATACATTGGAAGATAACTAGATGGACCAGCTTGATATTGAATTGATGGATCAAGCTATTCAATATCTGTAAATGAAGAACCAGGTAAAATTCCTGTGAAGGACATGGGTGAAGACCATGGACTAGAAGAAACACTTGAGTGGGTTCCAGATAAATATTGGTAACCGAGTGGGATGGAAAGAACACCATACAGATGTGACTCAAGTTTTGTGGTAAACATCAAAGAAGTAGTGACAGAGGATTTTGCCGTAGCTATAACAGATGGTACAATATGGGATGTTCTGGGTCCAAAGCGAATTCGAGTTCTGGGTGTTTCTTCTTCAAGTTCCTCTTAAATTGAAATCAAAATAGGTGGAAGGATTTCACCATCAGGTCTGTAATAGATTTCCGGTATTTGACTCTGTGGTAAAGGGGAAGTCTCAATAGTTACAGATGTCCGAGGATAAATCGATCGATCGTCTTCTGGTATGGAAACAACTTATGATTGTTTAACTTCAAGATCCAAGTGTTCTAGTAAAAGAACAATGGGTTCTGGTCAAGTTTCTTGAACAACTTCTAGTTAAGAAGTAACTTCTAATTGAACTGTGATAGGTTCAAAATCAACTTCTGGTTGAACAAATTTAGATTCAGAAGTAATTTCTTGTTGAACGACTATTGGTTGAGAATCAACTTCTTGTTGGACAACTTGGGTTACTGTTTCACTAAGTTCACTTTTAGTGTCCATCGGTAACTGCAAAGGTTCCACTTTAGTAATAGATGTACCAGTGATTGTAGGAGTAATTGGAGTCATAGTACTTACTGGTATAGGTGGCTTTGGTAATTCAGATGAAGAACCAAAAGTTTTTGATGTACTAGATTCACTCAAATGAGACCGCTTTTGTCGGCTAGGTGTAGCTTCAGGGAGTAAAGGCAGTTTACTCACTATCCACCATGAACAACGGGGTAAAGGTTGATGTTCCTCCACAATTGCTGATTGATTTTATTACAAAAATAAATAAACAAAAAGAGGGTAATCTAGGAAAAAGGATTACCAAGCAACCGTGAACTACAATATACTTCCTCAATAAACCAAGGACTTACATACGTGTAGGAAATCTCCCTGAATGTTGTGTTCACTGTATCACAGTGTACAAGGTGGCTCACTCAATTACCTAAGGATGGATAGCAACCTAATTTAGTCCTCCAATATATACCTGAAAGTACGTGGAGGCCCAATCCATGTTAGAGTTGTCTAATGCGAAACTAGATAGTGAGAGCATTCCTTTATACTTTTCGTACTATAACACTGCCCTATATACCCAAAGGTACGTGGATGAGCTACATGGACGAGCTATGATACAATTACGTACGTGGAATGGGGTATCGCACTCGGAATGTATTGCAGACAATTAATGACAACTGTTATGTTTTATGACGCCGAAACATGTCTCTAGCCTAGAGCCTCTAAATGTTATTTATTAGGTGACAATGCTCCAATAGGTTAACTGAGATAAATTTTAAGTTGATCTTGATTAAGATTTTGTCTTTCAAGTTCACCCCGTGATATCTTTGAAATTACTAGAATGCAACTATTATGAGAAACATTCTTTTCATTTAATTTGAACCATGAAATCCTTAACTACAAGGGATAGAGCAATCAGAATGTTTAATCAAAGAGAAAAGAGCACATCTAATGCAATTTCCCTATGCTATTCCTACAATCACACACAAACCTCTAGATGCATAATGCAAGTTTTTCTTTTCAATTCCCTTAATGTTTAGATGAAAAAAGGGAAAAATAAATGCACATACAATCAATAAATATTTTTTTAAGAAACAGAGACTTTATGAAAGTTCCTTTTTCAAAGAAATGAAGACTTTTACAACACTTCCTTTTTAGAAAAGATTAATCGACTATAAGCTAACTTTGACAATGGATTAATAATGATAAAGAAATCACTAAAAAATCAAGGCCAAAGTAGGGTTAGGAGGAGAAATACAACTTGATTTCAGAACCACAACAATCATTGATCTTTCGGCAAACAAAAACAAAAGCAACTTTGGAAAAATCAAGCCAAAGGTAGGTTTTTTAGCCTAAGAGGAATCAGCACAGGCTAGAGTGGGAGATAGTGCACTACAATGCATTGCCTCTAAGGTAGGGGCTGATCTACAATGCACTATGTCAAGACCAACACTGTGCTGGTGCCAGAGAGTCAAATCAAGAGACACTCAAGCACAATTTTTTACTAAAAACACTTCAAAAAGACTGAAATAAGATCAACAAAGTCAAGAAAATTCTACTAGGGTTTAATATGATGAGGGTAAGCCACCAAGAATGAAATTCGTTCCCCAATGTGGTCGCCAATTCGTTATATGGAATTTTCATCTATGGATAAACACATTTTCCATAGGTGGGTGACTACACCTAGAAGAATAGAAAGGAAGTAGTTTAACCTTTTCTTATAGAAGATAGATGAGATAGAGGAACTTGGTTGTAGTCTTTTTCTTCCTTGATCTCTTTTGAATCACTCCCATCGCTCCCATTTAAACTAAATCCACTCAAAAGGTACCTGCATCAAGAGAAACAAAAACAAGAAACGATCAAATCATACATCATCTATCTACTATGAAAAAATGGAATCGAGGACATTGAAACACATAATCATCACATAAATGAACAATCATATGATAAGAGGAATAAGCTCTTTATTAATGTAGAAGGAAGAGTATCACCCAATATAGTTCGATCCTGTGCCACTCCTCCGGCTTCAGTCCAACCCTCGTCACATCAAAAGAACACTACTCTAGCACCATAACATTGCTTCACATAAACTCAATTTTCAAACCAACAGAATTTCCTTACAAACTTTAGATTTTAGCCCCCTTGATCACTATGATGAGTGCTCAATTTATAGGAAATGGAGGTGGTTTTGTCATAAATGAGGGTATTGAATGGCCTTCCAAATTTGGAGTTAGTTTCCATGGAGCAAGGGATGAGAGGATAGGAGGTTAATGGATGCTTAGCCTATCCAATTTTGAGCTCATAGGAGGAGATAAGATATGGGATCCTTCTATAATCATCTAGAATGAAGGAATATTCCTAGAACCCTATGCAAATTTCATTCAATCTCGCCCAGCACAGGTCAAAGAGGGCCTAAGTGCACTGCAGTGTAGGCCACAGTGGGCCTGCCTACTCTACAGTGCACTGTCTCAAGGCTTAGGCTGCACTGGTGTCCTAAGGAGGCATTTTAGGAAGGCTTTAGGCCAGGAAACTTTCATAGAAGGAAGCATTCAATGAGTTGACTTGTATAGGGCATGTAACAACTAAATTAGGATTTGATGAGCCCTAAAAGGACTGACCTAGATGTCAGGAGTGATGTGCCCAAATAGACCTCTAACAACAAGACTGTGGAGTGGAAGTCAAGTTTGACTAATCTTGTTTTAATAGCCACCGCAATCAAAACCTAATACATGGGACATTAGGTACGTTGGAAAGATACAAGAGATCATTCAAGTGGACTTATCTTCGTTCCAATTTGTTATTTTTAGGTGCAAGTGGTGGGACACCTTTGATTGGAATAATGTAAAGGAAGATCATGATAGTGGGCTAATATCTATTAACTCTAGAAAGATGTGGCATGAAGCTACAGAGACTTATGTTTTCCCAAAACACCGTAACCAAGTATTTTTACCAAGGTGTATTGGATAGGGGATGGTGGTTCATATTAAGACATGACCCTAGATCAAAACATGTTTTTGAGAAAAACAGTGTTATCATGCCAAGTGAAGAAGATAATCAGGGTTATGACAATGGAGAGTGATATGTACTTGTGTTATTTAATCATTTATATAATTGCTTTATGTTTTACTTGTTATTATTTCACTAATTTTCTTATTTTTTTATTCATCTTGTTGACATTTTATAATATAATTGGTATGATTCACAAACATTTCTACAAGTTTTTTTTTATAGAGGAAGCATTTCTACTGTATTTAAAACTAAGTATTTCCAATTTATGTACATTATATATGATAATAAGGGTTAATGGTCCTAAACCTTTTCAAATAGGAACATATCAAGCACACTGAATTTGTGATAGTGATTAAGAGGCATTTGTTTGACTTTCAAATAGACTTTGTGATGCATTTTTCCTATTTAGATTATGTGAAATAAATATCTATATTTTATGTATTTAGAACTAAATTATTTAAAGTAAATATGTCTTTATCATTGTGAACATGATGTAACATTAGATAAGATAAATGTGAAACACATGAATTTTAGTGACTATCTCATGACAAGTATGTGGGGAAAAAAATATTTTTTGAGTTGTTCATTAAGGAAGAATCAAATATATTATTTGTCAAAAGTTTAAGTCTAATTTATTATCATTTTTGTATTATTGAAATCATATTTATTGTCAAAAAGAGTTAAATTTAGACCAGTACAATAGAAAATAAAGAACCAAAATAATATCAAAATGTTATATCTTTATTACTAGAAAAAAATTCACTTGCCTCTTTAAGGGAGAACTTCCAAAAGAGAAAATATCCAACTACAAGTAACTTCACATGAAACCTTATCATGTTACATTTCTTTATCCTCATATTTAGAAATAATTTTCTAATTTAAATTGGTAATAATTTCTATAAATATTAAGTTTAAATTTCTTGAAAATATCATAACTTTAGCAATAAATACGATTTTATAAAAACAGAATTTTTTAAGTTATACTAAATCTAAATTAATTATACCAAGAGGTTCTCTCTACACTCAGTATGGGAGAGATGTTTTCATGTAACATTACATTTAAAAATAGTAAAATAATAATTTAAATTAGAAAATGAAAAATAGTAATAAAAAAGAAATTAATGTTAGTCATAACTATAATACTTCAATTTACACCTTAATCTTATATAACTTGATATAGAGGTATCAAGTAATAGAAAGTAAAGAAAAAAATAACTTTTATTATGAGGAAGAAATATAATGAGTAAAAAAATATAATTTACTTTTTACTACAAGGAAGAAATGTAATTTTTTCACATAACAAGAAGTAATATTATTGATATTACATTATGTGTAACTCATTCTATGTTCCATTTCCATGTGATACCTAAAAAAAATATTTATAACAAAAAATATTTCACTGACAACCATAAGTAAAATATTTCAATGTTCATATTAAATAGCATAATTTTATAGATACTTTATATAGAGAAAAGTAAAATAATTTAAATTGAAAATTTTCTTATATTTTCACTTCAGTGAGAAAGATTAATAGAATTCTTATTCCATTAATAGTTTCTTTCTAATTCAAAGCATGAGGGATATTTGTAAAATTTTCAATGTTAATTAAGCATTTGATATGTAATATTTTACAAAATATTAATAATAAAAATAATTAAATGTAATTTTACAATCATAGTTTCAAGCATACTAAACTTTTTAATTTATAAAAATATCTTTGTATTTTCTTTTAAGTAAGTTGTTTTCTATGCAATTTCATATATAAAAGTTTGATATAAGTTTACCAATACATAATCTATAATAAATATTATTTCATAAAAATAAGCATCATGATGATAACCATCAAACAATCATAAACATCATCTAAGATACTCATTCAAAGTCACTACCACCATTTAATTATATACACCTCTAGCACATAAAAATGTCATTAACTAGCACACAAATCTAATAATCTAGCAAGGCACCATCATCGTGATTACATCTAACAAAATACAAACATTGTAATCTAAAATCATCACCACCACACATCGTCAAATTAATATAAATCACATGTCAAATAACTTCTATCATGCACATATATATCTATTTGCATGAACATTAATTGAACATATCTAACATGACCTAATAATATACACATCAACACCAACATATAAATTAAGTACATAAACATGAACAAAAAAAAATACTACAATCAAATATCTAATAAAATAGGCATAGTGCCAGCCTGGTCTGCAGTAGAAGAAAATGTATGGTCAACTAATGCATGATCAACGTTTGTCAAACTCAGCTAACGTGGAGGGAGGAGGCGTCTCATCTATAGTAGAAGACGATAGATGGTCAACTATTGCACCCTCAATGTGGTTTGGTGAACTGTGAATTAGAGGAGGAGGTTTTTTATCTTCTCTATCAAGATAAAGATAAGGTACATCTTCTATATCTAGCATCTCATCATCAGGCGAATGACAAGGAGGTGTATTACTATAAGGATCATCGACACCCCGACAACCATGATCTGATGGGGTGGTACTACTAGAAGCATCATGATCACCACCCTCATCATCATGATAATCATAATCACCCTGATCAACATCATCACCACCCTAATCATCATCATCACCACCCTCATCTAATGTATTTATTAATGCATGATGTTGGCATGTATCCCTCATCATGTTTAGTACCCTACTAGCTCCGATGATATTCCACATAAGAGACATCATATCGCATGGACAATCCCTATAGACCCATGAACATAAGATACATAAGAGACATCGTATCTCAAGCCCTCGGGCAAACTCTCGTATCAAACAAAACTATGGCCAATTTGTCGTAGTAGTCCATCCGAACTCGCAGGCAATCCCTATGGCCCTGGACACCCACACCCCTTAAGGATGTGCCTCACCCTCATGGGCCTCACCCATCTCCTCTGACATTCAGTGGGGTAGGAGGCATGTACCCATCAAATGTTCCAATGTCTACAAAATAGTACATAAAAATATTCAAAGAATTTCATTAAATAATTTAATGAAATAAGTTTAAGAATATACTAGAACAAATTTTATTCTAATTCATTAAAACAATAAAATGAAACTATATTAATTTAAAGAAAACACAAATATTACCTCTATCATCTCAAGGCTCAGTCGTTGTGAAGAGGATGTCAAGATACCCTCTCCAATCAATCCCCTCATATGGAAATGCCAATGCGACAAACACATGGTCATCCTCACTGACCAATAGCACCATTGCCTTAGGAGAAATGCTGGTTAGACACTTTGGCAGGTCAATCTTGGGCATCATCTGCCCCCACATGTGCATTCAAAAATTAGTGATAGTCTAGGAGGGTGATGTTAAAATGTAGACCTTGTCTCTAGAAACCTCTCAAAAAATAAACAAAAAATCTCGAAAGCGAAAGGGAAGGTCTCCCTCCCATGTCTCAATGCATGAAATCTACCTAAATCCATACAAAAATTCCTCAAAAAAGTGGAAAACCATCTCATGTAATGTGGAACCTAAATCAAAGAATCAACATAATACAAAAGAGGGAAACTAATGTGCTTCCCATCACTACTATAGTGTTCAATCGTGGTGACTAATAATGAGAGGTACATAGCCTCCTCTATAGCAAAATAATAAATTTATAGTTGTCCACCACGGACATGAAAATATGATGGATGGATCACATGAGGACAAACATATCTCTATATTTATGCAAGTTGAATCTCAGCTGCAACCCCATGAGGGGACATCAGGGAACTAAGGAAAATCCTCCCCCCTCCTAGATAGGCCAATGATAGAGTATATATCCTCCTTGGTGGGCCTATACCATGCCCTATGACCGACACAAAAATCTTGTTCTTGGGCACTCCATCGGTAAATCAGACGCACCAATAATACAAAGTGCACCTTTAAAGATGTAGCCTCCTCATAGTACTTGAGGAGGCTTACATTCCTCAAGAGTTCTTAGGTCGCTAAAGTAATAGGGCAAGGGTATAAATCCCTCTCCCTCTATATAGCGTGTCATGTTCAGAACATATTGTATGGGTTTTCCTTCTACTCTTTCTCCTACTAGAGCTCCCTCTAATAAAGTTCATTATTGACATATAAAATGCCTTAGCTTCATACATAAAATACATTTTTTTATGAAATGAAATATTTATTTATAAATATGGAACCATAACTTTCAATTATAAAAACAATCATTGGTGTTTTCAAAACAAAATCATGTATTGGTGTCCATTATATTTCAACTATAGCCGCATCAATATTGGTGCCCACATAAGTATGATGCTCCATTGATTGTTCACAATTTTAACTTTTTATATTAGTTTGGAAAACTTGTGCACCAGTGCATATAGATAACCTATTCACACCGGTATAGAATGTTCAGGTTACCGAACGCACTGAGATATGGCTATATTTTTAAATATTACATTTCTAGTGCATTTGGTAAATATAAACACACTAAGCGTGATGCAGTGACGTACAATTTGTCACATCATTCCCAATGTATTTTCAGTTACAAAACACACCGCAACAATGGTGATGAGTTATTTTCATGCACCGAATTGCAATGCACCCTGTAAATTTATAGGGCACACCGTTATCGATGTGAGTTGAACATATCAAATACATTGTCTAGTGAAAAAAAGTTGAAACAAAGTGGCAAATTTAGCCTAATGTACAATTCTAATCTGCTAGAAAAATAAATTACAAAGAAACATAGACATTATTTGAACTTTTGGTCATCGGGGAGGCATTCTGGACATGTAATGGAGAAACAAAGAATTTAGGACAGCTTGAAATTTTTTTGAAATCTCAAATAGTGAGCACAGAATAGAAGAATGGAGAGTAAGAGAAGCATCAACATCAGGGTGCTTGCATGTGGAAAGAGTAGCACCGGTGCTTAACAACTCTCCCACATTGTAGATTGTAAAAATGAAAATTACGGTCGAGAGTGTTTTTTTTTATTTAATCCTCCTCCATCGCATTTCTCCAAACACACCTGTGCATGATATATCCAAAACCACCACATTTTTTTAGTTAAAAAATATCATGGTCCTTTTTGTGATACTTTTTGGGGCATTTCTCTACAAGTACCACACTAGTGTTGTGGTTTTACTATAGAAACGCTATATTTTTAGAAATTAAAAACCACCTAGCGGTGCCCTTTAGAAGATGCCCCAAGGTGTTTCATTAAGATTACTGCACAATGGATTCGTTGGAAAATAGCACCACATTTCTATAAAATTTAAAACTATAGCGGTGCTCCTTACTGGTATGCACTGAGATGTTTTACTATGTGAAGGGAACTAGTGCTATTGACTATTCAAGCACCAGTGCATTATGTTATTTAGTACACCGTGTTTTTTTTATTTTTATAAAAATAAATTTTCGATAATGCACTATGTTATATGCCACATTAGTGCTTGTATGGATATTAAATCATCGGTGCATTTCTAGATTTTAGATGCACCGTGCAAAAAACATCCATTAAAACATTCACCCGCCCACCTCTGTTAGTGATCTCATCTACAAACAGATTTTTTTGGCTATTTAATAGGGTCTTCGGTCAAAATCACCGCTATAAGGTCTTTTCCTTCTAGTTTTTTGTGTCTTCTCCAACCTTTCCACTTTCTGTCAGCAATTAAACAAGAAAATCATGACCGTACACTATGTTTAGGCTTATGTTTCTTATTTTTCTTAGGCATGTTGCATGGTAGAGGCATAATTGTTGGAACTTGGTTTTTTAGGATTATATGTTGTGTATGAAAAGTTTTTAAAGTGGCTGTTACTTGTATTTCAAGATATCAAGTATTGTTCTTATGGTGGTTCTTTAGATGCTTTGTAAGGTAGTATCTAGAAGAGCTTATGTTGCCACTTTTCCTCTATGCTTTGCACATAAGATGATCAAGAAGAAACTTTATTAACAACGAAACACTCAGTTAATTTCACATCTACATGATTTAGAAAAGCTTCATTTTACTTTTTCTTTCTCCATGGTTCAGGTGAAAATAAATCAAGAAGAAACCAAGTTAAAAAGGGGACTTACAACCATCAATATCTTGACATGATACTATTTGAATTATTAATATGAATTAGAAGTAACAAGAAAACAAATCTAGCAATAGATAAATTGATTTTTTGCCTGGTCATTACATGACTATCCAATTGAAGATCAACCCTCGAAGTTGTCTCATGAAAATTCCTAAATCAGAAAATTTTCCAAGCTTGAAGTTTTGTGGTGTGGTTGTGCTATATCAGTGGGCTTGGCAAGTTTCTCTATTGTAATCAAGCACTAAACATGTGTTCTTCAATTGAGATAAAGCCTTTTGAAGTAAACCATAGTAGTTAGGATAAAAGTAAATACTTTTTGGTGTCTTAGCCTAGTTGTGAAACTTCAAGAGCTGAAGAAATGTCCCCAAAATTATTTGAAATTTATAGCAAGAGATGTGTAATTTGAATTTTTAGTGCTTATGATTGAGTTGTATGAATTGGAATCATAATAAATACATGATTTCATGATGAAAAGTGAAGGAAACATTATGAAATGGGAATTTAATCCTAGCAACATTGATACACACTATTAGAAGCTTTAGATTTGGATTCTAGGTAACTGGGCCAAATTAGGTGTTAGAGGTCAAAAAAACATTTTATCTAAACCATAGTTATCATATTTTCTCTCCCATGTGTTAATTCTTCTTAGGGTTATGCTATTATTTTCTTTTGATAATTTCATTTCTTCATTAACACATTATATTCACCCCATAAAATCATAACATTATTTAGATTTACATCATTATTCAAAAACATATGAAATTATATAGAAAAAACAATAGCATCATCATAATCATGAATGTAGCAGAACATAAAGGAACAATAGAAGAAAACAATTCACACATAGAGACACCAAGATTGGTCGAGGACCAAGGAAAAACCCATTATTGGGAAAACCCTTTCAAATTCTTCTTCTTATTATATCTTCATTGAATGATTCATGAAAGGAGAGTACAATGATACACATCATCATCCATACAACTATTCAACAAAAAAAACTACATGATATCCATAAAATGAACCCAAGAATGCTTATACTCAAATTTTTTATTCTGAAGCTTGTAATGATCTGTCCTTGTCTACGGTCAACTGTCAAACATTGTGTTCATTAAGAAAAATATTCATACAACTAAAATATCATCATATAGGTCTTGTTCACTTGGATGAGGAGTCATGCATGCAAATGGGAAGCTTTCAGTCACTCTTTGGAGCCTACAAGTGAGTGACTGCAATTTGCAACTGAGATTCTGAAACCCTAGATGTTGGTCACATAGAGGATAAGTTGTGTGTGCTACTGGGATGCTTCAATTGAATGGATGAACTTGGTAGCAATTGACTACAGTTGATATCTCTTTGTCATGTGCCTATGACTAAGGCCCAAAACCCTAAAACAAAAATGTGAGCTTTGGACCATGCAATTTCATCTTCGAGCGAACTTGTTCCTCCACAAACAAGCCTTAGACTTGTACAAACCAAAAACCAAAATAGGAGAATGTCTCATGATTACGTCCAAATCAGGTTGAGGTCACTTGTATTTATAGCCTTCCAAGGTTTTCCAATTTTCTTTAGGGTCAACTTAATCAAATATGCACGTGGGATTTTCTTCATAAGTACACTTTCCCTTATCCATTTTGAGTGATATTTAGGTCAATTTTGGTCCTTGCAAAAAGTGGAATTCAATGCAATCATCTTATCCATCAAATGAGTTGTCCAAAGTGGAATTTTAATGCACTTGCATATTTTAACACTCCCTCTCAACTAGGGATAATGCCACTTGCATCATGTCTTATGAATCCTGTCATCAAATCATATCCAATCACAAATATCTCGTAATCACGTATCGTCACTATTCATCTCTTGTTTATTCCTTATTATATTTTGATCATCTCTTCTCACACGTTGAACATTCTCATATCTAAAAGAAGAAGAATTTGACATCGAAGGGGTGCTCAATCTACCACCCTCTATCCATCAGGGAGACATTGCTACCAACCGGAATCTCTGCTAGTGGGGAGCCAAATGCTAGCAGCTAGGAAACATTAGCAGGGAGCTAAATCTATGACCTGCATCATCATCGGACAGCATATCATCAGGGATAAAATATCAACTTCGAACCACATCTAGGAGCATATCTCAACCTAAAATATCATGGGGGAGCTAAATATCTATGACCCCATATCGAGCAATAGGTGATATAAGGGAGCTACTACTCAACCCATCCTATTTCCTATCGATATTCCCAATAATGACTCTCAATAGTCATGTGGTGGAACACCTGCATCATAATTAGCTTGGGTTGTACACCCCAAGTACACTCTTAACCTGTTGCCTAGACGGGGAGCGATAATCCCAACAAGCCTAACTTGTAGGTATGATTCCAACTGGGGTATACACTACAAAGATCAAGATAGAGTGTGCTACTACTCAAACCCTATGTGTGACAGATAAAGGAGCAACATCTACGACCCTATTGTCCATAGATCCATCAACCCCAAGAGGCCTCTATCTCAATTCCTCACCTTGAGAGCTGTAATAGGGGGCAGAGTTGGCTCAATCTTCTCGATCAATGATGCTCTCTTTAGATAAAAAATATATCATCATTCCCATGTGTAGTAATCATCATGTCTCAATGTTTTTCTTTCTCCTGTGTACAAGACACCAAATCAAATATCATATTAGAAAAAATATACATATCATAAAAAGGATACCATAGTCATCCTCCCTCTCAAGGAGGTGCTAACCACAATCCTATGATTGTCCCATACCTCAACATTGTCTCAATATATGAAAGTATTTCAGTCCGAACTATATATGGGATCCTTTGCCAATCGGATCCCACTCTTTTTCATCGCAATATATCCAAGTCATATTTAAAACTTTCTCAAACATATCTCTAAAAATATTCTTCATCCTGCCTCATAGCTAGCCATGCCAGCACCCTCATAATTAGCCTCAGTCATACTTAAAGCTACAAACCTCTCATATCATTGCAGATCTCATACTAACGAAGAACCCAGATGCACTCATCAATAATAATTCAAAACATCACCAATACATCAATACATTCACATATCACAAGAAGAATGTCTTAGTCCAAAAATTGTTCATTCCATGAAAATATCTTGAAGGGTGCTCGGTGGTAACTCGATGTGTATGAAGCAGCTCAATCATGAATTCATCAAGTTCTATGAACATCTTATATATAGATGTGTGTGTGTGTGTGTGTGTGTGTGTGTGTGTACACACACACACACACACACACACACACACATATATATATATATATATATATATATATATATGCCGGTAGATGTTAAAAAATGGAATAGAAATGCTTCAATCAACTATCAGTTGCCAACTCAAGTTGAACAATATATCTTCACACTTCTTGATCTTCAAATGGAGTTTCCAAGGATTTGCATTTCCACTTTTCAAAAAATCTTCAATAGCTTTGCAAATAGATTTTATTTTCCAAAGTTTATAAATTGATTCATCATGCCATGATTCATTATTTCGAGCTTTAAAAGCCATCTCCCTCTTAATTTGATCATCGGAGGCTCATTACCTATCAAGAATAGACCATCAGAAGATAAAATAAAAACCAAAATCAAAATCATACATTGGAACACTTCTAAAGTAGAGGTTTGGATCAACACGTCATCCTAGTTTCACCAGATAACTTTCAATGAAGACACATCAAGATCAAGGAGCTCGCTTCATACAATGTTATCTACAAACATAACACTTTAGCAAACCAGTATTTTCAGTCTTACATAAATAAATATTGTACAATCAAATCAACTAAGTCACCTTATCAAATTTTAGATGCTAGATAAGAACTAATATCGAAATCACCAATATCACAGTATCATATTCTTTAGACTAGGTGACAGGTAGAGCTCTTATGAGGTCATTAATTCATCTATTATCATGCCCAAAAGTTGTCATTTAATTATCAAACCAAGCTTCATCATGCCATCCTCATGATCATAATACAAGTCACTAGATGAAAATGCATATATTAAGAATAGGTTCCATCCATTTACTATGATATTACTTCACACTGAATCACAACTGTCAATACTTAAACCATTGTGCTATGAACAAGGAGTCTAATACAAAATAATTATCAAATACCAATATTAGTCATTGAAATTCACTATGCCCACATAACATTGTTGTCAAAGAAAAATATGAGTTGTCAAATCAAATCATTAGACATCAAGTAAAATTCCAAATTTTCTATCACCATGAGATCTATAGCCCAAAACATATATCAATCATCAATTTAAACTTCTAAATAATTATCCATCATCATGTCAAAACTCCAAATGATTCTCATATATATCAATCATCCAAATCTAGTTGAACTCCTACAACACAAAATTTAGTGGCTAAATCATAATAACATATCTATATGCATATCCCAATCACTTGCAAACACAAGTTTCGTCTACATATTCATATTATAGTAAAAATTCAAACTTCCCTGCTCATAGAAATTTTTGATTTCTACTCTATGTCTGTAGGACTAACATCCTTCAGGTGTACTTCTAATTTTATGCACAAAGCTTCACTCTTGTCTCTGTAGGCATAGTCACACCTTGTTGAAGAAATTATAGGTGTTATAATTCCAACATTAAATTATCAATCGAAGACTCAGAAGCTTCGAGGCACAAACGCAGGTAACATAGGATCAGAGCATCTAACCTAAATTAGAGTGAAAAATCAATTTAATTTTTTACTGCTAACAAAGAACACCAATTACTGCTATAAAAGAAATTCTTAAAAGAACACACCATACACTTGCTCAAAAAGAACACCTACGATAGAAATTCTAACTTGAATGATCTATTAGAAGAAAATCATTGCAACTTAATCTATGAAAAACCTTCAATTCAAGACTCCTAACCTAAATGATAGAAATCATATGAAAGAAATCTCACTCTTCATAATCCGGAAACTCATAATCGAAACTCAAAAGTAAATGAAAGTCAAATCAATCTTCATTAAACTGATAACTCGACTTGTGCAATTGAATTCACACTCAGACTTGCTCTTACGAAGAAATGATTATGCTATGAAAACAAGAAAACTTCAAATTGAATGAATTCTAGAATTTTTAATTTCAAATCTACAAGACAGAGTTTAAAGTACATAATGATGCTAGATTTCACACAACAAATTTCTTGATGAAATTCACACTTTGAATGTAAATCCTATGATCTAGATAAGCCAAAGGACTTGTTTCTAGTTGTGGTGGTCCCTTTCCACTCTTGGAGCAATCCTAAACTAACTCAATAAAAAATGAAATTCAAAACACAGTCATAATACTTACAAAGAATTTAGAGATGAAGCAAAATTCAATTAAGATTCAATTATTATTACAAAAGAGCTTCAATCCATCCTTTATTACTTCCCTAATTCTCTTCCTTTCAAAAAGCTCCCAAAAGGCTTAAAATGCAAACCATGGCTGAGCTATTTTTAATATTTACAAGGCGAATTAGTCATTTTCCTCAATTATGGAAAATTGAACAATTTTAACAAACTGACCCCAAAGATATTGGCATATCTTCCTAACCATGGCGAATTTTGGAAAACGGTTTGGAGGGAACCTATATTGATATATTTTCAGCAACAACCTCTCTTGGATTTATATCATTCAAATCCAGATCCTCGGAAATAATGCCTAAAGCTGGTTGTCTGGAACACTGGAAAAACAATCATTTTTTATAAACCTGCCTCCAAGACTGGCTTATAAATTTAAGAAAAATTCAAATATGGAGAAATAAATTTTTATATAGATAATTGGTTATATTTTTAACAAACCCATTCTCTCATATTGTCCAGATTCACCTCCAGATGCATGAAAAGCGAGGTTAAACTTGCAAGTTTGGAAACTGTGCACATTTTGAGCATATTTGTTAATTAGCTCATATGGACCCACATGTGTGACCAGGTTTCAATACAACACATGGAAAGGTATTAAAGCATTATTTTGGACAATAACCTCCCTCGGTTTTCCTTGAAAGCATGCCAAAATGTTGAAACCCCAAATTGGATATTCTCGTACTCTACTTGTACCAACTAGTTCAACTGACTTGTGAAGAATTTCGGCGATGGAACTGTGTGAAAAATGAACTTAGAAAAATAGTCATTAGTAAATCATAGAAAAATCATCTTTAATCATATAAAATATAAGAAAACAAATTATAATCAACCATGAGGTGTAAGACGTGAATTGCGACAAGCGATGGAATTATGGTGTGAAAATTATGAGTGTAATAGTACATGAATATAGGTTACAAATGATGGTATTAAGTGATGAAAAAATGGGCATATTTGAGGCCCAACATCACCCCATGCCTGAGGATTTGAGTTTCCTCATGCAAACAAGGACTTTTCTCATATATAGATTTTATGGCATCATGGCTTTGGGTAGGGTTGGCTTTTGTGGAGCAACACTACGTGAAGATTTGAGGTTGTTGGTTCTTGTGGAGAAACACCATTCTAATTTGAACGCCATATATTTCATTTTTAGAGAAATAAAAATTGAGGATAAACAATAGATGTGGTAGGAGGAAATGATAGATGAGATGATAGGTGGCAATGGAAATGGTGGATGAGATGAGGTGGTGATGGATATGGTAAAATAGGTGCTTGCATACTTAGTTTTTGTGAGGCCAATGCTAATGGATGGTTCCTCTAAGAAAGGTAGCAATGACTACATCCTCTATTGGATACATTAAACTGATAATAAATGTGAATGTAGGAGGGGAAGGTACTGTAGTTACTACTTTGTTTACATGAACCAATATACTTTTCTTTTCATGATTATGACCTTATTAGAGTAGCATGCATTCTATTATGAATGACGAGTTTGCAAATTGAGGGTATATGGAAAACAAAATATATGGAATATGTGGTGGTTAATCATCAAATCTTTCTTAAATCTCTAATGAACTAAAGAATCTTAAGCCAACTTTATCTCAATTTTTACCTTTACCGTGATGATAGCTGTAGGCTAAAGTAGAGGATGGAATGGTTGGAATTGATGTGACTGTTGATCTGACCTACTGAAGAAGGCAGAACAGTGAACTAAAGAGCTAAAGGATGAACTAAAGGTCCCCTTCTCCCCCATGCCTGAGGAGTTGTATGTCCCTAAACACCAAGGAAAGGTGACTGCTGCTGCAAATGACAATGGAAATGATGATACAAAGAACCAAATTGCTACAAATCTGTGTTGACATCACAAAACTATATAGTCTTCAACTACTACACACCCATGTAAAATCTTTCATATGTGAATAAATGGTGTCGATGTCGAACATAAACAAGAATCATCGGATTACCGACCATTGAGGAAGTCGTTAACCAATGCGAGATATCACACCTTTGATGTCAATGGGAATTAAGGCACTAGGTACATTCTACTAGCCATGAATAGATTTGTCGAAGTTGAATGGATTGCAGAATTCATCCACTAAGAAACATTGATGTATTTCCTTAGTGGATGACAAGGATACCTACCATTAAGGCATGCAGGCTCCCTGGTACCTTATATAACCCTAACCCTAATCATAGATAATGTGTTGACGTTGATGGGGTAAGGCTTATCATCAGGTGGGCCTTAAGGAATGCCACATCAACCAACTCCAGTACAAACAAAATGACTTGAAAGATACATGATTTGAAGAACTCATACAAATTTATAAACTTTATTGGGAACCTTTCCTTCCAGTTACTTGGCTTTCAATCAAAGCCCCTGTCCAGTTGCACCAGACAAGTTGGTTTTCACAATAGGACTTATTTTTCTCCTTACTATTTTCATTTATTTATCACAATACTAACTTTCCTACTATACTCAAGAAAATACGTTCTCTTTCAAGTGAAAGAGAACTTCCAATGAAGGCATGTGCAGATTAGGTACAAGGATATATCCATGCTCAGATTTAACATCTATGAGTTAGAATGTACAAGAGCATGAGAAATCAGCAACTTTGAAAGACATGATACAAAGAGTATTTGAAGATGAGAGTAGTACTTTGACTAGATTTTGATCTGGAACCAATGCTTGATGTAATATTGGTGGTATTGGCCCATTTCTTCATTTGGACCACTCTGAAAGTCCCCCTCGTTCATGCTAGGAAAACTTGGATAATTGTTCTCCAGAATGCATACAAGGCTTGCTGTTGGGCATGGTGAAAGTTCTTCAATCTCAAGTTCAGCTAGATGCTCCCCATCAGATTTGGTACATGATTTCTCAATCTCCTTGGTATACAGGCAAGAGAAATCAAGGGAGATTTCCAAATCCTCTTATGGCTATGGGGAGACAGGTAATTCCTTGAATGTGGTGAAGACAAACTCTTCCTAAGAGGTAGATATCCCAACTACTGTTAGGGTTTGAGAAAGTATTTTGAAGGACGTTCTTCAAGCTCTTGATCATGCTTTGACTTTCTCATGTTGGTTTATAATCACTATCTCGCAACATGGATTAGTAAAAAGGGGTTCTTACAACACCCTACTTTTTTTAATCTTTAAAGAGCTTTGAACTTTTAATCTAAACGAATTAAAAACTTCTAATTGCAATAAAACTCACCAAACTTTCTTATTTGGACAACCAAATTTTTGGAGAAACCCCATAACAGTGGATGTGTGGCTCTTCACTCACATCTTACTGTACACTCTTCGCCCTCTGATTTCCCTGCAACTATTATCACACAAAAATTATGTGAAATAAAGTAAGCTCTATTCCCTTTAGCACCTCCCCGGTAACGACGCCAAAAATGTTGGGGAAAGTATATGTGTTATAATTCCAACATTAAATTATCAATTCGGGACTCGTAAGCTTCGAGGCACAACCATAGGTAATGTGGGATTAGAGCATCTAACCTAAATTAGAGTGCGAAATCAATTATTTTTTTACTACTATAAAATAACACCAATTAATGCTATAAAAGATATTCTTAAAAGAACACATCATACACGTGCTAAAAAGAACACCAATGATAGCAATTCTATCTTGAAAGATCTATTAAAAGGAAGTCATTGCAACTTAATATATTAAAAACCTTCAATTCACAACTCCTAACCCAAATGAAATAAATCATTCGAAAGAAATCTCGCTCTTCATAATCAGGAAACTCATAATCGAAACTCAAAAGTAAATGAAAGCCAAATTAATCTTCATTAAATTGACATCTCTATTTGCCATTGAACTCACACTCAAACTTGCTCTTACAAAGAAATGATTATGCTATGAAACATAAGAAGACTTTTAATTGAATGAATTCTAGAATTTTTAATTTCAAATCTACGAGAGAGAGTTTTAAGTACAGAATGATGCTAGATTTCAGACAACAAATTTCTTGATGAAATTCACACTTTTAATGTAAATCCTATGATCTAGATAAGCCAAAGGACTTGATTCTAGTTGTGGTGGGCCATTGCCACTCCTAGAGCAAGCCTAAACTAACTCAATAAAAAATGAAATTCAAAACCAGTCTTAATACTTACAAATAATTTAGAGATGAAGCAAAATTCAATTAAGATTCAATTATTATTACAAAAGAGCTTCAATCCATCCTTTATTCCTTGCCTGCTTCTCTTCCTTTCACAAAACTCCCCAAAATCTTACAATACAAACCATGGCTGAGTCATTCATAAGACTTACAAGGTGAATTAGTCATTTTCCTCAATTATAGAAAATTAAACAATTTTAACAAACTGACCCCAAAGATATTGTCATATCTTCCTAACCATGGAAAATTTTTAAAAACTATTTGGAGGGAACCGAAATTGTTATATTTTCAACACAAACCTCTCTTTCATTGGTCTCATTCAAATCCATATCCTCATAAATTGTGCCCAAAGTTATTTGTCTAGCTCTTTTTGCAAAATTATAGAACTCTAGAAAAACAATCATTTTTTATAAAGCTGCCTCCAAGGTCTGCTTATAAATTTTAGAAAAATTCAAATCTGGAGAAATTATTTTTTATATAGATAATTGGTTATATGGTTGATAAACCCATTTTCTCATATTATTCAGATTCACCTCCAGATGCACGACAATCGAGGTCAAACTTGGAAGTTTGGAAAATATGCACATTTTGAGCAGATTTGTCAATTAGCTCATAGGGACCCACATGTGAAACCTGGTTGCAATCCAACACATGGAAAGGTATTAAAATATTATTTCGGACAATAACCTCCCTCAATTTTCCACAGAAGCATGTTGAAATGTCAAAACCACAAATTGGATATTCTCGTACTCTACTTGTACCAACTAGTTCAACTGACTTGCGAAGAATTTCGGTGATGGAACCCTGTGAAAAATGAACTTAGCAAAAATGGTATTAGTAAATCATGGAAAAATCATCTTTAATCATATAAAATATAATAAAACTAATGATAATCAACCATAAGGCGTAAGACGTGAATTCACAACAAGTGATGGAATTATGTTGTGAAATGAGTGTAATAGTACATGAATATAGGTTATGAATGGTGGTATTGAATGATGCAAACATGGGAATATTTGAGGCCGAACACACCCATAGGCCTTCTTCTGCGTGGCTGAGAAGCTACAATTGCACCTGTAAGCTTGCTTCTGTGCGACTGAGGCTTAAAGTAAGGGAAAACTCTCTCTTCTCAAGTCAGAATTTTGTTGCAGACTAACAATACCATATATTTGTCTATTCATGTCCATAAATCATATTTCAAAAATAAATAATATACATATAATGAAAATTATAATAGGAGTAAGGCATATTATTAAGAGAAGCTCCCTCTGAATGGGAAGCCACTTCAGTCATCTTCATTTAAGTCATCAACCTGTCTATAATATTTTCATGCATCAACAGCTATGTCAGATCGTAAAGTTAGACTATATCACATATTCATCATGGTCATATAAACTATTCCACCGTGCAATTAATCCTTCATCAAGGGCTAGTGTCAAGTAGCTAATAGGAGTATAATTCAAGAGTCATGATCACAACATTACTTATTTGTCACATAAATCAATCCATCAAGTCAGGGCATTCACTGTTTCCATATGCCATAATTACTAGGCACATCAAAACATAACCACGATAAACGAAATATCATGAATATCAATCTCATTGTTATACTTCTATCATCATGGCTACCATGCTTTTCACAAAACATATCAATAGTCTCAAGTTACCATCTACTAGAATGAAGGTGTTAGCCTTCTTTATGGGATCAAGATATTCAAAATGATAGATGTTATCCAAACATCAAGTATACCACTATATCAAAGATCAATATTAAGTAGATTCAAAAAATCAAGAATTTCATCATGTCTAAAAGGTAAGATACTTGTTCAATACCAAGTGAATTGTTTCATCATAAGAATCATTAATCCAAGTCACTTTCATATGCATGCATGAACCATTTGAGAAGGAGACACTCTCATCATACCTTATGACTTACCTTGTCATAAATATTGCAGTTGAATTACTTTGAAACAATATACCATGCATACCTTGTACAATTCAAACATTTGTGCACTTTCTTATTTTAAATAGGAAACTTATAACGCTTTGCTACATTTTCATCATATGCCTCTTTACCTTTTCCAATGATAGTTCTTCTCTTCCTGCACTAGCCATCTTTCCTTCATCTCAGATGATCCTCAAGAGGGATCCACTTATCATATCTCATCAAAAAGTTAGAAGCATCCAAATAATCAAATATACACGCAGAGATCATAAGTAATAATCAAAACAATAATCATATCCATAATTATAAAAAAATTAATGTCATAAAGAATAATCATAAATCGAAAATTACTTGTGTTCAATGAGATGTGACCATCTCCCTCTTGAACTAGACTTCAAGAGCCATCATTTTCCATTGTCCATATAACAATTTTTCCTTCAATATTTCAACCAACTTTATCAACAACCATGCCTAATAGAGACTATCCAGTCTAGGGCTCCATCAAATATGTCACAAGTGCTTGAGCATCTTCACATTGACCATGCTAAGGTTTCTAGATTTCATATCTCAAATCATAAACCAGGGTTTCTCCCAAAGCCCAACCTCATAATATCCATCAAACCTTAATACACAAATTTTCTAGGGTTTCCTTCAAACCCTAAAATTATTTTAGGTTTCCTCCATCCTCTCTTGCTTCCATCAATGGTGTCATCATAGGGGTGATCTCCATGACTTTTATTCAGCCCATCTCTGATACCGTGTTAATTTTTCGTAGGGTTATATTGTTCCTTTCTTTGATAATTGCATTTTTTGATTAACACATTACATTCACACGATAACATCATAACATTATTCAAATTTACATCATTATTCAACAACATATGCAATTATATATAAAGAAAAATATCATCATAATCGTCATCAATGCAACGGACCAAAAAGGAACAATAGAAGAAAACCATTCACACATAGAGACACTAGGATTGGTCGAAGACAAGGGAATAACCCACTACGGGGAAAACCCTTTTAGATTCTTCTTCTTATTATATTTATGTCAAATGATTCAGAAAAAGAGAGTAAAATGATCCACATCTTCATCCATACAACTATTCAACAAAAACAACAACACAATATGCATAAAATGAACCCAATGATTCTTATACTCAAAATTCTGATTCGCAAGCCTATAATGAGTTGTCTTTGTCTACGTTTAACTTCTTCACACTGCGGTCACTGAGTGAAACCTTCAAACAACTAAAATCTCATCATTTAGGTCTTAGTCGCATGGAGGAGGAGTCATGCATGTGACTAGGAAACTTCCATTCACTCTCTCGAGCCTACAAGTGAGTGAGTATAGTCTGCAACTTAGATTATGAAACCCTACAAGTTGGTTGCATGGAGGATGAGTTGTGCATGCAACTAGGATGCATTGTAGATTCACATGATCATATAATCTACTAAAACAAGAGACAATAATTTACTTCTACTTTCAACCAACGGAAACCAATAGATTGATGAAAACATTATGAAAAATAAGAAGACAAATCAATGAAACATAACACAATAATTTGTTCTGGGGAAAGCCACTGCTCAAAACCTCGCTTATCTGTATTGCATTAATAAAAAATATGAGTGAAGATACAAATCTTGTTCTCACTAGAACAATTCCACATAAGTATGCTCAAATCTCTCCTCACAAGCTAGCTCAAGCGAACACTTAGCCTATTATGTTGCTCTCCAAGCCCCTACTTCCTTGCACAATTCCTAGGCCGAATATCCTATATTGATGGGAATCCAGTGCTTCCAAAACTATGCAATCCAATCTATGTCTTCCTGATTGCATGCATGGTCTATACAACTTAGTAAATCATACAACTGATAGTACATTGTCCTTGCACTCTAGTCTCAATTCAGTCCTTCTCAAAACTTACATGCATAAGTTTCCGATGAGAAGATATTCAGTTATCTGGAGTAGCACATGTGGATGCACTAGTGCACTGGCTAACTACTAATCCTCTACTAGTTTAGAAAATAGTTACAACTAGTTTATCTATCTATAACTCAGTAAACTGACATATCTAATTACAACTCAATCCAAACTCATACTGAGCCCCTAAAATTTAGGGAGAACATATACATGACTTCCAAAATACTTCCAACTCGAAAGTCCTAATCTAATTAAGCCAATTAAACTTAATTAACTATTTACAAGTTTCTATGAGAATAGAATTCTATTTTAATTCTCAGTTTAAATTCAAGGACAAATTTAAATTGGAATTTCTTATTTCCATTTATCAACATGCTTGAGTCACATGGATGGGCCTGGTAAAGAGAAATTGCAGCCAAGATCTCTTTTTCTTGTTCCTACGACTGAGTCCCAAAACCATAAAATAGAAATTTGAGCTTCGAACCATGCAATTTCATCTTCGAGTGAACTTGTTCCTCCATAGACGAGCCTCAAAAATGTTCGAGCAAAAAATCAAGATAGAAGAGTGTATCATGATGATGTTCAAATGAGGTTGAGGTGACTTGTGTTTATAGCCTTCAAAGGGTGTCCAGTTTTCTTTAAGGTTGACCTTATCAAATATGCACATGTTGTCTTTTCTTCATATGTCAACCTTCCCTTATCCATTTTGAATGATCTTTAGGTAAATTTTTGTCCTCTCGAAAAGATGAATTCAATTCAATCATCATCTCCCTAAAATGAGTTGTGGAAAGTGGAATTTGACCGTCGTTTCATATTTTAACACCATGTTGGATTTTTCAAAATTTAGTTATTAAAATAAAAATGAACGTTTTATAATAGTGGTAGGCCTACAGTCTCAGGTATTTACTTCACAACTCGTCCCAAACAAAAAAAAAAAGTTAAATTAAAATCACAAGAAAGATCTACAAAACAAAAACTATATGTACTCTAACTTTAATACATTTTTTTCTATACCCCGCTTGATTTTATTGGCATTATTAACATTTGATTGATCATTCTCAGATGGAACCTTCACTCACTTTTTTATCAATATTTATTATTTTGGAAAATGCATCTCATATATTTTTAAAATGTTGATCAATATATTTGCGGAAGTGGTGTATCTGATCTATTCTTCATTAGGTGCATTGACTCTATTAATCTAATTGATCCTTCATCCAATTCTTCCTCCTTGATGTACTTTGGCTTCTACCTCGCCTAAATTTCTTAATAAATTATTTTTGGAAATACTCTTAATTACTCTGTTAAAATTAAAAACCTTTTTTAGGATCGACACCACCTTACAAAATAAAATAGACAATAGATAAGTTGTTTCCACAAATATGGGTCAAGAGCTTAAACATAGCCTCCAAAATAAAAAACAAATTTCTAAGAACCACATATTCCTGAATATGTGTGTGTGTGTGTGTGTGTTCAAACTAATATACTTCCCTTTAAAAAATTTGAGTCCATTGTGCAAGGGAGTGGGAGGAGCTTGGAAAATTAACCTTCCCCTTTACAAATTCTTAGGAAAAATTACAAAAGGGAGTAATGTCTTTCTGCATAAAAGAAACCAAAGAGCCTTATCCCCAAAAATCATTGATAGGTCCTAAAATTGCAAATACAATCACACCAACAAAATCACATGCAAACCGAATGACTTCATCCCACTAGCTTCACAACAGCGAACCATTAAACTTTAAAGAGAACCCTCGCTAAAAATTCCGCTAAGGATGCTTGGCTCCATTTGCAACTCTAGCCATTAATGTAGACAATAACCAAATGGGAACAACAACCTAATTGTCTGTAGGAAATGCCTAATGCATTGTTTCTATTCATGATGAACCTTCCCAAATAGAATTATGTTTCCTTCCTATATGTAAATAAGTCGAACCATTTCTAGGGTCTCATTGTAAGTCTCAGATTATGCCTTTTTTCTACTTTCTGTGAATATATTATCAATACAAGAAACTATACATTAGATTTATCATGTTATGTCATTAAAAAATATGGAAATTCAATTTTTTAAGACTTTATAACAAATGGAAATTTCTTAAAATATGTCATTCTTTACTTGCAGGAGTCACTTTGCATACTAAGGAAAGTAACAAATACCTAGTGGAGGAAATAGGTAAAACCAAAATCTCCATCCCTTTAATAGAATATCATTCAGATTATACATTTTTCTCCTTTGATAAAGGTAACAAAAACTAGAAACAGGTGCCACCTATGTTGCTTCAATGCTTTCCTTTTCAATAATGCACACACATAGAATTTTGTTTACATATTCTTCTCAATGGAGTTCTTCACTTTCTCTCCTCACCTTGAAGCACATCCCTTTTCGTATTTAATTCTTCCAATACAACAAATTAAATTGAAAGTCAATTTTTTTTTACTGCACCTCAATTCAAAAGATGCTAACATAATTGTGTTCTTGTCTTTTTTATTGTCTCATGCTTTTAGATATTCCACACATTTTTTCTCTTCAAATAACATAGTCATATCAAAATGGAGCCAAACTTAACTAGAAATGCATTTTTTTTGTTGATGGTTGGTTCTAATGAGATGCAACCAACCCTCCAAGTCATTTCCATCAAGCAACTTTTCTACTCACAATGCTCTCGCAACATCTGGGGATCTTCAACTAGGATCCATTGTGATCCTTAAAAAAATTTCTTGTATGTCTTTCGATCGATCTATGTATGTTGCAACTTCCTCTCCTACCTTCCTCACCTTCCTCTCCTTTTATGTCTCTTTTTGGCATCTACTATGTTTATTTATTTTCGTTTTTTTTCCTCCTCTCTCACGACTCAAATTTCTTGCAGGTTGCTTCGTGTAATCAAACTTGAAATTCTCCACCATACAACACCTTTTATTAGTGATCCAACCCCTCTTTTTCTTTCCAATGAACAAGTGCTCCATTCTAACTCATCCTCAACAAATTCCTCTACCTTCCCATCAACTTCCCCGACATGGGGCTAACTTCCAACCTCCAGTTTACATAGTGATGTTCCTCCAACAACTCTCCCTTTCAACACACTTAATCCATATTGTAAATATTGGTCCATACAAGGCAGGGCCCTTGCAAAAACACCCCTCCATGAACACAACAACACAAGTGGCACTGGGAAATTATTCAACTCTGACTTTGTGGATTGTGACGGTGATGAGATCCATATATCCACCTTGAATGACTTGGAAGGCTCGTTGAATTACCTCATGCACATTGGTCAAATATACACAGAATTTAATGTAACCATAAAGGTTTTGAATCCCAACTATAATCATTTTAACATCCTGTTCGAAATCCTCCTTTTCACTGTATCAAATTTTTCTCTATGCATACATGATGATTAGTAAATTTAATTTCATGCCAATAAGTTCACTAAACCTTGCAACTATCATCTCAGTTGTTGATGTTGTTAGCTTGACTTATCCTACATCTGTCATACATTATTGTGATGGATCAGAAACTCCTAAGAAAATTATTGCTTTACACAACATTTCAGGCTGCAGCATCGATGTCAACTTATGGGGTGCACAATGGCATGTTGAAGGGGATGATTGTTCTAACCTTCGCACCTTAGGAACCACTCTAGTCCTTGCAATAAAAGGGGGTTGTTTCATTGTGTTCAATGAAAGGACTATTGGAACTATCCCCACCACTTGCCTTGTTATAAACCCAGATATTTTGTAAACATGCCAACTCAAACAATGGTCTCTAGAAACATATTTCATTGCATCCCCACCTTCACTAATTAATAAATACACAGGCGTCCCTAGCAGGCCCCTAAAAAAAAACGTTCTTCTAACTTGTTGAATTGTCCCGCTCTGAGAAAGCTCTATGGGTTGTTATCCATGCTACCACTACAACAATTAACATGGAATATTTTTTACTTCCTTGTGTGTCCCCATAGTATTGATGGGATGCAATGCATGCAAATTACTTTCCAAAAATATGAGAACATGTGGAATTGCACAAAATGTAATAGTGTCTTCCTTGAATGTGACTATCACTATGTACTCTATCTTGAATTGCATGACCACATCGGCCTTCTATAAAACTGTCATTGCTTTCAATGGTACTACAACCAAACTCTTGGGTGTAATACTAAAGGACCTTAGCGTCTTTTCAAGCTAGCCAAAATCCATTATAGAAATCTCCACCAAGGTCAAATGTCATAATTTTATTTTCACACTTTTTATTAAAACATAGACTTTCAATGGTGCTAAACACTTCTACGTAACCTTTGTTCACTCTAAGGAACTCTCGTATGCCTCTACATACACCCTTGTCATTCAAGAAATGAAATACAATTTTGGTCCTTCCAAGAGGGTTTCTCACCAAGTTTTAACTCTATTATTTCCCCTCTCCTTTGCGGAATCCCATGCTCTCATTTTTCACACTCTTTCCCTATAGCACCACTCCCTTTCCCTATGGTTGACTTATTTCTCCCTCTCCACTACTATATGTACTCAATGAGCTTGTAGAAATCTAGTTAACTTCTCAAAGTCTTCTTACTACACCTCTATTTTTTGTGCAGGAAATCCTTTCTACAGACAGAAACGATCCCTCTAGTCTAATGGGAGGATCTAGAAAAAAGCTAGACAAATATGTGAAAACTTTCCTAGATTAGACTAGAAAACACAAAGGAGGGTAGATGACCTACCTCACTCTAATGATAAAATTTGTTGGTGTTGTCCTTGATTGTCTCACTTCCAATATCAATCCTCTTTACATCATTTTGGATGAATACTTGCAAGGAAGATAAAATAGAGATGACAAAGGCATACATATCATAATTTATTATAGCACAAACTATGTGACATATCAAGGAGTATCATACTAAATGAATAACGATTTACACACTTATGGAAAGAAAACACATAATGTATTATTAATAGAAAGTAAGGGAAGCAGACAAGCACTTAAGCCTTGATGTTGTAAGCCTCCTTTAGGTGAGTTTCCAAGTCCTATCCTTAACCTTCAAGCACTCCTTCCTCCTTAGCAAAATTGGCAACATTTGGGCATAGGAAGCATAGGAAGAAAACCAAGCAATAGCCAACCAGCGACTGACCAAAATTAGATGGTAGGGGTTTGATTTATAGGGAAGGAGAGGGAGTTGAGGATCCATAAAAGGAAGGAGAGGTTCCACATTTCAAGGGAAATATCCATGAAAGTAGGATCTAGATCCAAGAATGGGAGGTCTCGCTCTAATCCTCATTCAACTGCAACCAGCTCGCCGTTCTCAAGACTTCTATTATGAGAATCTTCTCCTCCATTTTTTGCGAAACTACCTGAAGAGGGCCAACATGGATTTTCCTATCAAAAGGTGCACTGTGAGTCCTAGTCACTAGTAGTGTTGAGCTTGCAAAAAGAAATTTGGACAAGTTCTTCAGAATTTCTTCAGGGAAAGTCTTCTTCTTACTTCAGGGATGCTTCTAAATGTGTTTCATGGTGAATACATTTTTCTAACAGCTTTCGTCACTTTACAACACTTGCGACATTGATGACACAAAGTGTGACATTTAGGATATGAGACTGGGAGCGTGAAAAATACTGTATAACAGATGCCCCCTAAAGCATGAATTTAGAATGGGAATAGATGCCTAAAATGATTTACAAATCAAGGCATGGACTTTGGAGAACCACCATCCGAAGACCTGCAAATCAAACATAATACAATATACTTGATTTTAGACTTTTGTGATCCATACTGATTTTGATAAATTCTCTCGGTTTAATCACATCATGATTTTTTGGCCGACATCTCGAACCATCTAATGTGGTTCATCCTCAGGACAAAGATGAAAAAATCAGCCAATCAGACTGTTTAAATAGCAAGGATGCATCTGGTTCCATAGTTTGCTGTTAGGAAATGTTTAATAGATTTATTATTATTTTGTTATGTTTTATTTTAATATATTAATATTTTTAATTAAAATAATATTGAATTGAAATTATTTAGATTAATTTAATAATAATATAATAAAAATTGAATATTTGTAAATATATAATTAAAAATAAGTTTAATATGGTTATTATTAAAAAATGAATAATATTCAACAATTATATTTAAATATTATTATATTAAAATATTGGAGAATATTTTAATAGGGAGGTCAATGTTATAGCTTTGATACCACTTGTTGTAGATCTGATCCAAAAGATATATGAGAATAGAAAATAACCCAAGAAAGAACAAGATCGAAATAGATAGAAATGCTTCTTTATTATTAAACCTTTAAGGTAGGGCAACACCATACATTCACTCCTTAAAGAAGGAGAACACTCCACAAGCCATATGCCTGTTCATACAATAATCCTTCACTATCTCCATGTGGAGTCTCTAGCCTCTATATAGGCCTCATACATACAATACCATGGGTCATTACCATGGTTCCCTCATACCATCAACTAATACCATGGGCCCATTACATTATTATTAACTACTTGTGGTCCCTTACATGATATGGGTTAACCACCTTATTTATTACTATGGCTCATTATTACATTATTACCTTGGGTACCTCCCTTGGTACCCCATATTATCCCCCCTAGGTATATAACAGTCAAAGTGGATATATATTGAAATATAAAAGTAAAAATAATAAAATAATAAATTATTAGTTATTATTATTATAAGATATATATATATATATATATATATATATATATATATATATATAACAATTTACGAAAAGAGGGTGGGGATCCAACTTCTACTTAACTTCCAACCATAGTCCTTGTTAAGATTAATAGCTCACTTTTCAATTTCAATGGATTCTCGAAGCTTCCTATGATGGAAGTGATCAACCCTAGCGATGACCCGACAATCCTCAATGCAGACATGGTGATTAGATTTCAATGCATGTTGAGCTAAAGTTGAGGAACGAGAGTGGTTGCGTTTAATATCTACTGCATGTTCTCTAATTCTATGGTTAATGGAGCAACCAATTTCCCCAATGTAGGGAATCTCGCAAGAACATGTGATGGAGTAGACCCCTTTCATGTCTTTAGGGTTTACAAGGACTTTGATGGATCTAATAAAATTGCTAATGGTATTAAGGGGTTTGAAGGTAGCAGAAACTTTGATCTTTTTGAAAATATGAGAAATCTTATCCATGGTCCCCTGTATAAAGGGAAGTTGAATACTGGATATTATATCTTCATGAGAAGGTTTAATCCTTGATTCTTTACTAGCCCTTAGAAAAGCTTTGAGGCCTTGTTTCCTATTATAGCTATTATTTTCAAAAACCTTTAGAAGATGATATTTTTCCTCTTCTAAGTGATTCTCATCAAAAATTATTAGAGCACGAGTTGCAAGGGTGTTGAGAACCCTGAGTTTTTGTGACGGAAAATGATGAGAATTGGCATTAAGATATTGTTACCTGTGCATTTTTCTGCAAAAAACTGATGAGAGATTGAACCATCATTCATTATAGAGAGGAGAATATCAAGAAAAGGGAGGATTCCATCTACCTCGATTTCCATCGTGAATTTGATGGAGTTAGGTTGGGAATTAAGAGGTTTGAGAAAAAAATTTAATTTTTCACCACCATGAGGCCAAACGACGCAAGTATTGTCAACAAACCTCTTTCATCACTTGGGGCAGAGTTGAGCAGAGGCTAAAGCTTTGGTATCCAAATCTTTCGTGAATAAGTTGGAAACTATAGGGGAAAGAAGAGAACCCTTCGCAACCCCACAAATTTGTTCATAGAACTTACCCTGGAAGCTGAAAAAGGTAGAGGTAAGGCTCTAGCTTTATATCCTTCAACTCATTAACAAAGGAAGCAAAGTCTTTAACAAAAGAATCGGTGTGACCAACAAGAGGTTTGAGCTTTTGAGCTACGGATTTAGTAAGAAGATAAGTGGGCCCACCTATTGTGTTAACAATAGGTCTCAGGGGGATCCCATCCTTATGAATCTTCGGAAGGCCATAAATTATGGGGGTGAGAGGGTTGCTTTCGATAAGATTTTTGCTAAGATGATTAAGAGCATTATTAGATTTTATGGAAAAAGCAACTTCTTTAGAAACTTTTTAATAGGATTCTTATTAAGCTTAATGTAACTACCACTATTATAGATATGGTCATTCATTTTGTTAACATAGTCAGCTTTATCTAAAATAACAACAGCCCCACCTTTATCCACTCTTAGGATAACAATGTCAGGGTTATCCCTTAGGGATTTAAGGGCAAGAAACTCATTTTTGCTAATGTTGCTTTTAGGAGGCTTTGCCTTCCTAAGCACAATAGCACAATCTTGCCTAATAAACTCCTTAACATTGTCAGGAAGGTCTCTAATTCCATATTCAATGTTACAAATAATGTCCTCAAATGGAATCTTTTTAGGGGAAATGGAAAAATTAAGCCCTTTATTCAAGAGGCGGAAAACAAACGGATCCAAAGTTACACTAGAAAGATTAATAACATTCTTAAAATTGCTTTGCAAGAAAGAATTATTATTATTATTAAAAAGAATATTATTATGAGAATTACAAACTTTTCTTTTAGTATTGTTCTCATTCAAATTTTTTTTATTAATGATATTTTTTTTATAAATATTATTTCCAATATTATAATGGTCATTTATGATATGATTTCTTTTAAAACAAAACTTATTATTCTCATTATCAAGAACATCTTTAATAAATGAATTTTGAATCATTTTAATATTATCACCCTAATGAATGTCTTTAATATTTAAATTTTGAATCATTTTAATGTAATCATCAAAACGTTTATTCTTATTTAGGTTTTGAATATCATTAACATCTACTTTATTATGTGAATTATTTACATTGAAAGTAAAGTTATTAATGGGGAATGAAAAACGACTTCAAGGGATGGGCGAATAAGAATGGGAGATACGGTCGAATAAGGATGGGTAAATGGGAATGAAGACGGTTGAATAGGAGAGACGGAGACATCAATGGAAATGTTGACTGGAAGAGGAGGAACCGATGAGGGGCTTGCAGGAATTATCGGTCAGAGAGATCTTATTTTGTTGACACCATGATTGCTACTCAAATTCTCTGTGAAAGATTGTATTATTTTGCATTTTTGCGAATGTAAATTTGCAACAGGGATTTTGACAATTCTCTAAAACTTGTACGAGATCAAGAACATAAATCGCCTATTGTTTCTAAAGAGAAAGGTTCTCTCCATTAAAATGGATGAGAATGAATCAGTAGCAACTTTCATCTCTGGTATCAAGGAGTTTAAGAATAAGTTGGGTGACATTGACAAAATTGTGTCAGACACTGATTTGGTGACAATTACCATGAATGATATGACTAATGACTATAGATGTTCATCACTGGGTTGAATGTGAGAGAAAAAGCCCCCAAGTTTGAAGAATTGACAGGGATCCTAATGCAGGAGCAGGACACGCAGATGACCTTGAAACCCCAGAGCTTAGATATTTCCCTAATGGAAAAGAAGAAGCCCATAAGATGAAAGACAAATGCAGCACACAAAAGTAGAGGAACCCCACAAAGAAAGCAACCTCCATCTCAAGGTATGTCTTCAAAGAGAAGTGATTCAGGACCAAAATGTTTTTATTGCGGTAGACTTGGTCATATAGCTAAACATTTCCGAAAGAAAAAGTTTGATGAAGGTGAAGAGAGACACAAGAAGCATGTAGGTGACTTTGCTAATAAAGTAGAAACTTGGATTTTGGACTCAGGAGCTTCCACCCACATGACAGGAAACAAGCATTGGTTTGAAAATTCCAAAGAGACGAGTAGTGGAGCAAACATCTATATTGGAGGTACATGATAAAGCTATTTGTGGTGAAAGTTGTTGGGGTGATCTGCGTGGAAGAGCAGCGGATTTTTTATTTTGCATGCAGACCTATGACTTCTGAGATCCAAGCGCAGTGGAAGCTTGGTGGTGGTGACTTCGCGTGGAAGGCCGAGCTTTGGTGAACCCGATTGCTTGTGCGGTCGAATCGTGGGTACAACATGAGGGTTGTTGGTTGCGGATCGAGTATGTTGCAAAGGTAATACAGTGCAAGTTCATTCAGAGGGTGTGTATATGTGGATCGAGCAAGATTCAAAGTGGCAGCGTTTGATCTATAGGTGTGCCTATGCAACTGGATATTGTTCCAAGTTTCTGAATATATTTTTGATTCGTGGTGTGTCTGCCAGTTTAAAGCCTTTGGTGTGGAAACTGCATATGAATTATGCTGGAACCATTGTGGAGGAGTGTGGGAAGGCCAAACCCTAGCCATAACCAAGGCGGAAAGCCACAGATCACTATGGTTGGTGAGTTGAAGATCAATTACAGTGACATGAGACAGAGTTCAAGTGCTTCCGAGAGCAAGATCTGAGCTGTTGTGCTGGTGGCGATTCAAAAAATAGTGTGTCGTTCACAACATTATACAATGGGGTTTTGGCAATGAAAAATGGCGGTAGAAAAAATATGCCATCAATAGTCTCAGTTGCATGATTTGCTATGATAAATTATTTGACCCGTTTCAGCTAATCAAATGAGGCTCTTCCCAATAAATCATCGTTAGATCACTTCTACATTAAAGAAATTGTAGAGATTTGGCCACGAAGAGGTGAAATAAGTGTTGTTGTGGTGACCGTGGGTTGAATGAAGCCTGGGTTTGTGGTGGTGCAGCCAAAGAGTGGTGGGTTGAACTACGGGCCCCCCGCCGTGGCCCATTGTGGTGAACCCAAAATACATCGACTGGTGTGACATCATCTCGCTTAGTCAACCCTTAGATTTGAATTTGATGGAGCGTGGAAGTCAATTGTTGGAACTGTGAGGAGGTCTTAATTTTGTTGGCAAAGAATTGTTGCCATATCAGGGGTGTGGGAGGTCTAGGAAAGGAATTTGGAGTGAAATATGTGGCATTACCCATATGTTTGTATGTTTAGACGGTTGGACATGGATCTTTTTGATGATGTCTTTTTCATGTAGCCATTTGGAGGCATTTTTGGCTTGGGTAGAATTTTTGAGTTAGAAAAATTCTCCGATAAACAATATGGTTTTATTAATGACCAGAAGTATCATGAGCCACAATCTGATCAATAGGTTTCTGCAATTGAAGAAGTTTCTCCAATGGAAGAGTTATCATTGGTTAATGTAAAAGGGTGTAAACACTTGAATCATGAACCTATTTTTCAAGATCTAAATGATGACTACGGAAACACTGAACTAAGAACACAACAGAGACATAAAGGAAAGAAGGATGCCTTCAATGTAATTAATAATTCTTATCAAAGCCAATCATCATTTCAAGCTTTTCCATATCAAAGTTCCAAAGTAATCTATAGGGGACAAAATAAATTATTTTATACATCCTTAATAATAAGGAGAATGGAGCACATGGAATCAGATAAAACCGTGTGTGGGTGGAAAGATTATCATGCTCAAAGGATTGATACTAAAAGTAGTGTTTCAAGTAAGTCTGCACTTCTTGAATATTTATCTATCACCAATGATCAAGACAAACCACATCAATTGGCCTATGTTAAGTCAAGGAAGGAAAAATATGACTTTGGGTAAATTTATCCATTAAAGGGGAGTGTTGAAATTAATGGAGAAATATAACTTTTCTATATTAATGTAGTATTTGGTTGTTTGTTTATGTACGTGAGGATTAAGATCCTCTATTTAAGTCTAAGATACTATTATTTAGTCTAAGATACTATTATTTAGAGAGTGGTTTAAACCACCTAGCTAATGTATGATTTTATATGTTGATGTTGTTGTTCATGCGGCAGAAGAATTGTGAAAATCGGTGAAGATCGCATATATTCGGCATGTTTTGCTGCTCAGCCGATGAAATCACTGTGTGTAGGGGTGGAGCGGTCAATCGAAGTGCATGTGATGTGCTAGCGCTGCATGCTGGAGCTTTGTCTGGTGAAATTCTTTGGGTTGATATGTGTGGAGGAGCAACGGATTTGTGAGTTTGTGTGGAGGCCTATGACTTCTAAGATCCAAGCGCAATGGAAGCTTGGTGGGGGTGCCTTCGCGTGGGAGGTCGAGTGTTGGTGAACCCGATTTCCTGGGTGGTCAAATCGTGGGTACAGCGTGAGGAATTTCGGTGACAGGTCGAGTACGTTGCAGAGGCAGTACGATGCAGGTCCATTCAGAGGGTGCGTATCCTTGGATTGTCCAGGATTAAAAGTGGAAGCGTTTGATCTAAGGGTGTGCCTGTGCATCTGGATATTGTTCCATGTTTCTAAATATATTTTTGATTCATGGTGTGTCTGCCAGTTTACAGCCTCTCGTGTGGAAACTGCGTATGAATTGTGTTGGACCCATTGTGGAGGAGCGCGGGAAGACCAGACCCTAGACACAACCAAGGCAGAGTGATAGATGGTTGCGCCACTTCGAAAGCTCTGAACTCAGAGGAAATTTCAAAGAAAAAGCAAGCTGCCAAATTTATGAGACTGCAAGGTGATTCTTCTCGTGTATTTAGTAATTAATCAATGTTCGGTTCATCAATGAGCGAGATTAAGGGAGGCCAAATCTCTGCTCTTAAATCTTGGGTCAGAAGCCAGAAGCCCTCTACCCAACGATTTTTCGCGTCTTTAGCTAATTGTAATCAGCATCATCAATGTGATTTCTTTAATTCTTATTCTTATGACAGGAGATCAGAAATTTTCCCTCGAGAATCTGTCAACAGGGAAGAGATGTCATTTATCAGTGATGAATCTAGTGTTCATGGTTCTCCTGCGCTTGATGAGAATGACATCTATCAATCAGTTGACGGTTATCCCTAGGTGACTTTATCTGCTAATTTGACCGCTTACCCTATCTTATTGCAACTAGGTTGTCATCAAAATAAGCGCTCTCCGATGGATAATTCCTACAAGCCCCTCATCGGTTTCTCCTCTTCCCATCTTCCAGTCAACTCTTCCATTGACGTCTCCGTCTCTCCTATTCAACCGTCTTCATTTCCATTTACCCATCTTCCTCATCCATATCTCCCATTCCTATTCACCCATCCCTTGAAGTCGTTTCACATTCCCCCATTAATAACTCTAATTTCATCTCAAGTAATTCACATATTAACTTTGATGTTAGTGATATTCAAAACCTAAATAGGAATAAAAGTTTTGATGACATCAAAATGATTCAAAATTTACATATTAACTTTGATGTTAGTGATATTCAAAACCTAAATAGGAATAAAAGTTTTGATGACATCAAAATGATTCAAAATTTAAATATTAAAGACATTCATTATGGTAATAATATTAAAATGATTCAAAATTCATTTATTAAAGACGTTCTTGATAATGAGAATAATAAGTTTTATTTTAAAATAAATGATATCATAAATCACCATTATAATATTGGAAATAATATTCATAAAAAGAATTTGAAAGAGAACAATACTAAAAGTAAAGTTTGTAATTCTTATAATAACACTCTTTTTAATAATAATAATAATAATTCCTTACAGAGTATTTTTAAGAATGTTATTAATCTTTATAGTGTAATTTTAGATCCATTTGCTTTTCGCCTCTTGAATAAAGGGCTCAATTTTTCCATTGTCCCTAAAAAGATTCTGATTGGGGACATTATTTGTAACATTGAATTTGGAATTAGAGACCTTCCTCACAATGTTAAGGAGCTTATTAGGAAAGACTATGCTATTGTGCTCAGGAAGGCAAAGCCTCCTAGAAGAAATATTAGCAAAAATGAATTTCTTGCCCTTAAAGCCCTAAGGGATAACCCTGACATTGTTATCCTAAGAGTGGATAAAGGTGGGGTTGTTGTTATTTTAGATAAAGCCGACTATGTTAACAAAATGAATGACCATCTCTATAAGAGTGGTAGTTACATTAAGCTTAATAAGAATCCTATTAAAAAAGTTTCTAAAGAAGTTTCTTTTGCCATAAAATCTAATAATGCTCTTAATCATCTTAGCAAAAATGTTATCGAAAGCAATTCTCTCACCCCCAAAATTTATGGCTTTCTGAAGATTCATAAAGATGGGATCCCCCTGAGACCTATTCTTAACAAAATAGGTGGGCCCACTTATCTTCTTTCTAAATTCCTTACTCTAAAGCTCAAACCTCTTGTTGGTCACACTGATTTGTTTGTTAAAGACTTTGCTTCCTTTGTTAAAGAGTTGAAGGATATAAGGCTAGAGCCTGGGGATCTATTAGTAAGATTTGACGTTGTTTTCCTTTATACGAATATCCCTATTCAAGAAGACATCAATGTCATTAATCCTATTACTGACGATAACACAATGAAATTGGTTGGTCTGTGCCTTACCTCTACCTTTTTCAACTTCCAAGGTGAGTTCTATGAATAGAATTGTGGGGTTGCGATGGGTTCTCCTCTTTCCCCTATAGTTGCCAACTTATTCATGGAAAATTTTGAGACCAAATACTTAGCCTCTGCTCAACTTCGCCCCAAGCGAAGGAAGAGGTTTGTTGACGATACTTGTGTCATTTGGCCCCATGGTCGTGAAAAATTAAATTTGTTTCTTAACCATCTTAATTTCCAATCTGACTCCATCAAATTGACGATGGAAATCAAGGTAGATGGATGTCTACCTTTTCTTGATATTCTCCTCTCTAGAATGGATGACGGTTCTATCTCTCATCAAGTTTTTCACAAAAAGGTGCACACGAAACAATATCTTCATGCTAGTTCTCATCATTTTCCATCACAAAAACTAGGGGTTCTCAACACCCTTGCAACTAGTTCTCTAAGAATTTCTAATGAGAATCACTTAGAAGAGGAAAAATTTCATCTTCTAAATGTTTTTGAAAATAACGGTTATAATAGGCAACAAGGCCTCAAATATTTTCTAAGGGCCAGTAAAGGATCAAGGATTAAACCTTCTCGTGAAGATATAATCTCCAGTGTTCAACTTCCCTTTATACAGGAGACCATCGATAAGATTTCTCATATTCACAAAAAGAACAAAGTTTATGCTACCTTCAAACCCCTTAATACCATTACAATTTCTCTTAGATATGTCAAAGACCCTAAATACATGAAAGGGATCTACTCCATCCCATGTTCTTGCGAGATTCCATACATTGGGGAAACAGGTCGCTCCATTAACTAGGGAATCCAAGAACATGCAACATATATTAAACACAACCGCTCTCATTCCTCAGCTTTAGCTAAACATGCAGTGAAATCCAATCACCATGTATGCATTGAGGATTCGCGGACCATCGTCAAGGTTGATCACTTCCATCATAGGAAGCTTTGAGAAGCCATTGAAATTGAAAAGTGCGCCATTAATCTTAACAGGGATGATGGTTGGAAGTTAAGTAGAAGTTGGAGCCCCACCCTCTTTTCGTAATTTTTTTTTATGTAAATATAAATAAATATAATAATAATAATAATTTTATTATTTTATTATTTTTACTTTTATATTTCAATATATATCCACTTTGACCTTCCTATTAAAATATTATCCAATATTTTAATATAATAATATTTAAATATAATTGTTGAATATTATTCATTTTTTAATAATAACGCTATTAAACTTATTTTTAATTATATATTTACAAATATTCAATTCTTATTATATTATTATTAAATTAATCTAACTAATTTGAATTCAATATTATTTTAATTAAAAATATTAATAAATTAAAATAAAATATAACAAAATAATAATAAATTTATTCAACTAATTTTTAACGCCTAATTCTTAACAGTTATTTCCTAACAGCTAACTCTAGAACCAAATGCATCCTTGCTATTTAAACATTCTGATTGACTAATTTTTTCACCTTTGTCCTGAGGATGAACCATATTAGATGGCTTGAAACGTCGACCAAAAAATCATGATGTGATTAATCCGAAAGAATTTATCAAAATGATACAATATACCTCACTTATTTGATGTAAGTGTGCTCAAAGTGTAAGCATCTAACAATACATAGATCCACGGCATCGACGCAACCATCCACATAGAAAGGATCATATGCATAGATCCACGACATGGACACAGTGATCCAAATAAAAGGGATCATGTGGACAATAATGAATACTTAATAACTCCACACAACTTGGATTTATCATATGAAACCCAAGGTCTGCATTTCTGTCTCGACCCAACCAAAGTACGAATCCCACCATGTGAATAGATGTGTTGAAGTCAAACATGGTAGAAAACCACCTAATTATTTGTCAATGATGTGAATCGTTAACAGGCACAAGAGAAACCGCCAATAATGACAATGTCTCTCAGGGTACAACAACACAATTCACGAGTGTGAACAAGGAAGCTGAAGTTGAAGACTCACAGAATAATTTGATCGAAGGCCAGTGATGTGAACCTATCTTCGAATGAGAAGAACCTGCCATTAAGGCATGCAAGCTCTAAGCTATTGAAAGGGAGTTTCTAGATTATTTTCCTGGATAATGAGCTGGAGTCAACAGGAAGTGACCAGTTCAAGGAGGGCCATAATGTTTCCCACATCATCGACACAAAACATAATATTTTGCAGAGTTGGTAAGAGTGATTAAAGATTGTTTTATAAAGGTAACATAGGGTATAAGTGTTTTGAAGTGCAGATGAGACTTCTATTAAACATATCGATAACACGACTCCATACTTTGGTAGCATTTGACTCAACATAAGATCAAAGATCATGATGAAAAATGGATATATATATATATACATAGATATATTCTAAAATTTCTTTATAACGTATTTCTATTAGATATTGAAAGATCACTGATTTGACCACATCGAGGATATTGAAATACAACTCTCATATAGTTAATATCTCACGGGAGTATGAAGTATCGCATAACTTATCTCACCGAAGCATGAAAGGAAACATGGAATTTAGTTTTATTTTAAGGAGGTCACTTTAATGGAAGGTTATATCAAATTCGTAGCATCTTTGACTTTAGAGATAAATATTGGAGAGCAACCGATTTTCAAAGAAACCACTTTCAAAATTATCAAAATAACCACGAGAAAAAGGAAGTATGATGGAGTTTAATTTCCTTTATAAATTTCCAAAGACACCATCAAGATTAAAATGATATCCAGCACAACAAAGAAGCAGGATGGAATTTAAATTTCCTTGTAATTTTTTAAAGAAATTACTCTAAAGATTATTAAAATAACTAACACAAGGAGGAAATATGATGGAATTTAACTTTATTTATATAAAATACTTGAAGGACGAAATAAAAAATAACCAACATAGGGAGGAAATATGATGGAATTTAACTTACTTGAGAATAAAAAGTTTTCAAAAATATCACTTTCAATATTATTAAAATAACACAAATATGATGAAATTTTAATTTATTTATATAAAATATTTAAATTAAGAGATTAAAAATCAAGAGCAATAAATTAAATTAAATTAAAAAATATTTTCAAATATACATAAAATTAAGAATTGAGAATATATTTTGTATTAAAAAATGGGCTAAATGTTTAGAGTGATTACATCATACAAAGACATGATAATACAATCCATGAGCTTGGTCTGAATTAACAAAAGTTGTTCATCTACCTACAATTTTTTTACCTATTTCCTTTAAATAAATCAAATCAGTTTTAGGACTATTCCACTTGTAGATACGCCAAAATCGGTCTAACAAATAGCAAAATTTACTCAGCATATTGATTCATTTTATTTAATCATTTAAAGAGATCTTCTCTAGTCATTTAAAGGGATCTTCTCTTTGTTGATCTTGATTCTCACCAAGTCCCCACGATTTAGAAGACATTCCTATTAAATCAATGAAGCTAGAAGCTTTCTAGGACTTGGAATTTATTTTTTTGTGATCTTTCCTACCTCTTGTCAAAGGGGGGAAGGGACCTAAACTTTTCATTAACACTTCTGAAAAGGATAGAGAGGAGGAAGCATTACCTTCTTCAACCTTCTATGCAAGTGTAGAATCACCATCCATCTTGCTCTCCTTTTTTCCAAAAGTGGCTTCTTTTTCTTCCCCTAATTCCTTGCCCTTAATTTCTTTAGGGATTGTCTGAAAGTACTCTTCCAAAAACCTTTGAGAACCCGATTCTTTATCTTTATTTGCATGTGCACTTCTAACATCTTTATTTGTGTGCTGACCTTCTTTCTTATGTGTTTTTTCATGGATTACCTTTTCACCCTATGACTTATTGTCTGTTAAACCAACAACTGAAAATTCTTCATGATTCCTTGTGTTTCTAAGATAATGAAAAACCTCTTTTCTCAGCCCCTTAACATCTCTTTCCACCTCATTTTATGACTTATCCTCTGTTGAAACAAAATGTTTTTGAAGAATGGCTCCTGCTTTCAAATACATGAAATTCTCTTGTTCTTAAGATCTCTATTACTCCTCTATAGCTTAGAGCGTAGGGTCCTCTCCTAGATATAGGGATCCTTTTGATTCCTTTTGATATACATCTTATTGCCTCCTATGAGCATTTTCATTTGCTACTTATTGAGTTGTATCTCCTTTATCGAGATCACCATCCAAGGAGGCAAATGGGTTCGTTGATTTGTAATTTTTATCAAAGTCCGCTTCTCTTTCCCATTAGATTGGATCCATTAGATCCTTGCCTAAGAAGGTATGAGGATCTCGAGACTCCAAGGCCTAACCTTTTGAGATGCCTGTCAATTCATGGCCTTTCTCTTCCTCCAAGTCTGCCATTGTCCTTCATCTTCTTGGATATTTGAAGTTTCACCTTTTTTTTGGAAATTTCTTGTGAAATGCCATAATCATGACAATACCTACACTTGAACAAGATCTTATCATAATTTACAGGTTGGATGGGTGAAAAATTATCTATAGAGAGTTGGATGTCTTAAGGAATAACTTCTTTAAATCAACTTCAATACAAATCCTAGCATAAGCATATATTGAATCTTTAACATTTTCCTTATCGATATATTTTCCCCAATGCATTTCCAACATTTCTTAGGGTATCTTTATCCTAACAATGAAGAGCGATATCGGGTAATTTGACCCAAATTGGAACAACAGATCGGACATAATCTTCGGAGTAAAATTCAATGTCCATTTGTCCAAATTCCCATAAAATAAAGTCCATTTCTGAAGATCAAATCCCTACCTTCTTTGTGCTCAAAAAGGAAAGCAAAGAAGCCTTTCCCACAAAAATCACACTCTATTTATCCCTTAACCAAGGGCTTCCAGTTCTTATCCACCCATTTCCTGAGGGAATTAGGGGATGGCCATATTCCCATAAATTTCCCTACCAAACCCCTTTCAGCAAGATTGAGAGTTGTATCTCTATATCTATTGGGATTTACATGAACCTTTGGAATACTTTCCATTCTCTTCACAATTTTCTCATTCCTGGTTTTAAACCATTTCAAACCATTTTGAACCAGTGCATTGAAGGAAACTGTTGCAAGAGAGGACAAGGTGTGTGGATGAGGAGATGCTAAAGAGGAGGACGAAGGGATATATCCCCTTGTGACAGTTGTCATTGCGCATAAATACTTCTCATTTTACCCTTGCAACCCAACACACAACTGCACATCCGATGCCGATACACGATAAGACCTAGATCTTAACTACAATAGGTTTTCTCTTAGCGTAGTGGCACTGAGTGTTTAGGCAGCTAGTGAAACCCTAACCCCATGGAGCAAGCTTCGTAGAGCTCCATTGATCTTTCCCTCAAAAAATAATTTTTGATATTATTAAAATAATTATAAAGGGAAAATTATGATAAAATTTAATTCTTTATATGTTTTCAAAATAATCACTTTCAAAATTATTAAATAATTACTATAAAGAATAAGTATGATTGATTTGAGTTTAATTTATATCAAATATTTTAGAAAAAAAATTGAAGAAAAATTTCAATATCTTTTATACAATAAATATTTTAGAGATAAAAAGTATTGACATGCGTGTGTGTGTGTGTGTGTGGGAAATTTAGAATTATGGTAATGCCAAGGGGATTTTAAGATAAATTTTGAGTTTTGAAATCAAAGGCCAATTTGGAACTTAAACATTTAGCATTTCAAATGGTGAAAAATGAATAATTTTTTCTTCTGACAATATAGATTTCATTGAGATATTTTCAATGTTGTTTCATACTCTTAAAACAAAATTCATATGAAAAAGGATGTTCTTGATAAATTGATTGTTTCTTTGACCACTATAGTGCCAAGTGGAAACTACATTAGCCACACACACACACACATGCACACATACAAGCATGCAACCCCCCCCTCCCCCCCGCAAACACACACACACAAATCTAGTTACGTCAAAAAAAATAGTGATTTACAAGATAAAAAGATAGAAAAGAGAATAAAAGATCACTCTTTAGACTAAGAGACTAAAAGATCAATTTAAATTCCTTTGTATTACATTTCTTGACTTGAGTACATATTTAAAACACTCTTGAGAGGGTAATAATTCACCCTAGCTTTGGGTTCCTTATGCATGCACAAATGGCAAAAGAACAACACCTTGTTAGTTTAGTTAACAAGCCCACAATGGAGTTAGCTAGTAAAAAATGGAGTTGGGGTCAATAAAAGAGTTGACTAATGATAGGATGAGCCATAAAAAAGTGAGAACTAAAGAAAGGACTCACACATGCAACTCTTAACTCCATAAACACAAATAAATGCCAAAGTTAGGACTACAACTCATGAGATAAGGTTTCCAAGAATAAAAGAATAAGTGGATAAGGTTATATCCAAAAAAAGAAAGGAAGTGTGCATTTTTGTAGGAGGATAAGGATAAGGAAGTGTACTCTTAGCACCATGCCACTCCCTAGTTAGTGCCTAGTCATTTCCACATGTCATCCTAAATGGAAACACTTTCTAAAAATAGAAAACACTATAAATAAAATTCCTTCTAAATAGTAGGAAATGTGCATGTACTCCAATAATCCCCTAAACCACAACTAGGATGTACATAATAAATGAATCCTGAGAGTTTTCAATGATTATAATTGCTCATGTACAAACAACATGGAAAAAACTATGAAAAAAGTGATTTAAAAAGGGAAAACCTGATGGGAAGAACCCCACCTCACATCCTTTGCACCCCCCTTGCCTCTTCACACACACACACATCAAAATATAATGTAATGAAAAAAAATCCAATGTTATTAGCTATGTTCTTCACCTCCAATATATCTTACAAATACATAATTTTTTTTCTCAGTGAATGTCTTAATGAATGCATATGAAACCCACTCTAAGGATGGATAGTACTGCAAATCAATGACCCCATTATCAATATATCCTTGGTTGAAGTGCATGTGTACCTCTATGCACTTAGTTCTATTTCACTGTACTAGATCTTTGTATAACTTTAATGTACTTCGATTATCACATTAGATAACACTTGGAAAATGAAATTGAACACCCAAGTTATCATATAATCTATGTAGTAGCATTCATTGCACCTCTATACTCAACCTTTGTGAATTATAAACCAATGATTAATTTCCTTTTACTATTTTAACATGTAGGAAAAGATCTAAGGTTGAGGACATAACCTAGGGTGGGCTTGTGATCAATGTTATCGCCAACCCAATGTGAATGTGTAACCAATACAATATAATGAATACCCTATTGCATAATGTATACCAATGCTAATGGCCCTCTTGACCTATTCAAGTATCTGCTTAGGTTCCTTCGAATGAAGTTCATCTAGATTCTTCATGTACCTAGAAACTATTCCAACTACATAGGATATGTCAAGATGAGAGTGACTAAAGTAGAGAAGACTCTCAACCAACTTTTAGTACCTCTTAAAGTCAACCAAAGGTGTATCTTTGCCATATTCTAGCCTGATCCAAGATAGGAAGGGAAATACAACCGGCTTGCAACTTGTCATCTAAAACCATTCAAGGAGATCTTTGTAATACTTGGTATGAGCCATATTAACTTTTGAATCAACTTTTCTAATTTAAAAACCAAGGAAATAATGTATAAGTCCCAAATCTATCATAACAAACATGTTATGCAATCCTTTCATAATAATGGATGGAGACTGAACTCCTTGTAATGAGTAAGTAATCTACATATAGTACTATCAACAAGAGAGTATTAGTATGCCTCAACATATCCACATTAGGATCTAATTTGTAATGAAGGATACCTTAAGAGAGAAGGTAAGAATCCATTTTTCCATACCAAGCATGAGGTTCCTGCTTAATTCCATAAAATGATTTTTCCAATCTGCATACTAGTAATGGATGTTTAATACCCCTGTGGATGCTCCATATATATCTCCTCATCAATATATCCATATAGAAAACTCTCTCTCTCTCTCTCTCTCTCTCTCTCTCTCTCTCTCTCTCTCTCTCTCTCTATATATATATATATATATATATATATATATATATATATATATATATATATATATATATATATATGGTGTACCTCCCACTTTCTAGTTACTAAAATAGCTAGAGCTAACTAAATGTAGTCCATCTTGACCACTAGTTCAAAAGTTTCCTCATAGTCAATGTCATGCACTTATGAGAATCCCTTAGCCACTAACCAGGTCTTGTATTTTATGACAAGGCCATATGCATCCCTCTTTTTTCTAAAAATCCACTTACATCGAGCAAGTTTCCTGTTGGGGAGAAGAGGAACTAAATCCCATATGTTGTTTTCAATGAGGGAACTATATTATTATTTCATCACTTCCTCATAATAAAGATTTCCTTTAGCCTCTGCATAGGTTTGAGGATTTTATTAAGCACCATATAATAATGAATATAAATTAACGGTTCCAAGGTAGTAAGAGCTTGCAAAAGGCCCACAAACCAAGATTTGGTTCTTTGACAGGATGAGCTGCTATATCAATAGTTGCTTGAAGAATTTGTTGTGCCCATCATGGTCTATACTCCAAATATGCAATATAATGCCACTAATATTCTAAATAAGATCATAAAATATGATCCAAAAGGAATCTCTAAGATCAACAACTGTAAATGGAGGAGATGTAGTAGAATCTTGCTAAAGCGCATGAAAAGGGCCTTATTCGAAATTGACACTCCATGAATGAATAAAGTATATGTATAAGAATTTAATAACCTATGTCACTTCACTCCATATGAATATCCATCAAATATACACTCATTACTGTAATGTCCCATAGCCTTCCTCTTGTCAAAAGGGATGTGAGCCCATTCATGAGAACCAAAAATCCTAAAGTGTGTGACATTCAGTTTCTCACCACTCCAATATTTTTAAGGTGTGATTCGCTTCAAATATTTATAAGGAACTCTATTATTACAAATTTCATAGCCTCAACCCAAAAATTTGGAGGAAGTGATCTATTTTGCAACATATAGTTAGCCATCTCTTTCAAGGTCTTGTTCTTTCTATGCTTTTCCATTATCCTATAGAGTACATAGTAATGTGTGTTGGAACTATATATTTTCTTGTGAATTAATATGCTCTACATATTAATTAACATACTCTCCTCCATTACTTATACAAGGTATCTTGATATTTTTCCTTGGTTTTCTACAAGTTGTTTGAAATCCTTAAGAATTGAGATTTAAACTTTAGAAAATAAACACATGTCTATCTTAAAGAGTCATCAATAAAAGTGAGTACATACTTAGATTTATTCATAGATGTGTGAGGGAAAGGATGTGGCATCACTCTACACAAAATCTAGGAGTTATGATGATCTCCATTCTTTACTTGTATCAACATTATTTTCAGGATATTTTCTAAGTATACAACCTTGATAAACTCCATCTGCAAAATGAATTTGTTGTATACCTTAAACAATTGCATTCTGATTAGTTACTCCAAATAATTTTAGTTTATATGTCCAAATATCTCATCCCACAATACACTCTCTTTATTGGCATGGGTTAAAAGAGAATTTGATTTTTGGAATGAAATGAGAGAATGTATACAACTTGGAATGATGATCCACCTCACCAACTACAACTTTGGAACTATATATTAGCTCAAAATTACCACTAATTTTGGAATGGAATCAACTAAATTACCTATATTAAAGCATGTAATCTCGTAGAGGAAAAGTAGGTTTATAGGGAGTTTTGGAAAATGTAACACATTCTAAGAGATTCCTTAATTATGGTCCCCTATCCCTCATCTACAAACTTCAATAGGAGAGTCATCTCCCATTAAAATAGGTGGTTTGATACAATACTCGAAGGATGAAAAAGAATTATGTAATGAAGTCATATGGTGAGTGTCTCTTGAATAAAGAATCCAAGTTCTAGGAGAGGAAGTAATGAGAATTAAAGAACAAACTTTACCTCTATATGTTGGTGGCTTGTTTACTGGCTTCTTCTTAGTGTTAAATGAATTCCTTAAGATGATGCTATTGAAGAGCCTACACCATGAGATCATTGGTTTTATTAATACATAAAAAAAAAATTTGTAAAGCTTGGTAGGACCTTTTGTTTTCTATTTATAAAATATAAGTTTTCACCACATAGATGAGATAGCTGGCCTCAACTTTCCCAATGGGAAACCAAGTTTGTTGGACATCTATCCTCATTATATGCCATCCAAAAGTAATATAGTTTAAGGCAATCTACCCAAGCTATATATACATCTATATCATGATAAGAGTATGAGTTTCTGTCTATCATAAGCATACATTAATAAAAGTAAATTCTATCTGCTAAAAACCAAAAAAACATTCAGGAACCTGACTATTCCTTTTGCTCCTCTGAGGCTGAGTCAACCAGGGCTAGGTCTTCAACTGAGTCTCCTGGTGCTTCTGCCAACTCGATAATACATGGGATATGCCTTTGAATACGATCTAGGAAAATGTCCTGCTTGCACAGTTGGAACTGGATGGCCTGCAGGTCTTTCTTGTAGTTTGGCATGTCCTGGAGGGTTAGTGCCATCCCCATTGATAGCTGCTCCATTGCCTTCCCCATGATTCTCTTCATGAGCCAGTACAAGTAGAAGGTCTGCCTGAATGGTGTGAGCCTTCCCCTTGTATTCCCTGGGTCTGGGATTACCTTACGCCAGGCCTCCATTTCCTCTTCTGAATCCACCTCCTCTTTTATCCATGCCTCCCAATCGTCTAAGATATTCTTGATACTTGCATCTGTCCCTACCTTGTACATTGTGGATACTTCATTAATAAGCCTTTCTACTGGCTTCCTTCCACGTCGGGGTTCTGAGGTGCCCGGGTCTGCTGCACGAGGCAGCTCCCTTCCCCTTCTACCTCGTCCTCTTCCACGGGCTGGTCTTGTCATATCTCCTATTGTGCAAACTTGTTCACACACATTTCGAGTTAGAGCACAAACATTATGTTTTTGGATTTCCTCAATGTTGTCACTTCCCCTCTCCTCGCCTTTCCTACCACACTCATCTATGCCCCGATGACCCTCTGCCCACGGCTACAATGCCTCTCCTCTGCCATAATTACGCGTGTCTCTTCCCTGCCAAGCACTAGCCTCTTTGCCTTTTTGGTGTTTGCCTCTCTCTACTCTACGCCTGGGAGTAGTGTCCTGGTGTCAAGTTCGAGTGAAGCTTTTGGCACTGTCCACCCTCCCCTTGAACCAGATTGCTACTACAACCATCTGCTCCTCTCTGCCACTCCCAATTACCCGTCCTCTCATCTTCTTATCTTCCTGCTCCCCTTCCTCACTGGTTATCAGGCAGGCCAGCTTAATTGCAGGTGATTCCTCATGGTCCCGACCCCTTACAGGTTCAGTCCTAGTCCCCTTCCCTCCCAGTATGCCCAGGTCTCTCCCATCTATTTCCTGGCACCCCTCTCTGGTCGTATCCCTCATTCCCCTTCCATAGAAACTCACAGACAACATTGCAAAAGACGGGTAGAGCCAGATAACATACTCGGTGCTGCTTCGAAGGTGTCGTTGTAGGTCGCTGGGTTGATAATCCTCGTCGGTTCTCCGTCTCTCCTCCGTAGTTATGCTCTCCCCGTCACCCTTCATACCTTCATACTCCCCATCCTTCCCTCTCTGTCCCATCCATCCTCCTGTCTTGTCCTTCCCACCTCCGTCACTACCCTGGCACTGGCTGCCACTTCTCCATGCCCCTCTGTACATTATCATGCGGGAGGCCACCAAACCCATCGCCATGAGCGTGTGGGCTGTGGTGGGCTGTACCTAGAATTCATTTATGCTGACAACCATATCTATCATGAATTCTCGGGCACTCACCCCAATCAGGGGTATTAATAAATATACTTTGCTACAATAGGAATGCACCATTAAATCCTTTGTTACAAAAGGTGCACTTTGTTTTCTCTTTCTTAGAATTTCCTCCCTTGGAATTTGAAAAATGCTTAGTTGGATTTGATTTTTTTTCCTTGTTATGATATAGTTCCTTCTTTCCCTTTGTTTTCTACTTTCTCTTCTTGCTACTCCCTTGTATTGCCACTGTATGTGCCTTGAAGTTCTTAAGAACTCGCATCTATATGAGCTTATTTTTCTCATGAATGGATGAATCTATGAAGTCATCCACAAAAACATCTTCCAAGTTATTCCCATAAAAAGCCTTGTATTGTGGTAGGAAGAAACACATAATACTCAAGTACTATATTTGAAAGATCTTAGAGGATAAATTGGTCCTCTTTTCTATCAATACCATATGCTTTAACCTATTGATGTAAATTCTTAAACTTGGAAGAGAGGTCCTGTTATAGGGTCTCAAGTTTTATTGGGATTAAGGGTGTCAATGTTGAAAATGGAACTAGTGCCAGTCTTCACAAAGTAATACAAATGTATCATTTATGTACTTATTAAAATCAATTATTATATTCATTATTATTATTGACTTCTAGTCAAAGCATGATATTCATGGTTATAGGGTTTATTGAGTCAAAATAAAATTTATTATGAGTCAAAGAAATGTAATTGAGTCAAAGTCCCATTTGGACTTCTTGTAAGAAAAATTAAATTATTTTATCTTGAGTCAAAAGAGCCAAAATGTCATCCACAAACCAAGTCAATACTCTAGGACAGGTCAGCCTAAAGAGGTAGCTATTTGACCTCCTGTGCATGTATAAATACAAGGAAGTTTGACCTCATTTGAACACACATCATTCACATCAATTTTTGTGCCAAGAAAATAAGAAAAACTAGTGAAGTCAAAGGAGAGAGAAGGTAGTCAAAGGAGAGAGAAGACGAATTGATTTATGCACTAATTATGTTTACACATGCAATATTTTTGTGGTTTTTTGAGGCTATTACAGGGCCAAAATTTTAGGGCCTAAAATTTCAGGGATTGACTAGATTTCATAGATTTGATGAAAATTGACTTGTGTTGACTATGACTTGTTATAGATGACTTGGAGGAGGATTGAATTGAGTATTTGTGGAAGTCTTGGTATCTGTCTTGTATATTGGATATCTCACTTTGATGTAATTCTATAAGAAGGGGATTTTTGGGTTTTCCCCCTTGTGGGGTTTTGCCCTAGGTTGGAGCCTAATTTATGGTGTTCTTTGTCTCTTTGTGATCTTTATGTTTTTGAAGATTTGGTAATTTCTTGATGAAGAGAACATTAAATTTAATAAGAAGCCAACAAACATTCACAATTAATTGTCAAGATAGAGAAATCAATTATAAACTACCAACACTTGGTTTCTCAACATGGTATCTGATCTAAGGTGAAGGGAAGGCAACTTAAATATCAAAACTTTTGGCAGCTTCAAGGTTTTATTGTAGTAGTTATCTCTAAATAAGTTCATCATATTTGTAGAAGAATGCATGAAGCATAATTACAAATCATTTGGTGACTTAAAGAAGGTTTTGTGGTACATATGCAAGTAACTGTGGTGATTCAATCGAATTTTGAAGTATCTATCTGAGCTCTATGATCCAAGTTTGAGATAGTGATCTGAAATCTATAACATCTAACGTATGTCAAGAAGGCCTGAAACAAAGTCAACGTTCTATCTCTATATAAAGGGTGAATTTACAGAGACAAAAAAAAAATCTTAAGATGAAAAACTTTAAGAAGGAAGTTTGTGATCAAGGCTAAGCATAGGTCACCTTTAATCTCTGCTAATGAGAGCTGAGTTAGGTACAATTTCATGTTTATCTCCCATAGGAAAACTCAATGTTTACAATTGAAAACCAAGAATCATAAAAAAAATTAAGTTCCCTGTGGTATTGAAAACAAAATATAATAGTGTGACATCAAAGATGCAATTCTAACCAAAAGGAAGTTCAAAATCCTAATTGACATCTTTTGTGAGGAATCTGAAACTCTCTGTGACACTGTGGTATAGGAAGCATCATGATATAAGAGTTTCCTATGACACCATGACATTATATGAATCCTAAACCAAAAAGATAATCGTATATTTGTACTCCTACAAACACATCAATCAAGTTATAAGTCCTTGAAGTCTACAATGCATAAAAAGGATGAAAGGAAAAATTTGAAGTATTCTTACTCAAGCAAAAGAAGAAATTCATTTTTGGGGCATAACCATTCGTTGTAAAACAATTTGATATATATTGAGGCATGAAAATATAATGTGAACGCTTTAAGAGGAACATGCACCCATGATAACAAAATCTACTATAATGACATTTAAAATTTCTTTGATATTACGACTTACAAATTTTTCTATGACAAAATATATTTGTGGCAATTCAAGCATGCTTGTGCCCTCCTTTTGCATCCAATACCAAGTATATTCTTATCTATTTAGTCCAAAATGATATAGCTGACATCTATTATTGTTCGAGTTCAAAGGATGGCATGAGTTGCCTCATCATAAAGTATGATCCTTATCTAACTAAATATGTTTATGAAGATGGCAAATGGACTAAAGCAAGTTTTTTTGGGAAAATACGAATCAGTGAGGTTGTGTGGAACTTCTGGGGTATCTGAACCCTGCTATAGCAACAATTTTTTGAAGATTCAAGGTATCAATGATGACACCAAGAGACAATGATATAAGGTCTATCTAAAACTATATAAGGCAAATTGACTCATTTGGGAAACCATCCATATTTGACATTTAAAGGATCATCGTCTCTGTAATCAATGCAAGTTTGTGGAATTGTAAATATATACTTGAGGGACGAAGGATAAAATTTATATGAAGGACAAAAGTGTGTTGTGATTTGAAGTTAAAGGAACTATGAAAGGAACCAAAACTATAAGGATCATCACATAACTCTATGAAATCTTTGAAGGCTGAAAGACTGAGATATATAATCTATGAAATGGATCGAAATCATCACCAAAATCTAAGAACTCTGTGGAAGAGCTGTGAGAATATATGTAAGTGTTATGAAGATAAGAAACTATGTTACCTCCCTTCCTTTACATAAAATAAGGAACTACTACATCAATATATCCAACCTATTCATGAAGCCAAGACAAAGCTAGCAACTCATAGAACACTCTATGATTTGTATCCTAGCTTAAATGATGAAGGAATGAGATCAATGTTCAACCTCTTGAAGACCATATGAAGACTTTGTTGCACCAATATGGACAAAATTAGTGTAAGAATGTCTCTTTGAAGTAGCCTCAAGAAGTTACAATATAGTACCATACTTGAAGGCAATAATGGAGAACATGTAAATTTAAAAGATGTATGTTTAAACCATTTTCATTTGCAATAGTAATGATGCTAAGATAATGAAAGATAGTAATGCATCATAGAAAGGGTCTATGTATATATATTTTAGAAATAATTAGCATTTGAAGCCTTTCCTTGCATATAAAGACTAGGAATGAAATGAATTTTATATAGAAAGATTGCTAATAATAGTTTTAGGGTTTGTATATATATAGAACTTGCAAAATATAAGCTGTCAGGTCTTGAATACTTTGGCACATGAGGGACTTCACTCAATGAACCTCTGACATATCACATGTGTTCGTGGCATACTAAAAAATACCCTTAATTTGACTACATATTGGAAAATACCTCTAAAAATCACATTATTTAACCCCCTACCAACACAAACCCAAGGGCCAATACACCCTTCTAATTTAAAAAACCCCTACTTTCACTAGATATTGTAGTTATCCATTTTTCATTAAATTTTTTATACCCCTTTATATTATTTCATTAACTTTGAGCTCCATTTTTATACCTACCATGATAGAAACCCTTTACCCCCCATTATATGCTGAATATATTATGTCATTTTTTCCTCAATATATATCCCCAATGTGAACACATGTGGTATGGTATTGCTCCCCCAGTGAATCCCCTGTGCTTTGGAATCTAGAGCTTGTAAACCCCAAAATAGTTTATATTAATAAGAACCCTAGGAACAAAAACCTATCTAATTGTTTCTATTGTAAAAGGTAGATCTAACCCTTAATAATGACATCATGCTAATGTGAGAACAAGGGTGGTGAACATGTCCAAGATTAAGAGGGAGCTAACCTTCCTCAAAAGATAAGTACTCTACATTTCCTTTATTACTACTAAAGTTATCGGCTTTGTACTTTTATGTTTTTTCTTTCATTCTCTTCTAATAAAGCTTGTAGGTCAAGACAAAAACTATCTAAACTAGACTAACAGATGGAATAATTTGAAGAACTCAACAAAGCACAAAGACTTATATAAATCCTAATATACATAATTAAAGAAGGAGAAAGCAATTTAAAGTATGCATCAAAGAAGTCAATTATATTGCAAGAAGTTCACCTACCTCACCTGGAGAGAGGGAGCTGCAAGATCTTGGAAGGATACTATATTAATTGAACTTTGACAGAAAATCTAGAGAAGCTTGTGATTAAAAGAGAAGATGATTGATTTTAGGAAATATCCTGAAGTTGAAGAGTTCTGATATCGTTGTACCGGTAGTTGATTGGATTGGTCCAAGAACACATTGATTTCCAATACTGATGCTGATGGAGATTCTGTTAATGATTAGAAGCCGATGTAATTTCTTGGAAAATAATTATGAAAGAAGAAGATGTGAAGGCTTGTGTAATCAACTGTGAATAAGTTTAGCTCCATAAGGCATTTGATGAAGCTATTTGATGAGACATTGATTTATATATGGAGAGTTTTAGAAAACAAGGAAGGTTGAAGCTTGTTATGCTGTGATGCATATAGGAGCCAAGAAGCTATAATGGATCTCCAAAATGCAAACAAGTAACCGATCATTGATGGAGTTTATTTTCATGGAAAAGGATGAGTATTTTTGAGACAAAATTATTATTGTGGATGGTTCCTCCCTGGTTGAGGGAGTGAGGATCTCCTCCCTGGTTGAGAGGGATTAAGGATGGAGACTGTATTCTCCATGTGTCATTCGCTATCGCCAGGACTAACAACCATAAACCTAGTGAAGGCACTGGTAGAGAGAATGGTGGATTGAATAAGCATCTGGGATTGATATTCTTTGATAATTTGTATCCAATATAATAATAGTCCTGGGGACTGATATTATATGAGGATAGGCTATCCATGATAAGAATAGTCCAATGAGGACATACCTGGTGAACATCCAGATGGGGTATGTGCATGGGGGGGCGGTGTGTTGGGTCCCCATAATACTAGTGATTACCCCATTACTATTGTAGTTATACCCATTATTTATATTTTTGTGCCCCTATTACCCCCATATTGTTATTTCTGTGCCCCATAGAATCCCTCTATTGTTATTTTTGTGGCTTTATATTATTATTGTTAGGTCGACTAGATTATATTGTGACTCCTTAGACTCCTATATATAGAAATGAGGTTTTGTCATTTGTATCATCCAAGAATTGTTCATTTATGTAATGTAAAGGAGGTTACCCCCTCGAAGAGGCTGAATTCTAAGGCGTTGATCTTTCTTTTCTATCTTTTCTTGAGCTGGTTTCATAACATTTGGTATCAGAGTTTTGGATTCTAGGGTTTCACTGCTCCAAACATGTCGTCGTGGCATTTTCGCTATAACTTTTTTTTCTGTGACATTTCAGAAGTCGCAAAAAAAACCCATTTGAGAAGAAATCGCGCTGAACCTTGGGTCCAAATTTCAGATCGTTTCGCGCGATATTTGCGGAGATATGCTCTGAGGAAGTTGGTCTTTTTACAGACTCCTGAATTACATTCAAAACAGGTGACCTAGGGAAAATCATCATAACTTTCTCACTGGGGATCGGATTGAAATTTCGTAAGAAGGTACAGAAAGAGGATAGACTGTAGTTTCTTGTATATCTTTTTCAAAACCAAAGGTCGAAAATTGTACACGTGGCACTTCATACAAGGTCACTCTTCTGGAAAGGCCTATAATCAGGTCATCTTGGGAGATTGTGCATAACTCTTTCTTGGAGAATCCAATTTGGATCAGACTGGTGGCATTGGAAATAGGACATAGAGAGCTACCACAGGTCACAATTTTAGAACTAGATGATTGGAAAGTACAAAGATACATCAGAGGCAATATCAAGCTCCTACAAAGTGAAAAAAGGTGTGTAGATTTTTTTAAATTTTTGCTTAAGCTTGGTTTGAAAATTTATTTTGAAGGAATTCAAAGGGCATAGTAGAGCATTATTATTGATAACTGATGCCCCGAGGAAAGAAAATGAAAACACCTAGTAAGGAACCTGAAAGCTCTAGCATGACTCATGAAGAAGAGGAAGAAATGCAACATGATATATCAAAATTACAAGACCAAGTGCAACAACTGTCCCTTGCACAAAAAGGAACAGAATCTAAGATGGATGGTTTAAAGAAAGATGTAGAAGCTAAGATGGATGGTTTAAAGAAAGGTGTAGAAGCTAAGATGGACTGTTTAAAGAAAGGCGTAGAAGCTAAGATGGACGGCATGGAAGCTAAGGTGAATGGCATGGACGCTAAAATGGATGGCATGGATGATAAGATGGAAAACTTGAAGATAAATATGAATAAGTTGCTACAAGAAATGGTCACTAAGGGTGAAAGAGTACTAAAGGAAACTCATGATGAGAACAAAAGAAATGTTAATCATGATTCCATAGACTCTAATGTTGGATCGAAGACTCACCATGTTCCAAAAATCGATATGAGGAAGTTTGATGGCAAGGATCCCGCCACATGGATATTACAGATGGAGCAATTCTTTGATCTCAATAATGTGCAAAACACACAAAAGGTACGTATGGCAACTTTATATTTGGAACCAAATCAGTTTGTATGGTATCAATGGCTTTGTTCTCGTAAACAGTTTATCACTTGGGCAATTTTTATGGAAGAATTGATAGCACATTATGAGGATACAAAAAGCAACACTTTTTTTAGCCAATTGATAAGTCTCAAACAAAAGGATTCAATAATGGAGCACATTGAGGAGTTCCAAAAATTGAACATAAGGGTAAAAGATATTCCAGAGGAGCATAGGATTGATGTGTTCATAGGGTCTTTAAAGGATAATATCCAACATGATGTGCGCCTTTGGGAACCTGATTCATTGGAGAAGGCATTCAGGTTAGCAAGAAAAATGGAAAGCAAAATTATGGCAACTAGGAAGCATACCATTCACAACTATAAAGACGGAAGTGTTGTTGCCCATAGTATTCCACAACCTACAAGGTTGACACCACAACAATTGGAAGAAAAAAGAGCAAAAGGGCTTTGTTACAATTGTGATAACAAATACACAAAAGGTCATAAGTGTGCTGAGAAGAAATTATTCTACATAGATTGTGAAGAGGAAGAAGAAAAGGAGCAAGAAAGGTCAAAAGAAGAGGATATATTCCAGGAACAAAGCCTAGATGAAGAACAAATAAATCCGAACATATCTTGTAATGCATTGGCGGGAATTACCACTCCTCAAACCATCAAGATAGAAGGACAAATCAAGAAGAAAAAGGTAATAGTGTTGATTGATTCAGGAAGCACCCACAATTTTATTCATTGTAGGGTAGCAAAAGAATTGAATTGCTTCCTATATCCAGCACCAGAGTGTCAAGTGATGATTGCAAATGGAGGAACAATAAATTGTTCTGGAAAGTGCCATAATATCAAGCTATCCATGGGAGAATATGTATTGACTAGCCCAATGCTTTCCATTCCAATGGGAGGTGCTGATGTTGTACTAGGAGTCCAATGGCTACAATCCTTGGGTACAATAGCTTTTAATTTTCAAGAACTTTTCATGAAATTTTCTGTGGAAGGAAAGGAATTTGAATTAAGGGGTATTGCAGGGAAACCATGAAAGATAATCAGCTCTAATGGCATGACAAAGATTCTAAAAAAGGAACAAAGAGGTGTAATTGCACAATTATGTTCCCTATATGTTTCCACATTGGAATCATCTATTTCTCCAGATCTCAAAAAAGTCCTAGACAATCATTCCAAGGTATTTGAGACTCCCAAAGGTCTCCCACCTATGCGTGATCATGATCATGCTATTCATCTGATTCCAGGAAGTGCTCCTCCAAACATCACGCGTACAGATATCCATATGTCCAAAAAAGTGAAATTGAACGTATGGTTGCAGAAATGCTAGAGGATGGTATAATTCAACCGAGTCAAAGTTCTTTCTCAACTCCAGTAGTATTGGTGCACAAGAAGGATGGATCATGGCGCATGTGTCCAGATTATAGGGAGCTCAACAAGCTCACTATTAAAGATAAGTTCCCCATTCGTGTCATTGATGAATTACTGGATGAATTGCATGGATCAATTTACTTCACCAAGTTGGATCTTCGTTCGGGATATCATCAAATCATAATGAAGATTGAAGACATTCCGAAAACGACATTTAGAACTCATGAGGGTCATTATGAATTTTTGGTCATGCCTTTTGGCCTTACCAATGCACCTTCAACATTTCAAGGTTTGATGAATTCAATTTTCAACCATTCCTTAGAAAATTTGTGTTAGTATTTTTTGATGATATACTAATCTACAGCAAGTCTTGGAAGGATCACGTTGAACATCTTGACAAGGTGCTACAACTATTGGAGGAGAAACAATTATATGCAAAAAGATCCAAATGTTTCTTTGGAGTCCAGGAGGTGGAATATTTGGGTCATATTGTATCTCATGAAGGAGTTAAGGTAGACCCTAGCAAAATTAAAGCCATTAAGGAATGGAAAATCCCCACATCCATAAAGCATTTGCGAGGATTTCTTGGGTTGACAGGGTATTATCGCAAGTTCGTTAAGAATTATGGGAGAATAGCAGCACCTCTAACAACATTATTGAAGAAAGATTCATTTTCATGGACTCTGGAAGCAACAAAGGCCTTTAAACATCTTAAAGAGGCAATCTGCCAAGCACCGGTCTTAGCTACACCGGAATTCACAAAAACCTTTATTGTCGAATGTGATGCTTCAGGAAATGGAATTGGTGCTGTTCTAATGCAAGATGAAAGACCCATTGCTTTTGAAAGTCGTCCAATGAAGGGAAAGTTTTTAAGCAAAGCTATTTATGAGAATGAAATGTTGGCAATACTCCATGCACTTAAGAAATGGCGACCCTACCTAATGGGAAGACACTTCAAGGTAAAAACGGATCATGATAGCCTTAAATACTTTTTAGAACAAAGATTATCCTCTGAAGAGCAACAAAAGTGGGTCACAAAGATGTTGGGTTATGACTTTGAAATCATCTACAAAAAAGGGAAGCAAAATGTGGTGGCAGATGCACTCTCAAGAAAGGATGAGGATATGGAAGCATTGTTGTGTGCCATTTCTATTATCCAACCAGATTGGATAAACGAAGCAAAGGAGGAATGGAAGAATGACGAAGAAGTGTGGACACTTATTCAAAAGCTACAACAAGATTCTAGTACTTATGATACATTTAGCTGGCAAAATGATTCGTTATGGTACAAAGATTGCTTATACCTCTGTAAGAATTCCCAGCTAAAACAAAAGATTCTTATGGAATTGCACACTTCTCCCTTAGGAGGGCACTCAAGATTTTTAAAAACTTACCACAGGGTTAAGAAGGAATTTTTTTGGGATGGCCTTAAATCAGATATTCAAAAGTTTGTGGCAGAATGTTTGGTTTGCCAACAAAATAAAGTTGAAACAATTAAGACACCGGGTCTATTACAACCTTTATCCATTCCAAGCCAACGTTGGGAGGAGGTTTCAATGGATTTTATCACATGTTTACCCAAGTCTGAGGGAAAGAGTGTCATCATGGTGGTAGTTGACAGACTTACCAAGTATGCACACCTTTGTGCATTATCACATCCATTTAAAGCCAATACAGTTTCTACTGCATTTATGGAAACAGTTCAAAAGCTACATGGAAACCCAAAGATTATTGTAAGTGACAGAGATCCCATTTTCACTGGAAATTTTTGGACAGAATTATTTTCTTGTCTTGGTACTCAGTTAGCTCATAGCTCATCTTATCATCCTCAATCTGATGGGCAAACTGAGATAGTAAACAAATGTTTGGAAGGATATCTTCGTTGCTTTGTATCTGATAAACAGACACAATGGGTCAATTGGTTGCCTCTGGCTGAATGGTGGTATAACACTTCCTTCCATACAACAACAAAAATGACCCCATTTATGGCACTTTATGGGTACCAACCACCATCAATCACATCATATTTAAGAGAAAATTCTAAGGTTCAAGCAGTGGAACATCACATCGAAGATCAACAACAAGTCCTCCAACTCTTAAAGGATAACCTCGTGTTGGCACAAAATAGAATGAAACAATAGGCAGATCAACATCGCAGTGAAAGAAGTTTTGATGTAGGTGATTGGGTATTCCTACAACTACAACCATATAAGCAAATGTCCCTAAAGCAAGCTAAGAAGGATAATAAATTATCACCAAAGTATTATGGTCCGTACAAGGTGTTGGAAAAGATTGGTACTATGGCATACAAATTGGAGCTTCCTGCAGCTTCTCGATTGCACCCAGTTTTCCATGTTTCATGTTTAAAGAAGGTTATAGGCGACAAGCTCCCAGTTCAAACAATATTGCCAGAACTTGACGAGGAAGGAAAAATTATATTGGAATCGGAAGCAGTCACAGAAACAAGAACTCGACAGCTACGAAATCGATCAATTTCAAAGTATCTTATCAAGTGGAAGAACTTATCCGCTGAAGATTCCACATGGGAGGATGAGAATTTTATGCAAAAGTATCCAGAACTGCTCAAGCGTTGAGGACAACACTTTTTTGAAGGAGAGGGGCATGTTGGGTCCCCATAATACTAGTGATTACCCCATTACTATTGTAGTTATACCCCTTATTTATATTGTTGTGCCCCTATTACCCCCATATTGTTATTTCTGTGCCCCATAGAATCCCTCTATTGTTATTTTTGTGGCTTTATATTATTATTGTTAGGTCGGCTAGATTATATTGTGACTCCTTAGACTCCTATATATAGAAAGGAGGTTTTGTCATTTGTATCATCCAAGAATTGTTCATTTATGTAATGTAAAGGAGGTTGCCCCCTCGAAGAGGCTGAATTCTAAGGCGTTGATATTTCTTTTCTATCTTTTCTTGAGCTGGTTTCATAACATGGTGGGTGTCCAAATTTATGCCTCCCAACATTGTGCTCCGATCTAGTGGGGAGATAGAGATTGTTAGTGAAGGCCTTGTTATGTTTGAAAATGTAGGCTATGATGATGCTTATAAATCTGAATCCCTTCTTTTGAGAATATTTGAATTTGAGAGTATCCCATTGTGTCATTATGATTACCTCCCTTGTTAAGAGGAACTATTGAAAATGTAACTAGTGTCGATATTCATAATGTAATATAAATGTATCATTGATGTACATATTATATTAATTATAATTGTTTATTTCTATTCAAATCATGTTATTCATGCTTATAGGGTTTATTGAGTCAAAATAAAATTTATTATGAGTCAAATAAATGTAATTGAGTCAAAGTCCCATTTGCACTTGTTGTAAGAAAAATAAATTTATTTTATCTTGAGACAAAAGAGTCAAAATGCGCACCACAGACCAAGTTAGATCTCCTGGATAAGTCAGCCTAAAGAGGCATCTATTCGACCTCCTAGATGTGTAAAAATACAAGGAAGTTTGATCTCATTTTAACACACAATATTCAAATTGATTTATGTGCCAAGAAAAGAAGAAAAACTAGCGAAGTCAAAGGAGAGAGATGGATGTCAAAGGAGAGAGAAGAAAAAATTATTTCTTCCCTAATTATGTTCACACATGTGAGCTTTCTACGACTTTCTGAGGTTGTTACAAGGCTAAAATTTTAGGGGCCGAAATATTAGGGATTGACTAGATTTTAGATATTTGACCAATGTTTAATTTTGTTAACTATGAATTGTAGGAGATGACTTGGAGGAGGGTTGACTTGGGTCTTTGTTGAATTCTTGGTCTTGGTCTTGATCTTGGATCTTCAATATCTCATTTTGATATGATTCTATAAGACTAGGTATTTTGGGTTTTTCCTCTTGTGGGGTTTTGCCCTAACTTGGAGCCTAATTTTTGGTGTTGTTTTTCTTTTTGTGATCATGATGTTTTTGAAGATTTGGCAATTTCTTGATGAAGATAACATTAAATTTTTTAATGAGCTCACTCTCAAATCGATGTCCTCTTAGTTCAACTTTCTTACCAAATAGTCCCTCCAACTTAGTGCATACTTCGTTGGGAGTTTAGCAAGCTCCAAGATGAAAGAAAAATTATAGAGAAATGGATATACATAGAAGTCCATAGGCCTCATCCATGCTATTGAAGTGCTTTGAATTATCTATATCTCAATTGATCTTTGCTTCAATACCCATGGTAATTCTATAAAGATCCTTACTCTATAGCAAAATCATGGCCTTAGGATCCCCTTCAAAATAGTTGAATTGGGTAAGAATCAAAATAATGGACTAATCCATCCTTGTTGGGTTATTCAATCCTATGCAACCTACAATAAAATATGTTTTTTAACCACAAATTCCTCCTCTTCTCTACCATGTAGGATTTGAAATAGAAGCACAAGAATCTAGTTGTCATAGAAAACTACACTAGAAATTTGTAAGACAAAATGAGAGAAAAGAGAATAAAAGATCTCTCTTCAGACTCAAATATCAATTTAAAATCCTTTATATTACATTACTTGAATTGAGTACAAAACACTTTCTTGAGAAAGGAGTAATGCTCACTATGTTGGGGTTCCTTTTGCATGCACAAGTGGAAAAAATCAACTCCCTCTCAGCTCCTATTAACTAGCCAAAAAATGGAGTTAGCTAGTAAAATATGGAGATGGAGTCAATAATAGAATTGACTATGGGTGGGATGAGCCATTAAATAAGTGATAAATGAAGAAAGAACTTACATACATAACTCCTATCTCTTCAAATACAAATAAACCCCAAATTTGGTCCAAAACTCAGGAGATAAGTTTTCCAAGAATAAAAGGATAATTGGATAAGGTAGATGAATAATGTTATCTCAAAAATAAGAAAGGAAGTTTGAACTTACATAGGAGGATAAGGATAAAGAAGTGTACTCTAGTTGCCATGTAACAACTATGTCACTCTCTTGTTAGTGCCAATTCATTGCCACATGTCATTCTACATGGCAAAGCCTATTGAAAATAGACATATACTATGTATATAGGAAATGCTATAAAAATAATTCATCCTAAATAGTGGGAAATGTGCATTTACTCCAATATATATTTCTCAATAGAATATAGAAAAATTAAAAATGAAAACACAACTAAAAAAAAGGGTGCACAACTTTAACATTAATGATTAGGAAAAGATTTAAAATCCTAATTGTAAAGGAAAAAAAGGGTTTCATCTTATAGATTTTATGGTTTTTTTTTTTTCAATTTATTTATTACATAGTAAACTAAATTTCTTTATAATTTATAATTTTATTAGTTCATAATGTTTTTTTTTTTTAAACTAGAATGAGAATATTAACCACAATTCAAACAAAAGAGTGGTTATTCCAACTATTTGACTGACATAAATGACTCCATGGAATTCCCAATGGATTAATAACTCTAATTTATTTGATATCTAAATCATTATGCCCATATGCTTAAATATGCCAAAAGACTAGAAAAAATTGACAAAATTTACAACACATACTAACTAATAGGAGGTGGGATTATATCTCCAACCCCTTTATGCAAACTGATACAAAACAATAACATGATCAATAATTATCAAAAGGAACTCCTAGTAAATCGAAGAATCTTGGACATTTCATGGATTTGGAGATTCTTTCTTTGTAGTGTTCCCTACATGTGAATTTTTCTTTAACACTTTAAAACATAATGTAGAGGTGGAGGCATCACCTTCAATTTTTTTTGTAGGTGCAATATCACTTTCCTTCCTTCTCTTCTTTTTTGTTGGTGTTGATTCTTTCTATGTTCCCAAGTCCTTGTCTTTGGCGTTTTTAAGGGGTTGCATAAAACACCACTTCCAATGATCTTTTAGAGCCTAGCTATTTATCCTTCTATGCATGTACACTTATATCATCTCTTTCTTGTGTGTTTTTTCACATACATCCCTTTCACTCTCTGATTTTCATCTGCAAATCCATAAACTGAAGGTCCTTGATGGTCCCTAGTGTTTTTATGGAAATGAAATACATCTTCCTCTTCTTCTTCCTTCATGACTAAATTTCCTTGAGTTCAAACATCTGTGAGGGGAGGCATGTCATTTTGACCCGTATAAATCCCGTGTCGGGATTTGACTAGCTGGATCTCTTGGTGTGTTGGATTGATGATTTCTCCTTCTTCATCTACTTGATTGAGGACATCAAATTTGTTCCTAGCCAAACAATTTTTTTTTCTAGAGGAGAATTCTTCACCTTTGGTAGTTGATGTCTTTTAATAGCTGATGTCTTTTGGTAGTTGATGTCCTATGTTGTTATGGATTTATTTTGTTGAGGGGCACCCTTTCTTCTTTTTTGTTGCTACCATTATTCTGTGTCCTCATTATTTTTCTATATTTCTTCCACTTTTGGGCATATTTAGACAAAATTCACATATTCATGACAATTCTTACATTTAAACAGTAGGTGATCATAATATGCTTCCTAATAATGAGTCCAATTATCTAGTTGGTGATTTATTTCCATCAAGAGTCTCTTATAAAAATCCAATTTTACACAAATTACACACAAATTATGGTACAAGATTTGATACCTTTTCATTATTCTTTGATTAGATATTGAAATATCACTAATTAGACCACATGATAGATAATGTAGGTATATGTGCAACTTGATGAGCCCCAAAAATGGGTAACTTTATGGGCTCATTTTGCCTATTATTCTTGATTAATCCACCATTATTCATAGTTTTATGCATGCTTTTGAATATATTTATGTTAATTGAATGAATGAGAATAGTCACTTGACCACAAAGTCTAATACATGCTTATTGCAAATTTTTGGACATCTTTTGGACCAAGATTAGGCATTTATGAGCAAGTTGAAAGCCAAATACGAAGGAACAAGGCTGAGGGTTTGTAGGAGAGGTGTCTCCTGCACTAAATGACCCCCTCCTCGAGTTCTTCACCGCCAGCTTGAAGTTCAACAGCCCAGCAAAGATGATTTCAAGGGGCAGCTGAGCAGGTTTTGTGAAGTGGCTGATTAATTGCAGTTTTGAATAGCCAAGCTCCTAAAGTTAGGGAGGACTGTTGGGAGTCCTTGTGTTGCATAAGTAGTAAGGCTTCAAGCCTTGGTAATTTAGCTATTGAACAGTTGTTTTTCGCACTTGAGTGCAGCTCTGCATTTCAGCTCATTTTCGAGCTCTTGCTGTAAACAATTTTGTGACATGACTATTATTTTTTGAGTAATGGAGATGAATTTCGCTTTGCACCAACTCTGAGCTTTCTTAGGAGGTTGTAGCTCTTGGGGGTTGGCCCAACCTAGGTTCCATTACCTCCTTTGTGTACTTTTATGTGTTTTCCTTGCATTCATAGAATAATTTCTGTTATTTAGGTTAAGATCTTGCTTTGTTACTTAGGTTGCTTTTGATGATTAAAATAGCTTTTCATGCTTCAGGTTGATTTGACAGTTTGGTAACAGAAAATATCTACAAAAAGGCCATCAAGCAATCCTTGATCTCATCTCTCCCTCCTCGGGACCATGAGCTGAGATCAAGGCATACTTGCTGCCACAAAAACATTGTTTTTGCCTTCCAATGCCACTGCTAGTGTTAGATTTTGAGTTGGAAAAGTTGATACCAGTTGTACTTGCATGTTTAGATCTATTCTTGCTTATTTTCCATAGTTATGTTGCATGATTTCTTGTCTACAAACTTTTGTTCATCATGTTTCTAGTTTTTAGGTCAGATTAGGTCAAAGTAGATAAATCTCTGGTTTTTCTAGTCTTGGTTCAATCACTTTTGGAAAATAGTGTGCAGAACACCTATAACACATTCCTACCTACCCTTCCTCCATCACCCAACCTATTCTAACCCCTAATCCAAGATTCCTTCCCTTCATTCACCACACTTTCCCAATTTGCCCTAATTTCTATATTTTTGTGCAACATTGCCTTCTCCATCCTTGAACAAATCCAACCATCTTCATCACTCGTGAGCTTCATTTACCAGGTCCCACACCTCTTAAAAACCTTATCCATCCTTCATTTCCACTTCCCCACCATTTTTCCTCCATCAATCCTCTAAAATCCTCTTTCGGTCGTTCCTGTAGAACTTCCTGTAGTACATCCTGTAGAACCCCTGTAGACTTCCTGTAGAAGTTCATGTGAGCAGTTTTCTGAGATCTGATCACTGTGAAATTCTCTAGAAGGATGCCAGGGACCCCTTAGGTCCTCTTCTCACCTTCCCAACCTCTTGCAAATTCCCACTCCATTTCCTTTCGCCAATCAACCTATGCACAGTAAAAAACAATTGAAGCACATGCATAATAATTTTGCAAGATTACTCAAAAATACAAAAAGACGTTTTTTTCCAGATTTTACTTCAGAAGTAGCTTAGTCACATGCATTTTACCTTTCCAAGAGTCAATGGCATCCATCTCCACAACTTTCATCTCTTTTTTTGCACCGGTAGGATTAGTCAGTAAAACTAGGGTTTGCGTTTCCTTTCAGCTTTCATCTTCTTTTTGCAAGTAGACTAGCCTCTTTTGAGTTAGCTTTCATCCATCACATTTAAAAGGCTTCTTCCAAGAGCTCGTAGAAGTTGGCTTAAGCTCCTAGCAAACTTGTGCCAGCTGATCAAGTGACAGCTTGCGGCAAGAGCTAGTACTTGTGCATACAGCACTGTCACTCTCAAGTTTGTTACGAACAACCGGGTTGATAAAAGTAAAGTAGGGAGTCCCAGGAGTTGTAGTATCATTGCTGCAATACTGGAGCTCACCATATTTTTGGAGCTGTTGCCGGGGAAGTGTCAGAGTATTTGTGATTGCTGATTTTCTTTTATTTTCTACTACAACCTTATGCTAAGTAGTTTATTTCAGCAAGAGTAGAGTAGTTGTTTCATTTCCATTTCTGCAATTTCATTTTCGCAGCATAGATTAGTCATTTCCTGCTTTCATTTCAATTCTACAATTTTCATTCCAGCAAGGTTTATTTTAGTTAGTTGAAATTTGTTGTTCAATCAATTTCAGTTTTGCAGGTATAAGCAGAAAAAAAACAAAAATAGAAACCATAAAGTTTTCCTTTCATGCCTCGTAGGAACAGAGACAATTCAGGAAAATTCTTACCAAACACCCCCACCACATCACTGAGTCACCCTTCTCTCTTCTTTGGTGGTAGTGATCTAGAAGAACCTATAGGTGAACATCTAGAGATATCTGAAGATCCTATAACAGAAGAAGAGCAAGAAAACATTCCTCCTGAGACCATGGCTGAACACAGAAATGGTATAGGAGATGGGGAGAGAATAGAAGGCACCTTTCCTATCCGAGAGACCAATAGGGACACAAAAATGAAAAACATAAGTCCCTCAGCCTTACCTTACTTCCATGGATTGAACACTGAAGACCCTGATACCTTCTTGCTTGAGTTTGTTGTCCTTTGTCGAACTTATGACTATGCAGAAGACGAGCAAAATATGAAACTCTTTCCCTCTACCCTCAAGGATGCAGCACTACGCTGGTTCATGGGATTACCTGGAAACAATATCACATCTTGGGCTCAGATGCAGCAAGCCTTTAACAACAAATACCGGGATTACTGTAGGTCAAAGGAAACAAAGGGAGAAATCTTTCGGATGACCATGGGAAGTGATGAATCATTAGAAGACTATGAAGAAAGGTTCAAACTCAGTTATAAAAGGGCCAGGTGCACACTTGACCTCGAATCTCTGAAGCTGGTTTTGCTCCGAGTAGTCCTTGAAGACCTTCTAGATACCCTCCATTTTCTGGCTGGGGGAGACATCTACTAGCTACCTTATAATGACATAAATACTTTGTTTAGAAACCATTCTAGGGCAGCCCAGAAAAAAGGCAGGGGGAGTCAACTTTCAGTCAATACCACCTTATCCAAAAATGAGTTTTCAAATCAGATGGAAGACCTCAAAACTGAGGTGAGTCAGACCATTTCCATGCAAATGGATACCTTCCGAATCCAACAGAAGCAAGAGGAAGCTGAGAGGGCTTTGGCCATCTTTTGTCCCAGATGTACAAGGAAGCACCCCAGGAATGAGTGCCCATTGCACTCCATAGAGGTATGTTTCATTTGTGAGGCAGACCACCCTACAAACCAGTGCCCAACCTTACCTGAACTTAAAGCTATGTACCAAGGGGCTGAGGGAGCCACCAAACTACTCTACTTCCTGAACTAAAGGAGGCCACATGGACCGAGACCTTACCAGCAGGGGATCCAAGGGACATCCTAGACTTATTACAACCCTAACCAACCCACTCACATACCTTCTTAGGGTCCCTATGCTCATCCTTCCTGGTCCGCACCCCCTCCTTGGTCATATCCATCTCAATACCATACTTAACCTGATGCTCATTCGTTTCATTCTCGTGTTCAGCCACAACCTCAGTGGAATGCACCTCAACAGGGGTGGAGGCCCCAGTACAACTCTCCTTCCACCCTTTTGCCCCCACCACCTACTCAACCACAACCATTACCTCCTGCTCCTCCAAGACAAACCCAGATGCCTGTTCAAATGAACTCGAACCCCAATAACAGACAGGCCCAACAAGTATATACTGGAGAGACAACATGCCCCACCTATGCTGTGGAGATTCAGGAGATCAACCTATGATCTGGGAAGGTCCTCCCAGATAGCCAACCTCCTCCTAAGAAGGATGAGGAAGAAAAACAGGAAAGTGAACTTAGAGCCATTCCACCCTTTCCTGAGAGACTAACTGGAACCACGCAACCAAACCCAGAAGAGAATGAACTTCTAGGAGAACTTAAACAGTTATGTGTAAAAATACCAATTCTCCAAGCCATAAAATATGTACCAATCTACAACAAATTGTTCAAAGATAAGTGTTTCAATCACCCAAGCAGGTGCAAGAGAGATGCCCCAACTATCAATGTCATAGGAAAAGTGTCTGACCTGATGCTGGGACAAGTAATATGTCCAAAATATTTGGACCCTAGGAGTCCTGTAGTCGATGTTCACATCAATGGAACCATAATCCCCCACACCTTGATTGATATAGGGGCTGCTATTAATGTGATGACCAGGGACACTATGCTCAGACTCAACCTTTAGAGTTCCCTAAGAAAGACCTCGATAGTACTGCAGGTAGAAGACCGCTCCACCGTGACCCCCGAGGGGATTGTGGAAGATGTCATGGTCTCTGTTAATTCATGGAAGTACCCTGCGGACTTCTTGGTCCTTCAGCCAAAGAAAAAACTCACTGGATGCCCCCTCATTTTGGGAAGGCCTTGGTTAGCTACTGTAGATGCTTACATCAGTTGTAGAGTTGGGAGCATGACCATTAAGAATGGGCCTATGTCCAAACAGTTAGTCCTATATCCTCCTACCCAACCTCTACTAGAACATGACTTACCTCTCTTGTTGAAGGAGGAGGATGAGGATGAAGTCTACTCTGCACCATTGTGCACAGTTGTTATAGACATTTTTGGGCACTGCAACCCCAATCATAAATGTCGATAAACCAAGGGCTCTTAAGTCCCTAAAAGTGTTGTTTCGACCCCTAAAAGAACAAGGTTAACTGATTACATCTTCTCCCAGAAGTTCTCCATGAAAAACTACTCAGAACTGGTCAAAACTGAACCATTTCACCTGCTCCATAGGCAAAGTGCGTTGCATCCCACCTGAATACACACAGTAGGTGCGATGCATGTCAAAAATCCCTTCAATGGGGTGCGATGGGCGAGAAGGGACAAATGGCAGGGTCAATCCGCAAGGTGGAGGAGCATGGAATCTTCCAGAAACTTCTCCTGTGACACTTGCCTCTCTGAATTCGACCAGGGATGAGTAAGAGATCATCAATCTCCAAGTGGAATCAAGAACTATCAGAGGGAAGACACTAATCAAATCTCAAAAGCTGACTCACCTCCCTTGCAGACATCTATATATGGATCCCTCATCCCAGAGATCCAGAGGCTGGAATTTTGTATCTTGTAAGGAAGTGCTGTTGGTTTCTTGGTGCAATATCATAGTGTTGGGTGATCTAAGCTTTTCATGAGGTGAAGAAGGGCTTCTTGCTAAGAGGATGATGCTGGGTCAGAACAATTGGTTGTAATTCTCTTGGCTCTTTCTTGATTATCAATAAAGCTATTCAATTTTTCCTCCACATGTTTGTATGATTATTTTTTTATGTATTTGTGTGGTCAATGTACATCTGATACTATATTGTTTATGATAATAGATCTATGTTCTTGGATAGTATTATGCTGCTTTGATCCTACAGGTACCCTGTGAAGCTGGGTGGACAAGGAAGCGAGTAGCAAAAGATATATCAGAAGGGAGAGGAATCGAACAAGGAACCAAGCACAAGACAGAGGTTAGTCTCCTTTATTCTTCTCTCATCTATCTCTCATAAAGGAAAACGAAAGTAGTTTTAGTTTGTTTATTTCTAAGGTAGCTACCAGCCTTAGTGGGATTAGCAGCTCTGCATAGACACTATTCCCGATAACAAAATGGCGACTCTGTTGGGGAGCGAGTAGATTGTTTGTTCATCTACATTTGTTTACTTTATAAACTTACAGACGGAGCCTAAAGTCAAGCTAGCTAGCCTTCGAACTGCATTTGCTATGCAAGTGCAAAGTAGATCAATGCTGCTTCATTCAATCTCCGGTTTTGTTTATGAATTAAAAAATTGATTTACAAGCTCTCTAATTGCCCTTGTGGTGGCTCTAGTAACCTCCTTAGATCTACCCTTGTGATTGATTTACTGATTACCACTTTCTCGGACAATCCCTGAACTAAACTGCAAACTGTGACCCGGAACCCAATCAAAGTCTCGTCCCTGGTCCAGCGCACTGTCTGTTTTGTGAACTTCAAATGCAGCGCACTTCCCAAGTGTAGTAGGTGCATTGCATTTCAGTTTCACTGTGTTACAGGTGCGCTGATCAGACAAGGCCTTGTTCCTAAATTTTGGTTTCTGTGTTCACTCTTTTCAGATCTATTCAGGAGTTTTGCTGCCTGTAATCAGTACACCTCTGTTTGAAACCCCTTTCCTTGCTGTTATTCCGCCTCCATTGTGCAAAGAAATGTAAATGTTTTTATGTATTTTTTTAGTCATTTTCAGTTCTCCTTTACAAAGAAATAGCGTAGTTGTACTGTCGTTTCTTGATTTGAAAGTGTCGCAAGTGTTGTTTTCAATCATAGAAGAGAATCTGATTGTTCTTGATAGTCGATTACACTGTTACTCTTGTATTTGATCTGAATTAGTAGTTTTTTCTAGTGTCAAAAGCAAGTTTTCAATTCCAAATCGCAAAGTGTTGTCATTGTCCTCATTTTGTCTTGAAAAGAAACTTGTTAGTAATTGTCGCTTTGAAAAAATAATTCAGATTTGCACTTAGCTTTCTTTTTATCATTTACACATTAAGAAGGCTGAAAACAAATACATGCATGTGAATTTGCATTTAGACTGTTTGTTGGTTTGATTTAGGATAGTGCATATAGTGTGTGCTCTTCGCTCTTTGTTGAAAGAACGCCATCTCTCTTTCCTTAGTAGCTAGGATTTTCATTTGCAAAAAGAAGACTAAATGACTATTTATCATCTTAGATTACATTTTAGGAATTGTACATCTACATCACACGGTGAACCTGAAAGGCAAATTTCTTAAGCAAGACCAACTATAAAATAAATTTAATGAATCTAAAAACACTTTGGAACCTAACACACAACATCTAGAAGTCTAGGCTAGAGACGTATTCCGGCGTCGTAAAGCCTGGTAACTATTGTTTTCACTGTTGGTTGGGTGATTCCTCCACTTTGAGACGATAAGTGCCAGTACGGACTTGTGCTCCCACGTACCGTCGAGTATATTTTGGGAGACCACAATAGGCTTAATCCTTTATCCATAGGAAGCCATGTCTGCCGCCCTATCGATTGCAATGAACTGAACATAGCATTCGAGAAGATTGACTGCCGTACCGTAAAAATTATTCTGCAGTTTTGTGATTGGTTTGGTAATCCCTCAGTCTAGATTTCTAGAGCAGTCCCTTTCGTTCCTTTTTAGACTCCTTAACGAAAAAGGTCCATTTGAGCACTTGTCACTTCAGGCTCATTAAAAATCGAAGGCGACTAGAGTCATATTTTGTTTTTTCTCGACTCTTAAAAATTGAAAAAACAAGTTGTGTCAAAGCGTCTAAAATTTATTTTAAATGGAATAATCATCACCTTTCCTACATTGATCTTAAGTTGAGAAAAATGGAGTCCACCAAACAAGGAATTCCCCTTGGAGGAAATCCTAGTCCCTTCTCCTCTTGGGGAGATGTTGGTGTACCCCATATGGCCACATTATCACTTCCAGGATTGACAATTGGCTTGCCCATATGGCTCTTCTCAACCTCCATCGTTCAGAACACTGCGATTCCTGAACAATCGAGTCAGCAAATAAACGATTCCAGAGTTACCCCCCAACCCTCTACTTCGTCCAATTCTTCCTCTCCTCCTTCCTCTTCACTTGATGAAGCTGGTAAAGCCAAAAATCAAGTACCTGAGAAGAAGAAGGAGCCAAAGGTGAAAAGGGGCAACCAAGTATTGTCTAGCGAAAATCCACACACTGCACCGACCAGGCCTAAATCGCCATGTGTCATTTGCAAAGGAGACCAATATCATCGAGATTGTCCTTGCATCCCTCAGATCTTAAGGGACTGGTCTCCTCGTTTGCACAATCCGGTGTCATCAACCTCTAACGATCATGTTGAGCATGCACCGTCAACTAGTGAAAGTGAAGCCCTTGGACAAAAAGGAAAATGTAAATTTCCTTGTAAATTGTGTGAAGGCGATCACGCCATCCATCGTTGTCCCTTCTTAGATGAGGCTAAAAGAGTTTTGGACGACCATCTAGTTTCACCATTATGGCTTCCTCCTGGATATAAGAAACTCTTGCCGAGTCCGTCACTAGTTGAACATCCGGCTGACACGCCCTTGTGGTCGGCCGAAGCATCTATCATTGAAGATAAACCATCTGAATCCACACCAGACGAAAGTCAAAAGGTCGAGGCGGTAGTTTACCCGATCTTGCCTTCAGAGGTTCCATCTTCAGATGATACAGTCACCGAAGAGGACAAGGATGACACCGTCCAAATTATTTTCGTAAGCACAGACTCCGATGAACATGGGGGCAATCTACCCCTTCCTTTACCGCAGGAAGGAAGTTCGTCATAGTCATATCTAGCCGTCTATTCGGTCCCACCTCCAAGCAACCTAGTTGTTTCTTTTGACTGGAATCTACTAGGCAGACCCTGTTTACCGACTAGTGTACCATTCCGAATCATTGCTCAAGTATATAGAATGGTCATGGCTGGTACCATCATAGATGAAGGGGCTTCTGTGAGTATCCTTTCCTCAACTGCTTGGAAAGTGCTTGGTTCGCCATCGCTTTTGCCTGAAATGAGAAATCTAACAGGTTTTGCCAAAGGAACCAGTCGACCGTTAGGGATCCTTCCCAATGTGCCCATAACATTGAGAGGGAAAACCGTTCACATGAACGTAATGGTAGTCCAAGGACCCCTGGATTATAATCTACTCCTTGGACAAGACTATATTTATTGCATGGGAGCCATTGTCTCCTCACTCTTTAGAGTAATGTGTTTACTACACGAAGGAAGAGTGGTCAAGCTCGTAGACCAGCTTTCATTCCCCGGTTCACGCATAGAAAATAGTCATATACCATCCCTGAATGGTATTTTCATGCAAGGAATGTCTCGTCAATCCTAGTCCGTCCACCTTATGAGCGCGAGTGATTCGTGGGACATGGTTGAAACCTAGGGGGGCATGCACCCTGGTCTGCTTCGGCAGGAAAACTTTAGGTATAGGGTAGGTTTCCACGAGGGATATATGACTAGTCTGACACACCCATCCGTTTAGGAAAATGGGGATTAGGCTAGAATAAGATTCCCTCATCAAAGTTATGTGAGTGGAGGCATCTGCGCCACTCACCTTTGTCTATTTTGGTAGACATCGCCGAAGAAGTGTTTTGTTTGTGGCACAAATAGAACAATCTTTGGTAACTTGAAAAAAGTAGGCCTTTCCTGATAAAACAAATGTTTTGTCTGCAAATTGAGGGGTAACCTAAAAAGGTAGGCCTTTCCCGATAAAACAAATGTTTTGTCTGCAAATTGAGGGGTAACCTTGAAACTCTATTTTCACTATACCTGGGGGCATGCAAACCTTTTGGCATGCAAGCGAAGAGCGACCATTTATTTTTTAAATTTGTAGGTCCTCTAACCCTCTAAACTTGTAGGATTGGTCGTTCCCTAACTTGCATAAAGAAAGGATGTGGGGAAAAGCTTTTAAAAAATGTCGTTTTTAGATGAGACATTCTTATTTTATGACTGGATCGAGCAGTTTTAACGCAGACTTCAAGCTCGTTAAAAAATAAACATAAGCAATGAGCAAATGTTTCCCCCAGCGTTTAAGCTCATTTTAAATAAAATATGAACCAATTTCCGGTAAATAACCGTCGTGAATGTAGTACTTCAGCCTTTAAAGCATTGGTCGTGTTCTCATCTTCACCTCCACTCTGTATTGGCCGATCATTCACCTCCACTTGATTGTTTACCCCTTTTGAGGAACAGCTACGAAGAGTGATCCTGTTAGCCATCCTTGTAACACTGCCGTGATTGGAAAATTCCAAACCTTACCTATAATCAGCTGCTACCTGAATTTATCACTCATTCCTCAAAGACGAGTCTCCTTTAAGCTCTTTTCAACTGACTCATAAAATATGAAAAGATTGCCAAGCCATTGGCCTCTCCAGCTCGTTAAAGTGACCGGAAGTGCTATCCCTCCTTTAGATTTTAATCTTTTTGGACCTGAGGGATTATTACACAAAAAGATCGAGCGCTTGTTTTGTTCGGCTCGTTAAAAGTACCAAAAATTCATCCCTTCTATATTATTTTATACTTTTTCGGACTTAAGGGATTAGATGACGAAAAAGGATTTTTGGAGTTTCCTTTACATCCCTTTTCAGACTCTCTAAAATTGAAAAGGACCGAGTTATCTTTGTCGTTAAACTCGTTAAAACCTAATAGCGACAAACTTTTCCATAACAGACAAGAATGAGTTTCACTATTTCTAGGCTCGTTAAAACATAGCGATGGGCTTGCCCGAAGGGAAAATTATAGAACAATCATATGGTATCCTCCTCAAGCTTGACAAAAATAAAGAGGTACTGGTCAGCAATGACTGGGGAAAAATTGGGAAGAAAACTTGAAGAAACTTTGTTGGTAGCAAGTCGCTCTTGAACATGACACTTTCACTCCGCATCCGAGTCGGGTTGGGTTGTTCCATTCACTGGTAACATCACCATGGTTCCATCACACCATCCACATTTGGGGTTAATGCTACCGATCCATCATGTCAGTGTCGCCGATATGTTCAAGAGAAGTCGCTCAGAGAATTCACCTGTGTCTCACCCACTGCAATAAATTTTCGCTCCATTCTTTCATGACCGCCACCCTGAACCTTATATCATCAGATCGTTTTCACCTCCATTAAAATCATTTGCTCCATTCCGTGTCATTGATGTGGGATTCAATAAGGCCCTCCTATGACAATCGCTTCTTGTCGACATCAGCTCATTATCCAAGAAGTTGATCTAGGAACAACCCTTTCAGTACTTTGAAGCTTGCATGCCTCAATGGCAAGTTTCTCACTTCCGGTGATAGGTTTACATCAATGGCCTTCAACCGAAAGATTTTGCGTGGTGTTCAACGCCAAGTCCTTTATTCACACCACGTGAATTGTACTATAGTACCTTGAGGGTCATCATCATTATCGGTGATTCCTCTCACGCCTGTTAACGGCTTACATCATTGGCTGGTAATCAAGCGATGTCTTTCCATGTTCGACTCCAGAGCATCTCTCACATGGATCGACTTGTACTTTGAGTGAAGATCGAACGATATTAAAGACCCCGGATCTAGTTTCATCCATCCAGGCTGCGATATATATTCAGGAAAATAAAGACATCAAATGTACATCATTGTTGCACAGATAATCATCCAATCTAAGGGATGATGGCTCTACTAGAATCATCAGTCTACACTCAGATGATTGTCTGTCTCATGTACATGAAAATGAATTTATAAAGATGAGCATGGGAATGCCCGCCTCAGCTAGATAATGAAAATATTATGAAGATAATGTATTGTATTGTATCTTATTACAGGTCTCCTTCCAGCTTGAAAGAACTTCAGATCCTCATGATAAAGCATTTCACCCGACATCGACAAATTAACGACCTCATGCTTTAGGGGGCAACTGTTATAGAATTTTTTGGGCACTACAACCCCAATCATAAATGTCGATAAAACAAGGGCTCTTAAGTCCCTAAAATTTTTGTTCCGACCCCTAAAAGAACAAGGTCAACTGATTACATCTTCTCCCAGAAGTTCTCCATGAAAAACTACTCAGAACTGGTCAAAACTGGACCATTTCACCTGCTCCATAGGCAAAGTGCGTTGCATCCCACCTAAATACACACAGTAGGTGTGATGCATGTCAAAAAGCCCTTCTATGGGGTGCGATGGGCGAGAAGGGACAAATGGCAGGGTCAATCCGCAAGGTGGAGGAGCATGGAATAAGGAACTATCAGAGGGAAGACACTAATCAAATCTCAAAAGCTGACTCACCTCCCTTGCAGACATCTATATATGGATCCCTCATCCCAGAGATCCAGAGGCTGGAATTTTGTATCTTGTAAGGAAGTGCTGTTGGTTTCTTGGTGCAATATCATAGTGTTGGGTGATCTAAGCTTTTCATGAGGTGAAGAAGGGCTTCTTGCTGAGAGGATGATGCTGGGTCAGAACAATTGGTTGTAATTCTCTTGGCTCTTTCTTGATTATCAATAAATCTATTCAAGTTTTCCTCCACATGTTTGTATGATTAATGTTTTATGCATTTTTGTGGTCAATGTACATCTGATCCTATATTGTTTATGATAATAGATCTATGTTCTTGGATAGTATTATGCTGCTTTGATTCTACAGGTACCCTGTGAAGCTGGGTGGACAAGGAAGCGAGTAGCAAAAGATCTATCATAAGGGAGAGGAATCGAACAAGGAACCAAGCGCAAGACAGAGGTGGGTCTCCTTTATTCTTCTCTCATCTATCTCTCATAAAGGAAAACGAAAGTAGTTTTAGTTTGTTTGTTTCCAAGGTAGCTACCAGCCTTAGTGGGATGAACAGCTCTGCATAGACACTATTCCTGATAACAACAGTGGAAGCCACTAAGGGAGGTTCTCAAACGAGGATGACCTTATTGAAAATTTGATTCAAAATCCACCTCCTAGTGTGCTGCCATTAGAAGAGTTGGTAGAAGACACCCAAGCCAGTGCTTTAGTGGATCTCTGTGTGACTGATCCAACCTCTCCCCGAGTTAAGAATGTGGAATTTTTCCCTGAAATAACCTTGAAGATCAACTCATCCCTATCCCCCTCTGAAGAGAAAGAGCTGTGTAGCTTATTGAACAACCATTTGGATGCTTTTGCTTGGAGCTATAAGGAGATGAAAGGAGTCCATCCTTTAGTCTGTACCCATCACATTTACATTAAAGAGGATTGTAAGCCAGTTAGGCAGCCTCAGAGGAGGATGAATCCAGCCCTCAAGGACATTGTCAAAGAAGAACTGCAAAAGTTGTTGGATGCAGGATTCATCTACCCCATCTCTGACAGCGAGTGGGTTTCTCCTTTGGTGCTTGTGCCCAAGAAAAATGGGAAGTGGAGAATCTGTGTAGATTATCGAGAACTTAACAAAGCTACCAAGAAGGACCATTTTCCTTTGCCTTTCATAGATCAAGTGTTAGATGGCCTAGCAGGGAAGAAGTTCTTTTCCTTCCTAGATGGGTTTAGCGGGTATAATCAGATCCAAATCAGCCTGGAAGACCAAGATAAGACCACTTTCACTTGTCCATGGGGTACCTTTTCCTACCAAGTCCTTCCCTTTGGGTTATGCAACGCTCCTGCCACTTTCCAGAGAGCAGTACTGAGCATATTTGCTGATCTGGTTCATGATTTGGTGGAAATCTATATGGATGACTTTACTCCTTATGGGTCCAACTTCCAAGAAGAACAAACTAACCTGGGAAAAGTTTTAACCAAGTGTATTGAAATGAACCTGTCCCTCAGTCTTGAAAAATGTGAATTCCTGATGACTAAAGGGACTGTGCTAGGTAATACAATTTCTCAGTAAGGATTACAGGTGGATCCCAACAAGATTGCTATCATCCAAAGGGTTCCACCTCCTCAAAAGTTAAGAGATGATTGGAGTTTTCTAGGCTTATCAGGATATTATAGAAGATTCATTAAATATTTCAGTAAGCTAGCCTCTCCATTGTTTGGTCTCTTCAGGAAATATGTTGAGTTTACATGGACTGACAATTGTTAAGAGGCTCTGGATGCATTTAAAGGTAAGCTGGTAACTGCCCCAATCTTGAGAGTTCCAAACTAGGCCCTACCTTTCCACATTCACATAGATGCCTCAAACAAAGCCATAGGAGCAGCCTTAGGACAAGTTGAAGAGAAGCTACCGTATGCCATATATTTTGTCAGTAAAAACCTGTCCAAGGCAGAGTTAAACTATACAGTAACTGATAAAGAGCTCCTAGCTGTAGTCCATTCCCTAAACATGTTTAGAAACTACATCATTGGTTATCAAACATTCATACACACTGATCATGCTGCAATTAGGTATCTGATGAATAAACCTGATGTAAATGCTCGTATAATTAGATGGTTACTTTTATTGTAGCAATGTGATTTGACCATTGTTGATAAGCCAGGTAAGGAAAATGTTGTTGCTGATTTTCTGTCTAGACTAGATTTTCTTGCAGGTGAAGAAGGGATGGTGGATGATCAAATTCCAGATGAACACTTGTTTGTTATTTCAATACTCTCTCCATGGTTTGCTGATATAGAAAATTACTTGGTTTCAGCACAGTTCTCGCCACACCTATCCTCGAAAGAGAAGAGTAATATCATGAGGAAAAGCGCCCCATTCACTTGGATTGAGGGAAACCTGTTTAAATTTGGCCCAGATCAGATTTTGAGGCATTGTGTCAAGGAGAAATTCTTTGACATCCTCCTAACCTGTCATGATGAGCCATGTGGAGGCCACTTTGCAGCAAAAAGAACTGCCTTCAAAATTCCATAGGTAGGCTACTATTGGCCCACTCTTCATCAATATGTCAAGAGATATATCAGCCAATGTGACCGATGTCAAAGGATGGGGAAATCGACTCCAAGGGCTGAAATGCCCCTCCAATCTCAAGTGACTTTCGAGCCATTTGAGAAGTGGGGCATGGAATTTGTGGGTCCTATCAAACCTCCTTCAAAACAGAGGTCTTACATCATTGTGTGCGCAGATTACCTAACAAAGTGGGCAGAAACAAATAAAATCAAAGCAGCGACAAAAGAAAAGGTAGCTAAGTTTTTGAAGTAAAATATCTTCTACAAGTTTGGCTACCCAAGAGAATTAGTCACAGATCAAGGAAGTCAGTTTACCTCTAACCTGATTGAAGACCTGCTCACTCATCACAAGATTAAGCACAAAACTTCCACCCCTTATCATCCGCAAACAAATGGATAGGTGGAAGTCACTAACAGAGCTTAGAAGAGATTTTGACTAAAGTGGTGAGCAACAGTAGAAAAGATTGGGAAAATCGCTTGGTTGAGGCCACTTGGGCCTACAACACTACTTGGAAAACTACAACAGGTTTCACACCCTATGAGCTGGTCTACGGGAAGAAGGCTTTGCTGTCCATAGAATTTGAATATAACACATTGAGGTTGGCAGCTCAGCTGGACCTAGATCTCAGCCATGCACAACAGGAAAGATTACTGCATATGAATGGAATAATTGAACAGAGAATGCAGGCCCTTCTCCACTCAGAGGTGGTCCAACTTCAAAGAAATATATGGCATGACCGACACCTTAAAGAAAATCAATTTCAGCCAGGAGATTGGGTACTATCATATGATTCAAGATATAAGGATCTCAAAGGAAAGCTAAGGACAAGATGGCTGAGACCATATACAGTGGAGAAATGCAACGAGAATGGTTCAGTCCTTATCAAGACCATTGACGAAGAAGCCATCCCCATGCTTGTCAATGGGAATCGATTGAAAATCTACAGGAAGCCCCTTTCTAAGCAGGAGTTCATTGAAACTCTTGATAAATCAGTGTTGGTAGTGGAGCAGGGCCCTGTCTCCAGTCCACCCACACCTTGAACAAAAAAAAATAAAAGAAAAGGAAAAGAATAAAAGATCCTTGGGTGAAAACCTCTGGGAGGCGCCCAGGGCAGACAGTGAGGGTGAAAACCTCTTGGAGGTGCCCCAACTGTCTTAGACAAAAAAAAAAAGAAGAAAAAAGAAAAAGAAAGAAAAAGAAAAATAAGCCTAATTTCTATTGGATAAATTACAGGTTGCAGGAAGGACATTGTAGGTTAGGAGGATTGCACAAGACAAAGACAGAGGTCAGCACCAGGATGCAAGCATCCCACACAATCCATTCCTCCATGACCACTACTCTTTCCTAAGATTTGGTCTCATTCAGGCTAAGATTTCACCTTCTACAGGAAGTTCTGTGTCTTCTACAGGAAGTTCTGTGTCTTCTACAGGAAGATCCTGTAGAACCTATAGACAAGCCAAAATTGATCTTAGAAGAGGACCCGAAGGTTTGGAATCTGCCCATGAGGCTTGTAAACCTCCCTGCTTCCATCCATTGCCATATGTCGCCTTTTTCCATCTCTGTACACCTTCATTGCGCTCATTTTTTTTTCCCTGCACAGTCACACACAAAAACCTTGTTTTATTCATACTGCTAGAAAAAACTTCTTAATGACAAATCAAGCAATAGTTTTTCACTCACCATACCTGTTACCCTCCATCTAGACTCCTCATCAGCTGACCCTCGTCAACAGTTTAGCCCTGCTCATTCTAGCTTGCATTCCAGGAGGAGAAGCAGCGATAAGACATCGTACAGGAATCCTGTAGTAGCTGATCCCTCTGAAAGACATACTCCAGAGACAGGGACATCAAAGTATGGCAGAAGAAACATGCATGGATCTCTACTTGAATGAATGAACATCAACAATAGCCGAGGCCAAGCATGCAGTGTGCATGCAGCAACAACAAATGAAGGAATGGGTTCCAAAACCTAAAATCTACATAAACATGACGCGACCACTCAGGTAAGTGCCTAAACTCGTTCTTCAATTGCATAAATTATATTTTAAAGCTGCATGACTATGGGAATGGTTTAGATTGAGTGAAATCGGTGGCCAGTCAATTGGCCACCCTTGGCCAGTTACACATCCTCATGGAATCCAAACGAGCTTCGTTAAATTCAAAACTGCCGATTAGATGTGCAGCCAGCACGTGTGGAGTGTCCATTTAGGGAGAAATCGTTGGGACTGGTAGTGCTGGCGGCAGATAACGGGAGAAAGGAGGTGATGGTGGTCAGAAACATGTGGAAACATTATGGTTGTGAAGTCAGATCAACGGTTCGGTCTGGCCACCTCATCCCCTCACCACGAATCACGCCACAGTTAAAAGACGCTCAGTTGAAACATGCACCACCCTCTGTTCATTTTGCACTCACGACGTTCTCGATTGGAGTACACATCCACCACTTCTAGAATAGTTAACCAATCGTCCTCCACTAGTTTTTCTGCCTGTTTTCGAAAATCTCCCACCTATCGGGTTCTGTCAGAAGCACAGTTTCATTCTACAGGAACCGGGAGCCATCTACAGGAAGGGTTCTACAGGAAAGGCAGAGAACAGCTCTATGGAGAGGAAATTCAGGATTTTCGTCGGAATTCAAGCCCAAAACGAGGTAGGCTTGGGAAAAATCCTCTGTGCATGATTTGTTTGAGTAAGGTGGTAAATGGAACATGACAGTAGATTGAAAAATAAAGTGGAAGTCTGCCTGTGCATTGAAAAAGTGAAAGTCTTCCTGTATATTTCCCTAAGTCTACATAGTTTCTTTTTCTCTCTGCATTTGAAATCTCCCCATCCTTTTTCAAAATTCTCCTGTAAGAAAGATACATGCAGCAATAAGGGCTAGCCTGTGTGAGTGTGTGAAAAAACAATTGTGCCTATCTATCTATGTGCTGAGAAAAGAACCTGTGCCCTTATACTCTGTTCTGTAAAAAAAAATTCTTTTCATAAATAGACAGTCAAATTCTGGGTGACAGCAGTCTTAAAACAGGAGAATTATTGCTACTTGATATTGTAAGGAACACACGAGAAATTCCTTCTTGGGTTCAGAAGAAACCGGATTCAACTATCCTCTGTTGCAGTGATTGACTGTTTGTTTTCCTGAGCATTTTCCTTTCTGGTTAAAACATAAAAATATCACTCAACACCATGCCAGGAGGATTCATAAGGAAAGAACCCTCAGACTCTAGCAAGTTGCACGAGCACCTTGAGGTGGTGGACCTTTTCACTCGGGAAAATTGGATATCCTTCTTTGACAAAATTCAGGGTTATGATGACAAAATAACTAAAGAGTTTTTAATGTCCCTGAGACCACATTCAAAGACACATGCCACAGTTAGTTTTAGGGGTTTGACCCTAGAAATTACCCCTGATCTCATCAGTAGAATTACTGGTCTACCATTGGGGCTCCCTTGGATCATAGAAGAGAGATCATTGGGCCAAGTTGCTAAGAAAAAAAAATTTATGCCTGAGGAGCATCCTATAGAAGACAAAAACGGGGTTAGAAGGACAAGCTTGCCTCCTCTTTGGAGTGAAGTTAATTATAAAATTATGAAGTATATCACATGTGAAGGGAGGTTTAGCATCATCTATGGATATCATTTCAGGTTGTTACATGAATTAAGGCATGGGATGGACTTGCCTCCAGCCAAGAAACTGAACAGCCCATATTTCCTTCTTCAGTCCTTAATTGAATGTGGTACAAAGCTAAATGAAGGGATCCCAAATCAGTTGGCCCACCATGGGCTCATCAAACTATTGGTGGAATATGCTTTACACACCTATACTATTCCCATAGCTTGGGAAACCTTCAGAAATATGTCCAAGAATGATAACATTAGAATTTTGGCTGAGAACATCACCCCATCCAGTAGTAAGGAGGGGGAGAAAACTGAAGAAATTCAGAAGAAAAATGATGAGGGAGCATAGGACATTCAAGCAGAGGGAAAAACAGAGGAAGAACAGAAAGAAAAAGAAGAGTTTGGCAAGACTGCTGAGCCTAAAATAGAGAAAGGGAGAAAGACAAAGTTTGGGAAGAAAAAGGCCAAGAAGGTCCAAAAGAAGGCTGCCACGGCCAAGGCAGGTACCCAGCAAGAGAGAGAAGAGACACACCCCGAGATATTAGGGGCACAAGCAAAAACAGGGGGCATAGAGATTTCTACATGAAGTGAAGAAAAAGAACAACAGGAAGAGAAATCCCCTAAAATGTTGGCAAGAGAGGCAGCAACTATGCTTGCTGCATTAAGCACACCTACAAAACAAAGAGGAAAAAGAAAAAGGACCTCCATGTACTTCAAAGCCAGAAAAAGCACAAGGATCAAAGTAGGCAAACCTCAGCCACCATCCAAGGAATCAATTGTCATTGAGGACTCACCCACTAAACAGAAGGAAGAGTCTCCTTCCAAGATATCTATCACCTATGAAAGAGGAAGCCCAAAAACCTCCACATGGAAAGAGAGAATTAGGATGATGGACTCAAAGGCAGCTCTACAGGAAGCTGCAACATCTCTACAAGAAACTCTAGCCAAGTTAAAAGAGACTGAGAAATTGGAGGAGAAGGTAGCTAAACAATCACAAGGGGAGAGAAAAACTGAAGAAATACTTGAACCTACCCCTCAACCTGATTTGGGCTCATATTACAATCTGTTAGAGGGTGGGAAAATCATCCCATAGAAATTTGTTGTACCGTTATTTTTCGAATTAGAGAAAGAGAGGATCAAAACACACACATGGATGAAAATCGCCAAATCTAAGGGAGTTGAGGACATAGGCAACGTGGAGGAGAAGTTAAAAGAACTAAGGGGATAATTGGCCATGGTAAGGCATGTAGAAAGCTACAAAAGAGCCAAGCTGCAGGAGGAGAATGAGCTGCTGAAAAAACAATTGCAGCTACAGGAAGTCCACAAGGAAGATAGGCTATCCATTTTGGGAGGGCGATAGCAGCAAGGAGGACCTCTAACAGACAAGGACACAACTGAGAAACAATAGAAAGAGGAAGAGCTACAAGCTAATGTGTAAATGCTAACAAAACTGCTGCAAGAACAGGAATCTGAGGTAGCAAAAGAAATACAGGGTTTGAAACAACAGTTGTAAGAGAAAGAGGCCCAATTGGCCTACATGGACAGTTGGGCAATAGAAGCCTTACAATGTAGGCAACCTGTTAAATACTATGCATTATACCTTAAAGACCAATGGTTGCAATTTCAAATTAACACACTGGCCCAAAGGGGCACTACTCAATTTCAGAATTACAATCAGTTTATGTATTTGTGTGACAGTAGCTCAGCTGAAGATAAGGCTGTTAGGCCCCTATACTACTAGTGTAACCCCTTATTGTTATTAGTACAACCCATTTATTATATTGATGTACCCATGTAGTGCCCATATTGTTACTATGTGCCCCATAGAAGCCCACTATTGTTATTATTGTGCCCTTACATTATTATTGTTATGTCGGCTCTGATTATGTTATGACCCCTTGGACTTCTATATATAGAAAGGAGGTATTTTCATTTGTATCATCCAAGAATTGTTCATTTATGTAATGTAAAGGAGTTTGCCCCCTCGAAGAGTGTTGTGGGGAAAAGTATCCGATGCGGATGACCCTATCCCTACTCTAAAGGTGACAGTCTTTAGCAACAACTGAAAGTAAAGCTTTGATGTTTTCCTTTATGAAAGTACAGAGAGAAGGATGAAAAGATTAACCAACCTGGTGTTTCGCTTAGTCGATCCTTGTCCTCTCTCTTTGTCTCTTGTTCCCAGCTCCTTGCTCTCTTTGCCGGTCCAGCTACACACAGATCCTGCACAACACAAGAGAGGAAACTACAAGATACATATACTCATAACTGATGCATGGATTAGAGTGAATCAAATATACATGTAAATACAATACATCAATGCAATACAAGTATATAGGAGAACATGCAAAACTTTATTGATAGAAGTAACAGGGTTCTGAGAAGGTTACAACCAATAATGGCTCCAATCCAGCAGCACCTCCCCAGCAGCAAGAACTCTCCTCTTCACCTCTAGTAAAACAATCACCCAATAGCTCTAACTGTAAACCAACAGCACCTCCTTGCTTTACACAAAATTCCAGCCTCCTTAGACCTCATAGAAGAGCTCTATATATAGGAGAGAAGAAGAGAGGATGAGTCAGCTTGAGACTGACATAAAGCTGCCTTGTGTCCTCTCCCTCTTCAGTTAATCTTCAGTTCTTGAGTCCACTTGGAGATCCTTGCTTACACATGGTGATCAAGTACCTCTTACTCATCACAGGGCGAATCTCATGAACCAAGTGTCAGTTTGGAAGCTTCCTGGGCAATTGACACCTTGCAGAATGACTGTGCCACTTGGCCAATCTCGCCCAGCGCAGGTACAAGGAAGAGCAGTTGACATTCAGCGCAGTTGCTCAGTGGAGCAGCTGACATGATCCAAAATTAGCCTGTTTTGAAGTGTTTTCAGGTGGAGAACTGATTGGAAGTGCTGTTGTTTAATGACCTTGTTCTTTTAGGGGTAAGAACAACATGTTTAGGGACTGAGGACCCCTGTAATTATTGACATTTCATGCTCCATGCTGCGAGGCACAAAAATGTCTATAACAGTTGCCCCCTAAAGTATGAGGCCGTTTATCGGGTGAAATGCTTTATCTAGAGGGTCCGAAGTTCATTCCAGTGCTGAGGAGGCGCCCTGTAATACAATACAATACATTACATTATTTTTCATTCTGTTTTCATGGTCTAGCTGAGGCGGGCATTCCCATGCTCAGCTTTATAAATACATTTTGGTACATATAACAGACGATCGTCTGATGGTAGACTGATAATTTTCTGCTGAAATTATCATCCTTTGAGTAGGATGATCATCTGCTGCAATGATGTACATGACAAATGCTTTTATATTTCCTGAATATATATCGCAGCCCGGATGGATGAAACTAGATCCGGGGTCTTCAAACTCGTTCGATCTTCACTCTAAGTACAGGTCGATCCATGCGAGAATTTCGCTGAAGTCGAACATGGAAAGACATCGCTTGATTACCGGTCAATGATGAAAACCGTTAACAAGCGCGAGAGGAATCACCGATAATGATAATGACCCTCAAGGTACTGCAGTACAATTCACGTGGCGTGAATAAAGGACTTGGCGTCGAACGCCATGCAAAATCTTCTGGTCGAAGGTCATTGATGTATACCTGTCGCCGGAAGTGAGAAACTTGCCATTGAGGCATGCAAGCTTCAAAGTACTGATGGGGTTGTTCCTAGATCAACTTCTTGGATAATGAGCTGAAGTCGACAAGAAGCGATCCGTCAAAGGAGGGCCTTAATGAATCCCACATCAATGACACGGAACGGAGCTAATGATTTTAGTGGAGGTGAAAACAAACTGTGACATATGATTCAGGGTGGCGATCATGAATGGATGAAGGATAATGTATGGCAGTGGATGGGACACGGTTGACACTTTCAGAAAGACCTCTCTTGAACATATAATGACACTGATGCGATGGATCGGTAGCATTACCCCAAAAGCGGATGGTTTGGCGAGGACCATGGTGATGAGACCGGTGAATGAAACAACCCAACCCGATGTGGAACGGAGGAAAAGTGTCATGTTCAAGAGTGACTTGCTACCATTAAGTTTTGATGTTCTCCCAATTTTTTCGCAGTCATTTCTGACCAGTACCTCTTTATTTTTGTCAAGCTTGAGGAGGATAACATATGCTTGTTCTATAACCTGCCCTTCGGGCAAGCCCATCGCTATGATTTAACGAGCCTAGCGATAGGGAAACTCGTTCTCGTCTAAAGACAAGTTTGTCGCTATTTAATCATTTTAACGAGTCTAACGACAAAGAAGACTCGGTCCTTTTCATCTTTAGAGAGTCTGAAAAGGTACAGAAAGTTAACTCCATAATTCCTTTTTCGTCATCTAATCCCTTAAGTCCGAAAAAGTATAAAACAATACAGAAGGGATGGGTGTTCGGTACTTTTAACGAGCCGAACAAGACAAGCGCTCGATCTTTTTGTGTAATAATCTCTCAGGTCCAAAAAGATTAAAATCTAGAGGAGGGATAGCGTTCCGGTCGTTTAACGAGCTGGAAGGCCAAAACTCGACAAACTTTTCATATTTTACGAGTCAGTGAAAAGAGCTCAAAGAAGACTCGTTTCTTGAGGAACGAGTGATAAATAGGGATAGCAGCAGATTCCAGGTACAAATTGGAATTTTCCAATCACGGTAGTGTCACAAGGATGGCTAGGTGAAATCACTCTTTGCAGCTGTTCCTCAAAAGGGGTAAACACACATATGGGGGTGAACGACCGGCCAAATGAAATGGAGGTGATGGATGAAAACACGACCAAGGCTTTTAAGGCTGATAAATTTACGATCGCAATGGTTATTTACCGAGATAGGTTCATTGTTTAATGAGCTTGAACTCTGGTGGGAACTTTTGCTCACACTTTTCTATTTTTTAACGAGCATAAATTCCGTGGTAAAACTGCTTGAATCATGGTCAAATTTGATTTTTTACTTTTACTAGCTTTTCTCTTTTCAAATGTAGTACTTCACATTCAATTGCTGCAACAAACTTTGTTAGAAATGGACAATATTTGCATGAAAAGGAGATTATAACCCTAATATTTTAACTTTAAACTGTGTAAAAAGTCATAAAAAGGTGTTTTTACCTCTCATTTACCATTTCATTTGCATTTTGCTTGTTGGAGCTCTGGAGGTGCCTCTTCTTCCTTGATTTTCACCAGCTGATTCCGGGAGATTCTGTGGACGATTTTCGGCGCCGTTTGGACCAGGTAGGAGCTAAACCTTAGCCCTTTACTTTCATGGTTTCCTTTTTCAGTTTCATGCACATTTTTCAGGGTTTCTGGGCCCCAGGGGTTTCATTAGAGCGCCCTGGCATCAGCGCAGGTTTCCCTTTCGAAACTTGCGCTGTATTTCAGGTGGTCTTAAAGCAGACTGCCTCTCAGCGCAAGGGGAAACTTCTCTGCCTGCGTTGGGCCTAGAAAGACTGATCCTGCATGTGTTTTTTGATGATTTTTTCGCCAGTTTTTTCATCAAAATTAGGAACTTACTCCTTCTCTTGTTTGCTTGCAGGGAACTTTGAACAAAATGTCCCTTACATGGCGAGAACGAGAACATGAAGCAGAGGACATGGTTGCACTCCATGACCCGGTCACGGTGAGCGCGCTTCGGAACTGTGGCCTACTGAAGTTTTTCCGTATCTCTAGCATGAGGGCACAGATTTCTTTACTGCAGTATATGCTTGATGCTTGGGATCCTGTTAACCAAGTATTCCAGATTAGGGGGAAAACCATCCCCTTGACCATAGAGGACATGTACTTCTTGACTGGGCTGTCAAGGCGGGGTGCCCCCGTTTCTTTGTCAGGTACGGCTCGAGGGACTACTTCCACCAGAGACTATATCCGTCAGTATTGTCGGGAAGGTTCACAGCCGAGCAAAGACGGCAAGATCAATATCCGTGACATCACTGACAGGTCTCTTAGGTCCATTCTGTTTACTATTGGTAGGATGGCCGGTAGCGCAGCTTTACATGTTGCCAACAGATCTTACATGCAGCACGCTTTGGAGTGTCTCCAACCGAAAGTGTTTAACTGGTGTGATGCAGTACTTGTTCAGATGAAAAGTCAATTGACCAAGGTAAAGGACGGGAGGCTCAAGAAATTTGGTTTTGGTTCTATCCTGACTGCCTTTGCCTTGGAGAAAATCCCATTGATGCAGCCTCAGTACATCATACTTGACTTGCCTTCTCCGACCGAGCCACGCATGCAGAGGTGGGTTGACCATATGTCCCGGCATGCTGGTCAACCTCAAATTACTTTCACTGAGTCCTTCTTTAGGTGGTTCGAGCGTCAGGAGATGGCATTTTCTGAGTATCCATACGTGGGTATGGACTACCGAGGTGATCCGGACTTGGTGCTTCCGGATGGCGAGCAATGGGGCGCTATTGGTAAAAAACTTTGACCATATCACTGTTTATTGTTTTTATTCATGATGTTACTGTTCAAAACTGATCAAACTCTTGGGTGCATGCAGATGTTGGTCCTGTTCGTCCAGTAGCTCGTCCACGATCGCCAGTTGCTGCCCCAGCAGCAGAGCCTGCTAGGAGAGTTGTTATTCGCGACCTTGGTGATACTGAGATACTTGCAGCTGTGCAGGAGCAGGTTGAGAGCCTTACTCGTGGTCTTCCGGATGTACAAATTGACGAGTTACCTTTACAGTTGCAGCGGCACACTATTGGCGTGCCTAGACGATGGACTCGTCTCTTGCGCATGATCGCACAGACCGTGACGTACTTTCATGAGCACCACTAGGCTAGGGTGCCCCCTAGCATCTTTTTGAGTTCTAGGTCATATGACCGATTTTGTTTTGATTACAGCACATTATGTACAAACTATAAACAGCTTTATATATTTTGATTTTCGGAGTTTATTTCAGTTTATTTGTGATCCACTTACATAGCACCGATGCATCTCTTTTTATATATGTTGTAAATGTCTATCTAATACATAGTTTGCTAATGAATCTGTTAATGTGTTCAAGTTTCTGGAAATATGTTGGTATTGAATTGAATCAAACTCTCTTTCCAAAATCTTAACTCTTAGAAACATACGATAAATAGCTGGATTGCGGACTGAATATATACCAGTGAGTTGTAGTATCACAAGTTGTGAGTCTAGCCTGACAATTAGTCGGCGTATACCATGAGCGATGGTATCAGAGAGAAGTTCAATCAACGCACTATACTCAGCGATATTGTTCGTTGATCGTCCAATACACATACCTCTGAAACTCACTAACTCGCCGCTTGGATCAAAAATGGCCCAGGCTGCGGAGGACAAATTCCACGTACTACGACTTGCTCCGTCGGCATATCCCACATATGTATCAGAATAATTCGACATCTGCAACAAACGAGAAAGGTGGATTACTTAACCGAAACAAACATTTTAGCGAAAACAAAATACAACAAAAGCACTCAGGTTACTGTTTAGGCATAGTAACGCTTGAGATACAACCCGTTACGGGGTTGCGCCAGTGGTATTCCGTCATAATCCATTAACTCGTAGGCTCCTTTTGCTAACACCCTTTTAACAATATAGGGACCCATCCATAAGGACTGAAATTTTCCTGCTCCTAATTTGTCGGATTCTTGGTCGTAAAGCAAAACCAAGTCACCCTCAGAGAAGTTGCGAGGTTTGACATTTTTGTCGAACTGTGCTTTGACTCGTTTCTTATGGGCCTCGTTCGCCAAAGCGGCGTCACGACGGTTTTCATCCAACTGGATCAATTCCAGGAAACGAGCCTCTTCTTCTGAGGTTCCGGGGAGGAGGTCAATTGCGAGTTTAAGAGACGAAATTTCACACTGGATCGGTAAGACTGCCTCCAGGCCATACACCAATTGGAATGGTGTGAACCCAGTGGCGTTCTTTACCGAGGTTCGGTAAGCCCATAATGCTGAGTACAGGATTAGATGCCATCTTCTCTTGTGAACCCCGATCATCCTTTGCAACATACGCTTCAGGATCTTGTTGATTGCCTCAACTTGTCCGTTGGCTTGTGGATAATATGGGGTAGAGCTGTCGTGAGATAGCCCTAGTTTGGCAGCTAATTCAACCATCATGTGATTGCGAAAATGCGATCCATGATCTGTCACTATAGCTTGCGGAACGCCGAACCTGGCGACTACATGATTGAAAAAGAAAAGGGCAGCTGTTTCACCAGTGTTATCCAATGTAGGCATCGCCTCGGCCCATTTGGTAAAATAGTCAACAGCGACTATAATATACCCATGCCCCCCGGTCGAGGTGGGGTTACATTGCATGAAATCGATGCCCCACTTGGCGAAGGGCCCAACAGCAACTATTGGCTGTAAGGGTGCGGGCGGTCTTCTGGTTTTGCTATCAAAGATCTGACATGCATGGCAACTTCTGACAGCTATTATGCAATCTTTAAACATAGTTGGCCAGAAATATCCTGCTCGTAAGATTCTTTGTGCTGTTGCATATCCAGATTGATGCCCCCCGCACGTGCCTGAATGACAATCATTCAGGGCTTTTTCGGCCTCCTCATGGGTAAGGCACCTCCTCAGAACCGTATCGACGCCACGACGGTAAAGTGTATCACCGACGATCATGTAGTCTTTAGATTGGTATCGTATACGTTTCCGTTCCGAGTGTGAGGTATTAGGCCTAAATTTTTGGGTTTGGAGATAAACAATGATGTCTCCATACCACTCATCGCTTACTGATATCAGAAACAAATTTTCATCCACGATTGACTCTTCTGATGTTTTATCGTTGGACGACGATGGGAGATCGCATAATAATTCCGCGAAAACTAGAGCTTTCTTCGATTTGGATTTTACAAAATCTAAATCAAACTCTTGAAGGATGGCTATCCATTTTGAATATTTGCCCCCAAGCAACTGTCGCGACAGTATATACGTCATGGGATTGCAATCTGACAGAACGGTAGTTTTCCTAAAGAGGACATAATGTCGAAATCTTTGAATCGCTTGAACAGCAACAAGCGCTAGTTTTTCAACATAGGAATATTTACTTTCTGTATCATTTAAGTTTTTACTTAAATAATAAATTGGATGTTCAATTCCATCGACTTCTTGCACCAAGACCATCGCAATGGTCGTATCTGCTGCAGCTAGATACAGGTTAAAATCTCTTTGATAGTCCGGGGCGTACATTAATGACGCTCTTACTAGACAATCTTTCAGAGCGTCAAAGGAAGCTTGCGCAACCTGGTCCCAGACAAAAGGTACATCCTTTTTCAACAGACGAGTATAACCTTTGGCAAGTTCTGCGTAATTTGGAATGAACCTCCTCAGAAAGTTTGCTTTCCCTTGGAGTTTCTGAATCTGAAGCAAATTTGAAGGTGGAGGCAAATTAATGATTGCCTGAACCTTACAGGGGTCGAGACGAATCCCATCCTTAGAGACTACAAAGCCAAGTAAACGACCAGAACCGACGCAAAACACACATTTGTGTGGGTTGAGTCTTATCTTGTAATGTCGGCAACGTAGAAATATTGCTCTCAAATGCCGCGGATGATCAGTCCGCTTCCGCGAATGAGCCGGAAGATCGTCGAGGTAAGGTTGAACAATGTTCTTGATGTCATGGAAGGCATAATTCATTGCCCTCTGAAACGTCGCCCCTGCGTTCTTTAAACCAAAGGGTAATTTTCGATAAGCGAATGTGCCCCACGGACAGATGAATGCAGTCTTAGACTGGTCCTGTGGGCGGATATTTATTTGATTATACCCGGAAAATCCATCCATAAAGGAAAAGATTTCACATCCGGCGCATTCATCAATTATCTGGTCGATGAAGGGTGTAGGGTAGTTGTCCTTTGGACAAGCTTTGTTTACATCCCTATAGTCGACGCACACTCTTATCGTCCCTTGTTTTTTCATAACAGGGACAATATTCGATACCCAATCGGTTAGAGGAACCGGGTAGATGAATCCAGCATGGAGAAGTTTTTCAACTTCCGCCTTAATGGCAGCGGCTTTCTTCGGATGTACCTGCCGAAGCCGTTGTCTTACTGGTTTGACATCAGGATACATTTTAATCTCATGTTCAACTATGCTCGAGTCAATGCCTGGCATTTCATCATATGACCATGCAAAGACATCTCTAAATTCGCGAAAGAGAGCACTATATATTTCCAGTTCTGAAGGGGAACAACTTTTGCCGACATGAATATTCTCAACAACATCAGATTTTGTCGAGATGTTTATGGCTATGGTTTCTTCAATATTGGATAGGTTTCTCTCTGAATCCACCATATTTACAGTATTTGTTAGGAATTCAAACACTGAAGGGTGATATAGGTCGTGTCGAGTATCTTCTTCACACTCTGGAAGAAGGGAACGATGGTGGTGATCATTCCATGGTGCCCCCTCAATCATCATTGATTGTAAGATTCCTTCGTCAGTCCCATGAACTTTTGACCATGGATCTAATGGGGTACCATATTCTTCGGACCTATCTACCCAAACGCTTGACGAGCGTTCATTTGGGTTCGCCTCCCATGCCTGAAACATTGATTGCTACAATATTTCAATAGGGCTAGGTGGCAATACCACTTGATGATCCATGACGACTTTGTCTTTTGCGACTTTCGATGAAGATACGATGTTGCATGTTGCTACAAACGGGATATTCCCTACATGGAGAGGAGGTGGCAACGCGAAAGTTCCCATCATTGTGGGATCTTTTAGCAAGCCTACTCCGATATCTTGTATTGAATGGTCGCTCCCATGGATCAGGGGAATGCTTCCAGTAACTTGTGAACCATTAGAGAGGAAATTCTGTTGGTCGACAACCGTAATCCCTCCTTCAAACGGGAATGCGATCTTCCTAAAATATGTCGACACTACAGCTGCCATGGCATATATCCATGGTCTTCCCAGTAGGATGTTATAGTCAAGATTGCCATCAATGACTTCAACATCGATCTCTACTGTTTTTCCTCCTAGTTCAACTTTAAAGTTATTTAGGATACCGTACGGAGTGTACGACCTACCGTCAAATGCTTTCAATGTCGTCGAAGATCGCGACAAGGTTGGAGATCCAAGAGTTTTCCAGCAACTCATCGACATGATACATGTCGATGCTCCCTCATCAATAATCGTTCTATGAACAGTTTTGTTGAGTGCTTTCACTTGAATAAGGAAAGCTAATTGCGCTGGTAACTGAGGATCATATCCTTTGTGATCAAAGGATATAAGATTGGAATCTTTAGGATCCACTCCACCAATTGCTGATAACAATGCCTGTCTTTGGGATGGGCAATTTTGTAGTACCTCAAGAGTCGACATAGCAGATGGCGATTGGGCCAAATCCTCCACTATATTATAGTGTTGCGCCGCTCTGGCGCGAGGGTTGAATGTCGACTTGTGGACTACTCCCTTAGGTGGCTTTATTGTTAATTCATGCGTGAGGGGGGGTACAACTTCTGCCGAAGTTGTTGTCGAACTACTGGGTTGATCTTTCCCTTTGTCGTTCGACACCGGCGGATTCCCATAATCTTTATTCCTAGTCGAGATCAAAGCATCATTTTTCTTAGAAACCGACAGCATAAGCACTTGAGACGGGGAAGCATTTCCACTATCAACCATATTTTGACCTGGGGCGGGAAATGGATCAGTCAACACAGCTGAAGTTTGGGAACTTTTAAAGAATCTCTTTAACTCAGCTTTGAACGGACAGTTCTTTGTTGAATGATTTTCATCGCATATTTGACATGGAGGAAATTGTTTCCCTTGCCCAGGAGGGTTTGAAGAAGTTTTTTGAGGGGATGACCCACCTTGTTTCTTCTTCTTCCCTTTGTTTTGTTTCTTCTTGCTTCCTGGTTGATTGGAGTTTTTGTCTTTATCCGTAGATACAGCATTTACCTCCGAAGCAAGAATCTCTTGATTTGCTTTTTGATTCGAAGTCTTACGGGCTTTCTTATTTGAATCCCTTGTCGACTTAGCGTTTGCAGTTCCAATCACGCCATCACCGGCATGAGAGTCACTATTCGATCCGGGAGGAGGAGGGATTGAAAATTCT